>CAUYWW010000195.1:0-744000 GCA_963576845.1 Megachile leachella
TATTGATGATAATATAAGTAATAAGTATAATTATTACAGTTCTAGCGATAATAACTGCATTATACGGGTAATAATGCATGTTATATTGATGATAATATAAGTAATAAGTATAATTATTACAGTTCTAGCGATAATAACTGCATTATATGGGTAATAATGGATGTTATATTGATAATATCGGGAGTAATAAGTATATTTATTATAGTTCTAGCGATAATAATTGCATAATATGGGTAATAATGCATGTTTTATTGATGATAATAAAAGTAGTAAGTATATTTATTATAGTTCTGGCGATAATAACTGCATAATATGGGTAATAATGCATATTATATTGATAATAATATAAGTAATAAGTATAATTATTACAGTTCTAGCGATAATAACTGCATTATATGGGTAATAATGCATGTTATATTGATGATAATATAAGTAATAAGTATAATTATTACAGTTCTAGCGATAATAACTGCATTATATGGGTAATAATGGATGTTATATTGATAATATCGGTAGTAATAAGTATATTTATTATAGTTCTAGCGATAATAACTGCATAATATAGGTAATAATGCATGTTATATTGATAATAATAAAAGTAATAAGTATATTTATTATAGTTCTATCAATAATAACTGCATAATATCGGTAATAATGCATGTTATATTGATGATAATATAAGTAATAAGTATAATTATTACAGTTCTAGGGATAATAACTGCATTATATGGGTAATAATGGATGTTATATTGGTAATATCTGGAGTAGTAAGTATAATTTTTATAGTTCTAGCGATAATAAAAGTAATATATGGCTAATAGTGCATGTTACATTGATAATAATAAATGTAATAAGTATATTTATTATAGTTCTGTGGATAATAACTGCATTATATGGGTAATAATGCATGTTATATTGATAATATCGGGAGTAATAAGTATAATCATTACAGTTCTAGCGATAATACTAGTAAAGTATGGCTAAGAGTGCCTGTTATATTGATAATAATAAAAGTAATAAGTATATTTATTATAATTCTATCGATAATAACTGCATAATATGGGTAATAATGCATGTTATATTGATGATAATATAAGTAATAAGTATAATTATTACAGTTCTAGCGATAATAACTGCATTATATGGGTAATAATGGATATTATATTGATAAGATCGGTAGTAATAAGTATATTTATGATAGTTCTAGCGATAATAACTGCATAATATAGGTAATAGTGCATGTTATATTGATAATAATAAAAGTAATAAGTATATTTATTATAGTTCTATCAATAATAACTGCATAATATGGGTAATAATGCATGTTATATTGATGATAATAAAAGTAATAAGTGTATTTATTACAGATCTAGCGATAATAACTGCATTATATGGGTAAAAATGCATGTTATATTGATAATATTGGGAGTAATAAGTATGATTATTATAGTTCTAGCGATAATAATAGTAAAATATGGCTAATAGTGCATGTTATATTGATAATAATAAAAGTAAAAAGTATATTTATTACAGTTCTATCGATAATAACTGCATAATATGGGTAATAATGCATGTTATATTGATAATAATATAAGTAATAAGTGTATTTATTACAGTTCTAGCGATAATGGCTGCATAATATGGGTAATAATGCATGTTATATTGATGATAATATAAGTAATAAGTATAATTATTACAGTTCTAGCGATAATAGCTGCATTATATGGGTAATAATGCATGATATGTTGATAATATTGGGAGTAATAAGTATAATTATTATAGTTCTAGCGATAATAATAGTAAAATATGGCAAATAGTGCATGTTATATTGATAATAGTAAAAGCAATAAGTATATTTATTACAGTTCTATCGATAATAACTGCATAATATGGGTATTAATGCATGTTATATTGATGATAATAAAAGTAGTAAGTATATTTATTATAGTTCTAGCGATTATAACTGCATAATATGGGTAATAATGCATGTTATATTGATAATAATATAAGTAATAAGTATAATTATTACAGTTCTAGCGATAATAACTGGATTAAATGCGTATAATGCATGTTATATTGATAATATCTGGAGTAGTAAGTATAATTTTTATAGTTCTAGCGATAATATAAGTAAAATATGGCTAATAGTGCATGTTATATTGATAATAATAAAAGTAATAAGTATATTTATTATAATTCTATCGATAATAACTGCATAATATGGGTAATAATGCATGTTATATTGATAATAATATAAGTAATAAGTATAATTATTACAGTTCTAGCGATAATAACTGCATTATATGGGTAATAATGCATGTTATATTGATGACAACAAAAGTAATACGTATATTTATTATAGTTCTAGCGATAATAACTGCATTATATGGGTAAAAATGCATGTTATATTGATAATAATAAAAGTAATAAGTATATTTATTATGGTTCTAGCGATAATAACTGCATAATATGGGTAATAATGCATGTGATATTGATAATAATATAGGTAATAAGTATAATTATTGCAGTTCTAGCGATAATAACTGCATAATATGGGTAATAATGCATGTTATATTGATAATAATATAAGTAATAAGTATAATTATTACAGTTCCAGCGATATTAACTGCATTATATGGGTAATAATGCATGTTATATTGATGACAACAAAAGTAATACGTATATTTATTATAGTTCTAGCGATAATAACTGCATTATATGGGTAAAAATGCATGTTATATTGATCATATTGGGAGTAATAAGTATAATTATTATAGTTCTAGCGATAATAACTGCATAATATGGGTAATAATGCATGTTATATTGATAATAATAAAAGTAATAAGTATATTTATTATGGTTCTAGCGATAATAACTGCATAATATGGGTAATAATGCATGTTATATTGATAATAATATAGGTAATAAGTATAATCATTACAGTTCTTGCGATAATACTAGTAAAATATGGCTAAGAGTGCCTGTTATATTGATAATAATAAAAGTAATAATTATATTTATTATAATTCTATCGATAATAACTGCATAATATGGGTAATAATGCATGTTATATTGATAATAATATAAGTAATAAGTATAATTATTACAGTTCTAGCGATAATAACTGCATTATATGGGTAATAATGGATGTTATATTGATAATATCGGGAGTAATAAGTATATTTATTATAGTTCTAGCGATAATAACTGCATTACATGGGTAATAATGCATGTTATATTGATAATAATAAAAGTAATAAGTATATTTATTATGGTTCTAGCGATAATAACTGCATAATATGGGTAATAATGCATGTTATATTGATAATAATATAGGTAATAAGTATAATTATTACAGTTCTAGCGATAATAACTGCATTATATGGGTAATAATGGATGTTATATTGATAATATCGGGAGTAATAAGTATAATTATTACAGTTCTAGCGATAATAACTGCATTACATGGGTAATAATGCATGTTATATTGATAATAATAAAAGTAATAAGTATATTTATTATAGTTCTAGCGATAATAATTGCATTAAATGCGTATAATGCATTTTATATTGATAATATCTGGAGTAGTTAGTATAATTTTTATAGTTCTAGCGATAATATAAGTAAAATATGGCTAATAGTGCATGTTATATTGATAATAATAAAAGTAATAAGTATATTTATTATAATTCTATCGATAATGACTGCATAATATGGGTAATAATGCATGTTATATTGATAATAATATAAGTAATAACTATAATTATTACAGTTCTAGCGATAATAACTGCATTATATGGGTAATAATGCTTGTTATATTGATGACAACAAAAGTAATACGTATATTTATTATAGTTCTAGCGATAATAACTGCATAATATAGGTAATAATGCATGTTATATTGATAATAATATAGGTAATAAGTATAATCATTACAGTTCTAGCGATAATACTAGTAAAATATGGCTAAGAGTGCCTGTTATATTGATAATAATATAAGTAATAAGTATAATTATTACAGTTCTAGCGATAATAACTGCATTATACGGGTAATAATGCATGTTATATTGATGATAATATAAGTAATAAGTATAATTATTACAGTTCTAGCGATAATAACTGCATTATATGGGTAATAATGGATGTTATATTGATAATATCGGGAGTAATAAGTATATTTATTATAGTTCTAGCGATAATAACTGCATAATATGGGTAATAATGCATGTTATATTGATAATAATATAAGTAATAAGTATAATTATTACAGTTCTAGCGATAATAACTGCATTAAATGCGTATAATGCATGTTATATTGATAATATCTGGAGTAGTAAGTATAATTTTTATAGTTCTAGCGATAATATAAGTAAAATATGGCTAATAGTGCATGTTATATTGATAATAATAAAAGTAATAAGTATATTTATTATAATTCTATCGATAATAACTGCATAATATGGGTAATAATGCATGTTATATTGATAATAATATAAGTAATAAGTATAGTTATTACAGTTCTAGCGATAATAACTGCATTATATGGGTAATAATGCATGTTATATTGATGACAACAAAAGTAATACGTATATTTATTATAGTTCTAGCGATAATAACTGCATTATATGGGTAAAAATGCATGTTATATTGATAATATTGGGAGTAATAAGTATAATTATTATAGTTCTAGCGATAATAATAGTAAAATATGGCTAATAGTGCATGTTATATTGATAATAATAAAAGTAAAAAGTATATTTATTACAGTTCTATCGATAATAACTGCATAATATGGGTAATAATGCATGTTATATTGATAATAATATAAGTAATAAGTATAATTATTACAGATCTAGCGATAATAACTGCATTATATGGGTAATAATGGATGTTATATTGATAATATCGGGAGTAATAAGTATATTTATTATAGTTCTAGCGATAATAACTGCATAATATAGGTAATAGTGCATGTTATATTGATAATAATAAAAGTAATAAGTATATTTATTATAGTTCTATCAATAATAACTGCATAATATGGGTAATAATGCATGTTATATTGATGATAATAAAAGTAATAAGTGTATTTATTACAGTTCTAGCGATAATAACTGCATTATATGGGTAAAAATGCATGTTATATTGATAATATTGGGAGTAATAGGTATAATTATTATAGTTCTAGCGATAATAATAGTAAAATATGGCTAATAGTGCATGTTATATTGATAATAATAAAAGTAAAAAGTATATTTATTACAGTTCTACCGATAATAACTGCATAATATGGGTAATAATGCATGTTATATTGATGATAATATAAGTAATAAGTATAATTATTACAGTCTTAGCGATAATAACTGCATTATATGGGTAATAATGGATGTTATATTGATAAGATCGGTAGTAATAAGTATATTTATGATAGCTCTAGCGATAATAACTGCATAATATAGGTAATAGTGCATGTTATATTGATAATAATAAAAGTAATAAGTATATTTATTATAGTTCTATCAATAATAACTGCATAATATGGGTAATAATGCATGTTATATTGATGATAATAAAAGTAATAAGTGTATTTATTACAGTTCTAGCGATAATAACTGCATTATATGGATAATAATGCATGTTATATTGATAATATCCGGAGTAATAAGTATAATTATTATAGTTCTAGCGATAATAATAGTAAAATATGGCAAATAGTGCACGTTATATTGATAATAGTAAAAGCAATAAGTATATTTATTACAGTTCTATCGATAATAACTGCATAATATGGGTATTAATGCATGTTATATTGATGATAATAAAAGTAGTAAGTATATTTATTATAGTTCCAGCGATTATAACTGCATAATATGGGTAATAATGCATGTTATATTGATAATAATATAAGTAATAAGTATAATTATTACAGTTCTAGCGATAATAACTGCATTAAATGCGTATAATGCATGTTATATTGATAATATCTGGAGTAGTAAGTATAATTTTTATAGTTCTAGCGATAATATAAGTAAAATATGGCTAATAGTGCATGTTATATTGATAATAATATAAGTAATAAGTATAGTTATTACAGTTCTAGCGATAATAACTGCATTATATGGGTAATAATGCATGTTATATTGATGACAACAAAAGTAATACGTACATTTATTATAGTTCTAGCGATAATAACTGAATTATATGGGTAAAAATGCATGTTATATTGATAATATTGGGAGTAATAAGTATAATTATTATAGTTCTAGCGATAATAATAGTAAAATATGGCTAATAGTGCACGTTATATTGATAATAATAAAAGTAAAAAGTATATTTATTACAGTTCTATCGATAATAACTGCATAATATGGGTAATAATGCATGTTATATTGATAATAATATAAGTAATAAGTATAATTATTACAGTTCTAGCGATAATAACTGCATTATATGGGTAATAATGGATGTTATATTGATAATATCGGTAGTAATAAGTATATTTATGATAGTTCTAGCGATAATAACTGCATAATATAGGTAATAATGCATGTTATATTGATAATAATAAAAGTAATAAGTATATTTATTATGGTTCTAGCGATAATAACTGCATAATATGGGTAATAATGCATGTTATGTTGATAATAATATAGGTAATAAGTATAATCATTACAGTTCTTGCGATAATACTAGTAAAATATGGCTAAGAGTGCCTGTTATATTGATAATAATAAAAGTAATAATTATATTTATTATAATTCTATCGATAATAACTGCATAATATGGGTAATAATGCATGTTATATTGATAATAATATAAGTAATAAGTATAATTATTACTGTTCTAGCGATAATAACTGCATTATATGGGTAATAATGGATGTTATATTGATAATATCGGGAGTAATAAGTATATTTATTATAGTTCTAGCGATAATAACTGCATAATATAAGTAATATTGCATGTTATATTGATAATAATAAAAGTAATAAGTATATTTATTATAGTTCTATCAATAATAACTGCATAATATAAGTAATAATGCATGTTATATTGATGATAATAAAAGTAATAAGTGTATTTATTACAGTTCTAGCGATAATAACTGCATTATATGGATAATAATGCATGTTATATTGATAATATCCGGAGGAATATGTATAATTATTATTGTTCTAGCGATAATAATAGTAAAATATGGCTAATAGTGCATGTTATTTTGATAATAATAAAAGTAATAAGTATATTTATTATAATTCTATCGATAATAACTGCATAATATGGGTAATAATGCATGTTATATTGATAATAATATAAGTAATAAGTATAGTTATTACAGTTCTAGCGATAATAACTGCATTATATGGGTAATAATGCATGTTATATTGATGACAACAAAAGTAATACGTATATTTATTATAGTTCTAGCGATAATAACTGCATTATATGGGTAAAAATGCATGTTATATTGATAATATTGGGAGTAATAAGTATAATTATTATAGTTCTAGCGATAATAATAGTAAAATATGGCTAATAGTGCATGTTATATTGATAATAATAAAAGTAATAAGTATATTTATTACAGTTCTATCGATAATAACAGCATAATATGAGTAATAATGCATGTTATATTGATGATAACAAAAGTAATACGTATATTTATTATAGTTCTAGCGATAATAACTGCATTATATGGGTAAAAATGCATGTTATATTGATAATATTGGGAGTAATAAGTATAATTATTATAGTTCTAGCGATAATAATAGTAAAATATGGCTAATAGTGCATGTTATATTGATAATAATAAAAGTAAAAAGTATATTTATTACAGTTCTATCGATAATAACTGCATAATATGGGTAATAATGCATGTTATATTGATAATAATATAAGTAATAAGTATAATTATTACAGTTCTAGCGATAATAACTGCATTATATGGGTAATAATGGATGTTATATTGATAATATCGGGAGTAATAAGTATATTTATTATAGTTCTAGCGATAATAACTGCATAATATAGGTAATAGTGCATGTTATATTGATAATAATAAAAGTAATAAGTATATTTATTATAGTTCTATCAATAATAACTGCATAATATGGGTAATAATGCATGTTATATTGATGATAATAAAAGTAATAAGTGTATTTTTTACAGTTCTAGCGATAATGACTGCATAATATGGGTAATAATGCATGTTATATTGATGATAATATAAGTAATAAGTATAATTATTACAGTTCTAGCGATAATAACTGCATTATATGGGTAATAATGCATGTTATATTGATAATAATATAAGTAATAAGTGTAGTTATTACAGTTCTAGCGATAATAACTGCATTATATGGGTAATAATGCATGTTATATTGATGACAACAAAAGTAATACGTATATTTATTATAGTTCTAGCGATAATAACTGCATTATATGGGTAAAAATGCATGTTATATTGATAATATTGGGAGTAATAAGTATAATTATTATAGTTCTAGCGATAATAATAGTAAAATATGGCTAATAGTGCATGTTATATTGATAATAATAAAAGTAATAAGTATATTTATTACAGTTCTATCGATAATAACAGCATAATATGAGTAATAATGCATGTTATATTGATGATAACAAAAGTAATACGTATATTTATTATAGTTCTAGCGATAATAACTGCATTATATGGGTAAAAATGCATGTTATATTGATAATATTGGGAGTAATAAGTATAATTATTATAGTTCTAGCGATAATAAAAGTAATATATGGCAAATAGTGCATGTTATATTGATAATCATAAAAGTAATAAGTATATTTATTATAATTCTATCGATAATAACTGCATAATATGGGTAATAATGCATGTTATATTGATAATAATATAAGTAATAAGTATAGTTATTACAGTTCTAGCGATAATAACTGCATTATATGGGTAATAATGCATGTTATATTGATGACAACAAAAGTAATACGTATATTTATTATAGTTCTAGCGATAATAACAGCATTATATGGGTAAAAATGCATGTTATATTGATAATATTGGGAGTAATAAGTATAATTATTATAGTTTCAAGCGATAATAATAATAAAATATGGCTAATAGTGCATGTTATATTGATAATAATAAAAGTAATAAGTATATTTATTACAGTTCTATCGATAATAACAGCATAATATGAGTAATATTGCATGTTATATTGATGATAACAAAAGTAATACGTATATTTATTATAGTTCTAGCGATAATAACTGCATTATATGGGTAAAAATGCATGTTATATTGATAATATTGGGAGTAATAAGTATAATTATTATAGTTCTAGCGATAATAATAGTAAAATATGGCTAATAGTGCATGTTATATTGATAATAATAAAAGTAAAAAGTATATTTATTACAGTTCTATCGATAATAACTGCATAATATGGGTAATAATGCATGTTATATTGATAATAATATAAGTAATAAGTATAATTATTACAGTTCTAGCGATAATAACTGCATTATATGGGTAATAATGGATGTTATATTGATAATATCGGGAGTAATAAGTATATTTATTATAGTTCTAGCGATAATAACTGCATAATATAGGTAATAGTGCATGTTATATTGATAATAATAAAAGTAATAAGTATATTTATTATAGTTCTATCAATAATAACTGCATAATATGGGTAATAATGCATGTTATATTGATGACAACAAAAGTAATACGTATATTTATTATAGTTCTAGCGATAATAACAGCATTATATGGGTAAAAATGCATGTTATATTGATAATATTGGGAGTAATAAGTATAATTATTATAGTTCTAGCGATAATAATAATAAAATATGGCTAATAGTGCATGTTATATTGATAATAATAAAAGTAATAAGTATATTTATTACAGTTCTATCGATAATAACAGCATAATATGAGTAATATTGCATGTTATATTGATGATAACAAAAGTAATACGTATATTTATTATAGTTCTAGCGATAATAACTGCATTATATGGGTAAAAATGCATGTTATATTGATAATATTGGGAGTAATAAGTATAATTATTATAGTTCTAGCGATAATAATAGTAAAATATGGCTAATAGTGCACGTTATATTGATAATAGTAAAAGCAATAAGTATATTTATTACAGTTCTATCGATAATAACTGCATAATATGGGTATTAATGCATGTTATATTGATGATAATAAAAGTAGTAAGTATATTTATTATAGTTCCAGCGATTATAACTGCATAATATGGGTAATAATGCATGTTATATTGATAATAATATAAGTAATAAGTATAATTATTACAGTTCTAGCGATAATAACTGCATTAAATGCGTATAATGCATGTTATATTGATAATATCTGGAGTAGTAAGTATAATTTTTATAGTTCTAGCGATAATATAAGTAAAATATGGCTAATAGTGCATGTTATATTGATAATAATATAAGTAATAAGTATAGTTATTACAGTTCTAGCGATAATAACTGCATTATATGGGTAATAATGCATGTTATATTGATGACAACAAAAGTAATACGTACATTTATTATAGTTCTAGCGATAATAACTGAATTATATGGGTAAAAATGCATGTTATATTGATAATATTGGGAGTAATAAGTATAATTATTATAGTTCTAGCGATAATAATAGTAAAATATGGCTAATAGTGCACGTTATATTGATAATAATAAAAGTAATAAGTATATTTATTACAGTTCTATCGATAATAACGGCATAATATGAGTAATAATGCATGTTATATTGATGATAACAAAAGTAATACGTATATTTATTATAGTTCTAGCGATAATAACTGCATTATATGGGTAAAAATGCATGTTATATTGATAATATTGGGAGTAATAAGTATAATTATTATAGTTCTAGCGATAATAATAGTAAAATATGGCTAATAGTGCATGTTATATTGATAATAATAAAAGTAAAAAGTATATTTATTACAGTTCTATCGATAATAACTGCATAATATGGGTAATAATGCATGTTATATTGATAATAATATAAGTAATAAGTATAATTATTACAGTTCTAGCGATAATAACTGCATTATATGGGTAATAATGGATGTTATATTGATAATATCGGGAGTAATAAGTATATTTATTATAGTTCTAGCGATAATAACTGCATAATATAGGTAATAATGCATGTTATATTGATAATAATAAAAGTAATAAGTATATTTATAATAGTTCTATCAATAATAACTGCATAATATCGGTAATAATGCATGTTATATTGATGATAATATAAGTAATAAGTATAATTATTACAGTTCTAGCGATAATAACTGCATTATATGGGTAATAATGCATGTTATATTGATGACAACAAAAGTAATACGTACATTTATTATAGTTCTAGCGATAATAACTGAATTATATGGGTAAAAATGCATGTTATATTGATAATATTGGGAGTAATAAGTATAATTATTATAGTTCTAGCGATAATAATAGTAAAATATGGCTAATAGTGCACGTTATATTGATAATAATAAAAGTAATAAGTATATTTATTACAGTTCTATCGATAATAACGGCATAATATGAGTAATAATGCATGTTATATTGATGATAACAAAAGTAATACGTATATTTATTATAGTTCTAGCGATAATAACTGCATTATATGGGTAAAAATGCATGTTATATTGATAATATTGGGAGTAATAAGTATAATTATTATAGTTCTAGCGATAATAATAGTAAAATATGGCTAATAGTGCATGTTATATTGATAATAATAAAAGTAAAAAGTATATTTATTACAGTTCTATCGATAATAACTGCATAATATGGGTAATAATGCATGTTATATTGATAATAATATAAGTAATAAGTATAATTATTACAGTTCTAGCGATAATAACTGCATTATATGGGTAATAATGGATGTTATATTGATAATATCGGGAGTAATAAGTATATTTATTATAGTTCTAGCGATAATAACTGCATAATATAGGTAATAATGCATGTTATATTGATAATAATAAAAGTAATAAGTATATTTATTATAGTTCTATCAATAATAACTGCATAATATCGGTAATAATGCATGTTATATTGATGATAATATAAGTAATAAGTATAATTATTACAGTTCTAGGGATAATAACTGCATTATATGGGTAATAATGGATGTTATATTGGTAATATCTGGAGTAGTAAGTATAATTTTTATAGTTCTAGCGATAATAAAAGTAATATATGGCAAATAGTGCATGTTATATTGATAATAATAAAAGTAATAAGTATATTTATTATAGTTCTGTCGATAATAACTGCATTATATGGGTAATAATGCATGTTATATTGATAATATCAGGAGTAATAAGTATAATCATTACAGTTCTAGCGATAATACTAGTAAAATATGGCTAAGAGTGCCTGTTATATTGATAATAATAAAAGTAATAAGTATATTTATTATAATTCTATCGATAATAACTGCATAATATGGGTAATAATGCATGTTATATTGCTGATGATATATGTAATAAGTATAATTATTACAGTTCTAGCGATAATAACTGCATTATATGGGTAATAATGGATGTTATATTGATAATATCGGTAGTAATAAGTATATTTATGATAGTTCTAGCGATAATAACTGCATAATATAGGTAATAATGCATGTTATATTGATAATAATAAAAGTAATAAGTATATTTATTATGGTTCTAGCGATAATAACTGCATAATATGGGTAATAATGCATGTTATATTGATAATAATATAGGTAATAAGTATAATCATTACAGTTCTTGCGATAATACTAGTAAAATATGGCTAAGAGTGCCTGTTATATTGATAATAATAAAAGTAATAATTATATTTATTATAATTCTATCGATAATAACTGCATAATATGGGTAATAATGCATGTTATATTGATAATAATATAAGTAATAAGTATAATTATTACAGTTCTAGCGATAATAACTGCATTATATGGGTAATAATGGATGTTATATTGATAATATCGGGAGTAATAAGTATATTTATTATAGTTCTAGCGATAATAACTGCATAATATAGGTAATAGTGCATGTTATATTGATAATAATAAAAGTAATAAGTATATTTATTATAGTTCTATCAATAATAACTGCATAATATGGGTAATAATGCATGTTATATTGATGATAATAAAAGTAATAAGTGTATTTTTTACAGTTCTAGCGATAATGACTGCATAATATGGGTAATAATGCATGTTATATTGATGATAATATAAGTAATAAGTATAATTATTACAGTTCTAGCGATAATAACTGCATTATATGGGTAATAATGCATGTTATATTGATAATAATATAAGTAATAAGTGTAGTTATTACAGTTCTAGCGATAATAACTGCATTATATGGGTAATAATGCATGTTATATTGATGACAACAAAAGTAATACGTATATTTATTATAGTTCTAGCGATAATAACTGCATTATATGGGTAAAAATGCATGTTATATTGATAATATTGGGAGTAATAAGTATAATTATTATAGTTCTAGCGATAATAATAGTAAAATATGGCTAATAGTGCATGTTATATTGATAATAATAAAAGTAATAAGTATATTTATTACAGTTCTATCGATAATAACAGCATAATATGAGTAATAATGCATGTTATATTGATGATAACAAAAGTAATACGTATATTTATTATAGTTCTAGCGATAATAACTGCATTATATGGGTAAAAATGCATGTTATATTGATAATATTGGGAGTAATAAGTATAATTATTATAGTTCTAGCGATAATAAAAGTAATATATGGCAAATAGTGCATGTTATATTGATAATAATAAAAGTAATAAGTATATTTATTATAATTCTATCGATAATAACTGCATAATATGGGTAATAATGCATGTTATATTGATAATAATATAAGTAATAAGTATAGTTATTACAGTTCTAGCGATAATAACTGCATTATATGGGTAATAATGCATGTTATATTGATGACAACAAAAGTAATACGTATATTTATTATAGTTCTAGCGATAATAACAGCATTATATGGGTAAAAATGCATGTTATATTGATAATATTGGGAGTAATAAGTATAATTATTATAGTTCTAGCGATAATAATAATAAAATATGGCTAATAGTGCATGTTATATTGATAATAATAAAAGTAATAAGTATATTTATTACAGTTCTATCGATAATAACAGCATAATATGAGTAATATTGCATGTTATATTGATGATAACAAAAGTAATACGTATATTTATTATAGTTCTAGCGATAATAACTGCATTATATGGGTAAAAATGCATGTTATATTGATAATATTGGGAGTAATAAGTATAATTATTATAGTTCTAGCGATAATAATAGTAAAATATGGCTAATAGTGCATGTTATATTGATAATAATAAAAGTAAAAAGTATATTTATTACACTTCTATCGATAATAACTGCATAATATGGGTAATAATGCATGTTATATTGATAATAATATAAGTAATAAGTATAATTATTACAGTTCTAGCGATAATAACTGCATTATATGGGTAATAATGGATGTTATATTGATAATATCGGGAGTAATAAGTATATTTATTATAGTTCTAGCGATAATAACTGCATAATATAAGTAATATTGCATGTTATATTGATAATAATAAAAGTAATAAGTATATTTATTATAGTTCTATCAATAATAACTGCATAATATAAGTAATAATGCATGTTATATTGATGATAATAAAAGTAATAAGTGTATTTATTACAGTTCTAGCGATAATAACTGCATTATATGGATAATAATGCATGTTATATTGATAATATCCGGAGGAATATGTATAATTATTATTGTTCTAGCGATAATAATAGTAAAATATGGCTAATAGTGCATGTTATTTTGATAATAATAAAAGTAATAAGTATATTTATTATAATTCTATCGATAATAACTGCATAATATGGGTAATAATGCATGTTATATTGATAATAATATAAGTAATAAGTATAGTTATTACAGTTCTAGCGATAATAACTGCATTATATGGGTAATAATGCATGTTATATTGATGACAACAAAAGTAATACGTATATTTATTATAGTTCTAGCGATAATAACTGCATTATATGGGTAAAAATGCATGTTATATTGATAATATTGGGAGTAATAAGTATAATTATTATAGTTCTAGCGATAATAATAGTAAAATATGGCTAATAGTGCATGTTATATTGATAATAATAAAAGTAATAAGTATATTTATTACAGTTCTATCGATAATAACAGCATAATATGAGTAATAATGCATGTTATATTGATGATAACAAAAGTAATACGTATATTTATTATAGTTCTAGCGATAATAACTGCATTATATGGGTAAAAATGCATGTTATATTGATAATATTGGGAGTAATAAGTATAATTATTATAGTTCTAGCGATAATAATAGTAAAATATGGCTAATAGTGCATGTTATATTGATAATAATAAAAGTAAAAAGTATATTTAATACAGTTCTATCGATAATAACTGCATAATATGGGTAATAATGCATGTTATATTGATAATAATATAAGTAATAAGTATAATTATTACAGTTCTAGCGATAATAACTGCATTATATGGGTAATAATGGATGTTATATTGATAATATCGGGAGTAATAAGTATATTTATTATAGTTCTAGCGATAATAACTGCATAATATAGGTAATAGTGCATGTTATATTGATAATAATAAAAGTAATAAGTATATTTATTATAGTTCTATCAATAATAACTGCATAATATGGGTAATAATGCATGTTATATTGATGATAATAAAAGTAATAAGTGTATTTTTTACAGTTCTAGCGATAATGACTGCATAATATGGGTAATAATGCATGTTATATTGATGATAATATAAGTAATAAGTATAATTATTACAGTACTAGCGATAATAACTGCATTATATGGGTAATAATGCATGTTATATTGATAATAATATAAGTAATAAGTGTAGTTATTACAGTTCTAGCGATAATAACTGCATTATATGGGTAATAATGCATGTTATATTGATGACAACAAAAGTAATACGTATATTTATTATAGTTCTAGCGATAATAACTGCATTATATGGGTAAAAATGCATGTTATATTGATAATATTGGGAGTAATAAGTATAATTATTATAGTTCTAGCGATAATAATAGTAAAATATGGCTAATAGTGCATGTTATATTGATAATAATAAAAGTAATAAGTATATTTATTACAGTTCTATCGATAATAACAGCATAATATGAGTAATAATGCATGTTATATTGATGATAACAAAAGTAATACGTATATTTATTATAGTTCTAGCGATAATAACTGCATTATATGGGTAAAAATGCATGTTATATTGATAATATTGGGAGTAATAAGTATAATTATTATAGTTCTAGCGATAATAAAAGTAATATATGGCAAATAGTGCATGTTATATTGATAATAATAAAAGTAATAAGTATATTTATTATAATTCTATCGATAATAACTGCATAATATGGGTAATAATGCATGTTATATTGATAATAATATAAGTAATAAGTATAGTTATTACAGTTCTAGCGATAATAACTGCATTATATGGGTAATAATGCATGTTATATTGATGACAACAAAAGTAATACGTATATTTATTATAGTTCTAGCGATAATAACAGCATTATATGGGTAAAAATGCATGTTATATTGATAATATTGGGAGTAATAAGTATAATTATTATAGTTCTAGCGATAATAATAATAAAATATGGCTAATAGTGCATGTTATATTGATAATAATAAAAGTAATAAGTATATTTATTACAGTTCTATCGATAATAACAGCATAATATGAGTAATATTGCATGTTATATTGATGATAACAAAAGTAATACGTATATTTATTATAGTTCTAGCGATAATAACTGCATTATATGGGTAAAAATGCATGTTATATTGATAATATTGGGAGTAATAAGTATAATTATTATAGTTCTAGCGATAATAATAGTAAAATATGGCTAATAGTGCATGTTATATTGATAATAATAAAAGTAAAAAGTATATTTATTACAGTTCTATCGATAATAACTGCATAATATGGGTAATAATGCATGTTATATTGATAATAATATAAGTAATAAGTATAATTATTACAGTTCTAGCGATAATAACTGCATTATATGGGTAATAATGGATGTTATATTGATAATATCGGGAGTAATAAGTGTATTTATTACAGTTCTAGCGATAATAACTGCATTATATGGATAATAATGCATGTTATATTGATAATATCCGGAGTAATATGTATAATTATTATTGTTCTAGCGATAATAATAGTAAAATATGGCTAATAGTGCATGTTATATTGATAATAATAAAAGTAATAAGTATATTTATTATAATTCTATCAATAATAACTGCATAATATGGGTAATAATGCATGTTATATTGATGATAATAAAAGTAATAAGTATAATTATTACAGTTCTAGCGATAATAACTGCATTATATGGGTAATAATGCATGATATGTTGATAATATTGGGAGTAATAAGTATAATTATTACAGTACTAGCGATAATAACTGCATTATATGGGTAATAATGCATGTTATATTGATAATAATATAAGTAATAAGTGTAGTTATTACAGTTCTAGCGATAATAACTGCATTATATGGGTAATAATGCATGTTATATTGATGACAACAAAAGTAATACGTATATTTATTATAGTTCTAGCGATAATAACTGCATTATATGGGTAAAAATGCATGTTATATTGATAATATTGGGAGTAATAAGTATAATTATTATAGTTCTAGCGATAATAATAGTAAAATATGGCTAATAGTGCATGTTATATTGATAATAATAAAAGTAATAAGTATATTTATTACAGTTCTATCGATAATAACAGCATAATATGAGTAATAATGCATGTTATATTGATGATAACAAAAGTAATACGTATATTTATTATAGTTCTAGCGATAATAACTGCATTATATGGGTAAAAATGCATGTTATATTGATAATATTGGGAGTAATAAGTATAATTATTATAGTTCTAGCGATAATAAAAGTAATATATGGCAAATAGTGCATGTTATATTGATAATAATAAAAGTAATAAGTATATTTATTATAATTCTATCGATAATAACTGCATAATATGGGTAATAATGCATGTTATATTGATAATAATATAAGTAATAAGTATAGTTATTACAGTTCTAGCGATAATAACTGCATTATATGGGTAATAATGCATGTTATATTGATGACAACAAAAGTAATACGTATATTTATTATAGTTCTAGCGATAATAACAGCATTATATGGGTAAAAATGCATGTTATATTGATAATATTGGGAGTAATAAGTATAATTATTATAGTTCTAGCGATAATAATAATAAAATATGGCTAATAGTGCATGTTATATTGATAATAATAAAAGTAATAAGTATATTTATTACAGTTCTATCGATAATAACAGCATAATATGAGTAATATTGCATGTTATATTGATGATAACAAAAGTAATACGTATATTTATTATAGTTCTAGCGATAATAACTGCATTATATGGGTAAAAATGCATGTTATATTGATAATATTGGGAGTAATAAGTATAATTATTATAGTTCTAGCGATAATAATAGTAAAATATGGCTAATAGTGCATGTTATATTGATAATAATAAAAGTAAAAAGTATATTTATTACAGTTCTATCGATAATAACTGCATAATATGGGTAATAATGCATGTTATATTGATAATAATATAAGTAATAAGTATAATTATTACAGTTCTAGCGATAATAACTGCATTATATGGGTAATAATGGATGTTATATTGATAATATCGGGAGTAATAAGTGTATTTATTACAGTTCTAGCGATAATAACTGCATTATATGGATAATAATGCATGTTATATTGATAATATCCGGAGTAATATGTATAATTATTATTGTTCTAGCGATAATAATAGTAAAATATGGCTAATAGTGCATGTTATATTGATAATAATAAAAGTAATAAGTATATTTATTATAATTCTATCAATAATAACTGCATAATATGGGTAATAATGCATGTTATATTGATGATAATAAAAGTAATAAGTATAATTATTACAGTTCTAGCGATAATAACTGCATTATATGGGTAATAATGCATGATATGTTGATAATATTGGGAGTAATAAGTATAATTATTATAGTTCTAGCGATAATAATAGTAAAATATGGCAAATAGTGCATGTTATATTGATAATAGTAAAAGCAATAAGTATATTTATTACAGTTCTATCGATAATAACTGCATAATATGGGTATTAATGCATGTTATATTGATGATAATAAAAGTAGTAAGTATATTTATTATAGTTCTAGCGATTATAACTGCATAATATGGGTAATAATGCATGTTATATTGATGATAATAAAAGTAATAAGTGTATTTATTACAGTTCTAGCGATAATAACTGCATTATATGGATAATAATGCATGTTATATTGATAATATCCGGAGTAATATGTATAATTATTATTGTTCTAGCGATAATAATAGTAAAATATGGCTAATAGTGCATGTTATATTGATAATAATAAAAGTAAAAAGTATATTTATTACAGTTCTATCGATAATAACTGCATAATATGGGTAATAATGCATGTTATATTCATGATAATATAAGTAATAAGTATAATTATTACAGTTCTAGCGATAATAACTGCATTATATGGCTAATAATGCATGTTATATTGATGATAATATAAGTAATAAGTATAATTATTACAGTTCTAGCGATAATAACTGCATTATATGGGTAATAATGCATGTTATATTGATGATAATATAAGTAATAAGTATAATTATTACAGTTCTAGCGATAATAACTGCATTATATGGGTAATAATGCATGTTATATTGATGATAATATAAGTAATAAGTATAATTATTACAGTTCTAGCGATAATAACTGCATTATATGGGTAATAATGGATGTTATATTGATAATATCGGTAGTAATAAGTATATTTATTATAGTTCTAGCGATAATAACTGCATAATATAGGTAATAATGCATGTTATATTGATAATAATAAAAGTAATAAGTATATTTATTATAGTTCTATCAATAATAACTGCATAATATCGGTAATAATGCATGTTATATTGATGATAATATAAGTAATAAGTATAATTATTACAGTTCTAGGGATAATAACTGCATTATATGGGTAATAATGGATGTTATATTGGTAATATCTGGAGTAGTAAGTATAATTTTTATAGTTCTAGCGATAATAAAAGTAATATATGGCTAATAGTGCATGTTATATTGATAATAATAAAAGTAATAAGTATATTTATTATAGTTCTGTCGATAATAACTGCATTATATGGGTAATAATGCATGTTATATTGATAATATCGGGAGTAATAAGTATAATCATTACAGTTCTAGCGATAATACTAGTGAAATATGGCTAAGAGTGCCTTTTATATTGATAATAATAAAAGTAATAAGTATATTTATTATAATTCTATCGATAATAACTGCATAATATGGGTAATAATGCATGTTATATTGATGATAATATAAGTAATAAGTATAATTATTACAGTTCTAGCGATAATAACTGCATTATATGGGTAATAATTGATGTTATATTGATAATATCGGTAGTAATAAGTATATTTATGATAGTTCTAGCGATAATAACTGCATAATATAGGTAATAATGCATGTTATATTGATAATAATAAAAGTAATAAGTATATTTATTATAGTTCTATCAATAATAACTGCATAATATCGGTAATAATGCATGTTATATTGATGATAATATAAGTAATAAGTATAATTATTACAGTTCTAGCGATAATAACTGCATTATATGGGTAATAATGGATGTTATATTGGTAATATCGGGAGTAATAAGTATAGTTATTATAGTTCTAGCGATTATAACTGCATAATATGGGTAATAATGCATGTTATATTGATAATAATATAAGTAATAAGTATAATTATTACTGTTCTAGCGATAATAACTGCATTTTATCTGTAATAATGCATGTTATATTGATGATAATAAAAGTAATAAGTATATTTATTACAGTTCTAGCGATAATAACTGCATAATATGGGTAATAATGCATGTTATATTGATGATAATATAAGAAATAAGTATAATTATTACAGTTCTAGCGATAATAACTGCATTATATGGGTAATAATGGATATTATATTGGTAATATCGGGAGTAATAAGTATATTTATTATAGTTCTAGCGATTATAACTGCATAATATGGGTATTAATGCATGTTATATTGATAATAATATAAGTAATAAGTATAATTATTACAGTTCTAGCGATAATAACTGCATTATATGGGTAATAATGCATGTTATATTGATAATATCTGGAGTAGTAAGTATAATTTTTATAGTTCTAGCGATAATAAAAGTAAAATATGGCTAATAGTGCATGTTATATTGATAATAATAAAAGTAATAAGAATATTTATTATAGTTCTGTCGATAATAACTGCATTATATGGGTAATAGTGCATGTTATATTGATAATAATAAAAGTAATAAGTATATGTATTATAGCTCTATCAATAATAACTGCATAATATGGGTAATAATGGATGTTATATTGATAATATCGGGAGTAATAAGTATATTTATTATAGATCTAGCGATAATAACTGCATAATATAGATAATAATGCATGTTATATTGAAAATAATAAAAGTAATAAGTATATTTATTGTAGTTCTATCAATAATAACTGCATAATATGGGTAATAATGCATGTTATATTGAGGATAATAAAAGTAATAAGTGTATTTACTACAGTTCTAGCGATAATGACTGCATAATATGGGTAATAATGCATGTTATATTGATGATAATATAAGTAATAAGTATAATTATTACAGTTCTAGCGATAATAACTGCATTATATGGGTAATAATGCATGTTATATTGATAATAATAAAAGTAATAAGTATATTTATTATAGTTCTATCAATAATAACTGCATAATATGGGTGATAATGCATGTTATATTGATAACAATATAGATAATAAGTATAATTATTACAGTTCTAGCGATAATAACTGCATTATATGGGTAATAATGGATGTTATATTGATAACATCGGGAGTGATAAGTATAATTATTACAGTTCTAGCGATAATAACTGCATTACATGGGTAATAATGCATGTTATATTGATAATAATAAAAGTAATAAGTATATTTATTATAGTTCTAGCGATAATAATTGCATTATATGCGTATAATGCATTTTATATTGATAATATCTGGAGTAGTAAGTATAATTTTTATAGTTCTAGCGATAATATAAGTAAAATATGGCTAATAGTGCATGTTATATTGATAATAATAAAAGTAATAAGTATATTTATTATAATTCTATCGATAATAACTGCATAATATGGGTAATAATGCATGTTATATTGATGATAATATAAGTAATAAGTATAATTATTACAGTTCTAGCGATAAGAACTGCATTATATGGGTAATAATGGATGTTATATTGATAATATCGGGAGTAATAAGTATATTTATTATAGTTCTAGCGATTATAACTGCATAATATGGGTATTAATGCATGTTATATTGATAATAATATAAGTAATAAGTATAATTATTACAGTTCTAGCGATAATAACTGCATTATATGGGTAATAATGCATGTTATATTGATAATATCTGGAGTAGTAAGTATAATTTTTATAGTTCTAGCGATAATAAAAGTAAAATATGGCTAATAGTGCATGTTATATTGATAATAATAAAAGTAATAAGTATATATATTATAGTTCTGTCGATAATAACTGCATAATATGGGTAATAATGCATGTTATATTGATAATATCGGGAGTAATAAGTATAATTATTACAGTTGTAGCGATAATACTAGTAAAATATGGCTAAGAGTGCATGTTATATTCATAATAAAAAAGTAATAAGTATATTTATTACAGTTCTAGCGATAATAACTGCATTATATGGGTAATAGTGCATGTTATATTGATAATAATAAAAGTAATAAGTATATTTATTATAGTTCTTTCAATAATAACTGCATAATATGGGTAATAATGCATGTTATATTGATGATAATAAAAGTAATAAGTGTATTTATTACAGTTCTAGCGATAATGACTGCATAATATGGGTAATAATGCATGTTATATTGATGATAATATAAGTAATAAGTATAATTATTACAGTTCTAGCGATAATAACTGCATTATATGGGTAATAATGGATGTTATATTGATAATATCGGGAGTAATAAGTATATTTATTATAGTTCTAGCGATAATAACTGCATAATATAGATAATAATGCATGTTATATTGATAATAATAAAAGTAATAAGTATATTTATTATAGTTCTATCAATAATAACTGCATAATATGGGTAACAATGCATGTGATATTGATAATAATATAGGTAATAAGTATAATTATTACAGTTCTAGCGATAATAACTGCATGGTATGGGTAATAATGGATGTTATATTGATAATATCGGTAATAATAAGTATATTTATCATAGTTCTAGCGATAATGACTGCATAATATGGGTAATAATGCATGTTATATTGATGATAATATAAGTAATAAGTATAATTATTACAGTTCTAGCGATAATAACTGCATTATATGGGTAATAATGGATGTTATATTGGTAATATCGGGAGTAATAAGTATAGTTATTATAGTTCTAGCGATTATAACTGCATAATATGGGTAATAATGCATGTTATATTGATAATAATATAAGTAATAAGTATAATTATTACTGTTCTAGCGATAATAACTGCATTTTATCTGTAATAATGCATGTTATATTGATGATAATAAAAGTAATAAGTATATTTATTACAGTTCTAGCGATAATAACTGCATAATATGGGTAATAATGCATGTTATATTGATGATAATATAAGAAATAAGTATAATTATTACAGTTCTAGCGATAATAACTGCATTATATGGGTAATAATGGATATTATATTGGTAATATCGGGAGTAATAAGTATATTTATTATAGTTCTAGCGATTATAACTGCATAATATGGGTATTAATGCATGTTATATTGATAATAATATAAGTAATAAGTATAATTATTACAGTTCTAGCGATAATAACTGCATTATATGGGTAATAATGCATGTTATATTGATAATATCTGGAGTAGTAAGTATAATTTTTATAGTTCTAGCGATAATAAAAGTAAAATATGGCTAATAGTGCATGTTATATTGATAATAATAAAAGTAATAAGAATATTTATTATAGTTCTGTCGATAATAACTGCATTATATGGGTAATAGTGCATGTTATATTGATAATAATAAAAGTAATAAGTATATGTATTATAGCTCTATCAATAATAACTGCATAATATGGGTAATAATGGATGTTATATTGATAATATCGGGAGTAATAAGTATATTTATTATAGATCTAGCGATAATAACTGCATAATATAGATAATAATGCATGTTATATTGAAAATAATAAAAGTAATAAGTATATTTATTGTAGTTCTATCAATAATAACTGCATAATATGGGTAATAATGCATGTTATATTGAGGATAATAAAAGTAATAAGTGTATTTACTACAGTTCTAGCGATAATGACTGCATAATATGGGTAATAATGCATGTTATATTGATGATAATATAAGTAATAAGTATAATTATTACAGTTCTAGCGATAATAACTGCATTATATGGGTAATAATGCATGTTATATTGATAATAATAAAAGTAATAAGTATATTTATTATAGTTCTATCAATAATAACTGCATAATATGGGTGATAATGCATGTTATATTGATAACAATATAGATAATAAGTATAATTATTACAGTTCTAGCGATAATAACTGCATTATATGGGTAATAATGGATGTTATATTGATAACATCGGGAGTGATAAGTATAATTATTACAGTTCTAGCGATAATAACTGCATTACATGGGTAATAATGCATGTTATATTGATAATAATAAAAGTAATAAGTATATTTATTATAGTTCTAGCGATAATAATTGCATTATATGCGTATAATGCATTTTATATTGATAATATCTGGAGTAGTAAGTATAATTTTTATAGTTCTAGCGATAATATAAGTAAAATATGGCTAATAGTGCATGTTATATTGATAATAATAAAAGTAATAAGTATATTTATTATAATTCTATCGATAATAACTGCATAATATGGGTAATAATGCATGTTATATTGATGATAATATAAGTAATAAGTATAATTATTACAGTTCTAGCGATAAGAACTGCATTATATGGGTAATAATGGATGTTATATTGATAATATCGGGAGTAATAAGTATATTTATTATAGTTCTAGCGATTATAACTGCATAATATGGGTATTAATGCATGTTATATTGATAATAATATAAGTAATAAGTATAATTATTACAGTTCTAGCGATAATAACTGCATTATATGGGTAATAATGCATGTTATATTGATAATATCTGGAGTAGTAAGTATAATTTTTATAGTTCTAGCGATAATAAAAGTAAAATATGGCTAATAGTGCATGTTATATTGATAATAATAAAAGTAATAAGTATATATATTATAGTTCTGTCGATAATAACTGCATAATATGGGTAATAATGCATGTTATATTGATAATATCGGGAGTAATAAGTATAATTATTACAGTTGTAGCGATAATACTAGTAAAATATGGCTAAGAGTGCATGTTATATTCATAATAAAAAAGTAATAAGTATATTTATTACAGTTCTAGCGATAATAACTGCATTATATGGGTAATAGTGCATGTTATATTGATAATAATAAAAGTAATAAGTATATTTATTATAGTTCTTTCAATAATAACTGCATAATATGGGTAATAATGCATGTTATATTGATGATAATAAAAGTAATAAGTGTATTTATTACAGTTCTAGCGATAATGACTGCATAATATGGGTAATAATGCATGTTATATTGATGATAATATAAGTAATAAGTATAATTATTACAGTTCTAGCGATAATAACTGCATTATATGGGTAATAATGGATGTTATATTGATAATATCGGGAGTAATAAGTATATTTATTATAGTTCTAGCGATAATAACTGCATAATATAGATAATAATGCATGTTATATTGATAATAATAAAAGTAATAAGTATATTTATTATAGTTCTATCAATAATAACTGCATAATATGGGTAACAATGCATGTGATATTGATAATAATATAGGTAATAAGTATAATTATTACAGTTCTAGCGATAATAACTGCATGGTATGGGTAATAATGGATGTTATATTGATAATATCGGTAATAATAAGTATATTTATCATAGTTCTAGCGATAATGACTGCATAATATGGGTAATAATGCATGTTATATTGATGATAATATAAGTAATAAGTATAATTATTACAGTTCTAGCGATAATAACTGCATTATATGGGTAATAATGCATGATATGTTGATAATATTGGGAGTAATAAGTATAATTATTATAGTTCTAGCGATAATAATAGTAAAATATGGCAAATAGTGCATGTTATATTGATAATAATAAAAGTAATAAGTATATTTATTATAGTTCTATCAATAATAACTGCATAATATGGGTAATAATGCATGATATATTGATGATAATATAAGTAATAAGTATAATTATTACAGTTCTAGCGATAATAACTGCATTATATGGGTAATAATGCATGTTATATTGATAATATCTGGAGTAGTAAGTATAATTTTTATAGTTCTAGCGATAATAAAAGTAAAATATGGCTAATAGTGCATGTTATATTGATAATAATAAAAGTAATAAGTATATTTATTATAGTTCTGTCGATAATAACTGCATAATATGGGTAATAATGCATGTAATATTGATAATATCGGGAGTAATAAGTATAATTATTACAGTTGTAGCGATAATACTAGTAAAATATGGCTAAGAGTGCATGTTATATTCATAATAAAAAAGTAATAAGTATATTTATTACAGTTCTAGCGATAATAACTGCATTATATGGGTAATAATGCATGTTATATTGATAATAATAAAAGTAATAAGTATATTTATTATGGTTCTAGCGATAATAACTGCATAATATGGGTAATAATGCATGTGATATTGATAATAATATAGGTAATAAGTATAATACTTACAGTTCTAGCGATAACAACTGCATTATATGGGTAATAATGCATGTTATATTGATAATATTGGGAGTAATAAGTATAATTATTAGAGTTCTAGCGATAATAACTGCATTATATGGGTAAAAATGCATGTTATATTGATAATATTGGGAGTAATACGTATAATTATTATAGTTCTAGCGATAATAATAGTAAAATATGGCTAATAGTGCATGTTATATTGATAATAATAAAAATAAAAAGTATATTTATTACAGTTCTATCGATAATAACTGCATAATATGGGTAATAATGCATGTTATGTTGATAATAATATAAGTAATAAGTATAATTATTACAGTTCTAGCGATAATAACTGCATTATATGGGTAATAATGGATGTTATGTTGATAATATCGGGAGTAATAAGTATATTTATTCTAGTTCTAGCGATAATAACTGCATAATATGGGTATTAATGCATGTTATATTGATAATAATATAAGTAATAAGTATAATTATTACAGTTCTAGCGATAATAACTGCATTATATGGGTAATAATGCATGTTATATTGATAATATCTGGAGTAGTAAGTATAATTTTTATAGTTCTAGCGATAATAAAAGTAAAATATGGCTAATAGTGCATGTTATATTGATAATAATAAAAGTAATAAGTATATATATTATAGTTCTGTCGATAATAACTGCATAATATGGGTAATAATGCATGTTATATTGATAATATCGGGAGTAATAAGTATAATTATTACAGTTGTAGCGATAATACTAGTAAAATATGGCTAAGAGTGCATGTTATATTCATAATAAAAAAGTAATAAGTATATTTATTACAGTTCTAGCGATAATAACTGCATTATATGGGTAATAGTGCATGTTATATTGATAATAATAAAAGTAATAAGTATATTTATTATAGTTCTTTCAATAATAACTGCATAATATGGGTAATAATGCATGTTATATTGATGATAATAAAAGTAATAAGTGTATTTATTACAGTTCTAGCGATAATGACTGCATAATATGGGTAATAATGCATGTTATATTGATGATAATATAAGTAATAAGTATAATTATTACAGTTCTAGCGATAATAACTGCATTATATGGGTAATAATGGATGTTATATTGATAATATCGGTAATAATAAGTATATTTATCATAGTTCTAGCGATAATGACTGCATAATATGGGTAATAATGCATGTTATATTGATGATAATATAAGTAATAAGTATAATTATTACAGTTCTAGCGATAATAACTGCATTATATGGGTAATAATGGATGTTATATTGGTAATATCGGGAGTAATAAGTATAGTTATTATAGTTCTAGCGATTATAACTGCATAATATGGGTAATAATGCATGTTATATTGATAATAATATAAGTAATAAGTATAATTATTACTGTTCTAGCGATAATAACTGCATTTTATCTGTAATAATGCATGTTATATTGATGATAATAAAAGTAATAAGTATATTTATTACAGTTCTAGCGATAATAACTGCATAATATGGGTAATAATGCATGTTATATTGATGATAATATAAGAAATAAGTATAATTATTACAGTTCTAGCGATAATAACTGCATTATATGGGTAATAATGGATATTATATTGGTAATATCGGGAGTAATAAGTATATTTATTATAGTTCTAGCGATTATAACTGCATAATATGGGTATTAATGCATGTTATATTGATAATAATATAAGTAATAAGTATAATTATTACAGTTCTAGCGATAATAACTGCATTATATGGGTAATAATGCATGTTATATTGATAATATCTGGAGTAGTAAGTATAATTTTTATAGTTCTAGCGATAATAAAAGTAAAATATGGCTAATAGTGCATGTTATATTGATAATAATAAAAGTAATAAGAATATTTATTATAGTTCTGTCGATAATAACTGCATTATATGGGTAATAGTGCATGTTATATTGATAATAATAAAAGTAATAAGTATATGTATTATAGCTCTATCAATAATAACTGCATAATATGGGTAATAATGGATGTTATATTGATAATATCGGGAGTAATAAGTATATTTATTATAGATCTAGCGATAATAACTGCATAATATAGATAATAATGCATGTTATATTGAAAATAATAAAAGTAATAAGTATATTTATTGTAGTTCTATCAATAATAACTGCATAATATGGGTAATAATGCATGTTATATTGAGGATAATAAAAGTAATAAGTGTATTTACTACAGTTCTAGCGATAATGACTGCATAATATGGGTAATAATGCATGTTATATTGATGATAATATAAGTAATAAGTATAATTATTACAGTTCTAGCGATAATAACTGCATTATATGGGTAATAATGCATGTTATATTGATAATAATAAAAGTAATAAGTATATTTATTATAGTTCTATCAATAATAACTGCATAATATGGGTGATAATGCATGTTATATTGATAACAATATAGATAATAAGTATAATTATTACAGTTCTAGCGATAATAACTGCATTATATGGGTAATAATGGATGTTATATTGATAACATCGGGAGTGATAAGTATAATTATTACAGTTCTAGCGATAATAACTGCATTACATGGGTAATAATGCATGTTATATTGATAATAATAAAAGTAATAAGTATATTTATTATAGTTCTAGCGATAATAATTGCATTATATGCGTATAATGCATTTTATATTGATAATATCTGGAGTAGTAAGTATAATTTTTATAGTTCTAGCGATAATATAAGTAAAATATGGCTAATAGTGCATGTTATATTGATAATAATAAAAGTAATAAGTATATTTATTATAATTCTATCGATAATAACTGCATAATATGGGTAATAATGCATGTTATATTGATGATAATATAAGTAATAAGTATAATTATTACAGTTCTAGCGATAAGAACTGCATTATATGGGTAATAATGGATGTTATATTGATAATATCGGGAGTAATAAGTATATTTATTATAGTTCTAGCGATTATAACTGCATAATATGGGTATTAATGCATGTTATATTGATAATAATATAAGTAATAAGTATAATTATTACAGTTCTAGCGATAATAACTGCATTATATGGGTAATAATGCATGTTATATTGATAATATCTGGAGTAGTAAGTATAATTTTTATAGTTCTAGCGATAATAAAAGTAAAATATGGCTAATAGTGCATGTTATATTGATAATAATAAAAGTAATAAGTATATATATTATAGTTCTGTCGATAATAACTGCATAATATGGGTAATAATGCATGTTATATTGATAATATCGGGAGTAATAAGTATAATTATTACAGTTGTAGCGATAATACTAGTAAAATATGGCTAAGAGTGCATGTTATATTCATAATAAAAAAGTAATAAGTATATTTATTACAGTTCTAGCGATAATAACTGCATTATATGGGTAATAGTGCATGTTATATTGATAATAATAAAAGTAATAAGTATATTTATTATAGTTCTTTCAATAATAACTGCATAATATGGGTAATAATGCATGTTATATTGATGATAATAAAAGTAATAAGTGTATTTATTACAGTTCTAGCGATAATGACTGCATAATATGGGTAATAATGCATGTTATATTGATGATAATATAAGTAATAAGTATAATTATTACAGTTCTAGCGATAATAACTGCATTATATGGGTAATAATGGATGTTATATTGATAATATCGGGAGTAATAAGTATATTTATTATAGTTCTAGCGATAATAACTGCATAATATAGATAATAATGCATGTTATATTGATAATAATAAAAGTAATAAGTATATTTATTATAGTTCTATCAATAATAACTGCATAATATGGGTAACAATGCATGTGATATTGATAATAATATAGGTAATAAGTATAATTATTACAGTTCTAGCGATAATAACTGCATGGTATGGGTAATAATGGATGTTATATTGATAATATCGGTAATAATAAGTATATTTATCATAGTTCTAGCGATAATGACTGCATAATATGGGTAATAATGCATGTTATATTGATGATAATATAAGTAATAAGTATAATTATTACAGTTCTAGCGATAATAACTGCATTATATGGGTAATAATGCATGATATGTTGATAATATTGGGAGTAATAAGTATAATTATTATAGTTCTAGCGATAATAATAGTAAAATATGGCAAATAGTGCATGTTATATTGATAATAATAAAAGTAATAAGTATATTTATTATAGTTCTATCAATAATAACTGCATAATATGGGTAATAATGCATGATATATTGATGATAATATAAGTAATAAGTATAATTATTACAGTTCTAGCGATAATAACTGCATTATATGGGTAATAATGCATGTTATATTGATAATATCTGGAGTAGTAAGTATAATTTTTATAGTTCTAGCGATAATAAAAGTAAAATATGGCTAATAGTGCATGTTATATTGATAATAATAAAAGTAATAAGTATATTTATTATAGTTCTGTCGATAATAACTGCATAATATGGGTAATAATGCATGTAATATTGATAATATCGGGAGTAATAAGTATAATTATTACAGTTGTAGCGATAATACTAGTAAAATATGGCTAAGAGTGCATGTTATATTCATAATAAAAAAGTAATAAGTATATTTATTACAGTTCTAGCGATAATAACTGCATTATATGGGTAATAATGCATGTTATATTGATAATAATAAAAGTAATAAGTATATTTATTATGGTTCTAGCGATAATAACTGCATAATATGGGTAATAATGCATGTGATATTGATAATAATATAGGTAATAAGTATAATACTTACAGTTCTAGCGATAACAACTGCATTATATGGGTAATAATGCATGTTATATTGATAATATTGGGAGTAATAAGTATAATTATTAGAGTTCTAGCGATAATAACTGCATTATATGGGTAAAAATGCATGTTATATTGATAATATTGGGAGTAATACGTATAATTATTATAGTTCTAGCGATAATAATAGTAAAATATGGCTAATAGTGCATGTTATATTGATAATAATAAAAATAAAAAGTATATTTATTACAGTTCTATCGATAATAACTGCATAATATGGGTAATAATGCATGTTATGTTGATAATAATATAAGTAATAAGTATAATTATTACAGTTCTAGCGATAATAACTGCATTATATGGGTAATAATGGATGTTATGTTGATAATATCGGGAGTAATAAGTATATTTATTCTAGTTCTAGCGATAATAACTGCATAATATGGGTATTAATGCATGTTATATTGATAATAATATAAGTAATAAGTATAATTATTACAGTTCTAGCGATAATAACTGCATTATATGGGTAATAATGCATGTTATATTGATAATATCTGGAGTAGTAAGTATAATTTTTATAGTTCTAGCGATAATAAAAGTAAAATATGGCTAATAGTGCATGTTATATTGATAATAATAAAAGTAATAAGTATATATATTATAGTTCTGTCGATAATAACTGCATAATATGGGTAATAATGCATGTTATATTGATAATATCGGGAGTAATAAGTATAATTATTACAGTTGTAGCGATAATACTAGTAAAATATGGCTAAGAGTGCATGTTATATTCATAATAAAAAAGTAATAAGTATATTTATTACAGTTCTAGCGATAATAACTGCATTATATGGGTAATAGTGCATGTTATATTGATAATAATAAAAGTAATAAGTATATTTATTATAGTTCTTTCAATAATAACTGCATAATATGGGTAATAATGCATGTTATATTGATGATAATAAAAGTAATAAGTGTATTTATTACAGTTCTAGCGATAATGACTGCATAATATGGGTAATAATGCATGTTATATTGATGATAATATAAGTAATAAGTATAATTATTACAGTTCTAGCGATAATAACTGCATTATATGGGTAATAATGGATGTTATATTGATAATATCGGGAGTAATAAGTATATTTATTATAGTTCTAGCGATAATAACTGCATAATATAGATAATAATGCATGTTATATTGATAATAATAAAAGTAATAAGTATATTTATTATAGTTCTATCAATAATAACTGCATAATATGGGTAACAATGCATGTGATATTGATAATAATATAGGTAATAAGTATAATTATTACAGTTCTAGCGATAATAACTGCATGGTATGGGTAATAATGGATGTTATATTGATAATATCGGTAATAATAAGTATATTTATCATAGTTCTAGCGATAATGACTGCATAATATGGGTAATAATGCATGTTATATTGATGATAATATAAGTAATAAGTATAATTATTACAGTTCTAGCGATAATAACTGCATTATATGGGTAATAATGGATGTTATATTGGTAATATCGGGAGTAATAAGTATAGTTATTATAGTTCTAGCGATTATAACTGCATAATATGGGTAATAATGCATGTTATATTGATAATAATATAAGTAATAAGTATAATTATTACTGTTCTAGCGATAATAACTGCATTTTATCTGTAATAATGCATGTTATATTGATGATAATAAAAGTAATAAGTACATTTATTACAGTTCTAGCGATAATAACTGCATAATATGGGTAATAATGCATGTTATATTGATGATAATATAAGAAATAAGTATAATTATTACAGTTCTAGCGATAATAACTGCATTATATGGGTAATAATGGATATTATATTGGTAATATCGGGAGTAATAAGTATATTTATTATAGTTCTAGCGATTATAACTGCATAATATGGGTATTAATGCATGTTATATTGATAATAATATAAGTAATAAGTATAATTATTACAGTTCTAGCGATAATAACTGCATTATATGGGTAATAATGCATGTTATATTGATAATATCTGGAGTAGTAAGTATAATTTTTATAGTTCTAGCGATAATAAAAGTAAAATATGGCTAATAGTGCATGTTATATTGATAATAATAAAAGTAATAAGAATATTTATTATAGTTCTGTCGATAATAACTGCATTATATGGGTAATAGTGCATGTTATATTGATAATAATAAAAGTAATAAGTATATGTATTATAGCTCTATCAATAATAACTGCATAATATGGGTAATAATGGATGTTATATTGATAATATCGGGAGTAATAAGTATATTTATTATAGATCTAGCGATAATAACTGCATAATATAGATAATAATGCATGTTATATTGAAAATAATAAAAGTAATAAGTATATTTATTGTAGTTCTATCAATAATAACTGCATAATATGGGTAATAATGCATGTTATATTGAGGATAATAAAAGTAATAAGTGTATTTACTACAGTTCTAGCGATAATGACTGCATAATATGGGTAATAATGCATGTTATATTGATGATAATATAAGTAATAAGTATAATTATTACAGTTCTAGCGATAATAACTGCATTATATGGGTAATAATGCATGTTATATTGATAATAATAAAAGTAATAAGTATATTTATTATAGTTCTATCAATAATAACTGCATAATATGGGTGATAATGCATGTTATATTGATAACAATATAGATAATAAGTATAATTATTACAGTTCTAGCGATAATAACTGCATTATATGGGTAATAATGGATGTTATATTGATAACATCGGGAGTGATAAGTATAATTATTACAGTTCTAGCGATAATAACTGCATTACATGGGTAATAATGCATGTTATATTGATAATAATAAAAGTAATAAGTATATTTATTATAGTTCTAGCGATAATAATTGCATTATATGCGTATAATGCATTTTATATTGATAATATCTGGAGTAGTAAGTATAATTTTTATAGTTCTAGCGATAATATAAGTAAAATATGGCTAATAGTGCATGTTATATTGATAATAATAAAAGTAATAAGTATATTTATTATAATTCTATCGATAATAACTGCATAATATGGGTAATAATGCATGTTATATTGATGATAATATAAGTAATAAGTATAATTATTACAGTTCTAGCGATAATAACTGCATTATATGGGTAATAATGCATGTTATATTGATAATATCTGGAGTAGTAAGTATAATTTTTATAGTTCTAGCGATAATAAAAGTAAAATATGGCTAATAGTGCATGTTATATTGATAATAATAAAAGTAATAAGTATATATATTATAGTTCTGTCGATAATAACTGCATAATATGGGTAATAATGCATGTTATATTGATAATATCGGGAGTAATAAGTATAATTATTACAGTTGTAGCGATAATACTAGTAAAATATGGCTAAGAGTGCATGTTATATTCATAATAAAAAAGTAATAAGTATATTTATTACAGTTCTAGCGATAATAACTGCATTATATGGGTAATAGTGCATGTTATATTGATAATAATAAAAGTAATAAGTATATTTATTATAGTTCTTTCAATAATAACTGCATAATATGGGTAATAATGCATGTTATATTGATGATAATAAAAGTAATAAGTGTATTTATTACAGTTCTAGCGATAATGACTGCATAATATGGGTAATAATGCATGTTATATTGATGATAATATAAGTAATAAGTATAATTATTACAGTTCTAGCGATAAGAACTGCATTATATGGGTAATAATGGATGTTATATTGATAATATCGGGAGTAATAAGTATATTTATTATAGTTCTAGCGATAATAACTGCATAATATAGATAATAATGCATGTTATATTGATAATAATAAAAGTAATAAGTATATTTATTATAGTTCTATCAATAATAACTGCATAATATGGGTAACAATGCATGTGATATTGATAATAATATAGGTAATAAGTATAATTATTACAGTTCTAGCGATAATAACTGCATGGTATGGGTAATAATGGATGTTATATTGATAATATCGGTAATAATAAGTATATTTATCATAGTTCTAGCGATAATGACTGCATAATATGGGTAATAATGCATGTTATATTGATGATAATATAAGTAATAAGTATAATTATTACAGTTCTAGCGATAATAACTGCATTATATGGGTAATAATGCATGATATGTTGATAATATTGGGAGTAATAAGTATAATTATTATAGTTCTAGCGATAATAATAGTAAAATATGGCAAATAGTGCATGTTATATTGATAATAATAAAAGTAATAAGTATATTTATTATAGTTCTATCAATAATAACTGCATAATATGGGTAATAATGCATGATATATTGATGATAATATAAGTAATAAGTATAATTATTACAGTTCTAGCGATAATAACTGCATTATATGGGTAATAATGCATGTTATATTGATAATATCTGGAGTAGTAAGTATAATTTTTATAGTTCTAGCGATAATAAAAGTAAAATATGGCTAATAGTGCATGTTATATTGATAATAATAAAAGTAATAAGTATATTTATTATAGTTCTGTCGATAATAACTGCATAATATGGGTAATAATGCATGTAATATTGATAATATCGGGAGTAATAAGTATAATTGTTACAGTTGTAGCGATAATACTAGTAAAATATGGCTAAGAGTGCATGTTATATTCATAATAAAAAAGTAATAAGTATATTTATTACAGTTCTAGCGATAATAACTGCATTATATGGGTAATAATGCATGTTATATTGATAATAATAAAAGTAATAAGTATATTTATTATGGTTCTAGCGATAATAACTGCATAATATGGGTAATAATGCATGTGATATTGATAATAATATAGGTAATAAGTATAATACTTACAGTTCTAGCGATAACAACTGCATTATATGGGTAATAATGCATGTTATATTGATAATATTGGGAGTAATAAGTATAATTATTAGAGTTCTAGCGATAATAACTGCATTATATGGGTAAAAATGCATGTTATATTGATAATATTGGGAGTAATACGTATAATTATTATAGTTCTAGCGATAATAATAGTAAAATATGGCTAATAGTGCATGTTATATTGATAATAATAAAAATAAAAAGTATATTTATTACAGTTCTATCGATAATAACTGCATAATATGGGTAAAAATGCATGTTATGTTGATAATAATATAAGTAATAAGTATAATTATTACAGTTCTAGCGATAATAACTGCATTATATGGGTAATAATGGATGTTATGTTGATAATATCGGGAGTAATAAGTATATTTATTCTAGTTCTAGCGATAATAACTGCATAATATAGGTAATAGTGCATGTTATATTGATAATAATAAAAGTAATAAGTATATTTATTATAGTTCTATCAATAATAACTGCATAATATGGGTAATAATGCATGTTATATTGATGATAATAAAAGTAATAAGTGTATTTATTACAGTTCTAGCGATAATGACTGCATAATATGGGTAATAATGCATGTTATATTGATGATAATATAAGTAATAAGTATAATTATTACAGTTCTAGCGATAATAACTGCATTATATGGGTAATAATGGATGTTATATTGATAATATCGGGAGTAATAAGTATATTTATTATAGTTCTAGCGATAATAACTGCATAATATAGATAATAATGCATGTTATATTGATAATAATAAAAGTAATAAGTATATTTATTATAGTTCTATCAATAATAACTGCATAATATGGGTAACAATGCATGTGATATTGATAATAATATAGGTAATAAGTATAATTATTACAGTTCTAGCGATAATAACTGCATGGTATGGGTAATAATGGATGTTATATTGATAATATCGGTAATAATAAGTATATTTATCATAGTTCTAGCGATAATGACTGCATAATATGGGTAATAATGCATGTTATATTGATGATAATATAAGTAATAAGTATAATTATTACAGTTCTAGCGATAATAACTGCATTATATGGGTAATAATGCATGATATGTTGATAATATTGGGAGTAATAAGTATAATTATTATAGTTCTAGCGATAATAATAGTAAAATATGGCAAATAGTGCATGTTATATTGATAATAATAAAAGTAATAAGTATATTTATTATAGTTCTATCAATAATAACTGCATAATATGGGTAATAATGCATGATATATTGATGATAATATAAGTAATAAGTATAATTATTACAGTTCTAGCGATAATAACTGCATTATATGGGTAATAATGCATGTTATATTGATAATATCTGGAGTAGTAAGTATAATTTTTATAGTTCTAGCGATAATAAAAGTAAAATATGGCTAATAGTGCATGTTATATTGATAATAATAAAAGTAATAAGTATATTTATTATAGTTCTGTCGATAATAACTGCATAATATGGGTAATAATGCATGTAATATTGATAATATCGGGAGTAATAAGTATAATTGTTACAGTTGTAGCGATAATACTAGTAAAATATGGCTAAGAGTGCATGTTATATTCATAATAAAAAAGTAATAAGTATATTTATTACAGTTCTAGCGATAATAACTGCATTATATGGGTAATAATGCATGTTATATTGATAATAATAAAAGTAATAAGTATATTTATTATGGTTCTAGCGATAATAACTGCATAATATGGGTAATAATGCATGTGATATTGATAATAATATAGGTAATAAGTATAATACTTACAGTTCTAGCGATAACAACTGCATTATATGGGTAATAATGCATGTTATATTGATAATATTGGGAGTAATAAGTATAATTATTAGAGTTCTAGCGATAATAACTGCATTATATGGGTAAAAATGCATGTTATATTGATAATATTGGGAGTAATACGTATAATTATTATAGTTCTAGCGATAATAATAGTAAAATATGGCTAATAGTGCATGTTATATTGATAATAATAAAAATAAAAAGTATATTTATTACAGTTCTATCGATAATAACTGCATAATATGGGTAAAAATGCATGTTATGTTGATAATAATATAAGTAATAAGTATAATTATTACAGTTCTAGCGATAATAACTGCATTATATGGGTAATAATGGATGTTATGTTGATAATATCGGGAGTAATAAGTATATTTATTCTAGTTCTAGCGATAATAACTGCATAATATAGGTAATAGTGCATGTTATATTGATAATAATAAAAGTAATAAGTATATTTATTATAGTTCTATCAATAATAACTGCATAATATGGGTAATAATGCATGTTATATTGATGATAATAAAAGTAATAAGTGTATTTATTACAGTTCTAGCGATAATGACTGCATAATATGGGTAATAATGCATGTTATATTGATGATAATATAAGTAATAAGTATAATTATTACAGTTCTAGCGATAATAACTGCATTATATGGGTAATAATGGATGTTATATTGATAATATCGGGAGTAATAAGTATATTTATTATAGTACTAGCGATAATAACTGCATAATATAGATAATAATGCATGTTATATTGATAATAATAAAAGTAATAAGTATATTTATTATAGTTCTATCAATAATAACTGCATAATATGGGTAATAATGCATGATATATTGATGATAATAAAAGTAGTAAGTATATTTATTATAGTTCTAGCGATTATAACTGCATAATATGGGTAATAATGCATGTTATATTGATAATAATATAAGTAATAAGTATAATTATTACAGTTCTAGCGATAATACCTGCATTATATGGGTAACAATGCATGTTATATTGATAATAATAAAAGTAATAAGTATATTTATTATGGTTCTAGCGATAATAACTGCATAATATGGGTAACAATGCATGTGATATTGATAATAATATAGGTAATAAGTATAATTATTACAGTTCTAGCGATAATAACTGCATTGTATGGGTAATAATGCACGTTATATTGCTAATAGTATAAGTAATAAGTATAATTATTACAGTTCTTGCGATAATACCTCCATTATATGGGTAATAATGCATGTTATATTGATAATAATATAAGTAATAAGTATAATTATTACAGTTCTAGCGATAATAACTGCATTATGTGGGTAACAATGCACGTTATATTGCTAATAATATAAGTAATGAGTACAATTATTACAGTTCTAGCGATAATAACTGCATTATATGGGTAATAATGCATGTTTCATTGATAATAATATAAGTAATAAGTATAATTATTACAGTTCTAGCGATAATAACTGCATTACATGGGTAATAATGCATGTTTTATTGATAATAATATAAGTAATAAGTATAATTATTACAGTTCTAGCGATAATAACTGCATTATATGGGAAATAATGCATGTTATATTGCTAATAATATAAGTAATAAGTATAATTATTACTGTTCTAGCGATAATAACTGCATTATATGGGTAATAATGCATGTTATATTGATAATATCGGGAGTAATAAGTATAATTATTATAGTTCTAGCGATAATAACTGCATAATATGGGTAATAATGCACGTTATATTGCTAATAATATAAGTAATGAGTACAATTATTACAGTTCTAGCGATAATAACTGCATTATATGGGTAATAATGCATGTTTTATTGATAATAATATAAGTAATAAGTATAATTATTACAGTTCTGGCGATAATAACGGCATTATATGGGTAATAATGCACGTTATATTGCTAATAGTATAAGTAATAAGTATAATTATTACAGTTCTTGCGATAATACCTCCATTATATGGGTAATAATGCATGTTATATTGATAATAATATAAGTAATAAGTATAATTATTACAGTTCTAGCGATAATAACTGCATTATGTGGGTAACAATGCACGTTATATTGCTAATAATATAAGTAATGAGTACAATTATTACAGTTCTAGCGATAATAACTGCATTATATGGGTAATAATGCATGTTATATTGATAATATCGGGAGTAATAAGTATAATTATTATAGTTCTAGCGATAATAACTGCATAATATGGGTAATAATGCACGTTATATTGCTAATAATATAAGTAATGAGTACAATTATTACAGTTCTAGCGATAATAACTGCATTATATGGGTAATAATGCATGTTTTATTGATAATAATATAAGTAATAAGTATAATTATTACTGTTCTAGCGATAATAACTGCATTATATGGGTAATAATGCATGTTATATTGATAATATCGGGAGTAATAAGTATAATTGTTATAGTTCTAGCGATAATAACTGCATTATATGGGAAATAATGCATGTTATATTGCTAATAATATAAGTAATAAGTATAATTATTACTGTTCTAGCGATAATAACTGCATTATATGGGTAATAATGCATGTTATATTGATAATATCGGGAGTAATAAGTATAATTATTATAGTTCTAGCGATAATAACTGCATAATATGGGTAATAATGCACGTTATATTGCTAATAATATAAGTAATGAGTACAATTATTACAGTTCTAGCGATAATAACTGCATTATATGGGTAATAATGCATGTTTTATTGATAATAATATAAGTAATAAGTATAATTATTACAGTTCTGGCGATAATAACTGCATTATGTGGGTAACAATGCACGTTATATTGCTAATAATATAAGTAATGAGTACAATTATTACAGTTCTAGCGATAATAACTGCATTATATGGGTAATAATGCATGTTTTATTGATAATAATATAAGTAATAAGTATAATTATTACAGTTCTAGCGATAATAACTGCATTATATGGGTAATAATGCATGTTATATTGCTATCAATATAAGTAATAAGTATAATTATTACAGTTCTAGCGATAATAACTGCATTATATGGGTAATAATGCATGTTATATTGATAATATCGGGAGTAATAAGTAGAATTATTATAGTTCTAGCGATACTAATAGTAAAATATGGCAAATAGTGCATGTTATATTGCTAATCTTATAAGTAATAAGTATAATTATTACAGTTCTAGCGATAATAACTGCATTATATGGGTAAAAATGCATGTTATATTGATAATATTGGGAGTAATAAGTACATTTATTATGTTTCTAGAGATAATAACTGCATAATATGGGTAATAATGCATGTTATATTGATGATAATAAAAGTAGTACGTATATTTATTATAGTTCTAGCGATAATAACTGCATAATATGGGTAATAATGCATGTTATATTGATAATAATATAAGTAATAAGTATAAATATTACAGTTCTAGCGATAATAACTGCATTATATGTGTAATAATGCACGTTATATTGCTAACAATATAAGTAATAAGTATAATTATTACAGTTCTAGCGATAATAACTGCATTATATGGGTAAAAATGCATGTTATATTGATAATATTGGGAGTAATAAGTATATTAAATATGGTTCTAGAGATAATAACTGCATAATATGGGTAATAATGCATGTTATATTGATAATAATATAAGTAATAAGTATAATTATTACAGTTCTAGCGATAATAACTGCATAATATGGGTAATAATGCACGTTATATTGCTAATAATATAAGTAATGAGTATATTTATTACAGTTCTAGCGATAATAACTGCATAATATGGGTAATAATGCACGTTATATTGCTAATAATATAAGTAATGAGTACAATTATTACAGTTCTAGCGATAATAACTGCATTATATGGGTAATAATGCATGTTATATTGAGAATAATATAAGTAATAAGTATAATTATTACAGTTCTAGCGATAATACCTCCATTATAGGGGTAATAATGCATGTTATATTGATGATAATGAAAGTAATACGTATATTTATTATAGTTCTAGCGATAATAACTGCATAATATGGGTAATAATGCATGTTTTATTGATAATAATATAAGTAATAAGTATAATTATTACAGTTCTAGCGATAATAACTGCATTATATGGGTAATAATGCATGTTATATTGATGATAATAAAAGTAATACGTATATTTATTATAGTTCTAGCGATAATAACTGCATAATATGGGTGATAATGCATGTTATATTGATAATAATATAAGTAATAAGTATAATTATTACTGTTCTAGCGATAATAACTGCATTATATGGGTAATAATGCATGTTATATTGATAATATCGGGAGTAATAAGTATAATTGTTATAGTTCTAGCGATAATAACTGCATAATATGGGTAATAATGCACGTTATATTGCTAATAATATAAGTAATGAGTACAATTATTACAGTTCTAGCGATAATAACTGCATTATATGGGTAATAATGCATGTTATATTGCTATCAATAAAAGTAATAAGTATAATTATTACAGTTCTAGCGATAATAACTGCATTATATGGGTAATAATGCATGTTATATTGATAATATCGGGAGTAATAAGTAGAATTATTATAGTTCTAGCGATACTAATAGTAAAATATGGCAAATAGTGCATGTTATATTGCTAATAGTATAAGTAATAAGTATAATTATTACAGTTCTAGCGATAATAACTGCATTATATGGGTAAAAATGCATGTTATATTGATAATATTGGGAGTAATAAGTATATTTATTATGTTTCTAGAGATAATAACTGCATAATATGGGTAATAATGCATGTTATATTGATGATAATAAAAGTAGTACGTATATTTATTATAGTTCTAGCGATAATAACTGCATAATATGGGTAATAATGCATGTTATATTGATAATAATATAAGTAATAAGTATAATTATTACAGTTCTAGCGATAATAACTGCATTATATGTGTAATAATGCACGTTATATTGCTAACAATATAAGTAATAAGTATAATTATTACAGTTCTAGCGATAATAACTGCATAATATGGGTAATAATGCACGTTATATTGCTAATAATATAAGTAATGAGTATATTTATTACAGTTCTAGCGATAATAACTGCATAATATGGGTAATAATGCACGTTATATTGCTAATAATATAAGTAATGAGTACAATTATTACAGTTCTAGCGATAATACCTCCATTATAGGGGTAATAATGCATGTTATATTGATGATAATGAAAGTAATACGTATATTTATTATAGTTCTAGCGATAATAACTGCATAATATGGGTAATAATGCATGTTTTATTGATAATAATATAAGTAATAAGTATAATTATTACAGTTCTAGCGATAATAACTGCATTATATGGGTAATAATGCATGTCATATTGATGATAATAAAAGTAATACGTATATTTATTATAGTTCTAGCGATAATAACTGCATAATATGGGTAATGATGCATGTTTTATTGATAATAATATAAGTAATAAGTATAATTATTACAGTTCTAGCGATAATAACTGCATTATATGGGTAATAATGCATGTTATATTGATGATAATAAAAGTAATACGTATATTTATTATAGTTCTAGCGATAATAACTGCATAATATGGGTAATAATGCACGTTATATTGCTAATAATATAAGTAATGAGTACAATTATTACAGTTCTAGCGATAATACCTCCATTATAGGGGTAATAATGCATGTTATATTGATGATAATGAAAGTAATACGTATATTTATTATAGTTCTAGCGATAATAACTGCATAATATGGGTAATAATGCATGTTTTATTGATAATAATATAAGTAATAAGTATAATTATTACAGTTCTAGCGATAATAACTGCATTATATGGGTAATAATGCATGTTATATTGATGATAATAAAAGTAATACGTATATTTATTATAGTTCTAGCGATAATAACTGCATAATATGGGTAATAATGCATGTTATATTGATAATGATATAAGTAATAAGTATAATTATTACAGTTCTAGCGATAATAACTGCATTATATGGGTAATAATGCACGTTATATTGCTAACAATATAAGTAATAAGTATAATTATTACAGTTCTAGCGATAATAACTGTATTATATGGGTAATAATGCATGTTATATTGATAATATTGGGAGTAATAAGTATAATTATTATAGTTCTAGCGATAATAATAGTAACATATGGCAAATAGTGCATGTTATATTGCTAATAATATAAGTAATAAGTATAATTATTACAGTTCTAGCGATAATAACTGCATTATATGGGTAATAATGCATGTTATATTGATAATATCGGGAGTAATAAGTATAATTATTATAGTTCTAGCGATAATAATAGTAAAATATGGCAAATAGTGCATGTTATATTGATAATAATAAGAGTAATAAGTATATTTATTACAGTTCTATCGATAATAACTGCATAATATGGGTAATAATGCATGTTACATTGATGATAATAAAAGTAACACGTATATTTATTATAGTTCTAGCGATAATAACTGCATTATGTGGGTAACAATGCACGTTATATTGCTAATAATATAAGTAATGAGTACAATTATTACAGTTCTAGCGATAATAACTGCATTACATGGGTAATAATGCATGTTTTATTGATAATAATATAAGTAATAAGTATAATTATTACAGTTCTAGCGATAATAACTGCATTATATGGGAAATAATGCATGTTATATTGCTAATAATATAAGTAATAAGTATAATTATTACTGTTCTAGCGATAATAACTGCATTATATGGGTAATAATGCATGTTATATTGATAATATCGGGAGTAATAAGTATAATTATTATAGTTCTAGCGATAATAACTGCATAATATGGGTAATAATGCACGTTATATTGCTAATAATATAAGTAATGAGTACAATTATTACAGTTCTAGCGATAATAACTGCATTATATGGGTAATAATGCATGTTTTATTGATAATAATATAAGTAATAAGTGTAATTATTACAGTTCTGGCGATAATAACGGCATTATATGGGTAATAATGCACGTTATATTGCTAATAGTATAAGTAATAAGTATAATTATTACAGTTCTTGCGATAATACCTCCATTATATGGGTAATAATGCATGTTATATTGATAATAATATAAGTAATAAGTATAATTATTACAGTTCTAGCGATAATAACTGCATTATGTGGGTAACAATGCACGTTATATTGCTAATAATATAAGTAATGAGTACAATTATTACAGTTCTAGCGATAATAACTGCATTATATGGGTAATAATGCATGTTTCATTGATAATAATATAAGTAATAAGTATAATTATTACAGTTCTAGCGATAATAACTGCATTATATGGGTAATAATGCATGTTTTATTGATAATAATATAAGTAATAAGTATAATTATTACAGTTCTGGCGATAATAACGGCATTATATGGGTAATAATGCACGTTATATTGCTAATAGTATAAGTAATAAGTATAATTATTACAGTTCTTGCGATAATACCTCCATTATATGGGTAATAATGCATGTTATATTGATAATAATATAAGTAATAAGTATAATTATTACAGTTCTAGCGATAATAACTGCATTATGTGGGTAACAATGCACGTTATATTGCTAATAATATAAGTAATGAGTACAATTATTACAGTTCTAGCGATAATAACTGCATTATATGGGTAATAATGCATGTTTCATTGATAATAATATAAGTAATAAGTATAATTATTACAGTTCTAGCGATAATAACTGCATTACATGGGTAATAATGCATGTTTTATTGATAATAATATAAGTAATAAGTATAATTATTACAGTTCTAGCGATAATAACTGCATTATATGGGAAATAATGCATGTTATATTGCTAATAATATAAGTAATAAGTATAATTATTACTGTTCTAGCGATAATAACTGCATTATATGGGTAATAATGCATGTTATATTGATAATATCGGGAGTAATAAGTATAATTATTATAGTGCTAGCGATAATAACTGCATAATATGGGTAATAATGCACGTTATATTGCTAATAATATAAGTAATGAGTACAATTATTACAGTTCTAGCGATAATAACTGCATTATATGGGTAATAATGCATGTTTTATTGATAATAATATAAGTAATAAGTATAATTATTACAGTTCTGGCGATAATAACGGCATTATATGGGTAATAATGCACGTTATATTGCTAATAGTATAAGTAATAAGTATAATTATTACAGTTCTTGCGATAATACCTCCATTATATGGGTAATAATGCATGTTATATTGATAATAATATAAGTAATAAGTATAATTATTACAGTTCTAGCGATAAAAACTGCATTATGTGGGTAACAATGCACGTTATATTGCTAATAATATAAGTAATGAGTACAATTATTACAGTTCTAGCGATAATAACTGCATTATATGGGTAATAATGCATGTTTCATTGATAATAATATAAGTAATAAGTATAATTATTACAGTTCTAGCGATAATAACTGCATTACATGGGTAATAATGCATGTTTTATTGATAATAATATAAGTAATAAGTATAATTATTACAGTTCTAGCGATAATAACTGCATTATATGGGAAATAATGCATGTTATATTGCTAATAATATAAGTAATAAGTATAATTATTACAGTTCTAGCGATAATAACTGCATTATATGTGTAATAATGCACGTTATATTGCTAACAATATAAGTAATAAGTATAATTATTACAGTTCTAGCGATAATAACTGCATTATATGGGTAAAAATGCATGTTATATTGATAATATTGGGAGTAATAAGTATATTAAATATGGTTCTAGAGATAATAACTGCATAATATGGGTAATAATGCATGTTATATTGATAATAATATAAGTAATAAGTATAATTATTACAGTTCTAGCGATAATAACTGCATAATATGGGTAATAATGCACGTTATATTGCTAATAATATAAGTAATGAGTATATTTATTACAGTTCTAGCGATAATAACTGCATAATATGGGTAATAATGCACGTTATATTGCTAATAATATAAGTAATGAGTACAATTATTACAGTTCTAGCGATAATAACTGCATTATATGGGTAATAATGCATGTTATATTGAGAATAATATAAGTAATAAGTATAATTATTACAGTTCTAGCGATAATACCTCCATTATAGGGGTAATAATGCATGTTATATTGATGATAATGAAAGTAATACGTATATTTATTATAGTTCTAGCGATAATAACTGCATAATATGGGTAATAATGCATGTTTTATTGATAATAATATAAGTAATAAGTATAATTATTACAGTTCTAGCGATAATAACTGCATTATATGGGTAATAATGCATGTTATATTGATGATAATAAAAGTAATACGTATATTTATTATAGTTCTAGCGATAATAACTGCATAATATGGGTGATAATGCATGTTATATTGATAATAATATAAGTAATAAGTATAATTATTACTGTTCTAGCGATAATAACTGCATTATATGGGTAATAATGCATGTTATATTGATAATATCGGGAGTAATAAGTATAATTGTTATAGTTCTAGCGATAATAACTGCATAATATGGGTAATAATGCACGTTATATTGCTAATAATATAAGTAATGAGTACAATTATTACAGTTCTAGCGATAATAACTGCATTATATGGGTAATAATGCATGTTATATTGCTATCAATAAAAGTAATAAGTATAATTATTACAGTTCTAGCGATAATAACTGCATTATATGGGTAATAATGCATGTTATATTGATAATATCGGGAGTAATAAGTAGAATTATTATAGTTCTAGCGATACTAATAGTAAAATATGGCAAATAGTGCATGTTATATTGCTAATAGTATAAGTAATAAGTATAATTATTACAGTTCTAGCGATAATAACTGCATTATATGGGTAAAAATGCATGTTATATTGATAATATTGGGAGTAATAAGTATATTTATTATGTTTCTAGAGATAATAACTGCATAATATGGGTAATAATGCATGTTATATTGATGATAATAAAAGTAGTACGTATATTTATTATAGTTCTAGCGATAATAACTGCATAATATGGGTAATAATGCATGTTATATTGATAATAATATAAGTAATAAGTATAATTATTACAGTTCTAGCGATAATAACCGCATTATATGTGTAATAATGCACGTTATATTGCTAACAATATAAGTAATAAGTATAATTATTACAGTTCTAGCGATAATAACTGCATAATATGGGTAATAATGCACGTTATATTGCTAATAATATAAGTAATGAGTATATTTATTACAGTTCTAGCGATAATAACTGCATAATATGGGTAATAATGCACGTTATATTGCTAATAATATAAGTAATGAGTACAATTATTACAGTTCTAGCGATAATACCTCCATTATAGGGGTAATAATGCATGTTATATTGATGATAATGAAAGTAATACGTATATTTATTATAGTTCTAGCGATAATAACTGCATAATATGGGTAATAATGCATGTTTTATTGATAATAATATAAGTAATAAGTATAATTATTACAGTTCTAGCGATAATAACTGCATTATATGGGTAATAATGCATGTTATATTGATGATAATAAAAGTAATACGTATATTTATTATAGTTCTAGCGATAATAACTGCATAATATGGGTAATAATGCATGTTATATTGATAATAATATAAGTAATAAGTATAATTATTACAGTTCTAGCGATAATAACTGCATTATGTGGGTAACAATGCACGTTATATTGCTAATAATATAAGTAATGAGTACAATTATTACAGTTCTAGCGATAATAACTGCATTATATGGGTAATAATGCATGTTTCATTGATAATAATATAAGTAATAAGTATAATTATTACAGTTCTAGCGATAATAACTGCATTATATGGGTAATAATGCATGTTTTATTGATAATAATATAAGTAATAAGTATAATTATTACAGTTCTGGCGATAATAACGGCATTATATGGGTAATAATGCACGTTATATTGCTAATAGTATAAGTAATAAGTATAATTATTACAGTTCTTGCGATAATACCTCCATTATATGGGTAATAATGCATGTTATATTGATAATAATATAAGTAATAAGTATAATTATTACAGTTCTAGCGATAATAACTGCATTATGTGGGTAACAATGCACGTTATATTGCTAATAATATAAGTAATGAGTACAATTATTACAGTTCTAGCGATAATAACTGCATTATATGGGTAATAATGCATGTTATATTGATAATATCGGGAGTAATAAGTATAATTATTATAGTTCTAGCGATAATAACTGCATAATATGGGTAATAATGCACGTTATATTGCTAATAATATAAGTAATGAGTACAATTATTACAGTTCTAGCGATAATAACTGCATTATATGGGTAATAATGCATGTTTTATTGATAATAATATAAGTAATAAGTATAATTATTACTGTTCTAGCGATAATAACTGCATTATATGGGTAATAATGCATGTTATATTGATAATATCGGGAGTAATAAGTATAATTGTTATAGTTCTAGCGATAATAACTGCATTATATGGGAAATAATGCATGTTATATTGCTAATAATATAAGTAATAAGTATAATTATTACTGTTCTAGCGATAATAACTGCATTATATGGGTAATAATGCATGTTATATTGATAATATCGGGAGTAATAAGTATAATTATTATAGTTCTAGCGATAATAACTGCATAATATGGGTAATAATGCACGTTATATTGCTAATAATATAAGTAATGAGTACAATTATTACAGTTCTAGCGATAATAACTGCATTATATGGGTAATAATGCATGTTTTATTGATAATAATATAAGTAATAAGTATAATTATTACAGTTCTGGCGATAATAACTGCATTATGTGGGTAACAATGCACGTTATATTGCTAATAATATAAGTAATGAGTACAATTATTACAGTTCTAGCGATAATAACTGCATTATATGGGTAATAATGCATGTTTTATTGATAATAATATAAGTAATAAGTATAATTATTACAGTTCTAGCGATAATAACTGCATTATATGGGTAATAATGCATGTTATATTGCTATCAATATAAGTAATAAGTATAATTATTACAGTTCTAGCGATAATAACTGCATTATATGGGTAATAATGCATGTTATATTGATAATATCGGGAGTAATAAGTAGAATTATTATAGTTCTAGCGATACTAATAGTAAAATATGGCAAATAGTGCATGTTATATTGCTAATCTTATAAGTAATAAGTATAATTATTACAGTTCTAGCGATAATAACTGCATTATATGGGTAAAAATGCATGTTATATTGATAATATTGGGAGTAATAAGTACATTTATTATGTTTCTAGAGATAATAACTGCATAATATGGGTAATAATGCATGTTATATTGATGATAATAAAAGTAGTACGTATATTTATTATAGTTCTAGCGATAATAACTGCATAATATGGGTAATAATGCATGTTATATTGATAATAATATAAGTAATAAGTATAAATATTACAGTTCTAGCGATAATAACTGCATTATATGTGTAATAATGCACGTTATATTGCTAACAATATAAGTAATAAGTATAATTATTACAGTTCTAGCGATAATAACTGCATTATATGGGTAAAAATGCATGTTATATTGATAATATTGGGAGTAATAAGTATATTAAATATGGTTCTAGAGATAATAACTGCATAATATGGGTAATAATGCATGTTATATTGATAATAATATAAGTAATAAGTATAATTATTACAGTTCTAGCGATAATAACTGCATAATATGGGTAATAATGCACGTTATATTGCTAATAATATAAGTAATGAGTATATTTATTACAGTTCTAGCGATAATAACTGCATAATATGGGTAATAATGCACGTTATATTGCTAATAATATAAGTAATGAGTACAATTATTACAGTTCTAGCGATAATAACTGCATTATATGGGTAATAATGCATGTTATATTGAGAATAATATAAGTAATAAGTATAATTATTACAGTTCTAGCGATAATACCTCCATTATAGGGGTAATAATGCATGTTATATTGATGATAATGAAAGTAATACGTATATTTATTATAGTTCTAGCGATAATAACTGCATAATATGGGTAATAATGCATGTTTTATTGATAATAATATAAGTAATAAGTATAATTATTACAGTTCTAGCGATAATAACTGCATTATATGGGTAATAATGCATGTTATATTGATGATAATAAAAGTAATACGTATATTTATTATAGTTCTAGCGATAATAACTGCATAATATGGGTGATAATGCATGTTATATTGATAATAATATAAGTAATAAGTATAATTATTACTGTTCTAGCGATAATAACTGCATTATATGGGTAATAATGCATGTTATATTGATAATATCGGGAGTAATAAGTATAATTGTTATAGTTCTAGCGATAATAACTGCATAATATGGGTAATAATGCACGTTATATTGCTAATAATATAAGTAATGAGTACAATTATTACAGTTCTAGCGATAATAACTGCATTATATGGGTAATAATGCATGTTATATTGCTATCAATAAAAGTAATAAGTATAATTATTACAGTTCTAGCGATAATAACTGCATTATATGGGTAATAATGCATGTTATATTGATAATATCGGGAGTAATAAGTAGAATTATTATAGTTCTAGCGATACTAATAGTAAAATATGGCAAATAGTGCATGTTATATTGCTAATAGTATAAGTAATAAGTATAATTATTACAGTTCTAGCGATAATAACTGCATTATATGGGTAAAAATGCATGTTATATTGATAATATTGGGAGTAATAAGTATATTTATTATGTTTCTAGAGATAATAACTGCATAATATGGGTAATAATGCATGTTATATTGATGATAATAAAAGTAGTACGTATATTTATTATAGTTCTAGCGATAATAACTGCATAATATGGGTAATAATGCATGTTATATTGATAATAATATAAGTAATAAGTATAATTATTACAGTTCTAGCGATAATAACTGCATTATATGTGTAATAATGCACGTTATATTGCTAACAATATAAGTAATAAGTATAATTATTACAGTTCTAGCGATAATAACTGCATAATATGGGTAATAATGCACGTTATATTGCTAATAATATAAGTAATGAGTATATTTATTACAGTTCTAGCGATAATAACTGCATAATATGGGTAATAATGCACGTTATATTGCTAATAATATAAGTAATGAGTACAATTATTACAGTTCTAGCGATAATACCTCCATTATAGGGGTAATAATGCATGTTATATTGATGATAATGAAAGTAATACGTATATTTATTATAGTTCTAGCGATAATAACTGCATAATATGGGTAATAATGCATGTTTTATTGATAATAATATAAGTAATAAGTATAATTATTACAGTTCTAGCGATAATAACTGCATTATATGGGTAATAATGCATGTCATATTGATGATAATAAAAGTAATACGTATATTTATTATAGTTCTAGCGATAATAACTGCATAATATGGGTAATGATGCATGTTTTATTGATAATAATATAAGTAATAAGTATAATTATTACAGTTCTAGCGATAATAACTGCATTATATGGGTAATAATGCATGTTATATTGATGATAATAAAAGTAATACGTATATTTATTATAGTTCTAGCGATAATAACTGCATAATATGGGTAATAATGCACGTTATATTGCTAATAATATAAGTAATGAGTACAATTATTACAGTTCTAGCGATAATACCTCCATTATAGGGGTAATAATGCATGTTATATTGATGATAATGAAAGTAATACGTATATTTATTATAGTTCTAGCGATAATAACTGCATAATATGGGTAATAATGCATGTTTTATTGATAATAATATAAGTAATAAGTATAATTATTACAGTTCTAGCGATAATAACTGCATTATATGGGTAATAATGCATGTTATATTGATGATAATAAAAGTAATACGTATATTTATTATAGTTCTAGCGATAATAACTGCATAATATGGGTAATAATGCATGTTATATTGATAATGATATAAGTAATAAGTATAATTATTACAGTTCTAGCGATAATAACTGCATTATATGGGTAATAATGCACGTTATATTGCTAACAATATAAGTAATAAGTATAATTATTACAGTTCTAGCGATAATAACTGTATTATATGGGTAATAATGCATGTTATATTGATAATATTGGGAGTAATAAGTATAATTATTATAGTTCTAGCGATAATAATAGTAACATATGGCAAATAGTGCATGTTATATTGCTAATAATATAAGTAATAAGTATAATTATTACAGTTCTAGCGATAATAACTGCATTATATGGGTAATAATGCATGTTATATTGATAATATCGGGAGTAATAAGTATAATTATTATAGTTCTAGCGATAATAATAGTAAAATATGGCAAATAGTGCATGTTATATTGATAATAATAAGAGTAATAAGTATATTTATTACAGTTCTATCGATAATAACTGCATAATATGGGTAATAATGCATGTTACATTGATGATAATAAAAGTAACACGTATATTTATTATAGTTCTAGCGATAATAACTGCATTATGTGGGTAACAATGCACGTTATATTGCTAATAATATAAGTAATGAGTACAATTATTACAGTTCTAGCGATAATAACTGCATTACATGGGTAATAATGCATGTTTTATTGATAATAATATAAGTAATAAGTATAATTATTACAGTTCTAGCGATAATAACTGCATTATATGGGAAATAATGCATGTTATATTGCTAATAATATAAGTAATAAGTATAATTATTACTGTTCTAGCGATAATAACTGCATTATATGGGTAATAATGCATGTTATATTGATAATATCGGGAGTAATAAGTATAATTATTATAGTTCTAGCGATAATAACTGCATAATATGGGTAATAATGCACGTTATATTGCTAATAATATAAGTAATGAGTACAATTATTACAGTTCTAGCGATAATAACTGCATTATATGGGTAATAATGCATGTTTTATTGATAATAATATAAGTAATAAGTGTAATTATTACAGTTCTGGCGATAATAACGGCATTATATGGGTAATAATGCACGTTATATTGCTAATAGTATAAGTAATAAGTATAATTATTACAGTTCTTGCGATAATACCTCCATTATATGGGTAATAATGCATGTTATATTGATAATAATATAAGTAATAAGTATAATTATTACAGTTCTAGCGATAATAACTGCATTATGTGGGTAACAATGCACGTTATATTGCTAATAATATAAGTAATGAGTACAATTATTACAGTTCTAGCGATAATAACTGCATTATATGGGTAATAATGCATGTTTCATTGATAATAATATAAGTAATAAGTATAATTATTACAGTTCTAGCGATAATAACTGCATTATATGGGTAATAATGCATGTTTTATTGATAATAATATAAGTAATAAGTATAATTATTACAGTTCTGGCGATAATAACGGCATTATATGGGTAATAATGCACGTTATATTGCTAATAGTATAAGTAATAAGTATAATTATTACAGTTCTTGCGATAATACCTCCATTATATGGGTAATAATGCATGTTATATTGATAATAATATAAGTAATAAGTATAATTATTACAGTTCTAGCGATAATAACTGCATTATGTGGGTAACAATGCACGTTATATTGCTAATAATATAAGTAATGAGTACAATTATTACAGTTCTAGCGATAATAACTGCATTATATGGGTAATAATGCATGTTTCATTGATAATAATATAAGTAATAAGTATAATTATTACAGTTCTAGCGATAATAACTGCATTACATGGGTAATAATGCATGTTTTATTGATAATAATATAAGTAATAAGTATAATTATTACAGTTCTAGCGATAATAACTGCATTATATGGGAAATAATGCATGTTATATTGCTAATAATATAAGTAATAAGTATAATTATTACTGTTCTAGCGATAATAACTGCATTATATGGGTAATAATGCATGTTATATTGATAATATCGGGAGTAATAAGTATAATTATTATAGTGCTAGCGATAATAACTGCATAATATGGGTAATAATGCACGTTATATTGCTAATAATATAAGTAATGAGTACAATTATTACAGTTCTAGCGATAATAACTGCATTATATGGGTAATAATGCATGTTTTATTGATAATAATATAAGTAATAAGTATAATTATTACAGTTCTGGCGATAATAACGGCATTATATGGGTAATAATGCACGTTATATTGCTAATAGTATAAGTAATAAGTATAATTATTACAGTTCTTGCGATAATACCTCCATTATATGGGTAATAATGCATGTTATATTGATAATAATATAAGTAATAAGTATAATTATTACAGTTCTAGCGATAAAAACTGCATTATGTGGGTAACAATGCACGTTATATTGCTAATAATATAAGTAATGAGTACAATTATTACAGTTCTAGCGATAATAACTGCATTATATGGGTAATAATGCATGTTTCATTGATAATAATATAAGTAATAAGTATAATTATTACAGTTCTAGCGATAATAACTGCATTACATGGGTAATAATGCATGTTTTATTGATAATAATATAAGTAATAAGTATAATTATTACAGTTCTAGCGATAATAACTGCATTATATGGGAAATAATGCATGTTATATTGCTAATAATATAAGTAATAAGTATAATTATTACAGTTCTAGCGATAATAACTGCATTATATGTGTAATAATGCACGTTATATTGCTAACAATATAAGTAATAAGTATAATTATTACAGTTCTAGCGATAATAACTGCATTATATGGGTAAAAATGCATGTTATATTGATAATATTGGGAGTAATAAGTATATTAAATATGGTTCTAGAGATAATAACTGCATAATATGGGTAATAATGCATGTTATATTGATAATAATATAAGTAATAAGTATAATTATTACAGTTCTAGCGATAATAACTGCATAATATGGGTAATAATGCACGTTATATTGCTAATAATATAAGTAATGAGTATATTTATTACAGTTCTAGCGATAATAACTGCATAATATGGGTAATAATGCACGTTATATTGCTAATAATATAAGTAATGAGTACAATTATTACAGTTCTAGCGATAATAACTGCATTATATGGGTAATAATGCATGTTATATTGAGAATAATATAAGTAATAAGTATAATTATTACAGTTCTAGCGATAATACCTCCATTATAGGGGTAATAATGCATGTTATATTGATGATAATGAAAGTAATACGTATATTTATTATAGTTCTAGCGATAATAACTGCATAATATGGGTAATAATGCATGTTTTATTGATAATAATATAAGTAATAAGTATAATTATTACAGTTCTAGCGATAATAACTGCATTATATGGGTAATAATGCATGTTATATTGATGATAATAAAAGTAATACGTATATTTATTATAGTTCTAGCGATAATAACTGCATAATATGGGTGATAATGCATGTTATATTGATAATAATATAAGTAATAAGTATAATTATTACTGTTCTAGCGATAATAACTGCATTATATGGGTAATAATGCATGTTATATTGATAATATCGGGAGTAATAAGTATAATTGTTATAGTTCTAGCGATAATAACTGCATAATATGGGTAATAATGCACGTTATATTGCTAATAATATAAGTAATGAGTACAATTATTACAGTTCTAGCGATAATAACTGCATTATATGGGTAATAATGCATGTTATATTGCTATCAATAAAAGTAATAAGTATAATTATTACAGTTCTAGCGATAATAACTGCATTATATGGGTAATAATGCATGTTATATTGATAATATCGGGAGTAATAAGTAGAATTATTATAGTTCTAGCGATACTAATAGTAAAATATGGCAAATAGTGCATGTTATATTGCTAATAGTATAAGTAATAAGTATAATTATTACAGTTCTAGCGATAATAACTGCATTATATGGGTAAAAATGCATGTTATATTGATAATATTGGGAGTAATAAGTATATTTATTATGTTTCTAGAGATAATAACTGCATAATATGGGTAATAATGCATGTTATATTGATGATAATAAAAGTAGTACGTATATTTATTATAGTTCTAGCGATAATAACTGCATAATATGGGTAATAATGCATGTTATATTGATAATAATATAAGTAATAAGTATAATTATTACAGTTCTAGCGATAATAACTGCATTATATGTGTAATAATGCACGTTATATTGCTAACAATATAAGTAATAAGTATAATTATTACAGTTCTAGCGATAATAACTGCATAATATGGGTAATAATGCACGTTATATTGCTAATAATATAAGTAATGAGTATATTTATTACAGTTCTAGCGATAATAACTGCATAATATGGGTAATAATGCACGTTATATTGCTAATAATATAAGTAATGAGTACAATTATTACAGTTCTAGCGATAATACCTCCATTATAGGGGTAATAATGCATGTTATATTGATGATAATGAAAGTAATACGTATATTTATTATAGTTCTAGCGATAATAACTGCATAATATGGGTAATAATGCATGTTTTATTGATAATAATATAAGTAATAAGTATAATTATTACAGTTCTAGCGATAATAACTGCATTATATGGGTAATAATGCATGTTATATTGATGATAATAAAAGTAATACGTATATTTATTATAGTTCTAGCGATAATAACTGCATAATATGGGTAATAATGCATGTTATATTGATAATGATATAAGTAATAAGTATAATTATTACAGTTCTAGCGATAATAACTGCATTATATGGGTAATAATGCACGTTATATTGCTAACAATATAAGTAATAAGTATAATTATTACAGTTCTAGCGATAATAACTGTATTATATGGGTAATAATGCATGTTATATTGATAATATTGGGAGTAATAAGTATAATTATTATAGTTCTAGCGATAATAATAGTAACATATGGCAAATAGTGCATGTTATATTGCTAATAATATAAGTAATAAGTATAATTATTACAGTTCTAGCGATAATAACTGCATTATATGGGTAATAATGCATGTTATATTGATAATATCGGGAGTAATAAGTATAATTATTATAGTTCTAGCGATAATAATAGTAAAATATGGCAAATAGTGCATGTTATATTGATAATAATAAGAGTAATAAGTATATTTATTACAGTTCTATCGATAATAACTGCATAATATGGGTAATAATGCATGTTACATTGATGATAATAAAAGTAACACGTATATTTATTATAGTTCTAGCGATAATAACTGCATTATGTGGGTAACAATGCACGTTATATTGCTAATAATATAAGTAATGAGTACAATTATTACAGTTCTAGCGATAATAACTGCATTACATGGGTAATAATGCATGTTTTATTGATAATAATATAAGTAATAAGTATAATTATTACAGTTCTAGCGATAATAACTGCATTATATGGGAAATAATGCATGTTATATTGCTAATAATATAAGTAATAAGTATAATTATTACTGTTCTAGCGATAATAACTGCATTATATGGGTAATAATGCATGTTATATTGATAATATCGGGAGTAATAAGTATAATTATTATAGTTCTAGCGATAATAACTGCATAATATGGGTAATAATGCACGTTATATTGCTAATAATATAAGTAATGAGTACAATTATTACAGTTCTAGCGATAATAACTGCATTATATGGGTAATAATGCATGTTTTATTGATAATAATATAAGTAATAAGTATAATTATTACAGTTCTGGCGATAATAACGGCATTATATGGGTAATAATGCACGTTATATTGCTAATAGTATAAGTAATAAGTATAATTATTACAGTTCTTGCGATAATACCTCCATTATATGGGTAATAATGCATGTTATATTGATAATAATATAAGTAATAAGTATAATTATTACAGTTCTAGCGATAATAACTGCATTATGTGGGTAACAATGCACGTTATATTGCTAATAATATAAGTAATGAGTACAATTATTACAGTTCTAGCGATAATAACTGCATTATATGGGTAATAATGCATGTTTCATTGATAATAATATAAGTAATAAGTATAATTATTACAGTTCTAGCGATAATAACTGCATTACATGGGTAATAATGCATGTTTTATTGATAATAATATAAGTAATAAGTATAATTATTACAGTTCTAGCGATAATAACTGCATTATATGGGAAATAATGCATGTTATATTGCTAATAATATAAGTAATAAGTATAATTATTACTGTTCTAGCGATAATAACTGCATTATATGGGTAATAATGCATGTTATATTGATAATATCGGGAGTAATAAGTATAATTATTATAGTGCTAGCGATAATAACTGCATAATATGGGTAATAATGCACGTTATATTGCTAATAATATAAGTAATGAGTACAATTATTACAGTTCTAGCGATAATAACTGCATTATATGGGTAATAATGCATGTTTTATTGATAATAATATAAGTAATAAGTATAATTATTACAGTTCTGGCGATAATAACGGCATTATATGGGTAATAATGCACGTTATATTGCTAATAGTATAAGTAATAAGTATAATTATTACAGTTCTTGCGATAATACCTCCATTATATGGATAATAATGCATGTTATATTGATAATAATATAAGTAATAAGTATAATTATTACAGTTCTAGCGATAATAACTGCATTATGTGGGTAACAATGCACGTTATATTGCTAATAATATAAGTAATGAGTACAATTATTACAGTTCTAGCGATAATAACTGCATTATATGGGTAATAATGCATGTTTTATTGATAATAATATAAGTAATAAGTATAATTATTACAGTTCTAGCGATAATAACTGCATTACATGGGTAATAATGCATGTTTTATTGATAATAATATAAGTAATAAGTATAATTATTACAGTTCTAGCGATAATAACTGCATTATATGGGTAATAATGCATGTTATATTGCTAATAATATAAGTAATAAGTATAATTATTACTGTTCTAGCGATAATAACTGCATTATATGGGTAATAATGCATGTTATATTGATAATATCGGGAGTAATAAGTATAATTGTTATAGTTCTAGCGATAATAACTGCATAATATGGGTAATAATGCACGTTATATTGCTAATAATATAAGTAATGAGTACAATTATTACAGTTCTAGCGATAATAACTGCATTATATGGGTAATAATGCATGTTTTATTGATAATAATATAAGTAATAAGTATAATTATTACAGTTCTAGCGATAATAACTGCATAATATGGGTAATAATGCACGTTATATTGCTAGTAATGTAAGTAATGAGTACAATTATTACAGTTCTAGCGATAATAACTGCATTATATGGGTAATAATGCATGTTATATTGATGATAATAAAAGTAATACGTATATTTATTATAGTTCTAGCGATAATAACTGCATAATATGGGTAATAATGCATGTTATATTGATAATAATCTAAGTAATAAGTATAATTATTACAGTTCTAGCGATAATACCTCCATTATATGGGTAATAATGCATGTTATATTGATAATGATATAAGTAATAAGTATAATTATTACAGTTCTAGCGATAATAACTGCATTATATGGGTAATAATGCATGTTATATTGCTAATAATATAAGTAATAAGTATAATTATTACTGTTCTAGCGATAATAACTGCATTATATGGGTAATAATGCATGTTATATTGATAATATCGGGAGTAATAAGTATAATTATTATAGTTCTAGCGATAATAACTGCATAATATGGGTAATAATGCACGTTATATTGCTAATAATATAAGTAATGAGTACAATTATTACAGTTCTAGCGATAATAACTGCATTATATGGGTAATAATGCATGTTTTATTGATAATAATATAAGTAATAAGTATAATTATTACAGTTCTGGCGATAATAACGGCATTATATGGGTAATAATGCACGTTATATTGCTAATAGTATAAGTAATAAGTATAATTATTACAGTTCTTGCGATAATACCTCCATTATATGGGTAATAATGCATGTTATATTGATAATAATATAAGTAATAAGTATAATTATTACAGTTCTAGCGATAATAACTGCATTATGTGGGTAACAATGCACGTTATATTGCTAATAATATAAGTAATGAGTACAATTATTACAGTTCTAGCGATAATAACTGCATTATATGGGTAATAATGCATGTTTCATTGATAATAATATAAGTAATAAGTATAATTATTACAGTTCTAGCGATAATAACTGCATTACATGGGTAATAATGCATGTTTTATTGATAATAATATAAGTAATAAGTATAATTATTACAGTTCTAGCGATAATAACTGCATTATATGGGAAATAATGCATGTTATATTGCTAATAATATAAGTAATAAGTATAATTATTACTGTTCTAGCGATAATAACTGCATTATATGGGTAATAATGCATGTTATATTGATAATATCGGGAGTAATAAGTATAATTATTATAGTTCTAGCGATAATAACTGCATAATATGGGTAATAATGCACGTTATATTGCTAATAATATAAGTAATGAGTACAATTATTACAGTTCTAGCGATAATAACTGCATTATATGGGTAATAATGCATGTTTTATTGATAATAATATAAGTAATAAGTATAATTATTACAGTTCTGGCGATAATAACGGCATTATATGGGTAATAATGCACGTTATATTGCTAATAGTATAAGTAATAAGTATAATTATTACAGTTCTTGCGATAATACCTCCATTATATGGGTTATAATGCATGTTATATTGATAATAATATAAGTAATAAGTATAATTATTACAGTTCTAGCGATAATAACTGCATTATGTGGGTAACAATGCACGTTATATTGCTAATAATATAAGTAATGAGTACAATTATTACAGTTCTAGCGATAATAACTGCATTATATGGGTAATAATGCATGTTTTATTGATAATAATATAAGTAATAAGTATAATTATTACAGTTCTAGCGATAATAACTGCATTACATGGGTAATAATGCATGTTTTATTGATAATAATATAAGTAATAAGTATAATTATTACAGTTCTAGCGATAATAACTGCATTATATGGGTAATAATGCATGTTATATTGCTAATAATATAAGTAATAAGTATAATTATTACTGTTCTAGCGATAATAACTGCATTATATGGGTAATAATGCATGTTATATTGATAATATCGGGAGTAATAAGTATAATTATTATAGTTCTAGCGATAATAACTGCATAATATGGGTAATAATGCACGTTATATTGCTAATAATATAAGTAATGAGTACAATTATTACAGTTCTAGCGATAATAACTGCATTATATGGGTAATAATGCATGTTTTATTGATAATAATATAAGTAATAAGTATAATTATTACAGTTCTGGCGATAATAACGGCATTATATGGGTAATAATGCACGTTATATTGCTAATAGTATAAGTAATAAGTATAATCATTACAGTTCTTGCGATAATACCTCCATTATATGGGTAATAATGCACGTTATATTGCTAATAATATAAGTAATGAGTACAATTATTACAGTTCTAGCGATAATAACTGCATTATATGGGTAATAATGCATGTTTTATTGATAATAATATAAGTAATAAGTATAATTATTACAGTTCTAGCGATAATAACTGCATTACATGGGTAATAATGCATGTTTTATTGATAATAATATAAGTAATAAGTATAATTATTACAGTTCTAGCGATAATAACTGCATTATATGGGTAATAATGCATGTTATATTGCTAATAATATAAGTAATAAGTATAATTATTACTGTTCTAGCGATAATAACTGCATTATATGGGTAATAATGCATGTTATATTGATAATATCGGGAGTAATAAGTATAATTATTATAGTTCTAGCGATAATAACTGCATAATATGGGTAATAATGCACGTTATATTGCTAATAATATAAGTAATGAGTACAATTATTACAGTTCTAGCGATAATAACTGCATTATATGGGTAATAATGCATGTTTTATTGATAATAATATAAGTAATAAGTATAATTATTACAGTTCTGGCGATAATAACGGCATTATATGGGTAATAATGCACGTTATATTGCTAATAGTATAAGTAATAAGTATAATTATTACAGTTCTTGCGATAATACCTCCATTATATGGGTAATAATGCATGTTATATTGATAATAATATAAGTAATAAGTATAATTATTACAGTTCTAGCGATAATAACTGCATTATGTGGGTAACAATGCACGTTATATTGCTAATAATATAAGTAATGAGTACAATTATTACAGTTCTAGCGATAATAACTGCATTATATGGGTAATAATGCATGTTTTATTGATAATAATATAAGTAATAAGTATAATTATTACAGTTCTAGCGATAATAACTGCATTACATGGGTAATAATGCATGTTTTATTGATAATAATATAAGTAATAAGTATAATTATTACAGTTCTAGCGATAATAACTGCATTATATGGGTAATAATGCATGTTATATTGCTAATAATATAAGTAATAAGTATAATTATTACTGTTCTAGCGATAATAACTGCATTATATGGGTAATAATGCATGTTATATTGATAATATCGGGAGTAATAAGTATAATTGTTATAGTTCTAGCGATAATAACTGCATAATATGGGTAATAATGCACGTTATATTGCTAATAATATAAGTAATGAGTACAATTATTACAGTTCTAGCGATAATAACTGCATTATATGGGTAATAATGCATGTTTTATTGATAATAATATAAGTAATAAGTATAATTATTACAGTTCTAGCGATAATAACTGCATAATATGGGTAATAATGCACGTTATATTGCTAGTAATGTAAGTAATGAGTACAATTATTACAGTTCTAGCGATAATAACTGCATTATATGGGTAATAATGCATGTTATATTGATGATAATAAAAGTAATACGTATATTTATTATAGTTCTAGCGATAATAACTGCATAATATGGGTAATAATGCATGTTATATTGATAATAATCTAAGTAATAAGTATAATTATTACAGTTCTAGCGATAATACCTCCATTATATGGGTAATAATGCATGTTATATTGATAATGATATAAGTAATAAGTATAATTATTACAGTTCTAGCGATAATAACTGCATTATATGGGTAATAATGCATGTTATATTGCTATCAATATAAGTAATAAGTATAATTATTACAGTTCTAGCGATAATAACTGCATTATATGGGTAATAATGCATGTTATATTGATAATATCGGGAGTAATAAGTATAATTATTATAGTTCTAGCGATACTAATAGTAAAATATGGCAAACAGTGCATGTTATATTGCTAATAGTATAAGTAATAAGTATAATTATTACAGTTCTAGCGATAATAACTGCATTATATGGGTAAAAATGCATGTTATATTGATAATATTGGGAGTAATAAGTATATTTATTATGTTTCTAGAGATAATAACTGCATAATATGGGTAATAATGCATGTTTTATTGATAATAATATAAGTAATAAGTATAATTATTACAGTTCTAGCGATAATAACTGCATAATATGGGTAATAATGCATGTTATATTGATGATAATAAAAGTAGTACGTATATTTATTATAGTTCTAGCGATAATAACTGCATAATATGGGTAATAATGCATGTTATATTGATAATAATATAAGTAATAAGTATAATTATTACAGTTCTAGCGATAATAACTGCATTACATGTGTAATAATGCACGTTATATTGCTAACAATATAAGTAATAAGTATAATTATTACAGTTCTAGCGATAATAACTGCATTATATGGGTAAAAATGCATGTTATATTGATAATATTGGGAGTAATAAGTATATTAAATATGTTTCTAGAGATAATAACTGCATAATATGGGTAATAATGCATGTTATATTGATAATAATATAAGTAATAAGTATAATTATTACAGTTCTAGCGATAATAACTGCATAATATGGGTAATAATGCACGTTATATTGCTAATAATATAAGTAATGAGTATATTTATTACAGTTCTAGCGATAATAACTGCATAATATGGGTAATAATGCACGTTATATTGCTAATAATATAAGTAATGAGTACAGTTATTACAGTTCTAGCGATAATAACTGCATTATATGGGTAATAATGCATGTTATATTGAGAATAATATAAGTAATAAGTATAATTATTACAGTTCTAGCGATAATACCTCCATTATAGGGGTAATAATGCATGTTATATTGATGATAATGAAAGTAATACGTATATTTATTATAGTTCTAGCGATAATAACTGCATAATATGGGTAATAATGCATGTTTTATTGATAATAATATAAGTAATAAGTATAATTATTACAGTTCTAGCGATAATAACTGCATTATATGTGTAATAATGCATGTTATATTGATGATAATAAAAGTAATACGTATATTTATTATAGTTCTAGCGATAATAACTGCATAATATGGGTAATAATGCATGTTATATTGATAATAATATAAGTAATAAGTATAATTATTACAGTTCTAGCGATAATAACTGCATTATATGGGTAATAATGCACGTTATATTGCTAACAATATAAGTAATAAGTATAATTATTACAGTTCTAGCGATAATAACTGCATTATATGGGTAATAATGCATGTTATATTGATAATATTGGGAGTAATAAGTATATTTATTATGGTTCTAGAGATAATAACTGCATAATATGGGTAATAATGCATGTTATATTGATAATAATATAAGTAATAAGTATAATTATTACAGTTCTAGCGATAATACCTCCATTATATGGGTAATAATGCATGTTATATTGATGGTAATGAAAGTAATACGTATATTTATTATAGTTCTAGCGATAATAACTGCATAATATGGGTAATAATGCATGTTTTATTGATAATAATATAAGTAATAAGTATAATTATTACAGTTCTAGCGATAATAACGGCATTATATGGGTAATAATGCATGTTATATTGCTAACAATATAAGTAATAAGTATAATTATTACAGTTCTAGCGATAATAACTGCATTATATGGGTAATAATGCATGTTATATTGATAATATTGGGAGTAATAAGTATAATTATTATAGTTCTAGCGATAATAATAGTAAAATATGGCAAATAGTGCATGTTATATTGCTAATAATATAAGTAATAAGTATAATTATTACAGTTCTAGCGATAATAACTGCATTATATGGGTAAAAATGCATGTTATATTGATAATATTGGGAGCAATAAGTATATTTATTATGGTTCTAGAGATAATAACTGCATAATATGGGTAATAATGCATGTTATATTGATAATAATATAAGTAATAAGTATAATTATTACAGTTCTAGCGATAATAACTGCATAATATGGATAATAATGCACGTTATATTGCCAATAATATAAGTAATGAGTACAATTATTACAGTTCTAGCGATAATAACTGCATTATATGGGTAATAATGCATGTTTTATTGATAATAATATAAGTAATAAGTATAATTATTACAGTTCTAGCGATAATAACTGCATTATATGGGTAATAATGCATGTTATATTGATGATAATGAAAGTAATACGTATATTTATTATAGTTCTAGCGATAATAACTGCATAATATGGGTAATAATGCATGTTTTATTGATAATAATATAAGTAATAAGTATAATTATTACAGTTCTAGCGATAATAACTGCATTATATGGGTAATAATGCATGTTATATTGATGATAATAAAAGTAATACGTATATTTATTATAGTTCTAGCGATAATAACTGCATAATATGGGTAATAATGCATGTTATATTGATGATAATAAAAGTAATACGTATATTTATTATAGTTCTAGCGATAATAACTGCATAATATGGGTAATAATGCATGTTATATTGATAATAATCTAAGTAATAAGTATAATTATTACAGTTCTAGCGATAATACCTCCATTATATGGGTAATAATGCATGTTATATTGATAATGATATAAGTAATAAGTATAATTATTACAGTTCTAGCGATAATAACTGCATTATATGGGTAATAATGCATGTTATATTGCTATCAATATAAGTAATAAGTATAATTATTACAGTTCTAGCGATAATAACTGCATTATATGGGTAATAATGCATGTTATATTGATAATATCGGGAGTAATAAGTATAATTATTATAGTTCTAGCGATAATAACTGCATAATATGGGTAATAATGCATGTTATATTGATGATAATAAAAGTAGTACGTATATTTATTATAGTTCTAGCGATAATAACTGCATAATATGGGTAATAATGCATGTTATATTGATAATAATATAAGTAATAAGTATAATTATTACAGTTCTAGCGATAATAACTGCATTACATGTGTAATAATGCACGTTATATTGCTAACAATATAAGTAATAAGTATAATTATTACAGTTCTAGCGATAATAACTGCATTATATGGGTAAAAATGCATGTTATATTGATAATATTGGGAGTAATAAGTATATTAAATATGTTTCTAGAGATAATAACTGCATAATATGGGTAATAATGCATGTTATATTGATAATAATATAAGTAATAAGTATAATTATTACAGTTCTAGCGATAATAACTGCATAATATGGGTAATAATGCACGTTATATTGCTAATAATATAAGTAATGAGTATATTTATTACAGTTCTAGCGATAATAACTGCATAATATGGGTAATAATGCACGTTATATTGCTAATAATATAAGTAATGAGTACAGTTATTACAGTTCTAGCGATAATAACTGCATTATATGGGTAATAATGCATGTTATATTGAGAATAATATAAGTAATAAGTATAATTATTACAGTTCTAGCGATAATACCTCCATTATAGGGGTAATAATGCATGTTATATTGATGATAATGAAAGTAATACGTATATTTATTATAGTTCTAGCGATAATAACTGCATAATATGGGTAATAATGCATGTTTTATTGATAATAATATAAGTAATAAGTATAATTATTACAGTTCTAGCGATAATAACTGCATTATATGTGTAATAATGCATGTTATATTGATGATAATAAAAGTAATACGTATATTTATTATAGTTCTAGCGATAATAACTGCATAATATGGGTAATAATGCATGTTATATTGATAATAATATAAGTAATAAGTATAATTATTACAGTTCTAGCGATAATAACTGCATTATATGGGTAATAATGCACGTTATATTGCTAACAATATAAGTAATAAGTATAATTATTACAGTTCTAGCGATAATAACTGCATTATATGGGTAATAATGCATGTTATATTGATAATATTGGGAGTAATAAGTATATTTATTATGGTTCTAGAGATAATAACTGCATAATATGGGTAATAATGCATGTTATATTGATAATAATATAAGTAATAAGTATAATTATTACAGTTCTAGCGATAATACCTCCATTATATGGGTAATAATGCATGTTATATTGATGGTAATGAAAGTAATACGTATATTTATTATAGTTCTAGCGATAATAACTGCATAATATGGGTAATAATGCATGTTTTATTGATAATAATATAAGTAATAAGTATAATTATTACAGTTCTAGCGATAATAACGGCATTATATGGGTAATAATGCATGTTATATTGCTAACAATATAAGTAATAAGTATAATTATTACAGTTCTAGCGATAATAACTGCATTATATGGGTAATAATGCATGTTATATTGATAATATTGGGAGTAATAAGTATAATTATTATAGTTCTAGCGATAATAATAGTAAAATATGGCAAATAGTGCATGTTATATTGCTAATAATATAAGTAATAAGTATAATTATTACAGTTCTAGCGATAATAACTGCATTATATGGGTAAAAATGCATGTTATATTGATAATATTGGGAGCAATAAGTATATTTATTATGGTTCTAGAGATAATAACTGCATAATATGGGTAATAATGCATGTTATATTGATAATAATATAAGTAATAAGTATAATTATTACAGTTCTAGCGATAATAACTGCATAATATGGATAATAATGCACGTTATATTGCCAATAATATAAGTAATGAGTACAATTATTACAGTTCTAGCGATAATAACTGCATTATATGGGTAATAATGCATGTTTTATTGATAATAATATAAGTAATAAGTATAATTATTACAGTTCTAGCGATAATAACTGCATTATATGGGTAATAATGCATGTTATATTGCTAACAATATAAGTAATAAGTATAATTATTACAGTTCTAGCGATAATAACTGCATTATATGGGTAATAATGCATGTTATATTGATAATAATATAAGTAATAAGTATAATTATTACAGTTCTTGCGATAATACCTCCATTATATGGGTAATAATGCATGTTATATTGATAATATTGGGAGTAATAAGTATAATTATTATAGTTCTAGCGATAATAATAGTAACATATGGCAAATAGTGCATGTTATATTGATAATATCGGGAGTAATAAGTATAATTATTATAGTTCTAGCGATAATAATAGTAAAATATGGCAAATAGTGCATGTTATATTGATAATAATAAGAGTAATAAGTATATTTATTACAGTTCTATCGATAATAACTGCATAATATGGGTAATAATGCATGTTACATTGATGATAATAAAAGTAATACGTATATTTATTATAGTTCTAGCGATAATAACTGCATTATATGGGTAATAATGCATGTTATATTGCTAATAATATAAGTAATAAGTATAATTATTACTGTTCTAGCGATAATAACTGCATTATATGGGTAATAATGCATGTTATATTGATAATATCGGGAGTAATAAGTATAATTGTTATAGTTCTAGCGATAATAACTGCATAATATGAGTAATAATGCACGTTATATTGCTAATAATATAAGTAATGAGTACAATTATTACAGTTCTAGCGATAATAACTGCATTATATGGGTAATAATGCATGTTTTATTGATAATAATATAAGTAATAAGTATAATTATTACAGTTCTAGCGATAATAACTGCATAATATGGGTAATAATGCACGTTATATTGCTAGTATTGTAAGTAATGAGTACAATTATTACAGTTCTAGCGATAATAACTGCATTATATGGGTAATAATGCATGTTATATTGATGATAATAAAAGTAATACGTATATTTATTATAGTTCTAGCGATAATAACTGCATAATATGGGTAATAATGCATGTTATATTCAGAATAATATAAGTAATAAGTATAATTATTACAGTTCTGGCGATAATAACGGCATTATATGGGTAATAATGCACGTTATATTGCTAATAGTATAAGTAATAAGTATAATTATTACAGTTCTTGCGATAATACCTCCATTATATGGGTAATAATGCATGTTATATTGATAATAATATAAGTAATAAGTATAATTATTACAGTTCTAGCGATAATAACTGCATTATGTGGGTAACAATGCACGTTATATTGCTAATAATATAAGTAATGAGTACAATTATTACAGTTCTAGCGATAATAACTGCATTATATGGGTAATAATGCATGTTTTATTGATAATAATATAAGTAATAAGTATAATTATTACAGTTCTAGCGATAATAACTGCATTACATGGGTAATAATGCATGTTTTATTGATAATAATAAAAGTAATAAGTATAATTATTACTGTTCTAGCGATAATAACTGCATTATATGGGTAATAATGCATGTTATATTGATAATATCGGGAGTAATAAGTATAATTGTTATAGTTCTAGCGATAATAACTGCATAATATGGGTAATAATGCACGTTATATTGCTAATAATATAAGTAATGAGTACAATTATTACAGTTCTAGCGATAATAACTGCATTATATGGGTAATAATGCATGTTTTATTGATAATAATATAAGTAATAAGTATAATTATTACAGTTCTAGCGATAATAACTGCATAATATGGGTAATAATGCACGTTATATTGCTAGTATTGTAAGTAATGAGTACAATTATTACAGTTCTAGCGATAATAACTGCATTATATGGGTAATAATGCATGTTATATTGATGATAATAAAAGTAATACGTATATTTATTATAGTTCTAGCGATAATAACTGCATAATATGGGTAATAATGCATGTTATATTGATAATAATCTAAGTAATAAGTATAATTATTATAGTTCTAGCGATAATACCTCCATTATATGGGTAATAATGCATGTTATATTGATAATGATATAAGTAATAAGTATAATTATTACAGTTCTAGCGATAATAACTGCATTATATGGGTAATAATGCATATTATATTGCTATCAATATAAGTAATAAGTATAATTATTACAGTTCTAGCGATAATAACTGCATTATATGGGTAATAATGCATGTTATATTGATAATATCGGGAGTAATAAGTAGAATTATTATAGTTCTAGCGATACTAATAGTAAAATATGGCAAATAGTGCATGTTATGTTGCTAATAGTATAAGTAATAAGTATAATTATTACAGTTCTAGCGATAATAACTGCATTATATGGGTAAAAATGCATGTTATATTGATAATATTGGGAGTAATAAGTATATTTATTATGTTTCTAGAGATAATAACTGCATAATATGGGTAATAATGCATGTTATATTGATGATAATAAAAGTAGTACGTATATTTATTATAGTTCTAGCGATAATAACTGCATAATATGGGTAATAATGCATGTTATATTGATAATAATATAAGTAATAAGTATAATTATTACAGTTCTAGCGATAATAACTGCATTATATGTGTAATAATGCACGTTATATTGCTAACAATATAAGTAATAAGTATAATTATTACAGTTCTAGCGATAATAACTGCATTATATGGGTAAAAATGCATGTTATATTGATAATATTGGGAGTAATAAGTATATTAAATATGGTTCTAGAGATAATAACTGCATAATATGGGTAATAATGCATGTTATATTGATAATAATATAAGTAATAAGTATAATTATTACAGTTCTAGCGATAATAACTGCATAATATGGGTAATAATGCACGTTATATTGCTAATAATATAAGTAATGAGTATATTTATTACAGTTCTAGCGATAATAACTGCATAATATGGGTAATAATGCACGTTATATTGCTAATAATATAAGTAATGAGTACAATTATTACAGTTCTAGCGATAATAACTGCATTATATGGGTAATAATGCATGTTATATTGAGAATAATATAAGTAATAAGTATAATTATTACAGTTCTAGCGATAATACCTCCATTATAGGAGTAAAAATGCATGTTATATTGATGATAATGAAAGTAATACGTATATTTATTATAGTTCTAGCGATAATAACTGCATAATATGGGTAATAATGCATGTTTTATTGATAATAATATAAGTAATAAGTATAATTATTACAGTTCTAGCGATAATAACTGCATTATATGGGTAATAATGCATGTTATATTGATGATAATAAAAGTAATACGTATATTTATTATAGTTCTAGCGATAATAACTGCATAATATGGGTAATAATGCATGTTATATTGATAATAATATAAGTAATAAGTATAATTATTACAGTTCTAGCGATAATAACTGCATTATATGGGTAATAATGCACGTTATATTGCTAACAATATAAGTAATAAGTATAATTATTACAGTTCTAGCGATAATAACTGCATTATATGGGTAATAATGCATGTTATATTGATAATATTGGGAGTAATAAGTATATTTATTATGGTTCTAGAGATAATAACTGCATAATATGGGTAATAATGCATGTTATATTGATAATAATATAAGTAATAAGTATAATTATTACAGTTCTAGCGATAATACCTCCATTATATGGGTAATAATGCATGTTATATTGATGGTAATGAAAGTAATACGTATATTTATTATAGTTCTAGCGATAATAACTGCATAATATGGTTAATAATGCATGTTTTATTGATAATAATATAAGTAATAATTATAATTATTACAGTTCTAGCGATAATAACTGCATTATATGGGTAATAATGCATGTTATATTGCTAACAATATAAGTAATAAGTATAATTATTACAGTTCTAGCGATAATAACTGCATTATATGGGTAATAATGCATGTTATATTGATAATATTGGGAGTAATAAGTATAATTATTATAGTTCTAGCGATAATAATAGTAAAATATGGCAAATAGTGCATGTTATATTGCTAATAATATAAGTAATACGTATAATTATTACAGTTCTAGCGATAATAACTGCATTATATGGGTAATAATGCATGTTATATTGATAATATCGGGAGTAATAAGTATAATTATTATAGTTCTAGCGATTATAACTGCATAATATGGGTAATAATGCCCGTTATATTGCTAATAATATAAGTAATGAGTACAATTATTACAGTTCTAGCGATAATAACTGCATTATATGGGTAATAATGCATGTTTTATTGATAATAATATAAGTAATAAGTATAATTATTACAGTTCTGGCGATAATAACGGCATTATATGGGTAATAATGCACGTTATATTGCTAATAATATAAGTAATGAGTACAATTATTACAGTTCTAGCGATAATAACTGCATTATATGGGTAATAATGCATGTTTTATTGATAATAATATAAGTAATAAGTATAATTATTACAGTTCTAGCGATAATAACTGCATTATATGGGTAATAATGCATGTTATATTGCTAACAATATAAGTAATAAGTATAATTATTACAGTTCTAGCGATAATAACTGCATTATATGGGTAATAATGCATGTTATATTGATAATATTGGGAGTAATAAGTATAATTATTATAGTTCTAGCGATAATAATAGTAAAATATGGCAAATAGTGCATGTTATATTGCTAATAATATAAGTAATACGTATAATTATTACAGTTCTAGCGATAATAACTGCATTATATGGGTAATAATGCATGTTATATTGATAATATCGGGAGTAATAAGTATAATTATTATAGTTCTAGCGATTATAACTGCATAATATGGGTAATAATGCACGTTATATTGCTAATAATATAAGTAATGAGTACAATTATTACAGTTCTAGCGATAATAACTGCATTATATGGGTAATAATGCATGTTTTATTGATAATAATATAAGTAATAAGTATAATTATTACAGTTCTGGCGATAATAACGGCATTATATGGGTAATAATGCACGTTATATTGCTAATAATATAAGTAATGAGTACAATTATTACAGTTCTAGCGATAATAACTGCATTATATGGGTAATAATGCATGTTTTATTGATAATAATATAAGTAATAAGTATAATTATTACAGTTCTAGCGATAATAACTGCATTATATGGGTAATAATGCATGTTATATTGCTAATAATATAAGTAATAAGTATAATTATTACTGTTCTAGCGATAATAACTGCATTATATGGGTAATAATGCATGTTATATTGATAATATCGGGAGTAATAAGTATAATTGTTATAGTTCTAGCGATAATAACTGCATTATATGGGTAATAATGCATGTTATATTGATAATAATCTAAGTAATAAGTATAATTATTACAGTTCTAGCGATAATACCTCCATTATATGGGTAATAATGCATGTTATATTGATAATGATATAAGTAATAAGTATAATTATTACAGTTCTAGCGATAATAACTGCATTATATGGGTAATAATGCATGTTATATTGCTATCAATATAAGTAATAAGTATAATTATTACAGTTCTAGCGATAATAACTGCATTATGTGGGTAACAATGCACGTTATATTGCTAATAATATAAGTAATGAGTACAATTATTACAGTTCTAGCGATAATAACTGCATTATATGGGTAATAATGCATGTTTTATTGATAATAATATAAGTAATAAGTATAATTATTACAGTTCTAGCGATAATAACTGCATTACATGGGTAATAATGCATGTTTTATTGATAATAATATAAGTAATAAGTATAATTATTACAGTTCTAGCGATGATAACTGCATTATATGGGTAATAATGCATGTTATATTGCTAATAATATAAGTAATAAGTATAATTATTACTGTTCTAGCGATAATAACTGCATTATATGGGTAATAATGCATGTTATATTGATAATATCGGGAGTAATAAGTATAATTGTTATAGTTCTAGCGATAATAACTGCATTATATGTGTAATAATGCACGTTATATTGCTAACAATATAAGTAATAAGTATAATTATTACAGTTCTAGCGATAATAACTGCATAATATGGGTAATAATGCACGTTATATTGCTAATAATATAAGTAATGAGTACAATTATTACAGTTCTAGCGATAATAACTGCATTATATGGGTAATAATGCATGTTATATTGAGAATAATATAAGTAATAAGTATAATTATTACAGTTCTAGCGATAATAACTGCATTACATGGGTAATAATGCATGTTTTATTGATAATAATATAAGTAATAAGTATAATTATTACAGTTCGAGCGATAATAACTGCATTATATGGGTAATAATGCATGTTATATTGCTAATAATATAAGTAATAAGTATAATTATTACTGTTCTAGCGATAATAACTGCATTATATGGGTAATAATGCATGTTATATTGATAATATCGGGAGTAATAAGTATAATTGTTATAGTTCTAGCGATAATAACTGCATAATATGGGTAATAATGCACGTTATATTGCTAATAATATAAGTAATGAGTACAATTATTACAGTTCTAGCGATAATAACTGCATTATATGGGTAATAATGCATGTTTTATTGATAATAATATAAGTAATAAGTATAATTATTACAGTTCTAGCGATAATAACTGCATAATATGGGTAATAATGCACGTTATATTGCTAGTATTGTAAGTAATGAGTACAATTATTACAGTTCTAGCGATAATAACTGCATTATATGGGTAATAATGCATGTTATATTGATGATAATAAAAGTAATACGTATATTTATTATAGTTCTAGCGATAATAACTGCATAATATGGGTAATAATGCATGTTATATTCAGAATAATATAAGTAATAAGTATAATTATTACAGTTCTGGCGATAATAACGGCATTATATGGGTAATAATGCACGTTATATTGCTAATAGTATAAGTAATAAGTATAATTATTACAGTTCTTGCGATAATACCTCCATTATATGGGTAATAATGCATGTTATATTGATAATAATATAAGTAATAAGTATAATTATTACAGTTCTAGCGATAATAACTGCATTATGTGGGTAACAATGCACGTTATATTGCTAATAATATAAGTAATGAGTACAATTATTACAGTTCTAGCGATAATAACTGCATTATATGGGTAATAATGCATGTTTTATTGCTAATAATATAAGTAATGAGTACAATTATTACAGTTCTAGCGATAATAACTGCATTATATGGGTAATAATGCATGTTTTATTGATAATAATATAAGTAATAAGTATAATTATTACAGTTCTAGCGATAATAACTGCATAATATGGGTAATAATGCACGTTATATTGCTAGTAATGTAAGTAATGAGTACAATTATTACAGTTCTAGCGATAATAACTGCATTATATGGGTAATAATGCATGTTATATTGATGATAATAAAAGTAATACGTATATTTATTATAGTTCTAGCGATAATAACTGCATAATATGGGTAATAATGCATGTTATATTGATAATAATCTAAGTAATAAGTATAATTATTACAGTTCTAGCGATAATACCTCCATTATATGGGTAATAATGCATGTTATATTGATAATGATATAAGTAATAAGTATAATTATTACAGTTCTAGCGATAATAACTGCATTATATGGGTAATAATGCATGTTATATTGCTATCAATATAAGTAATAAGTATAATTATTACAGTTCTAGCGATAATAACTGCATTATATGGGTAATAATGCATGTTATATTGATAATATCGGGAGTAATAAGTAGAATTATTATAGTTCTAGCGATACTAATAGTAAAATATGGCAAACAGTGCATGTTATATTGCTAATAGTATAAGTAATAAGTATAATTATTACAGTTCTAGCGATAATAACTGCATTATATGGGTAAAAATGCATGTTATATTGATAATATTGGGAGTAATAAGTATATTTATTATGTTTCTAGAGATAATAACTGCATAATATGGGTAATAATGCATGTTATATTGATGATAATAAAAGTAGTACGTATATTTATTATAGTTCTAGCGATAATAACTGCATAATATGGGTAATAATGCATGTTATATTGATAATAATATAAGTAATAAGTATAATTATTACAGTTCTAGCGATAATAACTGCATTATATGTGTAATAATGCACGTTATATTGCTAACAATATAAGTAATAAGTATAATTATTACAGTTCTAGCGATAATAACTGCATTATATGGGTAAAAATGCATGTTATATTGATAATATTGGGAGTAATAAGTATATTAAATATGGTTCTAGAGATAATAACTGCATAATATGGGTAATAATGCATGTTATATTGATAATAATATAAGTAATAAGTATAATTATTACAGTTCTAGCGATAATAACTGCATAATATGGGTAATAATGCACGTTATATTGCTAATAATATAAGTAATGAGTATATTTATTACAGTTCTAGCGATAATAACTGCATAATATGGGTAATAATGCACGTTATATTGCTAATAATATAAGTAATGAGTACAATTATTACAGTTCTAGCGATAATAACTGCATTATATGAGTAATAATGCATGTTATATTGAGAATAATATAAGTAATAAGTATAATTATTACAGTTCTAGCGATAATACCTCCATTATAGGGGTAATAATGCATGTTATATTGATGATAATGAAAGTAATACGTATATTTATTATAGTTCTAGCGATAATAACTGCATAATATGGGTAATAATGCATGTTTTATTGATAATAATATAAGTAATAAGTATAATTATTACAGTTCTAGCGATAATAACTGCATTATATGGGTAATAATGCATGTTATATTGATGATAATAAAAGTAATACGTATATTTATTATAGTTCTAGCGATAATAACTGCATAATATGGGTAATAATGCATGTTATATTGATAATAATATAAGTAATAAGTATAATTATTACAGTTCTAGCGATAATAACTGCATTATATGGGTAATAATGCACGTTATATTGCTAACAATATAAGTAATAAGTATAATTATTACAGTTCTAGCGATAATAACTGCATTATATGGGTAATAATGCATGTTATATTGATAATATTGGGAGTAATAAGTATATTTATTATGGTTCTAGAGATAATAACTGCATAATATGGGTAATAATGCATGTTATATTGATAATAATATAAGTAATAAGTATAATTATTACAGTTCTAGCGATAATACCTCCATTATATGGGTAATAATGCATGTTATATTGATGGTAATGAAAGTAATACGTATATTTATTATAGTTCTAGCGATAATAACTGCATAATATGGGTAATAATGCATGTTTTATTGATAATAATATAAGTAATAAGTATAATTATTACAGTTCTAGCGATAATAACGGCATTATATGGGTAATAATGCATGTTATATTGCTAACAATATAAGTAATAAGTATAATTATTACAGTTCTAGCGATAATAACTGCATTATATGGGTAATAATGCATGTTATATTGATAATATTGGGAGTAATAAGTATAATTATTATAGTTCTAGCGATAATAATAGTAAAATATGGCAAATAGTGCATGTTATATTGCTAATAATATAAGTAATAAGTATAATTATTACAGTTCTAGCGATAATAACTGCATTATATGGGTAAAAATGCATGTTATATTGATAATATTGGGAGCAATAAGTATATTTATTATGGTTCTAGAGATAATAACTGCATAATATGGGTAATAATGCATGTTATATTGATAATAATATAAGTAATAAGTATAATTATTACAGTTCTAGCGATAATAACTGCATAATATGGATAATAATGCACGTTATATTGCCAATAATATAAGTAATGAGTACAATTATTACAGTTCTAGCGATAATAACTGCATTATATGGGTAATAATGCATGTTTTATTGATAATAATATAAGTAATAAGTATAATTATTACAGTTCTAGCGATAATAACTGCATTATATGGGTAATAATGCATGTTATATTGCTAACAATATAAGTAATAAGTATAATTATTACAGTTCTAGCGATAATAACTGCATTATATGGGTAATAATGCATGTTATATTGATAATAATATAAGTAATAAGTATAATTATTACAGTTCTTGCGATAATACCTCCATTATATGGGTAATAATGCATGTTATATTGATAATATTGGGAGTAATAAGTATAATTATTATAGTTCTAGCGATAATAATAGTAACATATGGCAAATAGTGCATGTTATATTGCTAATAATATAAGTAATAAGTATAATTATTACAGTTCTAGCGATAATAACTGCATTATATGGGTAATAATGCATGTTATATTGATAATATCGGGAGTAATAAGTATAACTATTATAGTTCTAGCGATAATAATAGTAAAATATGGCAAATAGTGCATGTTATATTGATAATAATAAGAGTAATAAGTATATTTATTACAGTTCTATCGATAATAACTGCATAATATGGGTAATAATGCATGTTACATTGATGATAATAAAAGTAATACGTATATTTATTATAGTTCTAGCGATAATAACTGCATAATATGGGTAATAATGCATGTTATATTCAGAATAATATAAGTAATAAGTATAATTATTACAGTTCTGGCGATAATAACGGCATTATATGGGTAATAATGCACGTTATATTGCTAATAGTATAAGTAATAAGTATAATTATTACAGTTCTTGCGATAATACCTCCATTATATGGGTAATAATGCATGTTATATTGATAATAATATAAGTAATAAGTATAATTATTACAGTTCTAGCGATAATACCTCCATTATATGGGTAATAATGCATGTTATATTGATGGTAATGAAAGTAATACGTATATTTATTATAGTTCTAGCGATAATAACTGCATAATATGGGTAATAATGCATGTTTTATTGATAATAATATAAGTAATAAGTATAATTATTACAGTTCTAGCGATAATAACTGCATTATGTGGGTAACAATGCACGTTATATTGCTAATAATATAAGTAATGAGTACAATTATTACAGTTCTAGCGATAATAACTGCATTATATGGGTAATAATGCATGTTTTATTGATAATAATATAAGTAATAAGTATAATTATTACAGTTCTAGCGATAATAACTGCATTACATGGGTAATAATGCATGTTTTATTGATAATAATATAAGTAATAAGTATAATTATTACAGTTCTAGCGATAATAACTGCATTATATGGGTAATAATGCATGTTATATTGCTAATAATATAAGTAATAAGTATAATTATTACTGTTCTAGCGATAATAACTGCATTATATGGGTAATAATGCATGTTATATTGATAATATCGGGAGTAATAAGTATAATTGTTATAGTTCTAGCGATAATAACTGCATAATATGGGTAATAATGCACGTTATATTGCTAATAATATAAGTAATGAGTACAATTATTACAGTTCTAGCGATAATAACTGCATTATATGGGTAATAATGCATGTTTTATTGATAATAATATAAGTAATAAGTATAATTATTACAGTTCTAGCGATAATAACTGCATAATATGGGTAATAATGCACGTTATATTGCTGGTATTGTAAGTAATGAGTACAATTATTACAGTTCTAGCGATAATAACTGCATTATATGGGTAATAATGCATGTTATATTGATGATAATAAAAGTAATACGTATATTTATTATAGTTCTAGCGATAATAACTGCATAATATGGGTAATAATGCATGTTATATTCAGAATAATATAAGTAATAAGTATAATTATTACAGTTCTGGCGATAATAACTGCATAATATGGGTAATAATGCATGTTATATCGATAATAATCTAAGTAATAAGTATAATTATTACAGTTCTAGCGATAATACCTCCATTATATGGGTAATAATGCATGTTATATTGATAATGATATAAGTAATAAGTATAATTATTACAGTTCTAGCGATAATAACTGCATTATATGGGTAATAATGCATGTTATATTGCTATCAATATAAGTAATAAGTATAATTATTACAGTTCTAGCGATAACAACTGCATTATATGGGTAATAATGCATGTTATATTGATAATATCGGGAGTAATAAGTAGAATTATTATAGTTCTAGCGATACTAATAGTAAAATATGGCAAACAGTGCATGTTATATTGCTAATAGTATAAGTAATAAGTATAATTATTACAGTTCTAGCGATAATAACTGCATTATATGGGTAAAAATGCATGTTATATTGATAATATTGGGAGTAATAAGTATATTTATTATGTTTCTAGAGATAATAACTGCATAATATGGGTAATAATGCATGTTATATTGATGATAATAAAAGTAGTACGTATATTTATTATAGTTCTAGCGATAATAACTGCATAATATGGGTAATAATGCATGTTATATTGATAATAATATAAGTAATAAGTATAATTATTACAGTTCTAGCGATAATAACTGCATTATATGTGTAATAATGCACGTTATATTGCTAACAATATAAGTAATAAGTATAATTATTGCAGTTCTAGCGATAATAACTGCATTATATGGGTAAAAATGCATGTTATATTGATAATATTGGGAGTAATAAGTATATTAAATATGGTTCTAGAGATAATAACTGCATAATATGGGTAATAATGCATGTTATATTGATAATAATATAAGTAATAAGTATAATTATTACAGTTCTAGCGATAATAACTGCATAATATGGGTAATAATGCACGTTATATTGCTAATAATATAAGTAATGAGTATATTTATTACAGTTCTAGCGATAATAACTGCATAATATGGGTAATAATGCACGTTATATTGCTAATAATATAAGTAATGAGTACAATTATTACAGTTCTAGCGATAATAACTGCATTATATGGGTAATAATGCATGTTATATTGAGAATAATATAAGTAATAAGTATAATTATTACAGTTCTAGCGATAATACCTCCATTATAGGGGTAATAATGCATGTTATATTGATGATAATGAAAGTAATACGTATATTTATTATAGTTCTAGCGATAATAACTGCATAATATGGGTAATAATGCATGTTTTATTGATAATAATATAAGTAATAAGTATAATTATTACAGTTCTAGCGATAATAACTGCATTATATGGGTAATAATGCATGTTATATTGATGATAATAAAAGTAATACGTATATTTATTATAGTTCTAGCGATAATAACTGCATAATATGGGTAATAATGCATGTTATATTGATAATAATATAAGTAATAAGTATAATTATTACAGTTCTAGCGATAATAACTGCATTATATGGGTAATAATGCACGTTATATTGCTAACAATATAAGTAATAAGTATAATTATTACAGTTCTAGCGATAATAACTGCATTATATGGGTAATAATGCATGTTATATTGATAATATTGGGAGTAATAAGTATATTTATTATGGTTCTAGAGATAATAACTGCATAATATGGGTAATAATGCATGTTATATTGATAATAATATAAGTAATAAGTATAATTATTACAGTTCTAGCGATAATAACTGCATAATATGGATAATAATGCACGTTATATTGCCAATAATATAAGTAATGAGTACAATTATTACAGTTCTAGCGATAATAACTGCATTATATGGGTAATAATGCATGTTTTATTGATAATAATATAAGTAATAAGTATAATTATTACAGTTCTAGCGATAATAACTGCATTATATGGGTAATAATGCATGTTATATTGCTAACAATATAAGTAATAAGTATAATTATTACAGTTCTAGCGATAATAACTGCATTATATGGGTAATAATGCATGTTATATTGATAATAATATAAGTAATAAGTATAATTATTACAGTTCTTGCGATAATACCTCCATTATATGGGTAATAATGCATGTTATATTGATAATATTGGGAGTAATAAGTATAATTATTATAGTTCTAGCGATAATAATAGTAACATATGGCAAATAGTGCATGTTATATTGCTAATAATATAAGTAATAAGTATAATTATTACAGTTCTAGCGATAATAACTGCATTATATGGGTAATAATGCATGTTATATTGATAATATCGGGAGTAATAAGTATAATTATTATAGTTCTAGCGATAATAATAGTAAAATATGGCAAATAGTGCATGTTATATTGATAATAATAAGAGTAATAAGTATATTTATTACAGTTCTATCGATAATAACTGCATAGTATGGGTAATAATGCATGTTACATTGATGATAATAAAAGTAATACGTATATTTATTATAGTTCTAGCGATAATAACTGCATAATATGGGTAATAATGCATGTTATATTCAGAATAATATAAGTAATAAGTATAATTATTACAGTTCTGGCGATAATAACGGCATTATATGGGTAATAATGCACGTTATATTGCTAATAGTATAAGTAATAAGTATAATTATTACAGTTCTTGCGATAATACCTCCATTATATGGGTAATAATGCATGTTATATTGATAATAATATAAGTAATAAGTATAATTATTACAGTTCTAGCGATAATAACTGCATTATGTGGGTAACAATGCACGTTATATTGCTAATAATATAAGTAATGAGTACAATTATTACAGTTCTAGCGATAATAACTGCATTATATGGGTAATAATGCATGTTTTATTGATAATAATATAAGTAATAAGTATAATTATTACAGTTCTAGCGATAATAACTGCATTACATGGGTAATAATGCATGTTTTATTGATAATAATATAAGTAATAAGTATAATTATTACAGTTCTAGCGATAATAACTGCATTATATGGGTAATAATGCATGTTATATTGCTAATAATATAAGTAATAAGTATAATTATTACTGTTCTAGCGATAATAACTGCATTATATGGGTAATAATGCATGTTATATTGATAATATCGGGAGTAATAAGTATAATTGTTATAGTTCTAGCGATAATAACTGCATAATATGGGTAATAATGCACGTTATATTGCTAATAATATAAGTAATGAGTACAATTATTACAGTTCTAGCGATAATAACTGCATTATATGGGTAATAATGCATGTTTTATTGATAATAATATAAGTAATAAGTATAATTATTACAGTTCTAGCGATAATAACTGCATAATATGGGTAATAATGCACGTTATATTGCTAGTATTGTAAGTAATGAGTACAATTATTACAGTTCTAGCGATAATAACTGCATTATATGGGTAATAATGCATGTTATATTGATGATAATAAAAGTAATACGTATATTTATTATAGTTCTAGCGATAATAACTGCATAATATGGGTAATAATGCATGTTATATTCAGAATAATATAAGTAATTAGTATAATTATTACAGTTCTGGCGATAATAACGGCATTATATGGGTAATAATGCACGTTATATTGCTAATAGTATAAGTAATAAGTATAATTATTACAGTTCTTGCGATAATACCTCCATTATATGGGTAATAATGCATGTTATATTGATAATAATATAAGTAATAAGTATAATTATTACAGTTCTAGCGATAATAACTGCATTATGTGGGTAACAATGCACGTTATATTGCTAATAATATAAGTAATGAGTACAATTATTACAGTTCTAGCGATAATAACTGCATTATATGGGTAATAATGCATGTTTTATTGATAATAATATAAGTAATAAGTATAATTATTACAGTTCTAGCGATAATAACTGCATTACATGGGTAATAATGCATGTTTTATTGATAATAATAAAAGTAATAAGTATAATTATTACTGTTCTAGCGATAATAACTGCATTATATGGGTAATAATGCATGTTATATTGATAATATCGGGAGTAATAAGTATAATTGTTATAGTTCTAGCGATAATAACTGCATAATATGGGTAATAATGCACGTTATATTGCTAATAATATAAGTAATGAGTACAATTATTACAGTTCTAGCGATAATAACTGCATTATATGGGTAATAATGCATGTTTTATTGATAATAATATAAGTAATAAGTATAATTATTACAGTTCTAGCGATAATAACTGCATAATATGGGTAATAATGCACGTTATATTGCTAGTATTGTAAGTAATGAGTACAATTATTACAGTTCTAGCGATAATAACTGCATTATATGGGTAATAATGCATGTTATATTGATGATAATAAAAGTAATACGTATATTTATTATAGTTCTAGCGATAATAACTGCATAATATGGGTAATAATGCATGTTATATTGATAATAATCTAAGTAATAAGTATAATTATTACAGTTCTAGCGATAGTACCTCCATTATATGGGTAATAATGCATGTTATATTGATAATGATATAAGTAATAAGTATAATTATTACAGTTCTAGCGATAATAACTGCATTATATGGGTAATAATGCATGTTATATTGCTATCAATATAAGTAATAAGTATAATTATTACAGTTCTAGCGATAATAACTGCATTATATGGGTAATAATGCATGTTATATTGATAATATCGGGAGTAATAAGTAGAATTATTATAGTTCTAGCGATACTAATAGTAAAATATGGCAAATAGTGCATGTTATGTTGCTAATAGTATAAGTAATAAGTATAATTATTACAGTTCTAGCGATAATAACTGCATTATATGGGTAAAAATGCATGTTATATTGATAATATTGGGAGTAATAAGTATATTTATTATGTTTCTAGAGATAATAACTGCATAATATGGGTAATAATGCATGTTATATTGATGATAATAAAAGTAGTACGTATATTTATTATAGTTCTAGCGATAATAACTGCATAATATGGGTAATAATGCATGTTATATTGATAATAATATAAGTAATAAGTATAATTATTACAGTTCTAGCGATAATAACTGCATTATATGTGTAATAATGCACGTTATATTGCTAACAATATAAGTAATAAGTATAATTATTACAGTTCTAGCGATAATAACTGCATTATATGGGTAAAAATGCATGTTATATTGATAATATTGGGAGTAATAAGTATATTAAATATGGTTCTAGAGATAATAACTGCATAATATGGGTAATAATGCATGTTATATTGATAATAATATAAGTAATAAGTATAATTATTACAGTTCTAGCGATAATAACTGCATAATATGGGTAATAATGCACGTTATATTGCTAATAATATAAGTAATGAGTATATTTATTACAGTTCTAGCGATAATAACTGCATAATATGGGTAATAATGCACGTTATATTGCTAATAATATAAGTAATGAGTACAATTATTACAGTTCTAGCGATAATAACTGCATTATATGGGTAATAATGCATGTTATATTGAGAATAATATAAGTAATAAGTATAATTATTACAGTTCTAGCGATAATACCTCCATTATAGGGGTAATAATGCATGTTATATTGATGATAATGAAAGTAATACGTATATTTATTATAGTTCTAGCGATAATAACTGCATAATATGGGTAATAATGCATGTTTTATTGATAATAATATAAGTAATAAGTATAATTATTACAGTTCTAGCGATAATAACTGCATTATATGGGTAATAATGCATGTTATATTGATGATAATAAAAGTAATACGTATATTTATTATAGTTCTAGCGATAATAACTGCATAATATGGGTAATAATGCATGTTATATTGATAATAATATAAGTAATAAGTATAATTATTACAGTTCTAGCGATAATAACTGCATTATATGGGTAATAATGCACGTTATATTGCTAACAATATAAGTAATAAGTATAATTATTACAGTTCTAGCGATAATAACTGCATTATATGGGTAATAATGCATGTTATATTGATAATATCGGGAGTAATAAGTATAATTGTTATAGTTCTAGCGATAATAACTGCATTATATGGGTAATAATGCATGTTATATTGATAATAATCTAAGTAATAAGTATAATTATTACAGTTCTAGCGATAATACCTCCATTATATGGGTAATAATGCATGTTATATTGATAATGATATAAGTAATAAGTATAATTATTACAGTTCTAGCGATAATAACTGCATTATATGGGTAATAATGCATGTTATATTGCTATCAATATAAGTAATAAGTATAATTATTACAGTTCTAGCGATAATAACTGCATTATGTGGGTAGCAATGCACGTTATATTGCTAATAATATAAGTAATGAGTACAATTATTACAGTTCTAGCGATAATAACTGCATTATATGGGTAATAATGCATGTTTTATTGATAATAATATAAGTAATAAGTATAATTATTACAGTTCTAGCGATAATAACTGCATTACATGGGTAATAATGCATGTTTTATTGATAATAATATAAGTAATAAGTATAATTATTACAGTTCTAGCGATGATAACTGCATTATATGGGTAATAATGCATGTTATATTGCTAATAATATAAGTAATAAGTATAATTATTACTGTTCTAGCGATAATAACTGCATTATATGGGTAATAATGCATGTTATATTGATAATATCGGGAGTAATAAGTATAATTGTTATAGTTCTAGCGATAATAACTGCATTATATGTGTAATAATGCACGTTATATTGCTAACAATATAAGTAATAAGTATAATTATTACAGTTCTAGCGATAATAACTGCATAATATGGGTAATAATGCACGTTATATTGCTAATAATATAAGTAATGAGTACAATTATTACAGTTCTAGCGATAATAACTGCATTATATGGGTAATAATGCATGTTATATTGAGAATAATATAAGTAATAAGTATAATTATTACAGTTCTAGCGATAATACCTCCATTATAGGGGTAATAATGCATGTTATATTGATGATAATGAAAGTAATACGTATATTTATTATAGTTCTAGCGATAATAACTGCATAATATGGGTAATAATGCATGTTTTATTGATAATAATATAAGTAATAAGTATAATTATTACAGTTCTAGCGATAATAACTGCATTATATGGGTAATAATGCATGTTATATTGATGATAATAAAAGTAATACGTATATTTATTATAGTTCTAGCGATAATAACTGCATAATATGGGTAATAATGCATGTTATATTGATAATAATATAAGTAATAAGTATAATTATTACAGTTCTAGCGATAATAACTGCATTATATGGGTAATAATGCACGTTATATTGCTAACAATATAAGTAATAAGTACAATTATTACAGTTCTAGCGATAATAACTGCATTATATGGGTAATAATGCATGTTATATTGATAATATTGGGAGTAATAAGTATATTTATTATGGTTCTAGAGATAATAACTGCATTATATGGGTAATAATGCATGTTATATTGAGAATAATATAAGTAGTAAGTATAATTATTACAGTTCTAGCGATAATACCTCCATTATAGGGGTAATAATGCATGTTATATTGATGATAATGAAAGTAATACGTATATTTATTATAGTTCTAGCGATAATAACTGCATAATATGGGTAATAATGCATGTTTTATTGATAATAATATAAGTAATAAGTATAATTATTACAGTTCTAGCGATAATAACTGCATTATATGGGTAATAATGCATGTTATATTGATGATAATAAAAGTAATACGTATATTTATTATAGTTCTAGCGATAATAACTGCATAATATGGGTAATAATGCATGTTATATTGATAATAATATAAGTAATAAGTATAATTATTACAGTTCTAGCGATAATAACTGCATTATATGGGTAATAATGCACGTTATATTGCTAACAATATAAGTAATAAGTATAATTATTACAGTTCTAGCGATAATAACTGCATTATATGGGTAATAATGCATGTTATATTGATAATATTGTGAGTAATAAGTATATTTATTATGGTTCTAGAGATAATAACTGCATAATATGGGTAATAATGCATGTTATATTGATAATAATATAAGTAATAAGTATAATTATTACAGTTCTAGCGATAATACCTCCATTATATGGGTAATAATGCATGTTATATTGCTAACAATATAAGTAATAAGTATAATTATTACTGTTCTAGCGATAATAACTGCATTATATGGGTAATAATGCATGTTATATTGATAATATCGGGAGTAATAAGTATAATTGTTATAGTTCTAGCGATAATAACTGCATTATATGGGTAATAATGCATGTTATATTGATAATAATCTAAGTAATAAGTATAATTATTACAGTTCTAGCGATAATACCTCCATTATATGGGTAATAATGCATGTTATATTGATAATGATATAAGTAATAAGTATAATTATTACAGTTCTAGCGATAATAACTGCATTATATGGGTAATAATGCATGTTATATTGCTATCAATATAAGTAATAAGTATAATTATTACAGTTCTAGCGATAATAACTGCATTATGTGGGTAACAATGCACGTTATATTGCTAATAATATAAGTAATGAGTACAATTATTACAGTTCTAGCGATAATAACTGCATTATATGGGTAATAATGCATGTTTTATTGATAATAATATAAGTAATAAGTATAATTATTACAGTTCTAGCGATAATAACTGCATTACATGGGTAATAATGCATGTTTTATTGATAATAATATAAGTAATAAGTATAATTATTACAGTTCTAGCGATGATAACTGCATTATATGGGTAATAATGCATGTTATATTGCTAATAATATAAGTAATAAGTATAATTGTTACTGTTCTAGCGATAATAACTGCATTATATGGGTAATAATGCATGTTATATTGATAATATCGGGAGTAATAAGTATAATTGTTATAGTTCTAGCGATAATAACTGCATTATATGTGTAATAATGCACGTTATATTGCTAACAATATAAGTAATAAGTATAATTATTACAGTTCTAGCGATAATAACTGCATAATATGGGTAATAATGCACGTTATATTGCTAATAATATAAGTAATGAGTACAATTATTACAGTTCTAGCGATAATAACTGCATTATATGGGTAATAATGCATGTTATATTGAGAATAATATAAGTAATAAGTATAATTATTACAGTTCTAGCGATAATACCTCCATTATAGGGGTAATAATGCATGTTATATTGATGATAATGAAAGTAATACGTATATTTATTATAGTTCTAGCGATAATAACTGCATAATATGGGTAATAATGCATGTTTTATTGATAATAATATAAGTAATAAGTATAATTATTACAGTTCTAGCGATAATAACTGCATTATATGGGTAATAATGCATGTTATATTGATGATAATAAAAGTAATACGTATATTTATTATAGTTCTAGCGATAATAACTGCATAATATGGGTAATAATGCATGTTATATTGATAATAATATAAGTAATAAGTATAATTATTACAGTTCTAGCGATAATAACTGCATTATATGGGTAATAATGCACGTTATATTGCTAACAATATAAGTAATAAGTACAATTATTACAGTTCTAGCGATAATAACTGCATTATATGGGTAATAATGCATGTTATATTGATAATATTGGGAGTAATAAGTATATTTATTATGGTTCTAGAGATAATAACTGCATTATATGGGTAATAATGCATGTTATATTGAGAATAATATAAGTAGTAAGTATAATTATTACAGTTCTAGCGATAATACCTCCATTATAGGGGTAATAATGCATGTTATATTGATGATAATGAAAGTAATACGTATATTTATTATAGTTCTAGCGATAATAACTGCATAATATGGGTAATAATGCATGTTTTATTGATAATAATATAAGTAATAAGTATAATTATTACAGTTCTAGCGATAATAACTGCATTATATGGGTAATAATGCATGTTATATTGATGATAATAAAAGTAATACGTATATTTATTATAGTTCTAGCGATAATAACTGCATAATATGGGTAATAATGCATGTTATATTGATAATAATATAAGTAATAAGTATAATTATTACAGTTCTAGCGATAATAACTGCATTATATGGGTAATAATGCACGTTATATTGCTAACAATATAAGTAATAAGTATAATTATTACAGTTCTAGCGATAATAACTGCATTATATGGGTAATAATGCATGTTATATTGATAATATTGTGAGTAATAAGTATATTTATTATGGTTCTAGAGATAATAACTGCATAATATGGGTAATAATGCATGTTATATTGATAATAATATAAGTAATAAGTATAATTATTACAGTTCTAGCGATAATACCTCCATTATATGGGTAATAATGCATGTTATATTGATGGTAATGAAAGTAATACGTATATTTATTATAGTTCTAGCGATAATAACTGCATAATATGGTTAATAATGCATGTTTTATTGATAATAATATAAGTAATAATTATAATTATTACAGTTCTAGCGATAATAACTGCATTATATGGGTAATAATGCATGTTATATTGCTAACAATATAAGTAATAAGTATAATTATTACAGTTCTAGCGATAATAACTGCATTATATGGGTAATAATGCATGTTATATTGATAATATTGGGAGTAATAAGTATAATTATTATAGTTCTAGCGATAATAATAGTAAAATATGGCAAATAGTGCATGTTATATTGCTAATAATATAAGTAATACGTATAATTATTACAGTTCTAGCGATAATAACTGCATTATATGGGTAATAATGCATGTTATATTGATAATATCGGGAGTAATAAGTATAATTATTATAGTTCTAGCGATTATAACTGCATAATATGGGTAATAATGCACGTTATATTGCTAATAATATAAGTAATGAGTACAATTATTACAGTTCTAGCGATAATAACTGCATTATATGGGTAATAATGCATGTTTTATTGATAATAATATAAGTAATAAGTATAATTATTACAGTTCTGGCGATAATAACGGCATTATATGTGTAATAATGCACGTTATATTGCTAATAATATAAGTAATGAGTACAATTATTACAGTTCTAGCGATAATAACTGCATTATATGGGTAATAATGCATGTTTTATTGATAATAATATAAGTAATAAGTATAATTATTACAGTTCTAGCGATAATAACTGCATTATATGGGTAATAATGCATGTTATATTGCTAATAATATAAGTAATAAGTATAATTATTACTGTTCTAGCGATAATAACTGCATTATATGGGTAATAATGCATGTTATATTGATAATATCGGGAGTAATAAGTATAATTGTTATAGTTCTAGCGATAATAACTGCATTATATGGGTAATAATGCATGTTATATTGATAATAATCTAAGTAATAAGTATAATTATTACAGTTCTAGCGATAATACCTCCATTATATGGGTAATAATGCATGTTATATTGATAATGATATAAGTAATAAGTATAATTATTACAGTTCTAGCGATAATAACTGCATTATATGGGTAATAATGCATGTTATATTGCTATCAATATAAGTAATAAGTATAATTATTACAGTTCTAGCGATAATAACTGCATTATGTGGGTAACAATGCACGTTATATTGCTAATAATATAAGTAATGAGTACAATTATTACAGTTCTAGCGATAATAACTGCATTATATGGGTAATAATGCATGTTTTATTGATAATAATATAAGTAATAAGTATAATTATTACAGTTCTAGCGATAATAACTGCATTACATGGGTAATAATGCATGTTTTATTGATAATAATATAAGTAATAAGTATAATTATTACAGTTCTAGCGATGATAACTGCATTATATGGGTAATAATGCATGTTATATTGCTAATAATATAAGTAATAAGTATAATTATTACTGTTCTAGCGATAATAACTGCATTATATGGGTAATAATGCATGTTATATTGATAATATCGGGAGTAATAAGTATAATTGTTATAGTTCTAGCGATAATAACTGCATTATATGTGTAATAATGCACGTTATATTGCTAACAATATAAGTAATAAGTATAATTATTACAGTTCTAGCGATAATAACTGCATTATATGGGTAAAAATGCATGTTATATTGATAATATTGGGAGTAATAAGTATATTAAATATGGTTCTAGAGATAATAACTGCATAATATGGGTAATAATGCATGTTATATTGATAATAATATAAGTAATAAGTATAATTATTACAGTTCCAGCGATAATAACTGCATAATATGGGTAATAATGCACGTTATATTGCTAATAATATAAGTAATGAGTATATTTATTACAGTTCTAGCGATAATAACTGCATAATATGGGTAATAATGCACGTTATATTGCTAATAATATAAGTAATGAGTACAATTATTACAGTTCTAGCGATAATAACTGCATTATATGGGTAATAATGCATGTTATATTGAGAATAATATAAGTAATAAGTATAATTATTACAGTTCTAGCGATAATACCTCCATTATAGGGGTAATAATGCATGTTATATTGATGATAATGAAAGTAATACGTATATTTATTATAGTTCTAGCGATAATAACTGCATAATATGGGTAATAATGCATGTTTTATTGATAATAATATAAGTAATAAGTATAATTATTACAGTTCTAGCGATAATAACTGCATTATATGGGTAATAATGCATGTTATATTGATGATAATAAAAGTAATACGTATATTTATTATAGTTCTAGCGATAATAACTGCATAATATGGGTAATAATGCATGTTTTATTGATAATAATATAAGTAATAAGTATAATTATTACAGTTCTAGCGATAATAACTGCATTATATGGGTAATAATGCATGTTATATTGATGGTAATGAAAGTAATACGTATATTTATTATAGTTCTAGCGATAATAACTGGATAATATGGTTAATAATGCATGTTTTATTGATAATAATATAAGTAATAAGTATAATTATTACAGTTCTAGCGATAATAACTGCATTATATGGGTAATAATGCATGTTATATTGCTAACAATATAAGTAATAAGTATAATTATTACAGTTCTAGCGATAATAACTGCATTATATGGGTAATAATGCATGTTATATTGATAATATTGGGAGTAATAAGTATAATTATTATAGTTCTAGCGATAATAATAGTAAAATATGGCAAATAGTGCATGTTATATTGCTAATAATATAAGTAATAAGTATAATTATTACAGTTCTAGCGATAATAACTGCATTATATGGGTAATAATGCATGTTATATTGATAATATCGGGAGTAATAAGTATAATTATTATAGTTCTAGCGATTATAACTGCATAATATGGGTAATAATGCACGTTATATTGCTAATAATATAAGTAATGAGTACAATTATTACAGTTCTAGCGATAATAACTGCATTATATGGGTAAAAATGCATGTTATATTGATAATATTGGGAGTAATAAGTATATTTATTATGTTTCTAGAGATAATAACTGCATAATATGGGTAATAATGCATGTTATATTGATGATAATAAAAGTAGTACGTATATTTATTATAGTTCTAGCGATAATAACTGCATAATATGGGTAATAATGCATGTTATATTGCTAATAGTATAAGTAATAAGTATAATTATTACAGTTCTTGCGATAATACCTTCATTATATGGGTAATAATGCATGTTATATTGATAATAATATAAGTAATAAGTATAATTATTACAGTTCTAGCGATAATAACTGCATTATGTGGGTAACAATGCACGTTATATTGCTAATAATATAAGTAATGAGTACAATTATTACAGTTCTAGCGATAATAACTGCATTATATGGGTAATAATGCATGTTTTATTGATAATAATATAAGTAATAAGTATAATTATTACAGTTCTAGCGATAATAACTGCATTACATGGGTAATAATGCATGTTTTATTGATAATAATATAAGTAATAAGTATAATTATTACTGTTCTAGCGATAATAACTGCATTATATGGGTAATAATGCATGTTATATTGATAATATCGGGAGTAATAAGTATAATTGTTATAGTTCTAGCGATAATAACTGCATAATATGGGTAATAATGCACGTTATATTGCTAGTAATGTAAGTAATGAGTACAATTATTACAGTTCTAGCGATAATAACTGCATTATATGGGTAATAATGCATGTTATATTGATGATAATAAAAGTAATACGTATATTTATTATAGTTCTAGCGATAATAACTGCATAATATGGGTAATAATGCATGTTATATTGATAATAATCTAAGTAATAAGTATAATTATTACAGTTCTAGCGATAATACCTCCATTATATGGGTAATAATGCATGTTATATTGATAATGATATAAGTAATAAGTATAATTATTACAGTTCTAGCGATAATAACTGCATTATATGGGTAATAATGCATGTTATATTGCTATCAATATAAGTAATAAGTATAATTATTACAGTTCTAGCGATAATAACTGCATTATATGGGTAATAATGCATGTTATATTGATAATAATCTAAGTAATAAGTATAATTATTACAGTTCTAGCGATAATACCTCCATTATATGGGTAATAATGCATGTTATATTGATAATGATATAAGTAATAAGTATAATTATTACAGTTCTAGCGATAATAACTGCATAATATGGGTAATAATGCACGTTATATTGCTAATAATATAAGTAATGAGTATATTTATTACAGTTCTAGCGATAATAACTGCATAATATGGGTAATAATGCACGTTATATTGCTAATAATATAAGTAATGAGTACAATTATTACAGTTCTAGCGATAATAACTGCATTATATGGGTAATAATGCATGTTATATTGAGAATAATATAAGTAATAAGTATAATTATTACAGTTCTAGCGATAATACCTCCATTATAGGGGTAATAATGCATGTTATATTGATGATAATGAAAGTAATACGTATATTTATTATAGTTCTAGCGATAATAACTGCATAATATGGGTAATAATGCATGTTTTATTGATAATAATATAAGTAATAAGTATAATTATTACAGTTCTAGCGATAATAACTGCATTATATGGGTAATAATGCATGTTATATTGATGATAATAAAAGTAATACGTATATTTATTATAGTTCTAGCGATAATAACTGCATAATATGGGTAATAATGCATGTTATATTGATAATAATATAAGTAATAAGTATAATTATTACAGTTCTAGCGATAATAACTGCATTATATGGGTAATAATGCACGTTATATTGCTAACAATATAAGTAATAAGTACAATTATTACAGTTCTAGCGATAATAACTGCATTATATGGGTAATAATGCATGTTATATTGATAATATTGGGAGTAATAAGTATATTTATTATGGTTCTAGAGATAATAACTGCATTATATGGGTAATAATGCATGTTATATTGAGAATAATATAAGTAGTAAGTATAATTATTACAGTTCTAGCGATAATACCTCCATTATAGGGGTAATAATGCATGTTATATTGATGATAATGAAAGTAATACGTATATTTATTATAGTTCTAGCGATAATAACTGCATAATATGGGTAATAATGCATGTTTTATTGATAATAATATAAGTAATAAGTATAATTATTACAGTTCTAGCGATAATAACTGCATTATATGGGTAATAATGCATGTTATATTGCTATCAATATAAGTAATAAGTATAATTATTACAGTTCTAGCGATAATAACTGCATTATATGGGTAATAATGCATGTTATATTGATAATATCGGGAGTAATAAGTAGAATTATTACAGTTCTAGCGATAATAACTGCATTATATGGGTAATAATGCACGTTATATTGCTAACAATATAAGTAATAAGTATAATTATTACAGGTCTAGCGATAATAACTGCATTATATGGGTAATAATGCATGTTATATTGATAATATTGGGAGTAATAAGTATATTTATTATGGTTCTAGAGATAATAACTGCATAATATGGGTAATAATGCATGTTATATTGATAATAATATAAGTAATAAGTATAATTATTACAGTTCTAGCGATAATACCTCCATTATGTGGGTAATAATGCATGTTATATTGATGGTAATGAAAGTAATACGTATATTTATTATAGTTCTAGCGATAATAACTGCATAATATGGGTAATAATGCATGTTTTATTGATAATAATATAAGTAATAAGTATAATTATTATAGTTCTAGCGATAATAATAGTAAAATATGGCAAATAGTGCATGTTATATTGCTAATAATATAAGTAATAAGTATAATTATTACAGTTCTAGCGATAATAACTGCATTATATGGGTAATAATGCATGTTATATTGATAATATCGGGAGTAATAAGTATAATTATTATAGTTCTAGCGATAATAATAGTAAAATATGGCAAATAGTGCATGTTATATTGATAATAATAAGAGTAATAAGTATAATTATTATAGTTCTAGCGATACTAATAGTAAAATATGGCAAATAGTGCATGTTATATTGCTAATAGTATAAGTAATAAGTATAATTATTACAGTTCTAGCGATAATAACTGCATTATATGGGTAAAAATGCATGTTATATTGATAATATTGGGAGTAATAAGTATATTTATTATGTTTTTAGAGATAATAACTGCATAATATGGGTAATAATGCATGTTATATTGATGATAATAAAAGTAGTACGTATATTTATTATAGTTCTAGCGATAATAACTGCATAATATGGGTAATAATGCATGTTATATTGATAATAATATAAGTAATAAGTATAATTATTACAGTTCTAGCGATAATAACTGCATTATATGTGTAATAATGCACGTTATATTGCTAACAATATAAGTAATAAGTATAATTATTACAGTTCTAGCGATAATAACTGCATTATATGGGTAAAAATGCATGTTATATTGATAATATTGGGAGTAATAAGTATATTAAATATGGTTCTAGAGATAATAACTGCATGATATGGGTAATAATGCATGTTATATTGATAATAATATAAGTAATAAGTATAATTATTACAGTTCTAGCGATAATAACTGCATAATATGGGTAATAATGCACGTTATATTGCTAATAATATAAGTAATGAGTATATTTATTACAGTTCTAGCGATAATAACTGCATAATATGGGTAATAATGCACGTTATATTGCTAATAATATAAGTAATGAGTACAATTATTACAGTTTTAGCGATAATAACTGCATTATATGGGTAATAATGCATGTTATATTGCTAATAATATAAGTAATAAGTATAATTATTACTGTTCTAGCGATAATAACTGCATTATATGGGTAATAATGCATGTTATATTGATAATATCGGGAGTAATAAGTATAATTGTTATAGTTCTAGCGATAATAACTGCATTATATGTGTAATAATGCACGTTATATTGCTAACAATATAAGTAATAAGTATAATTATTACAGTTCTAGCGATAATAACTGCATAATATGGGTAATAATGCACGTTATATTGCTAATAATATAAGTAATGAGTACAATTATTACAGTTCTAGCGATAATAACTGCATTATATGGGTAATAATGCATGTTATATTGAGAATAATATAAGTAATAAGTATAATTATTACAGTTCTAGCGATAATACCTCCATTATAGGGGTAATAATGCATGTTATATTGATGATAATGAAAGTAATACGTATATTTATTATAGTTCTAGCGATAATAACTGCATAATATGGGTAATAATGCATGTTTTATTGATAATAATATAAGTAATAAGTATAATTATTACAGTTCTAGCGATAATAACTGCATTATATGGGTAATAATGCATGTTATATTGATGATAATAAAAGTAATACGTATATTTATTATAGTTCTAGCGATAATAACTGCATAATATGGGTAATAATGCATGTTATATTGATAATAATATAAGTAATAAGTATAATTATTACAGTTCTAGCGATAATAACTGCATTATATGGGTAATAATGCACGTTATATTGCTAACAATATAAGTAATAAGTACAATTATTACAGTTCTAGCGATAATAACTGCATTATATGGGTAATAATGCATGTTATATTGATAATATTGGGAGTAATAAGTATATTTATTATGGTTCTAGAGATAATAACTGCATTATATGGGTAATAATGCATGTTATATTGAGAATAATATAAGTAGTAAGTATAATTATTACAGTTCTAGCGATAATACCTCCATTATAGGGGTAATAATGCATGTTATATTGATGATAATGAAAGTAATACGTATATTTATTATAGTTCTAGCGATAATAACTGCATAATATGGGTAATAATGCATGTTTTATTGATAATAATATAAGTAATAAGTATAATTATTACAGTTCTAGCGATAATAACTGCATTATATAGGTAATAATGCATGTTATATTGATGATAATAAAAGTAATACGTATATTTATTATAGTTCTAGCGATAATAACTGCATAATATGGGTAATAATGCATGTTATATTGATAATAATATAAGTAATAAGTATAATTATTACAGTTCTAGCGATAATAACTGCATTATATGGGTAATAATGCACGTTATATTGCTAACAATATAAGTAATAAGTATAATTATTACAGTTCTAGCGATAATAACTGCATTATATGGGTAATAATGCATGTTATATTGATAATATTGTGAGTAATAAGTATATTTATTATGGTTCTAGAGATACTAACTGCATAATATGGGTAATAATGCATGTTATATTGATAATAATATAAGTAATAAGTATAATTATTACAGTTCTAGCGATAATACCTCCATTATATGGGTAATAATGCATGTTATATTGATGGTAATGAAAGTAATACGTATATTTATTATAGTTCTAGCGATAATAACTGCATAATATGGTTAATAATGCATGTTTTATTGATAATAATATAAGTAATAATTATAATTATTACAGTTCTAGCGATAATAACTGCATTATATGGGTAATAATGCATGTTATATTGCTAACAATATAAGTAATAAGTATAATTATTACAGTTCTAGCGATAATAACTGCATTATATGGGTAATAATGCATGTTATATTGATAATATTGGGAGTAATAAGTATAATTATTATAGTTCTAGCGATAATAATAGTAAAATATGGCAAATAGTGCATGTTATATTGCTAATAATATAAGTAATACGTATAATTATTACAGTTCTAGCGATAATAACTGCATTATATGGGTAATAATGCATGTTATATTGATAATATCGGGAGTAATAAGTATAATTATTATAGTTCTAGCGATTATAACTGCATAATATGGGTAATAATGCACGTTATATTGCTAATAATATAAGTAATGAGTACAATTATTACAGTTCTAGCGATAATAACTGCATTATATGGGTAATAATGCATGTTTTATTGATAATAATATAAGTAATAAGTATAATTATTACAGTTCTGGCGATAATAACGGCATTATATGTGTAATAATGCACGTTATATTGCTAATAATATAAGTAATGAGTACAATTATTACAGTTCTAGCGATAATAACTGCATTATATGGGTAATAATGCATGTTTTATTGATAATAATATAAGTAATAAGTATAATTATTACAGTTCTAGCGATAATAACTGCATTATATGGGTAATAATGCATGTTATATTGCTAATAATATAAGTAATAAGTATAATTATTACTGTTCTAGCGATAATAACTGCATTATATGGGTAATAATGCATGTTATATTGATAATATCGGGAGTAATAAGTATAATTGTTATAGTTCTAGCGATAATAACTGCATTATATGGGTAATAATGCATGTTATATTGATAATAATCTAAGTAATAAGTATAATTATTACAGTTCTAGCGATAATACCTCCATTATATGGGTAATAATGCATGTTATATTGATAATGATATAAGTAATAAGTATAATTATTACAGTTCTAGCGATAATAACTGCATTATATGGGTAATAATGCATGTTATATTGCTATCAATATAAGTAATAAGTATAATTATTACTGTTCTAGCGATAATAACTGCATTATATGGGTAATAATGCATGTTATATTGATAATATCGGGAGTAATAAGTATAATTGTTATAGTTCTAGCGATAATAACTGCATTATATGTGTAATAATGCACGTTATATTGCTAACAATATAAGTAATAAGTATAATTATTACAGTTCTAGCGATAATAACTGCATTATATGGGTAAAAATGCATGTTATATTGATAATATTGGGAGTAATAAGTATATTAAATATGGTTCTAGAGATAATAACTGCATAATATGGGTAATAATGCATGTTATATTGATAATAATATAAGTAATAAGTATAATTATTACAGTTCCAGCGATAATAACTGCATAATATGGGTAATAATGCACGTTATATTGCTAATAATATAAGTAATGAGTATATTTATTACAGTTCTAGCGATAATAACTGCATAATATGGGTAATAATGCACGTTATATTGCTAATAATATAAGTAATGAGTACAATTATTACAGTTCTAGCGATAATAACTGCATTATATGGGTAATAATGCATGTTATATTGAGAATAATATAAGTAATAAGTATAATTATTACAGTTCTAGCGATAATACCTCCATTATAGGGGTAATAATGCATGTTATATTGATGATAATGAAAGTAATACGTATATTTATTATAGTTCTAGCGATAATAACTGCATAATATGGGTAATAATGCATGTTTTATTGATAATAATATAAGTAATAAGTATAATTATTACAGTTCTAGCGATAATAACTGCATTATATGGGTAATAATGCATGTTATATTGATGATAATAAAAGTAATACGTATATTTATTATAGTTCTAGCGATAATAACTGCATAATATGGGTAATAATGCATGTTTTATTGATAATAATATAAGTAATAAGTATAATTATTACAGTTCTAGCGATAATAACTGCATTATATGGGTAATAATGCATGTTATATTGATGGTAATGAAAGTAATACGTATATTTATTATAGTTCTAGCGATAATAACTGGATAATATGGTTAATAATGCATGTTTTATTGATAATAATATAAGTAATAAGTATAATTATTACAGTTCTAGCGATAATAACTGCATTATATGGGTAATAATGCATGTTATATTGCTAACAATATAAGTAATAAGTATAATTATTACAGTTCTAGCGATAATAACTGCATTATATGGGTAATAATGCATGTTATATTGATAATATTGGGAGTAATAAGTATAATTATTATAGTTCTAGCGATAATAATAGTAAAATATGGCAAATAGTGCATGTTATATTGCTAATAATATAAGTAATAAGTATAATTATTACAGTTCTAGCGATAATAACTGCATTATATGGGTAATAATGCATGTTATATTGATAATATCGGGAGTAATAAGTATAATTATTATAGTTCTAGCGATTATAACTGCATAATATGGGTAATAATGCACGTTATATTGCTAATAATATAAGTAATGAGTACAATTATTACAGTTCTAGCGATAATAACTGCATTATATGGGTAAAAATGCATGTTATATTGAGAATAATATAAGTAATAAGTATAATTATTACAGTTCTAGCGATAATACCTCCATTATAGGGGTAATAATGCATGTTATATTGATGATAATGAAAGTAATACGTATATTTATTATAGTTCTAGCGATAATAACTGCATAATATGGGTAATAATGCATGTTTTATTGATAATAATATAAGTAATAAGTATAATTATTACAGTTCTAGCGATAATAACTGCATTATATGGGTAATAATGCATGTTATATTGATGATAATAAAAGTAATACGTATATTTATTATAGTTCTAGCGATAATAACTGCATAATATGGGTAATAATGCATGTTTTATTGATAATAATATAAGTAATAAGTATAATTATTACAGTTCTAGCGATAATAACTGCATTATATGGGTAATAATGCATGTTATATTGATGGTAATGAAAGTAATACGTATATTTATTATAGTTCTAGCGATAATAACTGGATAATATGGTTAATAATGCATGTTTTATTGATAATAATATAAGTAATAAGTATAATTATTACAGTTCTAGCGATAATAACTGCATTATATGGGTAATAATGCATGTTATATTGCTAACAATATAAGTAATAAGTATAATTATTACAGTTCTAGCGATAATAACTGCATTATATGGGTAATAATGCATGTTATATTGATAATATTGGGAGTAATAAGTATAATTATTATAGTTCTAGCGATAATAATAGTAAAATATGGCAAATAGTGCATGTTATATTGCTAATAATATAAGTAATAAGTATAATTATTACAGTTCTAGCGATAATAACTGCATTATATGGGTAATAATGCATGTTATATTGATAATATCGGGAGTAATAAGTATAATTATTATAGTTCTAGCGATTATAACTGCATAATATGGGTAATAATGCACGTTATATTGCTAATAATATAAGTAATGAGTACAATTATTACAGTTCTAGCGATAATAACTGCATTATATGGGTAAAAATGCATGTTATATTGATAATATTGGGAGTAATAAGTATATTTATTATGTTTCTAGAGATAATAACTGCATAATATGGGTAATAATGCATGTTATATTGATGATAATAAAAGTAGTACGTATATTTATTATAGTTCTAGCGATAATAACTGCATAATATGGGTAATAATGCATGTTATATTGCTAATAGTATAAGTAATAAGTATAATTATTACAGTTCTTGCGATAATACCTTCATTATATGGGTAATAATGCATGTTATATTGATAATAATATAAGTAATAAGTATAATTATTACAGTTCTAGCGATAATAACTGCATTATGTGGGTAACAATGCACGTTATATTGCTAATAATATAAGTAATGAGTACAATTATTACAGTTCTAGCGATAATAACTGCATTATATGGGTAATAATGCATGTTTTATTGATAATAATATAAGTAATAAGTATAATTATTACAGTTCTAGCGATAATAACTGCATTACATGGGTAATAATGCATGTTTTATTGATAATAATATAAGTAATAAGTATAATTATTACTGTTCTAGCGATAATAACTGCATTATATGGGTAATAATGCATGTTATATTGATAATATCGGGAGTAATAAGTATAATTGTTATAGTTCTAGCGATAATAACTGCATAATATGGGTAATAATGCACGTTATATTGCTAGTAATGTAAGTAATGAGTACAATTATTACAGTTCTAGCGATAATAACTGCATTATATGGGTAATAATGCATGTTATATTGATGATAATAAAAGTAATACGTATATTTATTATAGTTCTAGCGATAATAACTGCATAATATGGGTAATAATGCATGTTATATTGATAATAATCTAAGTAATAAGTATAATTATTACAGTTCTAGCGATAATACCTCCATTATATGGGTAATAATGCATGTTATATTGATAATGATATAAGTAATAAGTATAATTATTACAGTTCTAGCGATAATAACTGCATTATATGGGTAATAATGCATGTTATATTGCTATCAATATAAGTAATAAGTATAATTATTACAGTTCTAGCGATAATAACTGCATTATATGGGTAATAATGCATGTTATATTGATAATAATCTAAGTAATAAGTATAATTATTACAGTTCTAGCGATAATACCTCCATTATATGGGTAATAATGCATGTTATATTGATAATGATATAAGTAATAAGTATAATTATTACAGTTCTAGCGATAATAACTGCATAATATGGGTAATAATGCACGTTATATTGCTAATAATATAAGTAATGAGTATATTTATTACAGTTCTAGCGATAATAACTGCATAATATGGGTAATAATGCACGTTATATTGCTAATAATATAAGTAATGAGTACAATTATTACAGTTCTAGCGATAATAACTGCATTATATGGGTAATAATGCATGTTATATTGAGAATAATATAAGTAATAAGTATAATTATTACAGTTCTAGCGATAATACCTCCATTATAGGGGTAATAATGCATGTTATATTGATGATAATGAAAGTAATACGTATATTTATTATAGTTCTAGCGATAATAACTGCATAATATGGGTAATAATGCATGTTTTATTGATAATAATATAAGTAATAAGTATAATTATTACAGTTCTAGCGATAATAACTGCATTATATGGGTAATAATGCATGTTATATTGATGATAATAAAAGTAATACGTATATTTATTATAGTTCTAGCGATAATAACTGCATAATATGGGTAATAATGCATGTTATATTGATAATAATATAAGTAATAAGTATAATTATTACAGTTCTAGCGATAATAACTGCATTATATGGGTAATAATGCACGTTATATTGCTAACAATATAAGTAATAAGTACAATTATTACAGTTCTAGCGATAATAACTGCATTATATGGGTAATAATGCATGTTATATTGATAATATTGGGAGTAATAAGTATATTTATTATGGTTCTAGAGATAATAACTGCATTATATGGGTAATAATGCATGTTATATTGAGAATAATATAAGTAGTAAGTATAATTATTACAGTTCTAGCGATAATACCTCCATTATAGGGGTAATAATGCATGTTATATTGATGATAATGAAAGTAATACGTATATTTATTATAGTTCTAGCGATAATAACTGCATAATATGGGTAATAATGCATGTTTTATTGATAATAATATAAGTAATAAGTATAATTATTACAGTTCTAGCGATAATAACTGCATTATATGGGTAATAATGCATGTTATATTGCTATCAATATAAGTAATAAGTATAATTATTACAGTTCTAGCGATAATAACTGCATTATATGGGTAATAATGCATGTTATATTGATAATATCGGGAGTAATAAGTAGAATTATTACAGTTCTAGCGATAATAACTGCATTATATGGGTAATAATGCACGTTATATTGCTAACAATATAAGTAATAAGTATAATTATTACAGTTCTAGCGATAATAACTGCATTATATGGGTAATAATGCATGTTATATTGATAATATTGGGAGTAATAAGTATATTTATTATGGTTCTAGAGATAATAACTGCATAATATGGGTAATAATGCATGTTATATTGATAATAATATAAGTAATAAGTATAATTATTACAGTTCTAGCGATAATACCTCCATTATGTGGGTAATAATGCATGTTATATTGATGGTAATGAAAGTAATACGTATATTTATTATAGTTCTAGCGATAATAACTGCATAATATGGGTAATAATGCATGTTTTATTGATAATAATATAAGTAATAAGTATAATTATTATAGTTCTAGCGATAATAATAGTAAAATATGGCAAATAGTGCATGTTATATTGCTAATAATATAAGTAATAAGTATAATTATTACAGTTCTAGCGATAATAACTGCATTATATGGGTAATAATGCATGTTATATTGATAATATCGGGAGTAATAAGTATAATTATTATAGTTCTAGCGATAATAATAGTAAAATATGGCAAATAGTGCATGTTATATTGATAATAATAAGAGTAATAAGTATAATTATTATAGTTCTAGCGATACTAATAGTAAAATATGGCAAATAGTGCATGTTATATTGCTAATAGTATAAGTAATAAGTATAATTATTACAGTTCTAGCGATAATAACTGCATTATATGGGTAAAAATGCATGTTATATTGATAATATTGGGAGTAATAAGTATATTTATTATGTTTCTAGAGATAATAACTGCATAATATGGGTAATAATGCATGTTATATTGATGATAATAAAAGTAGTACGTATATTTATTATAGTTCTAGCGATAATAACTGCATAATATGGGTAATAATGCATGTTATATTGATAATAATATAAGTAATAAGTATAATTATTACAGTTCTAGCGATAATAACTGCATTATATGTGTAATAATGCACGTTATATTGCTAACAATATAAGTAATAAGTATAATTATTACAGTTCTAGCGATAATAACTGCATTATATGGGTAAAAATGCATGTTATATTGATAATATTGGGAGTAATAAGTATATTAAATATGGTTCTAGAGATAATAACTGCATGATATGGGTAATAATGCATGTTATATTGATAATAATATAAGTAATAAGTATAATTATTACAGTTCTAGCGATAATAACTGCATAATATGGGTAATAATGCACGTTCTATTGCTAATAATATAAGTAATGAGTATATTTATTACAGTTCTAGCGATAATAACTGCATAATATGGGTAATAATGCACGTTATATTGCTAATAATATAAGTAATGAGTACAATTATTACAGTTTTAGCGATAATAACTGCATTATATGGGTAATAATGCATGTTATATTGAGGATAATATAAGTAATAAGTATAATTATTACAGTTCTAGCGATAATACCTCCATTATAGGGGTAATAATGCATGTTATATTGATGATAATGAAAGTAATACGTATATTTATTATAGTTCTAGCGATAATAACTGCATAATATGGGTAATAATGCATGTTTTATTGATAATAATATAAGTAATAAGTATAATTATTACAGTTCTAGCGATAATAACTGCATTATATGGGTAATAATGCATGTTATATTGATGATAATAAAAGTAATACGTATATTTATTATAGTTCTAGCGATAATAACTGCATAATATGGGTAATAATGCATGTTATATTGATAATAATATAAGTAATAAGTATAATTATTACAGTTCTAGCGATAATAACTGCATTATATGGGTAATAATGCACGTTATATTGCTAACAATATAAGTAATAAGTATAATTATTACAGTTCTAGCGATAATAACTGCATTATATGGGTAATAATGCATGTTATATTGATAATATTGGGAGTAATAAGTATATTTATTATGGTTCTAGAGATAATAACTGCATAATATGGGTAATAATGCATGTTATATTGATAATAATATAAGTAATAAGTATAATTATTACAGTTCTAGCGATAATAACTGCATTATATGGGTAATAATGCATGTTATATTGATAATAATATAAGTAATAAGTATAATTATTACAGTTCTAGCGATAATAACTGCATTATGTGGGTAACAATGCACGTTATATTGCTAATAATATAAGTAATGAGTATAATTATTACAGTTCTAGCGATAATAACTGCATTATATGGGTAATAATGCATGTTATATTGATAATATCGGGAGTAATAAGTATAATTATTATAGTTCTAGCGATAATAATAGTAAAATATGGCAAATAGTGCATGTTATATTGATAATAATAAGAGTAATAAGTATAATTATTATAGTTCTAGCGATACTAATAGTAAAATATGGCAAATAGTGCATGTTATATTGCTAATAGTATAAGTAATAAGTATAATTATTACAGTTCTAGCGATAATAACTGCATTATATGGGTAAAAATGCATGTTATATTGATAATATTGGGAGTAATAAGTATATTTATTATGTTTCTAGAGATAATAACTGCATAATATGGGTAATAATGCATGTTATATTGATGATAATAAAAGTAGTACGTATATTTATTATAGTTCTAGCGATAATAACTGCATAATATGGGTAATAATGCATGTTATATTGATAATAATATAAGTAATAAGTATAATTATTACAGTTCTAGCGATAATAACTGCATTATATGGGTAATAATGCACGTTATATTGCTAACAATATAAGTAATAAGTATAATTATTACAGTTCTAGCGATAATAACTGCATTATATGGGTAATAATGCATGTTATATTGATAATATTGGGAGTAATAAGTATATTTATTATGGTTCTAGAGATAATAACTGCATAATATGGGTAATAATGCATGTTATATTGATAATAATATAAGTAATAAGTATAATTATTACAGTTCTAGCGATAATAACTGCATTATATGGGTAATAATGCATGTTATATTGATAATAATATAAGTAATAAGTATAATTATTACAGTTCTAGCGATAATAACTGCATTATGTGGGTAACAATGCACGTTATATTGCTAATAATATAAGTAATGAGTACAATTATTACAGTTCTAGCGATAATAACTGCATTATATGGGTAATAATGCATGTTTTATTGATAATAATATAAGTAATAAGTATAATTATTACAGTTCTAGCGATAATAACTGCATTACATGGGTAATAATGCATGTTTTATTGATAATAATATAAGTAATAAGTATAATTATTACAGTTCTAGCGATAATAACTGCATTATATGGGTAATAATGCATGTTATATTGCTAATAATATAAGTAATAAGTATAATTATTACTGTTCTAGCGATAATAACTGCATTATATGGGTAATAATGCATGTTATATTGATAATATCGGGAGTAATAAGTATAATTATTATAGTTCTAGCGATAATAACTGCATAATATGGGTAATACTGCACGTTATATTGCTAATAATATAAGTAATGAGTACAATTATTACAGTTCTAGCGATAATAACTGCATAATATGGGTAATACTGCACGTTATATTGCTAATAATATAAGTAATGAGTACAATTATTACAGTTCTAGCGATAATAACTGCATTATATGGGTAATAATGCATGTTTTATTGATAATAATATAAGTAATAAGTATAATTATTACAGTTCTAGCGATAATAACTGCATTACATGGGTAATAATGCATGTTTTATTGATAATAATATAAGTAATAAGTATAATTATTACAGTTCTAGCGATAATAACTGCATTATATGGGTAATAATGCATGTTATATTGCTAATAATATAAGTAATAAGTATAATTATTACTGTTCTAGCGATAATAACTGCATTATATGGGTAATAATGCATGTTATATTGATAATATCGGGAGTAATAAGTATAATTATTATAGTTCTAGCGATAATAACTGCATAATATGGGTAATACTGCACGTTATATTGCTAATAATATAAGTAATGAGTACAATTATTACAGTCCCAGCGATAATAACTGCATTATATGGGTAATAATGCATGTTTTATTGATAATAATATAAGTAATAAGTATAATTATTACAGTTCTAGCGATAATAACTGCATAATATGGGTAATAATGCACGTTATATTGCTAGTAATATAAGTAATGAGTACAATTATTACAGTTCTAGCGATAATAACTGCATAATATGGGTAATAATGCATGTTATATTGATAATAATATAAGTAATAAGTATAATTATTACAGTTCTAGCGATAATAACTGCATTATATGGGTAATAATGCACGTTATATTGCTAACAATATAAGTAATAAGTATAATTATTACAGTTCTAGCGATAATAACTGCATAATATGGGTAATAATGCATGTTATATTGATAATAATCTAAGTAATAAGTATATTTATTACAGTTCTATCGATAATAACTGCATAATATGGGTAATAATGCATGTTACATTGATGATAATAAAAGTAATACGTATATTTATTATAGTTCTAGCGATAATAACTGCATAATATGGGTAATAATGCATGTTATATTCAGAATAATATAAGTAATAAGTATAATTATTACAGTTCTGGCGATAATAACGGCATTATATGGGTAATAATGCACGTTATATTGCTAATAGTATAAGTAATAAGTATAATTATTACAGTTCTTGCGATAATACCTCCATTATATGGGTAATAATGCATGTTATATTGATAATAATATAAGTAATAAGTATAATTATTACAGTTCTAGCGATAATAACTGCATTATGTGGGTAACAATGCACGTTATATTGCTAATAATATAAGTAATGAGTACAATTATTACAGTTCTAGCGATAATAACTGCATTATATGGGTAATAATGCATGTTTTATTGATAATAATATAAGTAATAAGTATAATTATTACAGTTCTAGCGATAATAACTGCATTACATGGGTAATAATGCATGTTTTATTGATAATAATATAAGTAATAAGTATAATTATTACAGTTCTAGCGATAATAACTGCATTATATGGGTAATAATGCATGTTATATTGCTAATAATATAAGTAATAAGTATAATTATTACTGTTCTAGCGATAATAACTGCATTATATGGGTAATAATGCATGTTATATTGATAATATCGGGAGTAATAAGTATAATTATTATAGTTCTAGCGATAATAACTGCATAATATGGGTAATACTGCACGTTATATTGCTAATAATATAAGTAATGAGTACAATTATTACAGTTCTAGCGATAATAACTGCATTATATGGGTAATAATGCATGTTTTATTGATAATAATATAAGTAATAAGTATAATTATTACAGTTCTAGCGATAATAACTGCATTACATGGGTAATAATGCATGTTTTATTGATAATAATATAAGTAATAAGTATAATTATTACAGTTCTAGCGATAATAACTGCATTATATGGGTAATAATGCATGTTATATTGCTAATAATATAAGTAATAAGTATAATTATTACTGTTCTAGCGATAATAACTGCATTATATGGGTAATAATGCATGTTATATTGATAATATCGGGAGTAATAAGTATAATTATTATAGTTCTAGCGATAATAACTGCATAATATGGGTAATACTGCACGTTATATTGCTAATAATATAAGTAATGAGTACAATTATTACAGTTCTAGCGATAATAACTGCATTATATGGGTAATAATGCATGTTTTATTGATAATAATATAAGTAATAAGTATAATTATTACAGTTCTAGCGATAATAACTGCATAATATGGGTAATAATGCACGTTATATTGCTAGTAATATAAGTAATGAGTACAATTATTACAGTTCTAGCGATAATAACTGCATAATATGGGTAATAATGCATGTTATATTGATAATAATATAAGTAATAAGTATAATTATTACAGTTCTAGCGATAATAACTGCATTATATGGGTAATAATGCACGTTATATTGCTAACAATATAAGTAATAAGTATAATTATTACAGTTCTAGCGATAATAACTGCATAATATGGGTAATAATGCACGTTATATTGCTAATAATATAAGTAATGAGTATATTTATTACAGTTCTAGCGATAATAACTGCATAATATGGGTAATAATGCACGTTATATTGCTAATAATATAAGTAATGAGTACAATTATTACAGTTCTAGCGATAATAACTGCATTACATGGGTAATAATGCATGTTATATTGATGATAATAAAAGTAATACGTATATTTATTATAGTTCTAGCGATAATAACTGCATAATATGGGTAATAATGCATGTTATATTGATAATAATCTAAGTAATAAGTATAATTATTACAGTTCTAGCGATAATACCTCCATTATATGGGTAATAATGCATGTTATATTGATAATGATATAAGTAATAAGTATAATTATTACAGTTCTAGCGATAATAACTGCATCATATGGGTAATAATGCATGTTATATTGATAATATCGGGAGTAATAAGTAGAATTATTATAGTTCTAGCGATACTAATAGTAAAATATGGCAAATAGTGCATGTTATATTGCTAATAGTATAAGTAATAAGTATAATTATTACAGTTCTAGCGATAATAACTGCATTATATGGGTAATAATGCATGTTATATTGATAATATTGGGAGTAATAAGTATATTTATTATGGTTCTAGAGATAATAACTGCATAATATGGGTAATAATGCATGTTATATTGATAATAATATAAGTAATAAGTATAATTATTACAGTTCTAGCGATAATACCTCCATTATATGGGTAATAATGCATGTTATATTGATGGTAATGAAAGTAATACGTATATGTATTATAGTTCTAGCGATAATAACTGCATAATATGGGTAATAATGCATGTTTTCTTGATAATAATATAAGTAATAAGTATAATTATTACAGTTCTAGCGATAATAACTGCATTATATGGGTAATAATGCATGTTATATTGCTAACAATATAAGTAATAAGTATAATTATTACAGTTCTAGCGATAATAACTGCATTATATGGGTAATAATGCATGTTATATTGATAATATTGGGAGTAATAAGTATAATTATTATAGTTCTAGCGATAATAATAGTAAAATATGGCAAATAGTGCATGTTATATTGCTAATAATATAAGTAATAAGTATAATTATTACAGTTCTAGCGATAATAACTGCATTATATGGGTAATAATGCATGTTATATTGATAATATCGGGAGTAATAAGTATAATTATTATAGTTCTAGCGATAATAATAGTAAAATATGGCAAATAGTGCATGTTATATTGATAATAATAAGAGTAATAAGTATATTTATTACAGTTCTATCGATAATAACTGCATAATATGGGTAATAATGCATGTTACATTGATGATAATAAAAGTAATACGTATATTTATTATAGTTCTAGCGATAATAACTGCATAATATGGGTAATAATGCATGTTATATTCAGAATAATATAAGTAATAAGTATAATTATTACAGTTCTGGCGATAATAACGGCATTATATGGGTAATAATGCACGTTATATTGCTAATAGTATAAGTAATAAGTATAATTATTACAGTTCTTGCGATAATACCTCCATTATATGGGTAATAATGCATGTTATATTGATAATAATATAAGTAATAAGTATAATTATTACAGTTCTTGCGATAATACCTCCATTATATGGGTAATAATGCATGTTATATTGATAATAATATAAGTAATAAGTATAATTATTACAGTTCTAGCGATAATAACTGCATTATATGGGTAAAAATGCATGTTATATTGATAATATCGGGAGTAATAAGTATAATTATTATAGTTCTAGCGATAATAATAGTAAAATATGGCAAATAGTGCATGTTATATTGCTAATAATATAAGTAATAAGTATAATTATTACAGTTCTAGCGATAATAACTGCATTATATGGGTAATAATGCATGTTATATTGATAATATCGGGAGTAATAAGTATAATTATTATAGTTCTAGCGATAATAATAGTAAAATATGGCAAATAGTGCATGTTATATTGATAATAATAAGAGTAATAAGTATATTTATTACAGTTCTATCGATAATAACTGCATAATATGGGTAATAATGCATGTTACATTGATGATAATAAAAGTAATACGTATATTTATTATAGTTCTAGCGATAATAACTGCATAATATGGGTAATAATGCATGTTATATTCAGAATAATATAAGTAATAAGTATAATTATTACAGTTCTGGCGATAATAACGGCATTATATGGGTAATAATGCACGTTATATTGCTAACAGTATAAGTAATAAGTATAATTATTACAGTTCTTGCGATAATACCTCCATTATATGGGTAATAATGCATGTTATATTGATAATAATATAAGTAATAAGTATAATTATTACAGTTCTTGCGATAATACCTCCATTATATGGGTAATAATGCATGTTATATTGATAATAATATAAGTAATAAGTATAATTATTACAGTTCTAGCGATAATAACTGCATTATATGGGTAATAATGCATGTTATATTGATAATATCGGGAGTAATAAGTATAATTATTATAGTTCTAGCGATAATAATAGTAAAATATGGCAAATAGTGCATGTTATATTGATAATAATAAGAGTAATAAGTATATTTATTACAGTTCTATCGATAATAACTGCATAATATGGGTAATAATGCATGTTACATTGATGATAATAAAAGTAATACGTATATTTATTATAGTTCTAGCGATAATAACTGCATAATATGGGTAATAATGCATGTTATATTCAGAATAATATAAGTAATAAGTATAATTATTACAGTTCTGGCGATAATAACGGCATTATATGGGTAATAATGCACGTTATATTGCTAATAGTATAAGTAATAAGTATAATTATTACAGTTCTTGCGATAATACCTCCATTATATGGGTAATAATGCATGTTATATTGATAATAATATAAGTAATAAGTATAATTATTACAGTTCTTGCGATAATACCTCCATTATATGGGTAATAATGCATGTTATATTGATAATAATATAAGTAATAAGTATAATTATTACAGTTCTAGCGATAATAACTGCATTATATGGGTAAAAATGCATGTTATATTGATAATATCGGGAGTAATAAGTATAATTATTATAGTTCTAGCGATAATAATAGTAAAATATGGCAAATAGTGCATGTTATATTGCTAATAATATAAGTAATAAGTATAATTATTACAGTTCTAGCGATAATAACTGCATTATATGGGTAATAATGCATGTTATATTGATAATATCGGGAGTAATAAGTATAATTATTATAGTTCTAGCGATAATAATAGTAAAATATGGCAAATAGTGCATGTTATATTGATAATAATAAGAGTAATAAGTATATTTATTACAGTTCTATCGATAATAACTGCATAATATGGGTAATAATGCATGTTACATTGATGATAATAAAAGTAATACGTATATTTATTATAGTTCTAGCGATAATAACTGCATAATATGGGTAATAATGCATGTTATATTCAGAATAATATAAGTAATAAGTATAATTATTACAGTTCTGGCGATAATAACGGCATTATATGGGTAATAATGCACGTTATATTGCTAATAGTATAAGTAATAAGTATAATTATTACAGTTCTTGCGATAATACCTCCATTATATGGGTAATAATGCATGTTATATTGATAATAATATAAGTAATAAGTATAATTATTACAGTTCTTGCGATAATACCTCCATTATATGGGTAATAATGCATGTTATATTGATAATAATATAAGTAATAAGTATAATTATTACAGTTCTAGCGATAATAACTGCATTATATGGGTAAAAATGCATGTTATATTGATAATATCGGGAGTAATAAGTATAATTATTATAGTTCTAGCGATAATAATAGTAAAATATGGCAAATAGTGCATGTTATATTGATAATAATAAGAGTAATAAGTATATTTATTACAGTTCTATCGATAATAACTGCATAATATGGGTAATAATGCATGTTACATTGATGATAATAAAAGTAATACGTATATTTATTATAGTTCTAGCGATAATAACTGCATAATATGGGTAATAATGCATGTTATATTCAGAATAATATAAGTAATAAGTATAATTATTACAGTTCTGGCGATAATAACGGCATTATATGGGTAATAATGCACGTTATATTGCTAATAGTATAAGTAATAAGTATAATTATTACAGTTCTTGCGATAATAACTGCATTATATGGGTAATAATGCATGTTATATTGATGATAATAAAAGTAATACGTATATTTATTATAGTTCTAGCGATAATAACTGCATAATATGGGTAATAATGCATGTTATATTGATAATAATCTAAGTAATAAGTATAATTATTACAGTTCTAGCGATAATACCTCCATTATATGGGTAATAATGCATGTTATATTGATAATGATATAAGTAATAAGTATAATTATTACAGTTCTAGCGATAATAACTGCATTATATGGGTAATAATGCATGTTATATTGCTAACAATATAAGTAATAAGTATAATTATTACAGTTCTAGCGATAATAACTGCATTATATGGGTAATAATGCATGTTATATTGATAATAATATAAGTAATAAGTATAATTATTACAGTTCTTGCGATAATACCTCCATTATATGGGTAATAATGCATGTTATATTGATAATAATATAAGTAATAAGTATAATTATTACAGTTCTAGCGATAATAACTGCATTATATGGGTAATAATGCATGTTATATTGATAATATCGGGAGTAATAAGTATAATTATTATAGTTCTAGCGATAATAATAGTAAAATATGGCAAATAGTGCATGTTATATTGATAATAATAAGAGTAATAAGTATATTTATTACAGTTCTATCGATAATAACTGCATAATATGGGTAATAATGCATGTTACATTGATGATAATAAAAGTAATACGTATATTTATTATAGTTCTAGCGATAATAACTGCATAATATGGGTAATAATGCATGTTATATTCAGAATAATATAAGTAATAAGTATAATTATTACAGTTCTGGCGATAATAACGGCATTATATGGGTAATAATGCACGTTATATTGCTAATAGTATAAGTAATAAGTATAATTATTACAGTTCTTGCGATAATACCTCCATTATATGGGTAATAATGCATGTTATATTGATAATAATATAAGTAATAAGTATAATTATTACAGTTCTTGCGATAATACCTCCATTATATGGGTAATAATGCATGTTATATTGATAATAATATAAGTAATAAGTATAATTATTACAGTTCTAGCGATAATAACTGCATTATATGGGTAAAAATGCATGTTATATTGATAATATCGGGAGTAATAAGTATAATTATTATAGTTCTAGCGATAATAATAGTAAAATATGGCAAATAGTGCATGTTATATTGATAATAATAAGAGTAATAAGTATATTTATTACAGTTCTATCGATAATAACTGCATAATATGGGTAATAATGCATGTTACATTGATGATAATAAAAGTAATACGTATATTTATTATAGTTCTAGCGATAATAACTGCATAATATGGGTAATAATGCATGTTATATTCAGAATAATATAAGTAATAAGTATAATTATTACAGTTCTGGCGATAATAACGGCATTATATGGGTAATAATGCACGTTATATTGCTAATAGTATAAGTAATAAGTATAATTATTACAGTTCTTGCGATAATACCTCCATTATATGGGTAATAATGCATGTTATATTGATAATAATATAAGTAATAAGTATAATTATTACAGTTCTTGCGATAATACCTCCATTATATGGGTAATAATACATGTTATATTGATAATAATATAAGTAATAAGTATAATTATTACAGTTCTAGCGATAATAACTGCATTATATGGGTAAAAATGCATGTTATATTGATAATATCGGGAGTAATAAGTATAATTATTATAGTTCTAGCGATAATAATAGTAAAATATGGCAAATAGTGCATGTTATATTGATAATAATAAGAGTAATAAGTATATTTATTACAGTTCTATCGATAATAACTGCATAATATGGGTAATAATGCATGTTACATTGATGATAATAAAAGTAATACGTATATTTATTATAGTTCTAGCGATAATAACTGCATAATATGGGTAATAATGCATGTTATATTCAGAATAATATAAGTAATAAGTATAATTATTACAGTTCTGGCGATAATAACGGCATTATATGGGTAATAATGCACGTTATATTGCTAATAGTATAAGTAATAAGTATAATTATTACAGTTCTTGCGATAATAACTGCATTATATGGGTAATAATGCATGTTATATTGATGATAATAAAAGTAATACGTATATTTATTATAGTTCTAGCGATAATAACTGCATAATATGGGTAATAATGCATGTTATATTGATAATAATCTAAGTAATAAGTATAATTATTACAGTTCTAGCGATAATACCTCCATTATATGGGTAATAATGCATGTTATATTGATAATGATATAAGTAATAAGTATAATTATTACAGTTCTAGCGATAATAACTGCATTATATGGGTAATAATGCATGTTATATTGATAATATTGGGAGTAATAAGTATATTTATTATGGTTCTAGAGATAATAACTGCATAATATGGGTAATAATGCATGTTATATTGATAATAATATAAGTAATAAGTATAATTATTACAGTTCTAGCGATAATACCTCCATTATATGGGTAATAATGCATGTTATATTGATGGTAATGAAAGTAATACGTATATGTATTATAGTTCTAGCGATAATAACTGCATAATATGGGTAATAATGCATGTTTTCTTGATAATAATATAAGTAATAAGTATAATTATTACAGTTCTAGCGATAATAACTGCATTATATGGGTAATAATGCATGTTATATTGCTAACAATATAAGTAATAAGTATAATTATTACAGTTCTAGCGATGATAACTGCATTATATGGGTAATAATGCATGTTATATTGATAATATTGGGAGTAATAAGTATAATTATTATAGTTCTAGCGATAATAATAGTAAAATATGGCAAATAGTGCATGTTATATTGCTAATAATATAAGTAATAAGTATAATTATTACAGTTCTAGCGATAATAACTGCATTATATGGGTAATAATGCATGTTATATTGATAATATCGGGAGTAATACGTATAATTATTATAGTTCTAGCGATAATAATAGTAAAATATGGCAAATAGTGCATGTTATATTGATAATAATAAGAGTAATAAGTATATTTATTACAGTTCTATCGATAATAACTGCATAATATGGGTAATAATGCATGTTACATTGATGATAATAAAAGTAATACGTATATTTATTATAGTTCTAGCGATAATAACTGCATAATATGGGTAATAATGCATGTTATATTCAGAATAATATAAGTAATAAGTATAATTATTACAGTTCTGGCGATAATAACGGCATTATATGGGTAATAATGCACGTTATATTGCTAATAGTATAAGTAATAAGTATAATTATTACAGTTCTTGCGATAATACCTCCATTATATGGGTAATAATGCATGTTATATTGATAATAATATAAGTAATAAGTATAATTATTACAGTTCTTGCGATAATACCTCCATTATATGGGTAATAATGCATGTTATATTGATAATAATATAAGTAATAAGTATAATTATTATAGTTCTAGCGATAATAATAGTAAAATATGGCAAATAGTGCATGTTATATTGATAATAATAAGAGTAATAAGTATATTTATTACAGTTCTATCGATAATAACTGCATAATATGGGTAATAATGCATGTTACATTGATGATAATAAAAGTAATACGTATATTTATTATAGTTCTAGCGATAATAACTGCATAATATGGGTAATAATGCATGTTATATTCAGAATAATATAAGTAATAAGTATAATTATTACAGTTCTGGCGATAATAACGGCATTATATGGGTAATAATGCACGTTATATTGCTAACAGTATAAGTAATAAGTATAATTATTACAGTTCTTGCGATAATACCTCCATTATATGGGTAATAATGCATGTTATATTGATAATAATATAAGTAATAAGTATAATTATTACAGTTCTAGCGATAATAACTGCATTATGTGGGTAACAATGCACGTTATATTGCTAATAATATAAGTAATGAGTACAATTATTACAGTTCTAGCGATAATAACTGCATTATATGGGTAATAATGCATGTTTTATTGATAATAATATAAGTAATAAGTATAATTATTACAGTTCTAGCGATAATAACTGCATTACATGGGTAATAATGCATGTTTTATTGATAATAATATAAGTAATAAGTATAATTATTACAGTTCTAGCGATAATAACTGCATTATATGGGTAATAATGCATGTTATATTGCTAATAATATAAGTAATAAGTATAATTATTACTGTTCTAGCGATAATAACTGCATTATATGGGTAATAATGCATGTTATATTGATAATATCGGGAGTAATAAGTATAATTATTATAGTTCTAGCGATAATAACTGCATAATATGGGTAATAATGCACGTTATATTGCTAATAATATAAGTAATGAGTACAATTATTACAGTTCTAGCGATAATAACTGCATTATATGGGTAATAATGCATGTTTTATTGATAATAATATAAGTAATAAGTATAATTATTACAGTTCTAGCGATAATAACTGCATAATATGGGTAATAATGCACGTTATATTGATAATAATCTAAGTAATAAGTATAATTATTACAGTTCTAGCGATAATACCTCCATTATATGGGTAATAATGCATGTTATATTGATAATGATATAAGTAATAAGTATAATTATTACAGTTCTAGCGATAATAACTGCATTATATGGGTAATAATGCATGTTATATTGCTAACAATATAAGTAATAAGTATAATTATTACAGTTCTAGCGATAATAACTGCATTATATGGGTAATAATGCATGTTATATTGATAATAATATAAGTAATAAGTATAATTATTACAGTTCTTGCGATAATACCTCCATTATATGGGTAATAATGCATGTTATATTGATAATAATATAAGTAATAAGTATAATTATTACAGTTCTAGCGATAATAACTGCATTATATGGGTAATAATGCATGTTATATTGATAATATCGGGAGTAATAAGTATAATTATTATAGTTCTAGCGATAATAATAGTAAAATATGGCAAATAGTGCATGTTATATTGATAATAATAAGAGTAATAAGTATATTTATTACAGTTCTATCGATAATAACTGCATAATATGGGTAATAATGCATGTTACATTGATGATAATAAAAGTAATACGTATATTTATTATAGTTCTAGCGATAATAACTGCATAATATGGGTAATAATGCATGTTATATTCAGAATAATATAAGTAATAAGTATAATTATTACAGTTCTGGCGATAATAACGGCATTATATGGGTAATAATGCACGTTATATTGCTAATAGTATAAGTAATAAGTATAATTATTACAGTTCTTGCGATAATACCTCCATTATATGGGTAATAATGCATGTTATATTGATAATAATATAAGTAATAAGTATAATTATTACAGTTCTTGCGATAATACCTCCATTATATGGGTAATAATGCATGTTATATTGATAATAATATAAGTAATAAGTATAATTATTACAGTTCTAGCGATAATAACTGCATTATATGGGTAAAAATGCATGTTATATTGATAATATCGGGAGTAATAAGTATAATTATTATAGTTCTAGCGATAATAATAGTAAAATATGGCAAATAGTGCATGTTATATTGCTAATAATATAAGTAATAAGTATAATTATTACAGTTCTAGCGATAATAACTGCATTATAGGGGTAATAATGCATGTTATATTGATAATATCGGGAGTAATAAGTATAATTATTATAGTTCTAGCGATAATAATAGTAAAATATGGCAAATAGTGCATGTTATATTGATAATAATAAGAGTAATAAGTATATTTATTACAGTTCTATCGATAATAACTGCATAATATGGGTAATAATGCATGTTACATTGATGATAATAAAAGTAATACGTATATTTATTATAGTTCTAGCGATAATAACTGCATAATATGGGTAATAATGCATGTTATATTCAGAATAATATAAGTAATAAGTATAATTATTACAGTTCTGGCGATAATAACGGCATTATATGGGTAATAATGCACGTTATATTGCTAATAGTATAAGTAATAAGTATAATTATTACAGTTCTTGCGATAATACCTCCATTATATGGGTAATAATGCATGTTATATTGATAATAATATAAGTAATAAGTATAATTATTACAGTTCTTGCGATAATACCTCCATTATATGGGTAATAATGCATGTTATATTGATAATAATATAAGTAATAAGTATAATTATTACAGTTCTAGCGATAATAACTGCATTATATGGGTAAAAATGCATGTTATATTGATAATATCGGGAGTAATAAGTATAATTATTATAGTTCTAGCGATAATAATAGTAAAATATGGCAAATAGTGCATGTTATATTGATAATAATAAGAGTAATAAGTATATTTATTACAGTTCTATCGATAATAACTGCATAATATGGGTAATAATGCATGTTACATTGATGATAATAAAAGTAATACGTATATTTATTATAGTTCTAGCGATAATAACTGCATAATATGGGTAATAATGCATGTTATATTCAGAATAATATAAGTAATAAGTATAATTATTACAGTTCTGGCGATAATAACGGCATTATATGGGTAGTAATGCACGTTATATTGCTAATAGTATAAGTAATAAGTATAATTATTACAGTTCTTGCGATAATAACTGCATTATATGGGTAATAATGCATGTTATATTGATGATAATAAAAGTAATACGTATATTTATTATAGTTCTAGCGATAATAACTGCATAATATGGGTAATAATGCATGTTATATTGCTAACAATATAAGTAATAAGTATAATTATTACAGTTCTAGCGATAATAACTGCATTATATGGGTAATAATGCATGTTATATTGATAATATTGGGAGTAATAAGTATATTTATTATGGTCCTAGAGATAATAACTGCATAATATGGGTAATAATGCATGTTATATTGATAATAATATAAGTAATAAGTATAATTATTACAGTTCTAGCGATAATACCTCCATTATATGGGTAATAATGCATGTTATATTGATGGTAATGAAAGTAATACGTATATGTATTATAGTTCTAGCGATAATAACTGCATAATATGGGTAATAATGCATGTTTTCTTGATAATAATATAAGTAATAAGTATAATTATTACAGTTCTAGCGATAATAACTGCATTATATGGGTAATAATGCATGTTATATTGCTAACAATATAAGTAATAAGTATAATTATTACAGTTCTAGCGATAATAACTGCATTATATGGGTAATAATGCATGTTATATTGATAATATTGGGAGTAATAAGTATAATTATTATAGTTCTAGCGATAATAATAGTAAAATATGGCAAATAGTGCATGTTATATTGCTAATAATATAAGTAATAAGTATAATTATTACAGTTCTAGCGATAATAACTGCATTATATGGGTAATAATGCATGTTATATTGATAATATCGGGAGTAATACGTATAATTATTATAGTTCTAGCGATAATAATAGTAAAATATGGCAAATAGTGCATGTTATATTGATAATAATAAGAGTAATAAGTATATTTATTACAGTTCTATCGATAATAACTGCATAATATGGGTAATAATGCATGTTACATTGATGATAATAAAAGTAATACGTATATTTATTATAGTTCTAGCGATAATAACTGCATAATATGGGTAATAATGCATGTTATATTCAGAATAATATAAGTAATAAGTATAATTATTACAGTTCTGGCGATAATAACGGCATTATATGGGTAATAATGCACGTTATATTGCTAATAGTATAAGTAATAAGTATAATTAATACAGTTCTTGCGATAATACCTCCATTATATGGGTAATAATGCATGTTATATTGATAATAATATAAGTAATAAGTATAATTATTACAGTTCTTGCGATAATACCTCCATTATATGGGTAATAATGCATGTTATATTGATAATAATATAAGTAATAAGTATAATTATTACAGTTCTAGCGATAATAACTGCATTATATGGGTAAAAATGCATGTTATATTGATAATATCGGGAGTAATAAGTATAATTATTATAGTTCTAGCGATAATAATAGTAAAATATGGCAAATAGTGCATGTTATATTGATAATAATAAGAGTAATAAGTATATTTATTACAGTTCTATCGATAATAACTGCATAATATGGGTAATAATGCATGTTACATTGATGATAATAAAAGTAATACGTATATTTATTATAGTTCTAGCTATAATAACTGCATAATATGGGTAATAATGCATGTTATATTCAGAATAATATAAGTAATAAGTATAATTATTACAGTTCTGGCGATAATAACGGCATTATATGGGTAATAATGCACGTTATATTGCTAATAGTATAAGTAATAAGTATAATTATTACAGTTCTTGCGATAATACCTCCATTATATGGGTAATAATGCATGTTATATTGATAATAATATAAGTAATAAGTATAATTATTACAGTTCTAGCGATAATAACTGCATAATATGGGTAATAATGCACGTTATATTGCTAGATATATAAGTAATGAGTACAATTATTACAGTTCTAGCGATAATAACTGCATTATATGGGTAAAAATGCGTGTTATATTGATAATATTGGGAGTAATAAGTATATTTATTATGGTTCTAGCGACAATAACTGCATAATATGGGTAATAATGCACGTTATATTGAGAATAATATAAGTAATAAGTATAATTATTACAGTTCTAGCGATAATACCTCCATTATATGGGTAATAATGCATGTTATATTGATAATATCGGGAGTAATAAGTATAATTATTATGGTTCTAGCGATAATAATAGTAAAATATGGCAAATAGTGCATGTTATATTGCTAATAGTATAAGTAGTAAGTATAATTATTACAGTTCTAGCGATAATAACTGCATTATATGGGTAAAAATGCATGTTATATTGATAATATCGGGAGTAATAAGTATAATTATTATAGTTCTAGCGATAATAATAGTAAAATATGGCAAATAGTGCATGTTATATTGCTAATAATATAAGTAATAAGTATAATTATTACAGTTCTAGCGATAATAACTGCATTATATGGGTAATAATGCATGTTATATTGATAATATCGGGAGTAATAAGTATAATTATTATAGTTCTAGCGATAATAATAGTAAAATATGGCAAATAGTGCATGTTATATTGATAATAATAAGAGTAATAAGTATATTTATTACAGTTCTATCGATAATAACTGCATAATATGGGTAATAATGCATGTTACATTGATGATAATAAAAGTAATACGTATATTTATTATAGTTCTAGCGATAATAACTGCATAATATGGGTAATAATGCATGTTATATTCAGAATAATATAAGTAATAAGTATAATTATTACAGTTCTGGCGATAATAACGGCATTATATGGGTAATAATGCACGTTATATTGCTAATAGTATAAGTAATAAGTATAATTATTACAGTTCTTGCGATAATAACTGCATTATATGGGTAATAATGCATGTTATATTGATGATAATAAAAGTAATACGTATATTTATTATAGTTCTAGCGATAATAACTGCATAATATGGGTAATAATGCATGTTATATTGATAATAATCTAAGTAATAAGTATAATTATTACAGTTCTAGCGATAATACCTCCATTATATGGGTAATAATGCATGTTATATTGATAATGATATAAGTAATAAGTATAATTATTACAGTTCTAGCGATAATAACTGCATTATATGGGTAATAATGCATGTTATATTGCTAACAATATAAGTAATAAGTATAATTATTACAGTTCTAGCGATAATAACTGCATTATATGGGTAATAATGCATGTTATATTGATAATAATATAAGTAATAAGTATAATTATTACAGTTCTTGCGATAATACCTCCATTATATGGGTAATAATGCATGTTATATTGATAATAATATAAGTAATAAGTATAATTATTACAGTTCTAGCGATAATAACTGCATTATATGGGTAATAATGCATGTTATATTGATAATATCGGGAGTAATAAGTATAATTATTATAGTTCTAGCGATAATAATAGTAAAATATGGCAAATAGTGCATGTTATATTGATAATAATAAGAGTAATAAGTATATTTATTACAGTTCTATCGATAATAACTGCATAATATGGGTAATAATGCATGTTACATTGATGATAATAAAAGTAATACGTATATTTATTATAGTTCTAGCGATAATAACTGCATAATATGGGTAATAATGCATGTTATATTCAGAATAATATAAGTAATAAGTATAATTATTACAGTTCTGGCGATAATAACGGCATTATATGGGTAATAATGCACGTTATATTGCTAATAGTATAAGTAATAAGTATAATTATTACAGTTCTTGCGATAATACCTCCATTATATGGGTAATAATGCATGTTATATTGATAATAATATAAGTAATAAGTATAATTATTACAGTTCTTGCGATAATACCTCCATTATATGGGTAATAATGCATGTTATATTGATAATAATATAAGTAATAAGTATAATTATTACAGTTCTAGCGATAATAACTGCATTATATGGGTAAAAATGCATGTTATATTGATAATATCGGGAGTAATAAGTATAATTATTATAGTTCTAGCGATAATAATAGTAAAATATGGCAAATAGTGCATGTTATATTGCTAATAATATAAGTAATAAGTATAATTATTACAGTTCTAGCGATAATAACTGCATTATAGGGGTAATAATGCATGTTATATTGATAATATCGGGAGTAATAAGTATAATTATTATAGTTCTAGCGATAATAATAGTAAAATATGGCAAATAGTGCATGTTATATTGATAATAATAAGAGTAATAAGTATATTTATTACAGTTCTATCGATAATAACTGCATAATATGGGTAATAATGCATGTTACATTGATGATAATAAAAGTAATACGTATATTTATTATAGTTCTAGCGATAATAACTGCATAATATGGGTAATAATGCATGTTATATTCAGAATAATATAAGTAATAAGTATAATTATTACAGTTCTGGCGATAATAACGGCATTATATGGGTAATAATGCACGTTATATTGCTAATAGTATAAGTAATAAGTATAATTATTACAGTTCTTGCGATAATACCTCCATTATATGGGTAATAATGCATGTTATATTGATAATAATATAAGTAATAAGTATAATTATTACAGTTCTTGCGATAATACCTCCATTATATGGGTAATAATGCATGTTATATTGATAATAATATAAGTAATAAGTATAATTATTACAGTTCTAGCGATAATAACTGCATTATATGGGTAAAAATGCATGTTATATTGATAATATCGGGAGTAATAAGTATAATTATTATAGTTCTAGCGATAATAATAGTAAAATATGGCAAATAGTGCATGTTATATTGATAATAATAAGAGTAATAAGTATATTTATTACAGTTCTATCGATAATAACTGCATAATATGGGTAATAATGCATGTTACATTGATGATAATAAAAGTAATACGTATATTTATTATAGTTCTAGCGATAATAACTGCATAATATGGGTAATAATGCATGTTATATTCAGAATAATATAAGTAATAAGTATAATTATTACAGTTCTGGCGATAATAACGGCATTATATGGGTAGTAATGCACGTTATATTGCTAATAGTATAAGTAATAAGTATAATTATTACAGTTCTTGCGATAATAACTGCATTATATGGGTAATAATGCATGTTATATTGATGATAATAAAAGTAATACGTATATTTATTATAGTTCTAGCGATAATAACTGCATAATATGGGTAATAATGCATGTTATATTGCTAACAATATAAGTAATAAGTATAATTATTACAGTTCTAGCGATAATAACTGCATTATATGGGTAATAATGCATGTTATATTGATAATATTGGGAGTAATAAGTATATTTATTATGGTCCTAGAGATAATAACTGCATAATATGGGTAATAATGCATGTTATATTGATAATAATATAAGTAATAAGTATAATTATTACAGTTCTAGCGATAATACCTCCATTATATGGGTAATAATGCATGTTATATTGATGGTAATGAAAGTAATACGTATATGTATTATAGTTCTAGCGATAATAACTGCATAATATGGGTAATAATGCATGTTTTCTTGATAATAATATAAGTAATAAGTATAATTATTACAGTTCTAGCGATAATAACTGCATTATATGGGTAATAATGCATGTTATATTGCTAACAATATAAGTAATAAGTATAATTATTACAGTTCTAGCGATAATAACTGCATTATATGGGTAATAATGCATGTTATATTGATAATATTGGGAGTAATAAGTATAATTATTATAGTTCTAGCGATAATAATAGTAAAATATGGCAAATAGTGCATGTTATATTGCTAATAATATAAGTAATAAGTATAATTATTACAGTTCTAGCGATAATAACTGCATTATATGGGTAATAATGCATGTTATATTGATAATATCGGGAGTAATACGTATAATTATTATAGTTCTAGCGATAATAATAGTAAAATATGGCAAATAGTGCATGTTATATTGATAATAATAAGAGTAATAAGTATATTTATTACAGTTCTATCGATAATAACTGCATAATATGGGTAATAATGCATGTTACATTGATGATAATAAAAGTAATACGTATATTTATTATAGTTCTAGCGATAATAACTGCATAATATGGGTAATAATGCATGTTATATTCAGAATAATATAAGTAATAAGTATAATTATTACAGTTCTGGCGATAATAACGGCATTATATGGGTAATAATGCACGTTATATTGCTAATAGTATAAGTAATAAGTATAATTAATACAGTTCTTGCGATAATACCTCCATTATATGGGTAATAATGCATGTTATATTGATAATAATATAAGTAATAAGTATAATTATTACAGTTCTTGCGATAATACCTCCATTATATGGGTAATAATGCATGTTATATTGATAATAATATAAGTAATAAGTATAATTATTACAGTTCTAGCGATAATAACTGCATTATATGGGTAAAAATGCATGTTATATTGATAATATCGGGAGTAATAAGTATAATTATTATAGTTCTAGCGATAATAATAGTAAAATATGGCAAATAGTGCATGTTATATTGATAATAATAAGAGTAATAAGTATATTTATTACAGTTCTATCGATAATAACTGCATAATATGGGTAATAATGCATGTTACATTGATGATAATAAAAGTAATACGTATATTTATTATAGTTCTAGCTATAATAACTGCATAATATGGGTAATAATGCATGTTATATTCAGAATAATATAAGTAATAAGTATAATTATTACAGTTCTGGCGATAATAACGGCATTATATGGGTAATAATGCACGTTATATTGCTAATAGTATAAGTAATAAGTATAATTATTACAGTTCTTGCGATAATACCTCCATTATATGGGTAATAATGCATGTTATATTGATAATAATATAAGTAATAAGTATAATTATTACAGTTCTAGCGATAATAACTGCATTATGTGGGTAACAATGCACGTTATATTGCTAATAATATAAGTAATGAGTACAATTATTACAGTTCTAGCGATAATAACTGCATTATATGGGTAATAATGCATGTTTTATTGATAATAATATAAGTAATAAGTATAATTATTACAGTTCTAGCGATAATAACTGCATTACATGGGTAATAATGCATGTTTTATTGATAATAATATAAGTAATAAGTATAATTATTACAGTTCTAGCGATAATAACTGCATTATATGGGTAATAATGCATGTTATATTGCTAATAATATAAGTAATAAGTATAATTATTACTGTTCTAGCGATAATAACTGCATTATATGGGTAATAATGCATGTTATATTGATAATATCGGGAGTAATAAGTATAATTATTATAGTTCTAGCGATAATAACTGCATAATATGGGTAATAATGCACGTTATATTGCTAATAATATAAGTAATGAGTACAATTATTACAGTTCTAGCGATAATAACTGCATTATATGGGTAATAATGCATGTTTTATTGATAATAATATAAGTAATAAGTATAATTATTACAGTTCTAGCGATAATAACTGCATAATATGGGTAATAATGCACGTTATATTGCTAGTAATATAAGTAATGAGTACAATTATTACAGTTCTAGCGATAATAACTGCATTATATGGGTAAAAATGCGTGTTATATTGATAATATTGGGAGTAATAAGTATATTTATTATGGTTCTAGAGATAATAACTGCATAATTTGGGTAGTAATGCATGTTATATTGATAATAATATAAGTAATAAGTATAATTATTACAGTTCTAGCGATAATACCTCCATTATATGGGTAATAATGCACGTTATATTGCTAACAATATAAGTAATAAGTATAATTATTACAGTCCTAGCGATAATAACTGCATTATATGGGTAAAAATGCATGTTATATTGATAATATTGGGAGTAATAAGTATATTTATTATGGTTCTAGAGATAATAACTGCATAATATGGGTAATAATGCATGTTATATTGAGAATAATATAAGTAATAAGTATAATTATTACAGTTCTGGCGATAATAACAGCATTATATGGGTAATAATGCACGTTATATTGCTAATAGTATAAGTAATAAGTATAATTATTACAGTTCTTGCGATAATACCTCCATTATATGGGTAATAATGCATGTTATATTGATAATAATATAAGTAATAAGTATAATTATTACAGTTCTAGCGATAATAACTGCATTATGTGGGTAACAATGCACGTTATATTGCTAATAGTATAAGTAATAAGTATAATTATTACTGTTCTAGCGATAATAACTGCATTATATGGGTAATAATGCATGTTATATTGATGATAATGAAAGTAATACGTATATTTATTATAGTTCTAGCGACAATAACTGCATAATATGGGTAATAATGCATGTTATATTCAGAATAATATAAGTAATAAGTATAATTATTACAGTTCTGGCGATAATAACGGCATTATATGGGTAATAATGCACGTTATATTGCTAATAGTATAAGTAATAAGTATAATTATTACAGTTCTTGCGATAATACCTCCATTATATGGGTAATAATGCATGTTATATTGATAATAATATAAGTAATAAGTATAATTATTACAGTTCTAGCGATAATAACTGCATTATGTGGGTAACAATGCACGTTATATTGCTAATAATATAAGTAATGAGTACAATTATTACAGTTCTAGCGATAATAACTGCATTATATGGGTAATAATGCATGTTTTATTGATAATAATATAAGTAATAAGTATAATTATTACAGTTCTAGCGATAATAACTGCATTACATGGGTAATAATGCATGTTTTATTGATAACAATATAAGTAATAAGTATAATTATTACAGTTCTAGCGATAATAACTGCATTATATGGGTAATAATGCATGTTATATTGCTAATAATATAAGTAATAAGTATAATTATTACTGTTCTAGCGATAATAACTGCATTATATGGGTAATAATGCATGTTATATTGATAATATCGGGAGTAATAAGTATAATTATTATAGTTCTAGCGATAATAACTGCATAATATGGGTAATAATGCACGTTATATTGCTAATAATATAAGTAATGAGTACAATTATTACAGTTCTAGCGATAATAACTGCATTATATGGGTAATAATGCATGTTTTATTGATAATAATATAAGTAATAAGTATAATTATTACAGTTCTAGCGATAATAACTGCATAATATGGGTAATAATGCACGTTATATTGCTAGTAATATAAGTAATGAGTACAATTATTACAGTTCTAGCGATAATAACTGCATTATATGGGTAAAAATGCGTGTTATATTGATAATATTGGGAGTAATAAGTATATTTATTATGGTTCTAGAGATAATAACTGCATAATTTGGGTAGTAATGCATGTTATATTGATAATAATATAAGTAATAAGTATAATTATTACAGTTCTAGCGATAATACCTCCATTATATGGGTAATAATGCACGTTATATTGCTAACAATATAAGTAATAAGTATAATTATTACAGTCCTAGCGATAATAACTGCATTATATGGGTAAAAATGCATGTTATATTGATAATATTGGGAGTAATAAGTATATTTATTATGGTTCTAGAGATAATAACTGCATAATATGGGTAATAATGCATGTTATATTGAGAATAATATAAGTAATAAGTATAATTATTACAGTTCTGGCGATAATAACAGCATTATATGGGTAATAATGCACGTTATATTGCTAATAGTATAAGTAATAAGTATAATTATTACTGTTCTAGCGATAATAACTGCATTATATGGGTAATAATGCATGTTATATTGATGATAATGAAAGTAATACGTATATTTATTATAGTTCTAGCGACAATAACTGCATAATATGGGTAATAATGCACGTTATATTGAGAATAATATAAGTAATAAGTATAATTATTACAGTTCTAGCGATAATACCTCCATTATATGGGTAATAATGCATGTTATATTGATAATATCGGGAGTAATAAGTATAATTATTATGGTTCTAGCGATAATAATAGTAAAATATGGCAAATAGTGCATGTTATATTGCTAATAGTATAAGTAGTAAGTATAATTATTACAGTTCTAGCGATAATAACTGCATTATATGGGTAAAAATGCATGTTATATTGATAATATCGGGAGTAATAAGTATAATTATTATAGTTCTAGCGATAATAATAGTAAAATATGGCAAATAGTGCATGTTATATTGCTAATAATATAAGTAATAAGTATAATTATTACAGTTCTAGCGATAATAACTGCATTATATGGGTAATAATGCACGTTATATTGCTAACAATATAAGTAATAAGTATAATTATTACAGTCCTAGCGATAATAACTGCATTATATGGGTAAAAATGCATGTTATATTGATAATATTGGGAGTAATAAGTATATTTATTATGGTTCTAGAGATAATAACTGCATAATATGGGTAATAATGCATGTTATATTGAGAATAATATAAGTAATAAGTATAATTATTACAGTTCTGGCGATAATAACAGCATTATATGGGTAATAATGCACGTTATATTGCTAATAGTATAAGTAATAAGTATAATTATTACTGTTCTAGCGATAATAACTGCATTATATGGGTAATAATGCATGTTATGTTGATGATAATGAAAGTAATACGTATATTTATTATAGTTCTAGCGACAATAACTGCATAATATGGGTAATAATGCACGTTATATTGAGAATAATATAAGTAATAAGTATAATTATTACAGTTCTAGCGATAATACCTCCATTATATGGGTAATAATGCATGTTATATTGATAATATCGGGAGTAATAAGTATAATTATTATGGTTCTAGCGATAATAATAGTAAAATATGGCAAATAGTGCATGTTATATTGCTAATAGTATAAGTAGTAAGTATAATTATTACAGTTCTAGCGATAATAACTGCATTATATGGGTAAAAATGCATGTTATATTGATAATATCGGGAGTAATAAGTATAATTATTATAGTTCTAGCGATAATAATAGTAAAATATGGCAAATAGTGCATGTTATATTGCTAATAATATAAGTAATAAGTATAATTATTACAGTTCTAGCGATAATAACTGCATTATATGGGTAATAATGCATGTTATATTGATAATATCGGGAGTAATAAGTATAATTATTATAGTTCTAGCGATAATAATAGTAAAATATGGCAAATAGTGCATGTTATATTGATAATAATAAGAGTAATAAGTATATTTATTACAGTTCTATCGATAATAACTGCATAATATGGGTAATAATGCATGTTACATTGATGATAATAAAAGTAATACGTATATTTATTATAGTTCTAGCGATAATAACTGCATAATATGGGTAATAATGCATGTTATATTCAGAATAATATAAGTAATAAGTATAATTATTACAGTTCTGGCGATAATAACGGCATTATATGGGTAATAATGCACGTTATATTGCTAATAGTATAAGTAATAAGTATAATTATTACAGTTCTTGCGATAATACCTCCATTATATGGGTAATAATGCATGTTATATTGATAATAATATAAGTAATAAGTATAATTATTACAGTTCTTGCGATAATACCTCCATTATATGGGTAATAATGCATGTTATATTGATAATAATATAAGTAATAAGTATAATTATTACAGTTCTAGCGATAATAACTGCATTATATGGGTAAAAATGCATGTTATATTGATAATATCGGGAGTAATAAGTATAATTATTATAGTTCTAGCGATAATAATAGTAAAATATGGCAAATAGTGCATGTTATATTGATAATAATAAGAGTAATAAGTATATTTATTACAGTTCTATCGATAATAACTGCATAATATGGGTAATAATGCATGTTACATTGATGATAATAAAAGTAATACGTATATTTATTATAGTTCTAGCGATAATAACTGCATAATATGGGTAATAATGCATGTTATATTCAGAATAATATAAGTAATAAGTATAATTATTACAGTTCTGGCGATAATAACGGCATTATATGGGTAATAATGCACGTTATATTGCTAATAGTATAAGTAATAAGTATAATTATTACAGTTCTTGCGATAATAACTGCATTATATGGGTAATAATGCATGTTATATTGATGATAATAAAAGTAATACGTATATTTATTATAGTTCTAGCGATAATAACTGCATAATATGGGTAATAATGCATGTTATATTGATAATAATCTAAGTAATAAGTATAATTATTACAGTTCTAGCGATAATACCTCCATTATATGGGTAATAATGCATGTTATATTGATAATGATATAAGTAATAAGTATAATTATTACAGTTCTAGCGATAAGAACTGCATTATATGGGTAATAATGCATGTTATATTGCTAACAATATAAGTAATAAGTATAATTATTACAGTTCTAGCGATAATAACTGCATTATATGGGTAATAATGCATGTTATATTGATAATATTGGGAGTAATAAGTATATTTATTATGGTTCTAGAGATAATAACTGCATAATATGGGTAATAATGCATGTTATATTGATAATAATATAAGTAATAAGTATAATTATTACAGTTCTAGCGATAATACCTCCATTATATGGGTAATAATGCATGTTATATTGATGGTAATGAAAGTAATACGTATATGTATTATAGTTCTAGCGATAATAACTGCATAATATGGGTAATAATGCATGTTTTCTTGATAATAATATAAGTAATAAGTATAATTATTACAGTTCTAGCGATAATAACTGCATTATATGGGTAATAATGCATGTTATATTGCTAACAATATAAGTAATAAGTATAATTATTACAGTTCTAGCGATAATAACTGCATTATATGGGTAATAATGCATGTTATATTGATAATATTGGGAGTAATAAGTATAATTATTATAGTTCTAGCGATAATAATAGTAAAATATGGCAAATAGTGCATGTTATATTGCTAATAATATAAGTAATAAGTATAATTATTACAGTTCTAGCGATAATAACTGCATTATATGGGTAATAATGCATGTTATATTGATAATATCGGGAGTAATACGTATAATTATTATAGTTCTAGCGATAATAATAGTAAAATATGGCAAATAGTGCATGTTATATTGATAATAATAAGAGTAATAAGTATATTTATTACAGTTCTATCGATAATAACTGCATAATATGGGTAATAATGCATGTTACATTGATGATAATAAAAGTAATACGTATATTTATTATAGTTCTAGCGATAATAACTGCATAATATGGGTAATAATGCATGTTATATTCAGAATAATATAAGTAATAAGTATAATTATTACAGTTCTGGCGATAATAACGGCATTATATGGGTAATAATGCATGTTATATTGCTAACAATATAAGTAATAAGTATAATTATTACAGTTCTAGCGATAATAACTGCATTATATGGGTAATAATGCATGTTATATTGATAATATCGGGAGTAATAAGTATAATTATTATAGTTCTAGCGATAATAACTGCATAATATGGGTAATAATGCACGTTATATTGCTAATAATATAAGTAATGAGTACAATTATTACAGTTCTAGCGATAATAACTGCATTATATGGGTAATAATGCATGTTTTATTGATAATAATATAAGTAATAAGTATAATTATTACAGTTCTAGCGATAATAACTGCATAATATGGGTAATAATGCACGTTATATTGCTAGTAATATAAGTAATGAGTACAATTATTACAGTTCTAGCGATAATAACTGCATTATATGGGTAAAAATGCGTGTTATATTGATAATATTGGGAGTAATAAGTATATTTATTATGGTTCTAGAGATAATAACTGCATAATTTGGGTAGTAATGCATGTTATATTGATAAGAATATAAGTAATAAGTATAATTATTACAGTTCTAGCGATAATACCTCCATTATATGGGTAATAATGCACGTTATATTGCTAACAATATAAGTAATAAGTATAATTATTACAGTCCTAGCGATAATAACTGCATTATATGGGTAAAAATGCATGTTATATTGATAATATCGGGAGTAATAAGTATAATTATTATAGTTCTAGCGATAATAATAGTAAAATATGGCAAATAGTGCATGTTATATTGATAATAATAAGAGTAATAAGTATATTTATTACAGTTCTATCGATAATAACTGCATAATATGGGTAATAATGCATGTTACATTGATGATAATAAAAGTAATACGTATATTTATTATAGTTCTAGCTATAATAACTGCATAATATGGGTAATAATGCATGTTATATTCAGAATAATATAAGTAATAAGTATAATTATTACAGTTCTGGCGATAATAACGGCATTATATGGGTAATAATGCACGTTATATTGCTAATAGTATAAGTAATAAGTATAATTATTACAGTTCTTGCGATAATACCTCCATTATATGGGTAATAATGCATGTTATATTGATAATAATATAAGTAATAAGTATAATTATTACAGTTCTAGCGATAATAACTGCATTATGTGGGTAACAATGCACGTTATATTGCTAATAATATAAGTAATGAGTACAATTATTACAGTTCTAGCGATAATAACTGCATTATATGGGTAATAATGCATGTTTTATTGATAATAATATAAGTAATAAGTATAATTATTACAGTTCTAGCGATAATAACTGCATTACATGGGTAATAATGCATGTTTTATTGATAATAATATAAGTAATAAGTATAATTATTACAGTTCTAGCGATAATAACTGCATTATATGGGTAATAATGCATGTTATATTGCTAATAATATAAGTAATAAGTATAATTATTACTGTTCTAGCGATAATAACTGCATTATATGGGTAATAATGCATGTTATATTGATAATATCGGGAGTAATAAGTATAATTATTATAGTTCTAGCGATAATAACTGCATAATATGGGTAATAATGCACGTTATATTGCTAATAATATAAGTAATGAGTACAATTATTACAGTTCTAGCGATAATAACTGCATTATATGGGTAATAATGCATGTTTTATTGATAATAATATAAGTAATAAGTATAATTATTACAGTTCTAGCGATAATAACTGCATAATATGGGTAATAATGCACGTTATATTGCTAGTAATATAAGTAATGAGTACAATTATTACAGTTCTAGCGATAATAACTGCATTATATGGGTAAAAATGCGTGTTATATTGATAATATTGGGAGTAATAAGTATATTTATTATGGTTCTAGAGATAATAACTGCATAATTTGGGTAGTAATGCATGTTATATTGATAATAATATAAGTAATAAGTATAATTATTACAGTTCTAGCGATAATACCTCCATTATATGGGTAATAATGCACGTTATATTGCTAACAATATAAGTAATAAGTATAATTATTACAGTCCTAGCGATAATAACTGCATTATATGGGTAAAAATGCATGTTATATTGATAATATTGGGAGTAATAAGTATATTTATTATGGTTCTAGAGATAATAACTGCATAATATGGGTAATAATGCATGTTATATTGAGAATAATATAAGTAATAAGTATAATTATTACAGTTCTGGCGATAATAACAGCATTATATGGGTAATAATGCACGTTATATTGCTAATAGTATAAGTAATAAGTATAATTATTACAGTTCTTGCGATAATACCTCCATTATATGGGTAATAATGCATGTTATATTGATAATAATATAAGTAATAAGTATAATTATTACAGTTCTAGCGATAATAACTGCATTATGTGGGTAACAATGCACGTTATATTGCTAATAGTATAAGTAATAAGTATAATTATTACTGTTCTAGCGATAATAACTGCATTATATGGGTAATAATGCATGTTATATTGATGATAATGAAAGTAATACGTATATTTATTATAGTTCTAGCGACAATAACTGCATAATATGGGTAATAATGCATGTTATATTCAGAATAATATAAGTAATAAGTATAATTATTACAGTTCTGGCGATAATAACGGCATTATATGGGTAATAATGCACGTTATATTGCTAATAGTATAAGTAATAAGTATAATTATTACAGTTCTTGCGATAATACCTCCATTATATGGGTAATAATGCATGTTATATTGATAATAATATAAGTAATAAGTATAATTATTACAGTTCTAGCGATAATAACTGCATTATGTGGGTAACAATGCACGTTATATTGCTAATAATATAAGTAATGAGTACAATTATTACAGTTCTAGCGATAATAACTGCATTATATGGGTAATAATGCATGTTTTATTGATAATAATATAAGTAATAAGTATAATTATTACAGTTCTAGCGATAATAACTGCATTACATGGGTAATAATGCATGTTTTATTGATAACAATATAAGTAATAAGTATAATTATTACAGTTCTAGCGATAATAACTGCATTATATGGGTAATAATGCATGTTATATTGCTAATAATATAAGTAATAAGTATAATTATTACTGTTCTAGCGATAATAACTGCATTATATGGGTAATAATGCATGTTATATTGATAATATCGGGAGTAATAAGTATAATTATTATAGTTCTAGCGATAATAACTGCATAATATGGGTAATAATGCACGTTATATTGCTAACAATATAAGTAATGAGTACAATTATTACAGTTCTAGCGATAATAACTGCATTATATGGGTAATAATGCATGTTTTATTGATAATAATATAAGTAATAAGTATAATTATTACAGTTCTAGCGATAATAACTGCATAATATGGGTAATAATGCACGTTATATTGCTAGTAATATAAGTAATGAGTACAATTATTACAGTTCTAGCGATAATAACTGCATTATATGGGTAAAAATGCGTGTTATATTGATAATATTGGGAGTAATAAGTATATTTATTATGGTTCTAGAGATAATAACTGCATAATTTGGGTAGTAATGCATGTTATATTGATAATAATATAAGTAATAAGTATAATTATTACAGTTCTAGCGATAATACCTCCATTATATGGGTAATAATGCATGTTATATTGATGATAATGAAAGTAATACGTATATTTATTATAGTTCTAGCGACAATAACTGCATAATATGGGTAATAATGCACGTTATATTGAGAATAATATAAGTAATAAGTATAATTATTACAGTTCTAGCGATAATACCTCCATTATATGGGTAATAATGCATGTTATATTGATAATATCGGGAGTAATAAGTATAATTATTATGGTTCTAGCGATAATAATAGTAAAATATGGCAAATAGTGCATGTTATATTGCTAATAGTATAAGTAGTAAGTATAATTATTACAGTTCTAGCGATAATAACTGCATTATATGGGTAAAAATGCATGTTATATTGATAATATCGGGAGTAATAAGTATAATTATTATAGTTCTAGCGATAATAATAGTAAAATATGGCAAATAGTGCATGTTATATTGCTAATAATATAAGTAATAAGTATAATTATTACAGTTCTAGCGATAATAACTGCATTATATGGGTAATAATGCATGTTATATTGATAATATCGGGAGTAATAAGTATAATTATTATAGTTCTAGCGATAATAATAGTAAAATATGGCAAATAGTGCATGTTATATTGATAATAATAAGAGTAATAAGTATATTTATTACAGTTCTAGCGATAATAACTGCATTATATGGGTAATAATGCATGTTATATTGATAATATTGGGAGTAATAAGTATAATTATTATAGTTCTAGCGATAATAATAGTAAAATATGGCAAATAGTGCATGTTATATTGCTAATAATATAAGTAATAAGTATAATTATTACAGTTCTAGCGATAATAACTGCATTATATGGGTAATAATGCATGTTATATTGATAATATCGGGAGTAATACGTATAATTATTATAGTTCTAGCGATAATAATAGTAAAATATGGCAAATAGTGCATGTTATATTGATAATAATAAGAGTAATAAGTATATTTATTACAGTTCTATCGATAATAACTGCATAATATGGGTAATAATGCATGTTACATTGATGATAATAAAAGTAATACGTATATTTATTATAGTTCTAGCGATAATAACTGCATAATATGGGTAATAATGCATGTTATATTCAGAATAATATAAGTAATAAGTATAATTATTACAGTTCTGGCGATAATAACGGCATTATATGGGTAATAATGCATGTTATATTGCTAACAATATAAGTAATAAGTATAATTATTACAGCTCTAGCGATAATAACTGCATTATATGGGTAATAATGCATGTTATATTGATAATATCGGGAGTAATAAGTATAATTATTATAGTTCTAGCGATAATAACTGCATAATATGGGTAATAATGCACGTTATATTGCTAATAATATAAGTAATGAGTACAATTATTACAGTTCTAGCGATAATAACTGCATTATATGGGTAATAATGCATGTTTTATTGATAATAATATAAGTAATAAGTATAATTATTACAGTTCTAGCGATAATAACTGCATAATATGGGTAATAATGCACGTTATATTGCTAGTAATATAAGTAATGAGTACAATTATTACAGTTCTAGCGATAATAACTGCATTATATGGGTAAAAATGCGTGTTATATTGATAATATTGGGAGTAATAAGTATATTTATTATGGTTCTAGAGATAATAACTGCATAATTTGGGTAGTAATGCATGTTATATTGATAATAATATAAGTAATAAGTATAATTATTACAGTTCTAGCGATAATACCTCCATTATATGGGTAATAATGCACGTTATATTGCTAACAATATAAGTAATAAGTATAATTATTACAGTCCTAGCGATAATAACTGCATTATATGGGTAAAAATGCATGTTATATTGATAATATTGGGAGTAATAAGTATATTTATTATGGTTCTAGAGATAATAACTGCATAATATGGGTAATAATGCATGTTATATTGAGAATAATATAAGTAATAAGTATAATTATTACAGTTCTGGCGATAATAACAGCATTATATGGGTAATAATGCACGTTATATTGCTAATAGTATAAGTAATAAGTATAATTATTACAGTTCTTGCGATAATACCTCCATTATATGGGTAATAATGCATGTTATATTGATAATAATATAAGTAATAAGTATAATTATTACAGTTCTAGCGATAATAACTGCATTATGTGGGTAACAATGCACGTTATATTGCTAATAGTATAAGTAATAAGTATAATTATTACTGTTCTAGCGATAATAACTGCATTATATGGGTAATAATGCATGTTATATTGATGATAATGAAAGTAATACGTATATTTATTATAGTTCTAGCGACAATAACGGCATAATATGGGTAATAATGCACGTTATATTGAGAATAATATAAGTAATAAGTATAATTATTACAGTTCTAGCGATAATACCTCCATTATATGGGTAATAATGCATGTTATATTGATAATATCGGGAGTAATAAGTATAATTATTATGGTTCTAGCGATAATAATAGTAAAATATGGCAAATAGTGCATGTTATATTGCTAATAGTATAAGTAGTAAGTATAATTATTACAGTTCTAGCGATAATAACTGCATTATATGGGTAAAAATGCATGTTATATTGATAATATTGGGAGTAATAAGTATATTTATTATGGTTCTAGAGATAATAACTGCATAATATGGGTAATAATGCATGTTATATTGATAATAATATAAGTAATAAGTATAATTATTACAGTTCTAGCGATAATAACTGCATTATATGGGTAATAATGCACGTTATATTGCTAACAATATAAGTAATAAGTATAATTATTACAGTTCTAGCGATAATAACTGCATTATATGGGTAAAAATGCATGTTATATTGATAATATTGGGAGTAATAAGTATATTTATTATGGTTCTAGAGATAATAACTGCATAATATGGGTAGTAATGCATGTTATATTGATAATAATATAAGTAATAAGTATAATTATTACAGTTCTAGCGATAATACCTCCATTATATGGGTAATAATGCACGTTATATTGCTAACAATATAAGTAATAAGTATAATTATTACAGTTCTAGCGATAATAACTGCATTATATGGGTAAAAATGCATGTTATATTGATAATATTGGGAGTAATAAGTATATTTATTATGGTTCTAGAGATAATAACTGCATAATATGGGTAATAATGCATGTTATATTGATAATAATATAAGTAATAAGTATAATTATTACAGTTCTAGCGATAATAACTGCATTATATGGGTAATAATGCATGTTTTATTGATAATAATATAAGTAATAAGTATAATTATTACAGTTCTAGCGATAATAACTGCATTATATGGGTAATAATGCACGTTATATTGCTAACAATATAAGTAATAAGTATAATTATTACAGTTCTAGCGATAATACCTCCATTATATGGGTAATAATGCATGTTATATTGATAATGATATAAGTAATAAGTATAATTATTACAGTTCTAGCGATAATAACTGCATAATATGGGTAATAATGCACGTTATATTGCTAATAGTATAAGTAATAAGTATAATTATTACAGTTCTTGCGATAATACCTCCATTATATGGGTAATAATGCATGTTATATTGATAATAATATAAGTAATAAGTATAATTATTACAGTTCTAGCGATAATAACTGCATTATGTGGGTAACAATGCACGTTATATTGCTAATAATATAAGTAATGAGTACAATTATTACAGTTCTAGCGATAATAACTGCATTATATGGGTAATAATGCATGTTTTATTGATAATAATATAAGTAATGAGTACAATTATTACAGTTCTAGCGATAATAACTGCATTATATGGGTAATAATGCATGTTTTATTGATAATAATATAAGTAATAAGTATAATTATTACAGTTCTAGCGATAATAACTGCATAATATGGGTAATAATGCACGTTATATTGCTAGTAATATAAGTAATGAGTACAATTATTACAGTTCTAGCGATAATAACTGCATTATATGGGTAAAAATGCGTGTTATATTGATAATATTGGGAGTAATAAGTATATTTATTATGGTTCTAGAGATAATAACTGCATAATTTGGGTAGTAATGCATGTTATATTGATAATAATATAAGTAATAAGTATAATTATTACAGTTCTAGCGATAATACCTCCATTATATGGGTAATAATGCATGTTATATTGATGATAATGAAAGTAATACGTATATTTATTATAGTTCTAGCGACAATAACTGCATAATATGGGTAATAATGCACGTTATATTGAGAATAATATAAGTAATAAGTATAATTATTACAGTTCTAGCGATAATACCTCCATTATATGGGTAATAATGCATGTTATATTGATAATATCGGGAGTAATAAGTATAATTATTATGGTTCTAGCGATAATAATAGTAAAATATGGCAAATAGTGCATGTTATATTGCTAATAGTATAAGTAGTAAGTATAATTATTACAGTTCTAGCGATAATAACTGCATTATATGGGTAAAAATGCATGTTATATTGATAATATCGGGAGTAATAAGTATAATTATTATAGTTCTAGCGATAATAATAGTAAAATATGGCAAATAGTGCATGTTATATTGCTAATAATATAAGTAATAAGTATAATTATTACAGTTCTAGCGATAATAACTGCATTATATGGGTAATAATGCATGTTATATTGATAATATCGGGAGTAATAAGTATAATTATTATAGTTCTAGCGATAATAATAGTAAAATATGGCAAATAGTGCATGTTATATTGATAATAATAAGAGTAATAAGTATATTTATTACAGTTCTAGCGATAATAACTGCATTATATGGGTAATAATGCATGTTATATTGATAATATTGGGAGTAATAAGTATAATTATTATAGTTCTAGCGATAATAATAGTAAAATATGGCAAATAGTGCATGTTATATTGCTAATAATATAAGTAATAAGTATAATTATTACAGTTCTAGCGATAATAACTGCATTATATGGGTAATAATGCATGTTATATTGATAATATCGGGAGTAATACGTATAATTATTATAGTTCTAGCGATAATAATAGTAAAATATGGCAAATAGTGCATGTTATATTGATAATAATAAGAGTAATAAGTATATTTATTACAGTTCTATCGATAATAACTGCATAATATGGGTAATAATGCATGTTACATTGATGATAATAAAAGTAATACGTATATTTATTATAGTTCTAGCGATAATAACTGCATAATATGGGTAATAATGCATGTTATATTCAGAATAATATAAGTAATAAGTATAATTATTACAGTTCTGGCGATAATAACGGCATTATATGGGTAATAATGCATGTTATATTGCTAACAATATAAGTAATAAGTATAATTATTACAGTTCTAGCGATAATAACTGCATTATATGGGTAATAATGCATGTTATATTGATAATATCGGGAGTAATAAGTATAATTATTATAGTTCTAGCGATAATAACTGCATAATATGGGTAATAATGCACGTTATATTGCTAATAATATAAGTAATGAGTACAATTATTACAGTTCTAGCGATAATAACTGCATTATATGGGTAATAATGCATGTTTTATTGATAATAATATAAGTAATAAGTATAATTATTACAGTTCTAGCGATAATAACTGCATAATATGGGTAATAATGCACGTTATATTGCTAGTAATATAAGTAATGAGTACAATTATTACAGTTCTAGCGATAATAACTGCATTATATGGGTAAAAATGCGTGTTATATTGATAATATTGGGAGTAATAAGTATATTTATTATGGTTCTAGAGATAATAACTGCATAATTTGGGTAGTAATGCATGTTATATTGATAATAATATAAGTAATAAGTATAATTATTACAGTTCTAGCGATAATACCTCCATTATATGGGTAATAATGCACGTTATATTGCTAACAATATAAGTAATAAGTATAATTATTACAGTCCTAGCGATAATAACTGCATTATATGGGTAAAAATGCATGTTATATTGATAATATTGGGAGTAATAAGTATATTTATTATGGTTCTAGAGATAATAACTGCATAATATGGGTAATAATGCATGTTATATTGAGAATAATATAAGTAATAAGTATAATTATTACAGTTCTGGCGATAATAACAGCATTATATGGGTAATAATGCACGTTATATTGCTAATAGTATAAGTAATAAGTATAATTATTACAGTTCTTGCGATAATACCTCCATTATATGGGTAATAATGCATGTTATATTGATAATAATATAAGTAATAAGTATAATTATTACAGTTCTAGCGATAATAACTGCATTATGTGGGTAACAATGCACGTTATATTGCTAATAGTATAAGTAATAAGTATAATTATTACTGTTCTAGCGATAATAACTGCATTATATGGGTAATAATGCATGTTATATTGATGATAATGAAAGTAATACGTATATTTATTATAGTTCTAGCGACAATAACTGCATAATATGGGTAATAATGCACGTTATATTGAGAATAATATAAGTAATAAGTATAATTATTACAGTTCTAGCGATAATACCTCCATTATATGGGTAATAATGCATGTTATATTGATAATATCGGGAGTAATAAGTATAATTATTATGGTTCTAGCGATAATAATAGTAAAATATGGCAAATAGTGCATGTTATATTGCTAATAGTATAAGTAGTAAGTATAATTATTACAGTTCTAGCGATAATAACTGCATTATATGGGTAAAAATGCATGTTATATTGATAATATTGGGAGTAATAAGTATATTTATTATGGTTCTAGAGATAATAACTGCATAATATGGGTAATAATGCATGTTATATTGATAATAATATAAGTAATAAGTATAATTATTACAGTTCTAGCGATAATAACTGCATTATATGGGTAATAATGCACGTTATATTGCTAACAATATAAGTAATAAGTATAATTATTACAGTTCTAGCGATAATAACTGCATTATATGGGTAAAAATGCATGTTATATTGATAATATTGGGAGTAATAAGTATATTTATTATGGTTCTAGAGATAATAACTGCATAATATGGGTAGTAATGCATGTTATATTGATAATAATATAAGTAATAAGTATAATTATTACAGTTCTAGCGATAATACCTCCATTATATGGGTAATAATGCACGTTATATTGCTAACAATATAAGTAATAAGTATAATTATTACAGTTCTAGCGATAATAACTGCATTATATGGGTAAAAATGCATGTTATATTGATAATATTGGGAGTAATAAGTATATTTATTATGGTTCTAGAGATAATAACTGCATAATATGGGTAATAATGCATGTTATATTGATAATAATATAAGTAATAAGTATAATTATTACAGTTCTAGCGATAATAACTGCATTATATGGGTAATAATGCATGTTTTATTGATAATAATATAAGTAATAAGTATAATTATTACAGTTCTAGCGATAATAACTGCATTATATGGGTAATAATGCACGTTATATTGCTAACAATATAAGTAATAAGTATAATTATTACAGTTCTAGCGATAATACCTCCATTATATGGGTAATAATGCATGTTATATTGATAATGATATAAGTAATAAGTATAATTATTACAGTTCTAGCGATAATAACTGCATAATATGGGTAATAATGCACGTTATATTGCTAATAGTATAAGTAATAAGTATAATTATTACAGTTCTTGCGATAATACCTCCATTATATGGGTAATAATGCATGTTATATTGATAATAATATAAGTAATAAGTATAATTATTACAGTTCTAGCGATAATAACTGCATTATGTGGGTAACAATGCACGTTATATTGCTAATAATATAAGTAATGAGTACAATTATTACAGTTCTAGCGATAATAACTGCATTATATGGGTAATAATGCATGTTTTATTGATAATAATATAAGTAATAAGTATAATTATTACAGTTCTAGCGATAATAACTGCATAATATGGGTAATAATGCACGTTATATTGCTAATAGTATAAGTAATAAGTATAATTATTACAGTTCTAGCGATAATAACTGCATTATATGGGTAATAATGCATGTTATATTGATGATAATGAAAGTAATACGTATATTTATTATAGTTCTAGCGATAATAACTGCATAATATGGGTAATAATGCACGTTATATTGCTAACAATATAAGTAATAAGTATAATTATTACAGTTCTAGCGATAATAACTGCATAATATGGGTAATAATGCACGTTATATTGCTAATAGTATAAGTAATAAGTATAATTATTACAGTTCTAGCGATAATAACTGCATTATATGGGTAAAAATGCATGTTATATTGATAATATTGGGAGTAATAAGTATATTTATTATGGTTCTAGAGATAATAACTGCATAATATGGGTAGTAATGCATGTTATATTGATAATAATATAAGTAATAAGTATAATTATTACAGTTCTAGCGATAATACCTCCATTATATGGGTAATAATGCACGTTATATTGCTAACAATATAAGTAATAAGTATAATTATTACAGTTCTAGCGATAATAACTGCATTATATGGGTAAAAATGCATGTTATATTGATAATATCGGGAGTAATAAGTATAATTATTATAGTTCTAGCGATAGTAATAGTAAAATATGGCAAATAGTGCATGTTATATTGATAATAATAAGAGTAATAAGAATATTTATTACAGTTCTATCGATAATAACTGCATAATATGGGTAATAATGCATGTTACATTGATGATAATAAAAGTAATACGTATATTTATTATAGTTCTAGCGATAATAACTGCATAATATGGGTAATAATGCACGTTATATTGCTAATAATATAAGTAATAAGTATAATTATTACAGTTCTAGCGATAATAACTGCATTATATGGGTAATAATGCATGTTATATTGCTAATAATATAAGTAATAAGTATAATTATTACTGTTCTAGTGATAATAACTGCATTATATGGGTAATAATGCATGTTATATTGATAATATCGGGAGTAATAAATATAATTATTATAGTTCTAGCGATAATAACTGCATAATATGGGTAATAATGCACGTTATATTGCTAATAATATAAGTAATGAGTACAATTATTACAGTTCTAGCGATAATAACTGCATTATATGGGTAATAATGCATGTTTTATTGATAATAATATAAGTAATAAGTATAATTATTACAGTTCTGGCGATAATAACGGCATTATATGGGTAATAATGCACGTTATATTGCTAATAGTATAAGTAATAAGTATAATTATTACAGTTCTTGCGATAATACCTCCATTATATGGGTAATAATGCATGTTATATTGATAATAATATAAGTAATAAGTATAATTATTACAGTTCTAGCGATAATAACTGCATTATGTGGGTAACAATGCACGTTATATTGCTAATAATATAAGTAATGAGTACAATTATTACAGTTCTAGCGATAATAACTGCATTATATGGGTAATAATGCATGTTTTATTGATAATAATATAAGTAATAAGTATAATTATTACAGTTCTAGCGATAATAACTGCATTACATGGGTAATAATGCATGTTTTATTGATAATAATATAAGTAATAAGTATAATTATTACAGTTCTAGCGATAATAACTGCATTATATGGGTAATAATGCATGTTATATTGCTAATAATGTAAGTAATAAGTATAATTATTACTGTTCTAGCGATAATAACTGCATTATATGGGTAATAATGCATGTTATATTGATAATATCGGGAGTAATAAGTATAATTGTTATAGTTCTAGCGATAATAACTGCATAATATGGGTAATAATGCACGTTATATTGCTAATAATATAAGTAATGAGTACAATTATTACAGTTCTAGCGATAATAACTGCATTATATGGGTAATAATGCATGTTTTATTGATAATAATATAAGTAATAAGTATAATTATTACAGTTCTAGCGATAATAACTGCATAATATGGGTAATAATGCACGTTATATTGCTAGTAATATAAGTAATGAGTACAATTATTACTGTTCTAGCGAAAATAACTGCATTATATGGGTAATAATGCATGTTATATTGATGATAATAAAAGTAATACGTATATTTATTATAGTTCTAGCGATAATAACTGCATAATATGGGTAATAATGCATGTTATATTGATAATAATCTAAGTAATAAGTATAATTATTACAGTTCTAGCGATAATACCTCCATTATATGGGTAATAATGCATGTTATATTGATAATGATATAAGTAATAAGTATAATTATTACAGTTCTAGCGATAATAACTGCATTATATGGGTAAAAATGCATGTTATGTTGATAATATTGGGAGTAATAAGTATATTAAATATGGTTCTAGAGATAATAACTGCATAATATGGGTAATAATGCATGTTATATTGATAATAATATAAGTAATAAGTATAATTATTACAGTTCTAGCGACAATAACTGCATAATATGGGTAATAATGCACGTTATATTGCTAATAATATAAGTAATGAGTATATTTATTACAGTTCTAGCGATAATAACTGCATAATATGGGTAATAATGCACGTTATATTGCTAATAATATAAGTAATGAGTACAATTATTACAGTTCTAGCGATAATAACTGCATTACATGGGTAATAATGCATGTTATATTGAGAATAATATAAGTAATAAGTATAATTATTACAGTTCTAGCGATAATACCTCCATTATAGGGGTAATAATGCATGTTATATTGATGATAATGAAAGTAATACGTATATTTATTATAGTTCTAGCGATAATAACTGCATAATATGGGTAATAATGCATGTTTTATTGATAATAATATAAGTAATAAGTATAATTATTACAGTTCTAGCGATAATAACTGCATTATATGGGTAATAATGCATGTTATATTGATGATAATAAAAGTAATACGTATATTTATTATAGTTCTAGCGATAATAACTGCATAATATGGGTAATAATGCATGTTATATTCAGAATAATATAAGTAATAAGTATAATTATTACAGTTCTGGCGATAATAACGGCATTATATGGGTAATAATGCACGTTATATTGCTAATAGTATAAGTAATAAGTATAATTATTACAGTTCTTGCGATAATACCTCCATTATATGGGTAATAATGCATGTTATATTGATAATAATATAAGTAATAAGTATAATTATTACAGTTCTAGCGATAATAACTGCATTACATGGGTAATAATGCATGTTTTATTGATAATAATATAAGTAATAAGTATAATTATTACAGTTCTAGCGATAATAACTGCATTATATGGGTAATAATGCATGTTATATTGCTAATAATATAAGTAATAAGTATAATTATTACTGTTCTAGCGATAATAACTGCATTATATGGGTAATAATGCATGTTATATTGATAATATCGGGAGTAATAAGTATAATTGTTATAGTTCTAGCGATAATAACTGCATAATATGGGTAATAATGCACGTTATATTGCTAATAATATAAGTAATGAGTACAATTATTACAGTTCTAGCGATAATAACTGCATTATATGGGTAATAATGCATGTCTTATTGATAATAATATAAGTAATAAGTATAATTATTACAGTTCTAGCGATAATAACTGCATAATATGGGTAATAATGCACGTTATATTGCTAGTAGTATAAGTAATAAGTATAATTATTACAGTTCTAGCGATAATAACTGCATTATATGGGTAATAATGCACGTTATATTTCTAACAATATAAGTAATAAGTATAATTATTACAGTTCTAGCGATAATAACTGCATTATATGGGTAATAATGCATGTTATATTGATGATAATGAAAGTAATACGTATATTTATTATAGTTCTAGCGATAATAACTGCATAATATGGGTAATAATGCATGTTATATTGAGAATAATATAAGTAATAAGTATAATTATTACAGTTCTGGCGATAATAACTGCATTATATGGGTAAAAATGCATGTTATATTGATAATATTGGGAGTAATAGGTATATTTCTTATGGTTCTGGAGATAATAACTGCATAATATGGGTAATAATGCATGTTATATTGATAATAATATAAGTAATAAGTATAATTATTACAGTTCTAGCGATAATACCACCATTATATGGGTAATAATGCATGTTATATTGATGATAATGAAAGTAATACGTATATTTATTATAGTTCTAGCGATAATAACTGCATAATATGGGTAATAATGCATGTTATATGGATGATAATAAAAGTAATACGTATATTTATTATAGTTCTAGCGATAATAACTGCATAATATGGGTAATAATGGATGTTATATTGATAATAATATAAGTAATAAGTATAATTATTACAGTTCTAGCGATAATAACTGCATTATATGGGTAATAATGCACGTTATATTGCTAATAATATAAGTAATAAGTATAATTATTACAGTTCTAGCGATAATAACTGCATTATATGGGTAATAATGCATGTTATATTGATAATATCGGGAGTAATAAGTATAATTATTATAGTTCTAGCGATAATAATAGTAAAATATGGCAAATAGTGCATGTTATATTGATAATAATGAAAGTAATAAATATATTTATTACAGTTCTATCGATAATAACTGCATAATATGGGTAATAATGCATGTTATATTGATAATAATCTAAGTAATAAGTATAATTATTACAGTTCTAGCGATAATAACTGCATTATATGGGTAATAATGCACGTTATATTTCCAACAATATAAGTAATAAGTATAATTATTACAGTTCTAGCGATAATAACTGCATTATATGGGTAATAATGCATGTTATATTGATGATAATGAAAGTAATACGTATATTTATTATAGTTCTAGCGATAATAACTGCATAATATGGGTAATAATGCATGTTATATTGAGAATAATATAAGTAATAAGTATAATTATTACAGTTCTGGCGATAATAACTGCATTATATGGGTAAAAATGCATGTTATATTGATAATATTGGGAGTAATAAGTATATTTATTATGGTTCTGGAGATAATAACTGCATAATATGGGTAATAATGCATGTTATATTGATAATAATATAAGTAATAAGTATAATTATTACAGTTCTGGCGATAATAACTGCTTTATATGGGTAACAATGCACGTTATATTGCTAATAGTCTAAGCAATAAGTATAATTATTACAGTTCTAGCTATAATACCTCCATTATATGGGTAATAATGCATGTTATATTGATAATATTGGGAGTAATAAGTATATTTATTATAGTTCTAGCGATAATAACTGCATAATGTGGGTAATAATGCATGTTATATTGATGACAATAAAAGTAATACGTATATTTATTATAGTTCTAGCGATAATAACTGCATAATATGGGTAATAATGCATGTTATATTGATGATAATGAAAGTAATACGTATATTTATTATAGTTCTTGCGATAATAAGTGCATAATATGGGTAATAATGCATGTTATATTGAGAATAATATAAGTAATAAGTATAATTATTACAGTTCTGCCGATAATAACTGCATTATATGGGTAATAATGCACGTTATATTGCTAATAGTATAAGTAATAAGTATAATTATTACAGTTCTAGCGATAATACCTCCATTATATGGGTAATAATGCATGTTATATTGATAATATTGGGAGTAATAAGTATATTTATTATAGTTCTAGCGATAATAACTGCATAATGTGGGTAATAATGGATGTTATATTGATAATAATATAAGTAATAAGTATAATTATTACAGTTCTAGCGATAATAACTGCATTATATGGGTAATAATGCACGTTATATTGCTAATAATATAAGTAATAAGTATAATTATTACAGTTCTAGCGATAATAACTGCATTATATGGGTAATAATGCATGTTATATTGATAATATCGGGAGTAATAAGTATAATTATTATAGTTCTAGCGATAATAATAGTAAAATATGGCAAATAGTGCATGTTATATTGATAATAATGAAAGTAATAAATATATTTATTACAGTTCTATCGATAATAACTGCATAATATGGGTAATAATGCATGTTATATTGATAATAATCTAAGTAATAAGTATAATTATTACAGTTCTAGCGATAATAATTGCATTATATGGGTAATAATGCACGTTATATTTCTAACAATATAAGTAATAAGTATAATTATTACAGTTCTAGCGATAATAACTGCATTATATGGGTAATAATGCATGTTATATTGATAATATTGGGAGTAATAAGTATATTTATTATGGTTCTAGAGATAATAACTGCATAATATGGGTAATAATGCATGTTATATTGATAATAATATAAGAAATAAGTATAATTATTACAGTTCTAGCGATAATACCTCCATTATATGGGTAATAATGCATGTTATATTGATGATAATGAAAGTAATACGTATATTTATTATAGTTCTAGCAATAATAACTGCATAATATGGGTAATAATGCATGTTATATTGAGAATAATATAAGTAATAAGTATAATTATTACAGTTCTGGCGATAATAACTGCTTTATATGGGTAACAATGCACGTTATATTGCTAATAGTATAAGCAATAAGTATAATTATTACAGTTCTAGCAATAATACCTCCATTATATGGGTAATAATGCATGTTATATTGATAATATTGGGAGTAATAAGTATATTTATTATAGTTCTAGCGATAATAACTGCATAATATGGGTAATAATGCATGTTATATTGATGATAATAAAAGTAATACGTATATTTATTATAGTTCTTGCGATAATAAATGCATAATATGGGTAATAATGCATGTTATATTGAGAATAATATAAGTAATAAGTATAATTATTACAGTTCTGGCGATAATAACTGCATTATATGGGTAATAATGCACGTTATATTGCTAGTAGTATAAGTAATAAGTATAATTATTACAGTTCTAGCTATAATAACTGCATAATATGGGTAATAATGGACGTTATATTGCTAATAATATAAGTAATGAGTACAATTATTACAGTTCTAGCGATAATAACTGCATTATATGGGTAATAATGCACGTTATATTGCTAACAATATAAGTAATAAGTATAATTATTACAGTTCTAGCGATAATAACTGCATTATATGGGTAAAAATGCATGTTATATTGATAATATTGGGAGTAATAAGTATATTTATTATGGTTCTAGAGATAATAACTGCATAATATGGGTAATAATGCATGTTATATTGATAATAATATAAGAAATAAGTATAATTATTACAGTTCTAGCGATAATACCTCCATTATATGGGTAATAATGCATGTTATATTGATGATAATGAAAGTAATACGTATATTTATTATAGTTCTAGCAATAATAACTGCATAATATGGGTAATAATGCATGTTATATTGAGAATAATATAAGTAATAAGTATAATTATTACAGTTCTGGCGATAATAACTGCTTTATATGGGTAACAATGCACGTTATATTGCTAATAGTATAAGCAATAAGTATAATTATTACAGTTCTAGCGATAATAACTGCATTATATGGGTAATAATGCATGTTACATTGATAATATTGGGAGTAATAAATATATTTATTATAGTTCTAGCGATAATAACTGCATAATATGGGTAATAATGCATGTTATATTGATAATAATATAAGTAATAAGTATAATTATTACAGTTCCAGCAATAATACCTCCATTATATGGGTAATAATGCATGTTATATTGATGATAATGAAAGTAATACGTATATTTATTATAGTTCTTGCGATAATAACTGCATAATATGGGTAATAATGCATGTTATATTGAGAATAATATAAGTAATAAGTATAATTATTACAGTTCTACCGATAATAAGTGCATTATATGGGTAATAATGCATGTTATATTGATAATATCGGGAGTAATAAGTATAATTATTATAGTTCTAGCGATAATAATAGTAAAATATGGCAAATAGTGCATGTTATATTGATAATAATAAAAGTAATAAATATATTTATTACAGTTCTATCGATAATAACTGCATAATATGGGTAATAATGCATGTTATATTGATGATAATAAATGTAATACGTATATTTATTATAGTTCTAGCGATAATAACTGCATTATATGGGTAATAATGCATGTTATAATGATAATAATATAAGTAATAAGTATAATTATTACAGTTCTAGCGATAATAACTGCATTATATGGGTAATAATGCATGTTATATTGATGATAATGAAAGTAACACGTATATTTATTATAGTTCTAGCGATAATAACTGCATAATATGGGTAATAATGCATGTTATATTGAGAATAATATAAGCAATAAGTATAATTATTACAGTTCTAGCTATAATACCTCCATTATATGGGTAATAATGCATGTTATATTGATAATATTGGGAGTAATAAGTATATTTATTATAGTTCTAGCGATAATAACTGCATAATGTGGGTAATAATGCATGTTATATTGATGACAATAAAAGTAATACGTATATTTATTATAGTTCTAGCGATAATAACTGCATTATATGGGTAATAATGCACGTTATATTGCTAATAATATAAGTAATAAGTATAATTATTACAGTTCTAGCGATAATAACTGCATTATATGGGTAATAATGCATGTTATATTGATGATAATGAAAGTAACACGTATATTTATTATAGTTCTAGCGATAATAACTGCATAATATGGGTAATAATGCATGTTATATTGAGAATAATATAAGTAATAAGTATAATTATTACAGTTCTGCCGATAATAACTGCATTATATGGGTAATAATGCACGTTATATTGCTAATAGTATAAGTAATAAGTATAATTATTACAGTTCTAGCGATAATACCTCCATTATATGGGTAATAATGCATGTTATATTGATAATGATATAAGTAATAAGTATAATTATTACAGTTCTAGCGATAATAACTGCATGATATGGGTAATAATGCACGTTATATTGCTAATAATATAAGTAATGAGTACAATTATTACAGTTCTAGCGATAATAACTGCATTATATGGGTAATAATGCATGTTTTATTGATAATAATATAAGTAATAAGTATAATTATTACAGTTCTGGCGATAATAACTGCATTATATGGGTAATAATGCACGTTATATTGCTAACAATATAAGTAATAAGTATAATTATTACAGTTCTAGCGATAATAACTGCATTATATGGGTAATAATGCATGTTATATTGATGATAATGAAAGTAATACGTATATTTATTATAGTTCTAGCGATAATAACTGCATAATATGGGTAATAATGCATGTTATATTGAGAATAATATAAGTAATAAATATAACTATTACAGTTCTAGCGATAATAACTGCATTATATGGGTAATAATGCACGTTATATTGCTAACAATATAAGTAATAAGTATAATTATTACAGTTCTAGCGATAATAACTGCATTATATGGGTAAAAATGCATGTTATATTGATAATATTGGGAGTAATAAGTATATTTATTATGGTTCTAGAGATAATAACTGCATAATATGGGTAATAATGCATGTTATATTGATGATAATAAAAGTAATACGTATATTTATTATAGTTCTTGCGATAATAAATGCATAATATGGGTAATAATGCATGTTATATTGAGAATAATATAAGTAATAAGTATAATTATTACAGTTCTGGCGATAATAACTGCATTATATGGGTAATAATGCACGTTATATTGCTAGTAGTATAAGTAATAAGTATAATTATTACAGTTCTAGCTATAATAACTGCATAATATGGGTAATAATGGACGTTATATTGCTAATAATATAAGTAATGAGTACAATTATTACAGTTCTAGCGATAATAACTGCATTATATGGGTAATAATGCACGTTATATTGCTAACAATATAAGTAATAAGTATAATTATTACAGTTCTAGCGATAATAACTGCATTATATGGGTAAAAATGCATGTTATATTGATAATATTGGGAGTAATAAGTATATTTATTATGGTTCTAGAGATAATAACTGCATAATATGGGTAATAATGCATGTTATATTGATAATAATATAAGAAATAAGTATAATTATTACAGTTCTAGCGATAATACCTCCATTATATGGGTAATAATGCATGTTATATTGATGATAATGAAAGTAATACGTATATTTATTATAGTTCTAGCAATAATAACTGCATAATATGGGTAATAATGCATGTTATATTGAGAATAATATAAGTAATAAGTATAATTATTACAGTTCTGGCGATAATAACTGCATTATATGGGTAATAATGCATGTTATATTGATGATAATGAAAGTAATACGTATATTTATTATAGTTCTAGCGATAATAACTGCATAATATGGGTAATAATGCATGTTATATTGATAATAATATAAGTAATAAGTATAATTATTACAGTTCCAGCAATAATACCTCCATTATATGGGTAATAATGCATGTTATATTGATGATAATGAAAGTAATACGTATATTTATTATAGTTCTTGCGATAATAACTGCATAATATGGGTAATAATGCATGTTATATTGAGAATAATATAAGTAATAAGTATAATTATTACAGTTCTACCGATAATAAGTGCATTATATGGGTAATAATACATGTTATATTGATAATATCGGGAGTAATAAGTATAATTATTATAGTTCTAGCGATAATAATAGTAAAATATGGCAAATAGTGCATGTTATATTGATAATAATAAAAGTAATAAATATATTTATTACAGTTCTATCGATAATAACTGCATAATATGGGTAATAATGCATGTTATATTGATGATAATAAATGTAATACGTATATTTATTATAGTTCTAGCGATAATAACTGCATTATATGGGTAATAATGCATGTTATAATGATAATAATATAAGTAATAAGTATAATTATTATAGTTCTAGCGATAATAATAGTAAAATATGGCAAATAGTGCATGTTACATTGATAATAATAAAAGTAATAAATATATTTATTACAGTTCTATCGATAATAACTGCATAATATGGGTAATAATGCATGTTATATTGATGATAATAAAAGTAATACGTATATTTATTATAGTTCTAGCGATAATAACTGCATAATATGGGTAATAATGCATGTTATATTGATAATAATCTAAGTAATAAGTATAATTATTACAGTTCTAGCGATAATAACTGCATTATATGGGTAATAATGCACGTTATATTGATGATAATGAAAGTAATACGTATATTTATTATAGTTCTTGCGATAATAACTGCATAATATGGGTAATAATGCATGTTATATTGATAATATCGGGAGTAATAAGTATAATTATTATAGTTCTAGCGATAATAATAGTAAAATATGGCAAATAGTGCATGTTATATTGATAATAATAAAAGTAATAAATATATTTATTACAGTTCTACCGATAATAACTGCATAATATGGGTAATAATGCATGTTATATTGATGATAATAAAAGTAATACGCATATTTATTATAGTTCTAGCGATAATAACTGCATAATATGGGTAATAATGCATGTTATATTGATAATAATCTAAGTAATAAGTATAATTATTACAGTTCTAGCGATAATAACTGCATTATATGGGTAATAATGCACGTTATATTGCTAACAATATAAGTAATAAGTATAATTATTACAGTTCTAGCGATAATAACTGCATTATATGGGTAATAATGCATGTTATATTGATGATAATGAAAGTAATACGTATATTTATTATAGTTCTAGCGATAATAACTGTATAATATGGGTAATAATGCATGTTATATTGAGAATAATATAAGTAATAAGTATAATTATTACAGTTCTGCCGATAATAACTGCATTATATGGGTAATAATGCACTTTATATTGCTAATAGTATAAGTAATAAGTATAATTATTACAGTTCTAGCGATAATAACTGCATAATATGGGTAATAATGCACGTTATATTGCTAATAATATAAGTAATGCGTACAATTATTACAGTTCTAGCGATAATAACTGCATTATATGGGTAATAATGCATGTTTTGTTGATAATAATATAAGTAATAAGTATAATTATTACAGTTCTGGCGGTAATAACTGCATTATATGGGTAATAATGCACGTTATATTGCTAACAATATAAGTAATAAGTATAATTATTACAGTTCTAGCGATAATAACTGCATTATATGGGTAAAAATGCATGTTATATTGATGATAATGAAAGTAATACGTATATTTATTATAGTTCTAGCGATAATAACTGCATAATATGGGTAATAATGCATGTTATATTGAGAATAATATAAGTAATAAGTATAATTATTACAGTTCTAGCGATAATACCTCCATTATATGGGTAATAATGCATGTTATTTGATGATAATGAAAGTAATACGTATATTTATTATAGTTCTAGCGATAATAACTGCATAATATGGGTAATAATGCATGTTATATTGAGAATAATATAAGTAATAAGTATAATTATTACAGTTCTGGCGATAATAACTGCATTATATGGGTAATAATGCACGTTATATTGCTAACAATACAAGTAATAAGTATAGTTATTACCATTCTAGCGATAATAACTGCATTATATGGGTAATAATGCATGTTATATTGATAATATCGGGAGTAATAAGTATAATTATTATAGTTCTAGCGATAATAATAGTAAAATATGGCAAATAGTGCATGTTATATTGATAATAATAAAAGTAATAAATATATTTATTACAGTTCTATCGATAATAACTGCATAATATGGGTAATAATGCATGTTATATTGAGAATAATATAAGTAATAAGTATAATTATTACAGTTCTAGCGATAATAACTGCATTATATGGGTAATAAAGCCAGTTATATTGCTAACAATATAAGTAATAAGTATAATTATTACAGTTCTAGCGATAATAACTGCATTATATGGGTAAAAATGCATGTTATATTGATAATATTGGGAGTAATAAGTATATTTATTATGGTTCTAGAGATAATAACTGCATAATATGGGTAATAATGCATGTTATATTGATAATAATATAAGTAATAAGTATAATTATTACAGTTCTAGCGATAATACCTCCATTATATGGGTAATAATGCATGTTATATTGATGATAATGAAAGTAATACGTATATTTATTATAGTTCTAGCGATAATAACTGCATAATATGGGTAATAATGCATGTTATATTGAGAATAATATAAGTAATAAGTATAATTATTACAGTTCTGGCGATAATAACTGCATTATATGGGTAAAAATGCATGTTATATTGATAATATTGGGAGTAATAAGTATATTTATTATGGCTCTGGAGATAATAACTGCATAATATGGGTAATAATGCATGTTATATTGATAATATTGGGAGTAATAAGTATATTTATTATGGTTCTAGAGATAATAACTGCATAATATGGGTAATAATGCATGTTATATTGATAATAATATAAGTAATAAGTATAATTATTACAGTTCTAGCGATAATACCTCCATTATATGGGTAATAATGCATGTTATATTGATGATAATGAAAGTAATACGTATATTTATTATAGTTCTAGCGATAATAACTGCATAATATGGGTAATAATGCATGTTATATTGAGAATAATATAAGTAATAAGTATAATTATTACAGTTCTGGCGATAATAACTGCATTATATGGGTAATAATGCACGTTATATTGCTAACAATATAAGTAATAAGTATAATTATTACAGTTCTAGCGATAATAACTGCATTATATGGGTAATAATGCATGTTATATTGATAATATCGGGAGTAATAAGTATAATTATTATAGTTCTAGCGATAATAATAGTAAAATATGGCAAATAGTGCATGTTATATTGATAATAATAAAAGTAATAAATATATTTATTACAGTTCTATCGATAATAACTGCATAATATGGGTAATAATGCATGTTATATTGATAATAATCTAAGTAATAAGTATAATTATTACAGTTCTAGCGATAATAACTGCATTATATGGGTAATAATGCACGTTATATTTCTAACAATATAAGTAATAAGTATAATTATTACAGTTCTAGCGATAATAACTGCATTATATGTGTAATAATGCATGTTATATTGATGATAATGAAAGTAATACGTATACTTGTTATAGTTCTAGCGATAATAACTGCATAATATGGGTAATAATGCATGTTATATTGAGAATAATATAAGTAATAAGTATAATTATTACAGTTCTGGCGATAATAACTGCATTATATGGGTAAAAATGCATGTTATATTGATAATATTGGGAGTAATAAGTATATTTATTATGGCTCTGGAGATAATAACTGCATAATATGGGTAATAATGCATGTTATATTGATAATAATATAAGTAATAAGTATAATTATTACAGTTCTAGCGATAATACCACCATTATATGGGTAATAATGCATGTTATATTGATGATAATGAAAGTAATACGTATATTTGTTATAGTTCTAGCGATAATAACTGCATAATATGGGTAATAATGCATGTTATATGGATGATAATAAAAGTAATACGTATATTTATTATAGTTTTAGCGATAATAACTGCATAATATGGGTAATAATGGATGTTATATTGATAATAATATAAGTAATAAGTATAATTATTACAGTTCTAGCGATAATAACTGCATTATATGGGTAATAATGCACGTTATATTGCTAACAATATAAGTAATAAGTATAATTATTACAGTTCTTGCGATAATAACTGCATTATATGGGTAATAATGCATGTTATATTGATAATATTGGGAGTAATAAGTATATTTATTATGGTTCTAGAGATAATAACTGCATAATATGGGTAATAATGCATGTTATATTGATAATAATATAAGAAATAAGTATAATTATTACAGTTCTAGCGATAACAACTGCATAATATGGGTAATAATGCATGTTATATTGATGATAATGAAAGTAATACGTCTATTTATTATAGTTCTTGCGATAATAACTGCATAATATGGGTAATAATGCATGTTATATTGATAATATCGGGAGTAATAAGTATAATTATTATAGTTCTAGCGATAATAATAGTAAAATATGGCAAATAGTGCATGTTATATTGATAATAATAAAAGTAATAAATATATTTATTACAGTTCTACCGATAATAACTGCATAATATGGGTAATAATGCACGTTATATTGCTAACAATATAAGTAATAAGAATAATTATTACAGTTCTAGCGATAATACCTCCATTATATGGGTAATAACGCATGTTATATTGATAATGATATAAGTAATAAGTATAATTATTACAGTTCTAGCGATAATAACTGCATTATATGGGTAATAATGCACGTTATATTGCTAACAATATAAGTAATAAGAATAATTATTACAGTTCTAGCGATAATACCTCCATTATATGGGTAATAACGCATGTTATATTGATAATGATATAAGTAATAAGTATAATTATTACAGTTCTAGCGATAATAACTGCATAATATGGGTAATAATGCACGTTATATTGCTAATAATATAAGTAATAAGTATAATTATTACAGTTCTAGCGATAATAACTGCATTATATGGGTAAAAATGCATGTTATATTGATAATATTGGGAGTAATAAGTATATTTATTATGGTTCTAGAGATAATAACTGCATAATATGGGTAATAATGCATGTTATATTGATAATAATATAAGTAATAAGTATAATTATTACAGTTCTAACGATAATACCTCCATTATATGGGTAATAATGCATGTTATATTGATGATAATGAAAGTAATACGTATATTTATTATAGTTCTTGCGATAATAACTGCATAATATGGGTAATAATGCATGTTATATTGAGAATAATATAAGTAATAAGTATAATTATTACAGTTCTGGCGACAATAACTGCATTATATGGGTAACAATGCACGTTATATTGCTAATAGTATAAGTAATTAGTATATTTATTACAGTTCTAGCGATAATAACTGCATTATGTGGGTAATAATGCATGTTATATTGATAATATCGGGAGTAATAAGTATAATTATTATATTTCTAGCGATAATAATAGTAAAATATGGCACATAGTGCATGTTATATTGATAATAATAAAAGTAACAAATATATTTATTACAGTTCTATCGATAATAACTGCATAATATGGGTAATAATGCATGTTATATTGATGACAATAAAAGTAATACGTATATTTATTATAGTTCTAGCGATAATAACTGCATAAGATGGGTAATAATGCATGTTATATTGATAATAATATAAGTAATAAGTATAATTATTACAGTTCTAGCGATAATAACTGCATTATATGGGTAATAATGCACGTTATATTGCTAACAATATAAGTAATAAGTATAATTATTACAGTTCTAGCGATAATAACTGCATTATATGGGTAAAAATGCATGTTATATTGATAATATTGGGAGTAATAAGTATATTTATTATGGTTCTAGAGATAATAACTGCATAATATGGGTAATAATGCATGTTATATTGATAATAATATAAGTAATAAGTATAATTATTACAGTTCTAGCGATAATACCTCCATTATATGGGTAATAATGCATGTTATATTGATAATAGTATAAGTAATAAGTGTAATTATTATAGTTCTAGCAATAATACCTCCATTATATGGGTAATAATGCATGTTATATTGCTAATAATATAAGTAATAAGTATAATTATTACAGTTCTAGCGATAATAACTGCATTATATGGGTAATAATGCATGTTATATTGATAATAATATAAGTAATAAGTATAATTATTACAGTTCTGGCGATAATAACTGCATTATATGGGTAATAATGCACGTTATATTGCTAGTAGTATAAGTAATAAGTATAATTATTACAGTTCTAGCGATAATAACTGCATAATATGGGTAATAATGCACGTTATATTGCTAATAATATAAGTAATGAGTACAATTATTACAGTTCTAGCGATAATAACTGCATTGTATTGGTAATAATGCATGTTACATTGATAATATTGGGAGTAATAGGTGTATTTATTATAGTTCTAGCGATAATAACTGCATAATATGGGTAATAATGCATGTTATATTGATAATAGTATAAGTAATAAGTATAATTATTATAGTTCTAGCAATAATACCTCCATTATATGGGTAATAATGCATGTTATATTGATGATAATGAAAGTGATACGTATATTTATTATAGCTCTTGCGACAATAACTGCATCATATGGGTAATAATGCATGTTATATTGATAATAATCTAAGTAATAAGTATAATTATTACAGTTCTTGCGATAATACCTCCATTATATGGGTAATAATGCATGTTATATTGATAATAATATAAGTAATAAGTATAATTATTATAGTTCTAGCGATAATAATAGTAAAATATGGCAAATAGTGCATGTTATATTGATAATAATAAAAGTAGTAAGTATATTTATTACAGTTCTATCGATAATAACTGCATTATATGGGTAACAATGCACGTTATATTGCTAATAGTATAAGTAATAAGTATAATTATTACAGTTCTAGCAATAATACCTCCATTATATGGGTAATAATGCATGTTATATTGATATTAATATAAGTAATAAGTATAATTATGACAGTTCTAGCGATAATAACTGCATTATATGGGTAATAATGCATGTTATATTGATAATATTGAGAGAAATAAGTATATTTATTATAGTTTAGCGATAATAACTGCATAATATGGGTAATAATGCATGTTATATTGATAATAGTATAAGTAATAAGTATAATTGTTACAGTTCTAGCGATAATAACTGCATTATATGGGTAATAATGCACGTTATATTGCTAACAATATAAGTAATAAGTATAATTATTACAGTTCTAGCGATAATAACTGCATTATATGGGTAATAATGCATGTTATATTGATGATAATGAAAGTAATACGAATATTTATTATAGTTCTAGCGATAATAACTGCATAATATGGGTAATAATGCATGTTATATTGAGAATAATATAAGTAATAAGTATAATTATTACAGTTCTGGCGATAATACCTGCATATTATGGGTAATAATGCACGTTATATTGCTAATAGTATAAGTAATAAGTATAATTATTACAGTTCTAGCGATAATACCTCCATTATATGGGTAATAATGCATGTTATATTGATAATGATATAAGTAATAAGTATAATTATTACAGTTCTAGCGATAATAACTGCATAATATGGGTAATAATGCACGTTATATTGCTAATAATATAAGTAATGAGTACAATTATTACAGTTCTAGCGATAATAACTGCATTATATGGGTAATAATGCATGTTATATTGATAATAACATAAGTAATAAGTATAATTATTACAGTTCTATCGATAATAACTGCATAATATGGGTAATAATGCATGTTATATTGATGATAATAAAAGTAATACGTATATTTATTATAGTTCTAGCGATAATAACTGCATAATATGGGTAATAATGCATGTTATATTGATAATAATATAAGTAATAAGTATAATTATTACAGTTCTAGCAATAATACCTCCATTATATGGATAATAATACATGTTATATTGATAATAATATAAGTAATAAGTATAATTATTACAGTTCTAGCGATAATAACTGCATTATATGGGTAATAATGCATGTTATATTGATAATATTGGGAGTAATAAGTATATTTATTATAGTTCTAGCGATAATAACTGCATAATATGGGTAATAATGCATGTTATATTGATAATAGTATAAGTAATAAGTATAATTATTACAGTTCTAGCGATAATAACTGCATTATATGGGTAATAATGCACGTTATATTGCTAACAATATAAGTAATAAGTATAATTATTACAGTTCTAGCGATAATAACTGCATTATATGGGTAATAATGCATGTTATATTGATGATAATGAAAGTAATACGAATATTTATTATAGTTCTAGCGATAATAACTGCATAATATGGGTAATAATGCATGTTATATTGAGAATAATATAAGTAATAAGTATAATTATTAGAGTTCTGGCGATAATAACTGCATATTATGGGTAATAATGCACGTTATATTGCTAATAGTATAAGTAATAAGTATAATTATTACAGTTCTAGCGATAATACCTCCATTATATGGGTAATAATGCATGTTATATTGATAATGATATAAGTAATAAGTATAATTATTCCAGTTCTAGCGATAATAACTGCATTATATGGGTAATAATGCACGTTATATTGCTAATAATATAAGTAATAAGTATAATTATTACAGTTCTAGCGATAATAACTGCATTATGTGGGTAATAATGCATGTTATATTGTTAATATCGGGAGTAATAAGTATAATTATTATAGTTCTAGCGATAATAACTGCATTATATGGGTAATAATGCACGTTATATTGCTAATAGTGTAAGTAATAAGTATAATTATTACAGTTCTAGCGATAATACCTCAATTATATGGGTAATAATGCATGTTATATTGATAATGATATAAGTAATAAGTATAATTATTACAGTTCTAGCGATAATAACTGCATAATATGGGTAATAATGCACGTTATATTGCTAATAATATAAGTAATGAGTACAATTATTACAGTTCTAGCGATAATAACTGCATTATATGGGTAATAATGCATGTTATATTGATAATAACATAAGTAATAAGTATAATTATTACAGTTCTATCGATAATAACTGCATAATATGGGTAATAATGCATGTTATATTGATGATAATAAAAGTAATACGTATATTTATTATAGTTCTAGCGATAATAACTGCATAATATGGGTAATAATGCATGTTATATTGATAATAATATAAGTAATAGGTATAATCATTACAGTTCTAGCAATAATACCTCCATTATATGTATAATAATACATGTTATATTGATAATAATATAAGTAATAAGTATAATTATTACAGTTCTAGCGATAATAACTGCATTATATGGGTAATAATGCACGTTATATTGCTAACAATATAAGTAATAAGTATAATTATTACAGTTCTAGCGATAATAACTGCATTATATGGGTAATAATGCATGTTATATTGATGATAATGAAAGTAATACGAATATTTATTATAGTTCTATCGATAATAACTGCATAATATGGGTAATAATGCATGTTATATTGAGAATAATATAAGTAATAAGTATAATTATTAGAGTTCTGGCGATAATAACTGCATATTATGGGTAATAATGCACGTTATATTGCTAATAGTATAAGTAATAAGTATAATTATTCCAGTTCTAGCGATAATAACTGCATTATATGGGTAATAATGCACGTTATATTGCTAATAATATAAGTAATAAGTATAATTATTACAGTTCTAGCGATAATAACTGCATTATGTGGGTAATAATGCATGTTATATTGATAATATCGGGAGTAATAAGTATAATTATTATAGTTCTAGCGATAATAACTGCATTATATGGGTAATAATGCACGTTATATTGCTAATAGTGTAAGTAATAAGTATAATTATTACAGTTCTAGCGATAATACCTCAATTATATGGGTAATAATGCATGTTATATTGATAATGATATAAGTAATAAGTATAATTATTACAGTTCTAGCGATAATAACTGCATAATATGGGTAATAATGCACGTTATATTGCTAATAATATAAGTAATGAGTACAATTATTACAGTTCTAGCGATAATAACTGCATTATATGGGTAATAATGCATGTTATATTGATAATAACATAAGTAATAAGTATAATTATTACAGTTCTATCGATAATAACTGCATAATATGGGTAATAATGCATGTTATATTGATGATAATAAAAGTAATACGTATATTTATTATAGTTCTAGCGATAATAACTGCATAATATGGGTAATAATGCATGTTATATTGATAATAATATAAGTAATAAGTATAATTATTACAGTTCTAGCAATAATACCTCCATTATATGGATAATAATACATGTTATATTGATAATAATATAAGTAATAAGTATAATTATTACAGTTCTAGCGATAATAACTGCATTATATGGGTAATAATGCACGTTATATTGCTAACAATATAAGTAATAAGTATAATTATTACAGTTCTAGCGATAATAACTGCATTATATGGGTAATAATGCATGTTATATTGATGATAATGAAAGTAATACGAATATTTATTATAGTTCTATCGATAATAACTGCATAATATGGGTAATAATGCATGTTATATTGAGAATAATATAAGTAATAAGTATAATTATTAGAGTTCTGGCGATAATAACTGCATATTATGGGTAATAATGCACGTTATATTGCTAATAGTATAAGTAATAAGTATAATTATTACAGTTCTAGCGATAATACCTCCATTATATGGGTAATAATGCATGTTATATTGATAATGATATAAGTAATAAGTATAATTATTCCAGTTCTAGCGATAATAACTGCATTATATGGGTAATAATGCACGTTGTATTGCTAATAATATAAGTAATAAGTATAATTATTACAGTTCTAGCGATAATAACTGCATTATGTGGGTAATAATGCATGTTATATTGATAATATCGGGAGTAATAAGTATAATTATTATAGTTCTAGCGATAATAACTGCATTATATGGGTAATAATGCATGTTATATTGATAATAGTATAAGTAATAAGTATAATTATTACAGTTCTAGCGATAATAACTGCATTATATGGGTAATAATGCACGTTATATTGCTTACAATATAAGTAATAAGTATAATTATTACAGTTCTAGCGATAATAACTGCATTATATGGGTAATAATGCATGTTATATTGATGATAATGAAAGTAATACGAATATTTATTATAGTTCTAGCGATAATAACTGCATAATATGGGTAATAATGCATGTTATATTGAGAATAATATAAGTAATAAGTATAATTATTAGAGTTCTGGCGATAATAACTGCATATTATGGGTAATAATGCACGTTATATTGCTAATAGTATAAGTAATAAGTATAATTATTACAGTTCTAGCGATAATACCTCCATTATATGGGTAATAATGCATGTTATATTGATAATAACATAAGTAATAAGTATAATTATTACAGTTCTATCGATAATAACTGCATAATATGGGTAATAATGCATGTTATATTGATGATAATAAAAGTAATACGTATATTTATTATAGTTCTAGCGATAATAACTGCATAATATGGGTAATAATGCATGTTATATTGATAATAATATAAGTAATAAGTATAATTATTACAGTTCTAGCAATAATACCTCCATTATATGGATAATAATACATGTTATATTGATAATAATATAAGTAATAAGTATAATTATTACAGTTCTAGCGATAATAACTGCATTATATGGGTAATAATGCATGTTATATTGATAATATTGGGAGTAATAAGTATATTTATTATAGTTCTAGCGATAATAACTGCATAATATGGGTAATAATGCATGTTATATTGATAATAGTATAAGTAATAAGTATAATTATTACAGTTCTAGCGATAATAACTGCATTATATGGGTAATAATGCACGTTATATTGCTAACAATATAAGTAATAAGTATAATTATTACAGTTCTAGCGATAATAACTGCATTATATGGGTAATAATGCATGTTATATTGATGATAATGAAAGTAATACGAATATTTATTATAGTTCTAGCGATAATAACTGCATAATATGGGTAATAATGCATGTTATATTGAGAATAATATAAGTAATAAGTATAATTATTAGAGTTCTGGCGATAATAACTGCATATTATGGGTAATAATGCACGTTATATTGCTAATAGTATAAGTAATAAGTATAATTATTACAGTTCTAGCGATAATACCTCCATTATATGGGTAATAATGCATGTTATATTGATAATGATATAAGTAATAAGTATAATTATTCCAGTTCTAGCGATAATAACTGCATTATATGGGTAATAATGCACGTTATATTGCTAATAATATAAGTAATAAGTATAATTATTACAGTTCTAGCGATAATAACTGCATTATGTGGGTAATAATGCATGTTATATTGATAATATCGGGAGTAATAAGTATAATTATTATAGTTCTAGCGATAATAACTGCATTATATGGGTAATAATGCACGTTATATTGCTAATAGTGTAAGTAATAAGTATAATTATTACAGTTCTAGCGATAATACCTCAATTATATGGGTAATAATGCATGTTATATTGATAATGATATAAGTAATAAGTATAATTATTACAGTTCTAGCGATAATAACTGCATAATATGGGTAATAATGCACGTTATATTGCTAATAATATAAGTAATGAGTACAATTATTACAGTTCTAGCGATAATAACTGCATTATATGGGTAATAATGCATGTTATATTGATAATAACATAAGTAATAAGTATAATTATTACACTTCTATCGATAATAACTGCATAATATGGGTAATAATGCATGTTATATTGATGATAATAAAAGTAATACTTATATTTATTATAGTTCTAGCGATAATAACTGCATAATATGGGTAATAATGCATGTTATATTGATAATAATATAAGTAATAAGTATAATTATTACAGTTCTAGCAATAATACCTCCATTATATGGATAATAATACATGTTATATTGATAATAATATAAGTAATAAGTATAATTATTACAGTTCTAGCGATAATAACTGCATTATATGGGTAATAATGCATGTTATATTGATAATATTGGGAGTAATAAGTATATTTATTATAGTTCTAGCGATAATAACTGCATAATATGGGTAATAATGCATGTTATATTGATAATAGTATAAGTAATAAGTATAATTATTACAGTTCTAGCGATAATAACTGCATTATATGGGTAATAATGCACGTTATATTGCTAACAATATAAGTAATAAGTATAATTATTACAGTTCTAGCGATAATAACTGCATTATATGGGTAATAATGCATGTTATATTGATGATAATGAAAGTAATACGAACATTTATTATAGTTCTAGCGATAATAACTGCATAATATGGGTAATAATGCACGTTATATTGCTAATAATATAAGTAATAAGTATAATTATTACAGTTCTAGCGATAATAACTGCATTATGTGGGTAATAATGCATGTTATATTGATAATATCGGGAGTAATAAGTATAATTATTATAGTTCTAGCGATAATAACTGCATTATATGGGTAATAATGCACGTTATATTGCTAATAGTGTAAGTAATAAGTATAATTATTACAGTTCTAGCGATAATACCTCAATTATATGGGTAATAATGCATGTTATATTGATAATGATATAAGTAATAAGTATAATTATTACAGTTCTAGCGATAATAACTGCATAATATGGGTAATAATGCACGTTATATTGCTAATAATATAAGTAATGAGTACAATTATTACAGTTCTAGCGATAATAACTGCATTATATGGGTAATAATGCATGTTATATTGATAATAACATAAGTAATAAGTATAATTATTACAGTTCTATCGATAATAACTGCATAATATGGGTAATAATGCATGTTATATTGATGATAATAAAAGTAATACGTATATTTATTATAGTTCTAGCGATAATAACTGCATAATATGGGTAATAATGCATGTTATATTGATAATAATATAAGTAATAAGTATAATTATTACAGTTCTAGCAATAATACCTCCATTATATGGATAATAATACATGTTATATTGATAATAATATAAGTAATAAGTATAATTATTACAGTTCTAGCGATAATAACTGCATTATATGGGTAATAATGCATGTTATATTGATTATATGGGGAGTAATAAGTATATTTATTATAGTTCTAGCGATAATAACTGCATAATATGGGTAATAATGCATGTTATATTGATAATAGTATAAGTAATAAGTATAATTATTACAGTTCTAGCGATAATAACTGCATTATATGGGTAATAATGCACGTTATATTGCTAACAATATAAGTAATAAGTATAATTATTACAGTTCCAGCGATAATAACTGCATTATATGGGTAATAATGCATGTTATATTGATGATAATGAAAGTAATACGAATATTTATTATAGTTCTAGCGATAATAACTGCATAATATGGGTAATAATGCATGTTATATTGAGAATAATATAAGTAATAAGTATAATTATTAGAGTTCTGGCGATAATAACTGCATATTATGGGTAATAATGCACGTTATATTGCTAATAGTATAAGTAATAAGTATAATTATTACAGTTCTAGCGATAATACCTCCATTATATGGGTAATAATGCATGTTATATTGATAATGATATAAGTAATAAGTATAATTATTCCAGTTCTAGCGATAATAACTGCATTATATGGGTAATAATGCACGTTATATTGCTAATAATATAAGTAATAAGTATAATAATTACAGTTCTAGCGATAATAACTGCATAATATGGGTAATAATGCACGTTATATTGCTAATAATATAAGTAATGAGTACAATTATTACAGTTCTAGCGATAATAACTGCATTATATGGGTAATAATGCATGTTATATTGATAATAACATAAGTAATAAGTATAATTATTACAGTTCTATCGATAATAACTGCATAATATGGGTAATAATGCATGTTATATTGATGATAATAAAAGTAATACGTATATTTATTATAGTTCTAGCAATAATAACTGCATAATATGGGTAATAATGCATGTTATATTGATAATAATATAAGTAATAAGTATAATTATTACAGTTCTAGCAATAATACCTCCATTATATGGATAATAATGCACGTTATATTGCTAATAATATAAGTAATGAGTACAATTATTACAGTTCTAGCGATAATAACTGCATTATATGGGCAATAATGCATGTTATATTGATAATAACATAAGTAATAAGTATAATTATTACAGTTCTATCGATAATAACTGCATAATATGGGTAATAATGCATGTTATATTGATGATAATAAAAGTAATACGTATATTTATTATAGTTCTAGCGATAATACCTCCATTATATGGGTAATAATGCATGTTATATTGATAATGATATAAGTAATAAGTATAATTATTACAGTTCTGGCGATAATAACTGCATATTATGGGTAATAATGCACGTTATATTGCTAACAATATAAGTAATAAGTATAATTATTACAGTTCTAGCGATAATAACTGCATGATATGGGTAAAAATGCATGTTATATTGATAATATTGGGAGTAATAAGTATATTTATTATGGTTCTAGAGATAATAACTGCATAATATGGGTAATAATGCATGTTATATCGATAATAATATAAGTAATAAGTATAATTATTACAGTTCTAGCGATAATACCTCCATTATATGGGTAATATTGCATGTTATATTGATGATAATGAAAGTAATACGTATATTTATTATAGTTCTAGCGATAATAACTGCATAATATGGGTAATAATGCATGTTATATTGATAATAGTATAAGTAATAAGTATAATTATTACAGTACTAGCAATAATACCTCCATTATATGGATAATAATACATGTTATATTGATAATAATATAAGTAATAAGTATAATTATTACAGTCCTAGCCATAATAACTGCATTATATGGGTAATAATGCATGTTATATTGATAATATTGGGAGTAATAAGTATATTTATTATAGTTCTAGCGATAATAACTGCATAATATGGGTAATAATGCATGTTATATTGATAATAGTATAAGTAATAAGTATAATTATTACAGTTCTAGCGATAATAACTGCATTATATGGGTAATAATGCACGTTATATTGCTAATAATATAAGTAATAAGTATAATTATTACAGTTCTAGCGATAATAACTGCATTATGTGGGTAATAATGCATGTTATATTGATAATATCGGGAGTAATAAGTAAAATTATTATAGTTCTAGCGGTAATAATAGTAAAATATGGCAAATAGTGCATGTTATATTGATAATAATAAAAGTAATAAATATATTTATTACAGTTCTATCGATAATAACTGCATAATATGGGTAATAATGCATGTTATATTGATGATAATAAAAGTAATACGTATATTTATTATAGTTCTAGCGATAATAACTGCATAATATGGGTAATAATGCATGTTATATTGATGATAATGAAAGTAATACGAATATTTATTATTGTTCTAGCGATAATAAATGCATAATATGGGTAATAATGCATGTTATATTGAGAATAATATAAGTAATAAGTATAATTATTACAGTTCTGGCGATAATAACTGCATATTATGGGTAATAATGCACGTTATATTGCTAACAATATAAGTAATAAGTATAATTATTACAGTTCTAGCGATAATAACTGCATTATATGGGTAAAAATGCATGTTATATTGATAATATTGGGAGTAATAAGTATATTTATTATGGTTCTAGAGATAATAACTGCATAATATGGGTAATAATGCATGTTATATTGATAATAATATAAGTAATAAGTATAATTATTACAGTTCTAGCGATAATACCTCCATTATATGGGTAATAATGCATGTTATATTGATGATAATGAAAGTAATACGTATATTTACTATAGTTCTAGCGATAATAACTGCATAATATGGGTAATAATGCATGTTATATTGAGAATAATATAAGTAATAAGTATAATTATTACAGTTCTGGCGATAATAACTGCATTATATGGGTAATAATGCACGTTATATTGCTAATAGTATAAGTAATAAGTATAATTATTACAGTTCTTGCGATAATACCTCCATTATATGGGTAATAATGCATGTTATATTGATAATAATATAAGTAATAAGTATAATTATTACAGTTCTAGCGATAATAACTGCATTATATGGGTAAAAATGCATGTTATATTGATAATATCGGGAGTAATAAGTATAATTATTATAGTTCTAGCGATAATAACTGCATTATATGGGTAATAATGCACGTTATATTGCTAATAGTGTAAGTAATAAGTATAATTATTACAGTTCTAGCGATAATACCTCAATTATATGGGTAATAATGCATGTTATATTGATAATGATATAAGTAATAAGTATAATTATTACAGTTCTAGCGATAATAACTGCATAATATGGGTAATAATGCACGTTATATTGCTAATAATATAAGTAATGAGTACAATTATTACAGTTCAAGCGATAATAACTGCATTATATGGGTAATAATGCATGTTATATTGATAATAACATAAGTAATAAGTATAATTATTACAGTTCTATCGATAATAACTGCATAATATGGGTAATAATGCATGTTATATTGATGATAATAAAAGTAATACGTATATTTATTATAGTTCTAGCGATAATAACTGCATAATATGGGTAATAATGCATGTTATATTGATAATAATATAAGTAATAAGTATAATTATTACAGTTCTAGCAATAATACCTCCATTATATGGATAATAATACATGTTATATTGATAATAATATAAGTAATAAGTATAATTATTACAGTTCTAGCGATAATAACTGCATTATATGGGTAATAATGCATGTTATATTGATAATATTGGGAGTAATAAGTATATTTATTATAGTTCTAGCGATAATAACTGCATAATATGGGTAATAATGCATGTTATATTGATAATAGTATAAGTAATAAGTATAATTATTACAGTTCTAGCGATAATAACTGCATTATATGGGTAATAATGCACGTTATATTGCTAACAATATAAGTAATAAGTATAATTATTACAGTTCTAGCGATAATAACTGCATTATATGGGTAATAATGCATGTTATATTGATGATAATGAAAGTAATACGAATATTTATTATAGTTCTAGCGATAATAACTGCATAATATGGGTAATAATGCATGTTATATTGAGAATAATATAAGTAATAAGTATAGTTATTAGAGTTCTGGCGATAATAACTGCATATTATGGGTAATAATGCACGTTATATTGCTAATAGTATAAGTAATAAGTATAATTATTACAGTTCTAGCGATAATACCTCCATTATATGGGTAATAATGCATGTTATATTGATAATGATATAAGTAATAAGTATAATTATTCCAGTTCTAGCGATAATAACTGCATTATATGGGTAATAATGCACGTTATATTGCTAATAATATAAGTAATAAGTATAATTATTACAGTTCTAGCGATAATAACTGCATTATGTGGGTAATAATGCATGTTATATTGATAATATCGGGAGTAATAAGTATAATTATTATAGTTCTAGCGATAATAACTGCATTATATGGGTAATAATGCACGTTATATTGCTAATAGTATAAGTAATAAGTATAATTATTACAGTTCTTGCGATAATACCTCCATTATATGGGTAATAATGCATGTTATATTGATAATAATATAAGTAATAAGTATAATTATTACAGTTCTAGCGATAATAACTGCATTATATGGGTAAAAATGCATGTTATATTGATAATATCGGGAGTAATAAGTATAATTATTATAGTTCTAGCGATAATAACTGCATTATATGGGTAATAATGCACGTTATATTGCTAATAGTGTAAGTAATAAGTATAATTATTACAGTTCTAGCGATAATACCTCAATTATATGGGTAATAATGCATGTTATATTGATAATGATATAAGTAATAAGTATAATTATTACAGTTCTAGCGATAATAACTGCATAATATGGGTAATAATGCACGTTATATTGCTAATAATATAAGTAATGAGTACAATTATTACAGTTCTAGCGATAATAACTGCATTATGTGGGTAATAATGCATGTTATATTGATAATATCGGGAGTAATAAGTATAATTATTATAGTTCTAGCGATAATAACTGCATTATATGGGTAATAATGCACGTTATATTGCTAATAGTGTAAGTAATAAGTATAATTATTACAGTTCTAGCGATAATACCTCAATTATATGCGTAATAATGCATGTTATATTGATAATGATATAAGTAATAAGTATAATTATTACAGTTCTAGCGATAATAACTGCATAATATGGGTAATAATGCATGTTATATTGATGATAATAAAAGTAATACGTATATTTATTATAGTTCTAGCGATAATACCTCCATTATATGGGTAATAATGCATGTTATATTGATAATGATATAAGTAATAAGTATAATTATTACAGTTCTAGCGATAATAACTGCATAATATGGGTAATAATGCATGTTATATTGATGATAATAAAAGTAATACGTATATTTATTATAGTTCTAGCGATAATACCTCCATTATATGGGTAATAATGCATGTTATATTGATAATGATATAAGTAATAAGTATAATTATTACAGTTCTGGCGATAATAACTGCATATTATGGGTAATAATGCACGTTATATTGCTAACAATATAAGTAATAAGTATAATTATTACAGTTCTAGCGATAATAACTGCATTATATGGGTAAAAATGCATGTTATATTGATAATATTGGGAGTAATAAGTATATTTATTATGGTTCTAGAGATAATAACTGCATAATATGGGTAATAATGCATGTTATATTGATAATAATATAAGTAATAAGTATAATTATTACAGTTCTAGCGATAATAACTGCATTATATGGGTAATAATGCACGTTATATTGCTAATAATATAAGTAATAAGTATAATTATTACAGTTCTAGCGATAATAACTGCATTATATGGGTAATAATGCATGTTATATTGATAATAATATAAGTAATAAGTATAATTATTACAGTTCTAGCGATAATAACTGCATTATATGGGTAATAATGCACGTTATATTGCTAGTAGTATAAGTAATAAGTATAATTATTACAGTTCTAGCGATAATAACTGCATAATATGGGTAATAATGCACGTTATATTGCTAATAATATAAGTAATGAGTACAATTATTACAGTTCTAGCGATAATAACTGCATTATATGGGTAATAATGCACGTTATATTGCTAATAATATAAGTAATAAGTATAATTATTACAGTTCTAGCGATAATAACTGCATTATATGGGTAATAATGCACGTTATATTGCTAATAATATAAGTAATAAGTATAATTATTACAGTTCTAGCGATAATAACTGCATTATATGGGTAATAATGCATGTTATATTGATAATAATATAAGTAATAAGTATAATTATTACAGTTCTAGCGATAATAACTGCATTATATGGGTAATAATGCACGTTATATTGCTAGTAGTATAAGTAATAAGTATAATTATTACAGTTCTAGCGATAATAACTGCATAATATGGGTAATAATGCACGTTATATTGCTAATAATATAAGTAATGAGTACAATTATTACAGTTCTAGCGATAATAACTGCATTATATGGGTAATAATGCACGTTATATTGCTAATAATATAAGTAATAAGTATAATTATTACAGTTCTAGCGATAATAACTGCATTATGTGGGTAATAATGCATGTTATATTGATAATATCGGAAGTAATAAGTATAATTATTATAGTTCTAGCGGTAATAATAGTAAAATATGGCAAATAGTGCATGTTATATTGATAATAATAAAAGTAATAAATATATTTATTACAGTTCTATCGATAATAACTGCATAATATGGGTAATAATGCATGTTATATTGATGATAATAAAAGTAATACGTATATTTATTATAGTTCTACCGATAATAACTGCATAATATGGGTAATAATGCATGTTATATTGATAATAATCTAAGTAATAAGTATAATTATTACAGTTCTAGCGATAATAACTGCATTATATGGGTAATAATGCACGTTATATTGCTAACAATATAAGTAATAAGTATAATTATTACAGTTCTAGCGATAATAACTGCATTATATGGGTAATAATGCATGTTATATTGATGATAATGAAAGTAATACGAATATTTATTATAGTTCTAGCGATAATAACTGCATAATATGGGTAATAATGCATGTTATATTGAGAATAATATAAGTAATAAGTATAATTATTAGAGTTCTGGCGATAATAACTGCATATTATGGGTAATAATGCACGTTATATTGCTAATAGTATAAGTAATAAGTATAATTATTACAGTTCTAGCGATAATACCTCCATTATATGGGTAATAATGCATGTTATATTGATAATGATATAAGTAATAAGTATAATTATTCCAGTTCTAGCGATAATAACTGCATTATATGGGTAATAATGCACGTTATATTGCTAATAATATAAGTAATAAGTATAATTATTACAGTTCTAGCGATAATAACTGCATTATGTGGGTAATAATGCATGTTATATTGATAATATCGGGAGTAATAAGTATAATTATTATAGTTCTAGCGATAATAACTGCATTATATGGGTAATAATGCACGTTATATTGCTAATAGTGTAAGTAATAAGTATAATTATTACAGTTCTAGCGATAATACCTCAATTATATGCGTAATAATGCATGTTATATTGATAATGATATAAGTAATAAGTATAATTATTACAGTTCTAGCGATAATAACTGCATAATATGGGTAATAATGCACGTTATATTGCTAATAATATAAGTAATGAGTACAATTATTACAGTTCTAGCGATAATAACTGCATTATATGGGTAATAATGCACGTTATATTGCTAATAATATAAGTAATAAGTATAATTATTACAGTTCTAGCGATAATAACTGCATTATGTGGGTAATAATGCATGTTATATTGATAATATCGGAAGTAATAAGTATAATTATTATAGTTCTAGCGGTAATAATAGTAAAATATGGCAAATAGTGCATGTTATATTGATAATAATAAAAGTAATAAATATATTTATTACAGTTCTATCGATAATAACTGCATAATATGGGTAATAATGCATGTTATATTGATGATAATAAAAGTAATACGTATATTTATTATAGTTCTACCGATAATAACTGCATAATATGGGTAATAATGCATGTTATATTGATAATAATCTAAGTAATAAGTATAATTATTACAGTTCTAGCGATAATAACTGCATTATATGGGTAATAATGCACGTTATATTGCTAACAATATAAGTAATAAGTATAATTATTACAGTTCTCGCGATAATAACTGCATTATATGGGTAATAATGCATGTTATATTGATGATAATGAAAGTAATACGAATATTTATTATAGTTCTAGCGATAATAACTGCATAATATGGGTAATAATGCATGTTATATTGAGAATAATATAAGTAATAAGTATAATTATTAGAGTTCTGGCGATAATAACTGCATATTATGGGTAATAATGCACGTTATATTGCTAATAGTATAAGTAATAAGTATAATTATTACAGTTCTAGCGATAATACCTCCATTATATGGGTAATAATGCATGTTATATTGATAATGATATAAGTAATAAGTATAATTATTCCAGTTCTAGCGATAATAACTGCATTATATGGGTAATAATGCACGTTATATTGCTAATAATATAAGTAATAAGTATAATTATTACAGTTCTAGCGATAATAACTGCATTATGTGGGTAATAATGCATGTTATATTGATAATATCGGGAGTAATAAGTATAATTATTATAGTTCTAGCGATAATAACTGCATTATATGGGTAATAATGCACGTTATATTGCTAATAGTGTAAGTAATAAGTATAATTATTACAGTTCTAGCGATAATACCTCAATTATATGGGTAATAATGCATGTTATATTGATAATGATATAAGTAATAAGTATAATTATTACAGTTCTAGCGATAATAACTGCATAATATGGGTAATAATGCACGTTATATTGCTAATAATATAAGTAATGAGTACAATTATTACAGTTCTAGCGATAATAACTGCATTATATGGGTAATAATGCATGTTATATTGATAATAACATAAGTAATAAGTATAATTATTACAGTTCTATCGATAATAACTGCATAATATGGGTAATAATGCATGTTATATTGATGATAATAAAAGTAATACGTATATTTATTATAGTTCTAGCGATAATAACTGCATAATATGGGTAATAATGCATGTTATATTGATAATAATATAAGTAATAAGTATAATTATTACAGTTCTAGCAATAATACCTCCATTATATGGATAATAATACATGTTATATTGATAATAATATAAGTAATAAGTATAATTATTACAGTTCTAGCGATAATAACTGCATTATATGGGTAATAATGCATGTTATATTGATAATAACATAAGTAATAAGTATAATTATTACAGTTCTATCGATAATAACTGCATAATATGGGTAATAATGCATGTTATATTGATGATAATAAAAGTAATACGTATATTTATTATAGTTCTAGCGATAATACCTCCATTATATGGGTAATAATGCATGTTATATTGATAATGATATAAGTAATACGTATAATTATTACAGTTCTGGCGATAATAACTGCATATTATGGGTAATAATGCACGTTATATTGCTAACAATATAAGTAATAAGTATAATTATTACAGTTCTAGCGATAATAACTGCATTATATGGGTAAAAATGCATGTTATATTGATAATATTGGGAGTAATAAGTATATTTATTATGGTTCTAGAGATAATAACTGCATAATATGGGTAATAATGCATGTTATATTGATAATAATATAAGTAATAAGTATAATTATTACAGTTCTAGCGATAATACCTCCATTATATGGGTAATAATGCATGTTATATTGATGATAATGAAAGTAATACGTATATTTATTAGAGTTCTAGCGATAATAACTGCATAATATGGGTAATAATGCATGTTATATTGATAATAGTATAAGTAATAAGTATAATTATTACAGTTCTAGCAATAATACCTCCATTATATGGATAATAATACATGTTATATTGATAATAATATAAGTAATAAGTATAATTATTACAGTTCTAGCCATAATAACTGCATTATATGGGTAATAATGCATGTTATATTGATAATATTGGGAGTAATAAGTATATTTATTATAGTTCTAGCGATAATAACTGCATAATATGGGTAATAATGCATGTTATATTGATAATAGTATAAGTAATAAGTATAATTATTACAGTTCTAGCGATAATAACTGCATTATATGGGTAATAATGCACGTTATATTGCTAATAATATAAGTAATAAGTATAATTATTACAGTTCTAGCGATAATAACTGCATTATGTGGGTAATAATGCATGTTATATTGATAATATCGGGAGTAATAAGTATAATTATTATAGTTCTAGCGGTAATAATAGTAAAATATGGCAAATAGTGCATGTTATATTGATAATAATAAAAGTAATAAATATATTTATTACAGTTCTATCGATAATAACTGCATAATATGGGTAATAATGCATGTTATATTGATGATAATAAAAGTAATACGTATATTTATTATAGTTCTAGCGATAATAACTGCATAATATGGGTAATAATGCATGTTATATTGATAATAATCTAAGTAATAAGTATAATTATTACAGTTCTAGCGATAATAACTGCATTATATGGGTAATAATGCACGTTATATTGCTAACAATATAAGTAATAAGTATAATTATTACAGTTCTAGCGATAATAACTGCATTATATGGGTAATAATGCATGTTATATTGATAATAATATAAGTAATAAGTATAATTATTACAGTTCTAGCGATAATACCTCAATTATATGGGTAATAATGCATGTTATATTGATAATGATATAAGTAATAAGTATAATTATTACAGTTCTAGCGATAATAACTGCATAATATGGGTAATAATGCACGTTATATTGCTAATAATATAAGTAATGAGTACAATTATTACAGTTCTAGCGATAATAACTGCATTATATGGGTAATAATGCATGTTATATTGATAATAACATAAGTAATAAGTATAATTATTACAGTTCTATCGATAATAACTGCATAATATGGGTAATAATGCATGTTATATTGATGATAATAAAAGTAATACGTATATTTATTATAGTTCTAGCGATAATAACTGCATAATATGGGTAATAATGCATGTTATATTGATAATAATATAAGTAATAAGTATAATTATTACAGTTCTAGCAATAATACCTCCATTATATGGATAATAATACATGTTATATTGATAATAATATAAGTAATAAGTATAATTATTACAGTTCTAGCGATAATAACTGCATTATATGGGTAATAATGCATGTTATATTGATAATATTGGGAGTAATAAGTATATTTATTATAGTTCTAGCGATAATAACTGCATAATATGGGTAATAATGCATGTTATATTGATAATAGTATAAGTAATAAGTATAATTATTACAGTTCTAGCGATAATAACTGCATTATATGGGTAATAATGCACGTTATATTGCTAATAATATAAGTAATAAGTATAATTATTACAGTTCTAGCGATAATGACTGCATTATGTGGGTAATAATGCATGTTATATTGATAATATCGGGAGTAATAAGTATAATTATTATAGTTCTAGCGGTAATAATAGTAAAATATGGCAAATAGTGCATGTTATATTGATAATAATAAAAGTAATAAATATATTTATTACAGTTCTATCGATAATAACTGCATAATATGGGTAATAATGCATGTTATATTGATGATAATAAAAGTAATACGTATATTTATTATAGTTCTAGCGATAATAACTGCAAAATATGGGTAATAATGCATGTTATATTGATAATAATCTAAGTAATAAGTATAATTATTACAGTTCTAGCGATAATAACTGCATTATATGGGTAATAATGCACGTTATATTGCTAACAATATAAGTAATAAGTATAATTATTACAGTTCTAGCGATAATAACTGCATTATATGGGTAATAATGCATGTTATATTGATGATAATGAAAGTAATACGAATATTTATTATAGTTCTAGCGATAATAACTGCATAATATGGGTAATAATGCATGTTATATTGATAATAGTATAAGTAATAAGTATAATTATTACAGTTAGAGCGATAATAACTGCATTATATGGGTAATAATGCACGTTATATTGCTAATAATATAAGTAATAAGTATAATTATTACAGTTCTAGCGATAATGACTGCATTATGTGGGTAATAATGCATGTTATATTGATAATATTGGGAGTAATAAGTATATTTATTATAGTTCTAGCGATAATAACTGCATAATATGGGTAATAATGCATGTTATATTGATAATAGTATAAGTAATAAGTATAATTATTACAGTTCTAGCGATAATAACTGCATTATATGGGTAATAATGCACGTTATATTGCTAATAATATAAGTAATAAGTATAATTATTACAGTTCTAGCGATAATGACTGCATTATGTGGGTAATAATGCATGTTATATTGATAATATCGGGAGTAATAAGTATAATTATTATAGTTCTAGCGATAATAACTGCATTATATGGGTAATAATGCACGTTATATTGCTAATAGTATAAGTAATAAGTATAATTATTACAGTTCTAGCGATAATACCTCCATTATATGGGTAATAATGCATGTTATATTGATAATGATATAAGTAATAAGTATAATTATTACAGTTCTAGCGATAATAACTGCATAATATGGGTAATAATGCACGTTATATTGCTAATAATATAAGTAATGAGTACAATTATTACAGTTCTATCGATAATAACTGCATAATATGGGTAATAATGCATGTTATATTGATGATAATAAAAGTAATACGTATATTTATTATAGTTCTAGCGATAATAACTGCATAATATGGGTAATAATGCATGTTATATTGATAATAATATAAGTAATAAGTATAATTATTACAGTTCTAGCGATAATAACTGCATTATATGGGTAATAATGCACGTTATATTGCTAGTAGTATAAGTAATAAGTATAATTATTACAGTTCTAGCGATAATAACTGCATAATATGGGTAATAATGCACGTTATATTGCTAATAATATAAGTAATGAGTACAATTATTACAGTTCTAGCGATAATAACTGCATTATATGGGTAATAATGCACGTTATATTGCTAATAATATAAGTAATAAGTATAATTATTACAGTTCTAGCGATAATAACTGCATTATGTGGGTAATAATGCATGTTATATTGATAATATCGGAAGTAATAAGTATAATTATTATAGTTCTAGCGGTAATAATAGTAAAATATGGCAAATAGTGCATGTTATATTGATAATAATAAAAGTAATAAATATATTTATTACAGTTCTATCGATAATAACTGCATAATATGGGTAATAATGCATGTTATATTGATGATAATAAAAGTAATACGTATATTTATTATAGTTCTACCGATAATAACTGCATAATATGGGTAATAATGCATGTTATATTGATAATAATCTAAGTAATAAGTATAATTATTACAGTTCTAGCGATAATAACTGCATTATATGGGTAATAATGCACGTTATATTGCTAACAATATAAGTAATAAGTATAATTATTACAGTTCTAGCGATAATAACTGCATTATATGGGTAATAATGCATGTTATATTGATGATAATGAAAGTAATACGAATATTTATTATAGTTCTAGCGATAATAACTGCATAATATGGGTAATAATGCATGTTATATTGAGAATAATATAAGTAATAAGTATAATTATTACAGTTCTGGCGATAATAACTGCATATTATGGGTAATAATGCACGTTATATTGCTAATAGTATAAGTAATAAGTATAATTATTACAGTTCTAGCGATAATACCTCCATTATATGGGTAATAATGCATGTTATATTGATAATGATATAAGTAGTAAGTATAATTATTACAGTTCTAGCGATAATAACTGCATAATATGGGTAATAATGCACGTTATATTGCTAATAATATAAGTAATGAGTACAATTATTACAGTTCTAGCGATAATAACTGCATTATATGGGTAATAATGCATGTTATATTGATAATAACATAAGTAATAAGTATAATTATTACAGTTCTATCGATAATAACTGCATAATATGGGTAATAATGCATGTTATATTGATGATAATAAAAGTAATACGTATATTTATTACAGTTCTAGCGATAATAACTGCATTATATGGGTAATAATGCACGTTATATTGCTAACAATATAAGTAATAAGTATAATTATTACAGTTCTAGCGATAATAACTGCATTATATGGGTAAAAATGCATGTTATATTGATAATATTGGGAGTAATAAGTATATTTATTATGGTTCTAGAGATAATAACTGCATAATATGGGTAATAATGCATGTTATATTGATAATAATATAAGTTATAAGTATAATTATTACAGTTCTAGCGATAAAACCTCCATTATATGGGTAATAATGCATGTTATATTGATGATAATGAAAGTAATACGTATATTTATTATAGTTCTAGCGATAATAACTGCTTAATATGGGTAATAATGCATGTTATATTGAGAATAATATAAGTAATAAGTATAATTATTACAGTTCTGGCGATAATAACTGCATTATATGGGTAATAATGCACGTTATATTGCTAATAGTATAAGTAATAAGTATAATTATTACAGTTCTTGCGATAATACCTCCATTATATGGGTAATAATGCATGTTATATTGATAATGATATAAGCAATAAGTATAATTATTACAGTTCTAGCGATAATAACTGCATAATATGGGTAATAATGCACGTTATATTGCTAATAATATAAGTAATGAGTACAATTATTACAGTGCTAGCGATAATAACTGCATTATATGGGTAATAATGCATGTTATATTGATAATAACATAAGTAATAAGTATAATTATTACAGTTCTAGCGATAATAACTGCATGATATGGGTAATAATGCACGTTATATTGCTAATATTGGGAGTAATAAGTATATTTATTATGGTTCTAGAGATAATAACTGCATAATATGGGTAATAATGCATGTTATATTGATAATAATCTAAGTAATAAGTATAATTATTACAGTTCTAGCGATAATAACTGCATTATATGGGTAATAATGCACGTTATATTGCTAATAGTGTAAGTAATAAGTATAATTATTACAGTTCTTGCGATAATACCCCCATTATATGGGTAATAATGCATGTTATATTGATAGTAATATAAGTAATAAGTATAATTATTACAGTTCTAGCGATAATAACTGCATTATATGGGTAATAATGCACGTTATATTGCTAATAATATAAGTAATAAGTATAATTATTACAGTTCTAGCGATAATAACTGCATTATATGGGTAATAATGCACGTTATATTGCTATCAGTATAAGTAATAAGTATAATTATTACAGTTCTTGCGATAATACCTCCATTATATGGGTAATAATGCATGTTATATTGATAATAATATAAGTAATAAGTATAATTATTACAGTTCTAGCGATAATAACTGCATTATATGGGTAATAATGCACGTTATATTGCTAATAATATAAGTAATAAGTATAATTATTACAGTTCTAGCGATAATAAATGCATTATATGGGTAATAATGCATGTTATGTTGATAATAATATAAGTAATAAGTATAATTATTACAGTTCTAGCGATAATAACTGCATTATATGGGTAATAATGCACGTTATATTGCTAGTAGTATAAGTAATAAGTATAATTATTACAGTTCTAGCGATAATAACTGCATGATATGGGTAATAATGCACGTTAAATTGCTAATAATATAAGTAATGAGTACAATTATTACAGTTCTAGCGATAATAACTGCATTATATGGGTAATAATGCACGTTATATTGCTAATAATATAAGTAATAAGTATAATTATTACAGTTCTAGCGATAATAACTGCATTATATGGGTAATAATGCATGTTATATTGATAATATCGGGAGTAATAAGTATAATTATTATAGTTCCAGCGATAATAATAGTAAAATATGGCAAATAGTGCATGTTATATTGATAATAATAAAAGTAATAAATATATTTATTACAGTTCTATCGATAATAACTGCATAATATGGGTAATAATGCATGTTATATTGATGATAATAAAAGTAATACGTATATTTATTATAGTTCTAGCGATAATAACTTCATAATATGGGTAATAATGCATGTTATATTGAGAATAATATAAGTAATAAGTATAATTATTACAGTTCTGGCGATAATAACTGCATTATATGGGTAATAATGCACGTTATATTGCTAATAGTATAAGTAATAAGTATAATTATTACAGTTCTAGCGATAATACCTCCATTATATGGGAAATAATGCATGTTATATTGATAATGATATAAGTAATAAGTATAATTATTACAGTTCTAGCGATAATAACTGCATAATATGGGTAATAATGCATGTTATATTGAGAATAATATAAGTAATAAGTATAATTATTACAGTTCTGGCGACAATAACGGCATTATATGGGTAACAATGCACGTTATATTGCTAATAGTATAAGTAATTAGTATATTTATTGCAGTTCTAGCGATAATAACTGCATTATATGGGTGATAATGCACGTTAGATTGCTAACAATATAAGTAATAAGTATAATTATTACAGTTCTAGCGATAATACCTCCATTATATGGGTAATAATGCATGTTATATTGATAATGATATAAGTAATAAGTATAATTATTACAGTTCTAGCGATAATAACTGCATAATATGGGTAATAATGCATGTTATATTGAGAATAATATAAGTAATAAGTATAATTATTACAGTTCTGGCGACAATAACGGCATTATATGGGTAACAATGCACGTTATATTGCTAATAGTATAAGTAATTAGTATATTTATTGCAGTTCTAGCGATAATAACTGCATTATATGGGTAATAATGCACGTTATATTGCTAATAGTATAAGTAATAAGTATAATTATTACAGTTCTAGCGATAATACCTCCATTATATGGGTAATAATGCATGTTATATTGATAATGATATAAGTAATAAGTATAATTATTACAGTTCTAGCGATAATAACTGCATAATATGGGTAATAATGCACGTTATATTGCTAATAATATAAGTAATGAGTACAATTATTACAGTTCTAGCGATAATAACTGCATTATATGGGTAATAATGCATGTTATATTGATAATAACATAAGTAATAAGTATAATTATTGCAGTTCTATCGATAATAACTGCATAATATGGGTAATAATGCATGTTATATTGATGATAATAAAAGTAATACGTATATTTATTATAGTTCTAGCGATAATAACTGCATAATATGGGTAATAATGCATGTTATATTGATAATAATATAAGTAATAAGTATAATTATTACAGTTCTAGCGATAATACCTCCATTATATGGGTAATAATGCATGTTATATTGATAATGATATAAGTAATAAGTATAATTATTACAGTTCTAGCGATAATAACTGCATAATATGGGTAATAATGCACGTTATATTGCTAATAATATAAGTAATGAGTACAATTATTACAGTTCTAGCGATAATAACTGCATTATATGGGTAATAATGCACGTTATATTGCTAGTAGTATAAGTAATAAGTATAATTATTACAGTTCTAGCGATAATAACTGCATGATATGGGTAATAATGCACGTTATATTGCTAATATTGGGAGTAATAAGTATATTTATTATGGTTCTAGAGATAATAACTGCATAATATGGGTAATAATGCATGTTATATTGATAATAATATAAGTAATAAGTATAATTATTACAGTTCTAACGATAATACCTCCATTATATGGGTAATAATGCATGTTATATTGATGATAATGAAAGTAATACGTATATTTATTATAGTTCTTGCGATAATAACTGCATAATATAGGTAATAATGCATGTTATATTGAGAATAATATAAGTAATAAGTATAATTATTACAGTTCTGGCGACAATAACTGCATTATATGGGTAACAATGCACGTTATATTGCTAATAATATAAGTAATAAGTATAATTATTACAGTTCTAGCGATAATAACTGCATTATATGGGTAATAATGCACGTTATATTGCTAATAGTCTAAGTAATAAGTATAATTATTATAGTTCTAGCAATAATACCTCCATTATATGGGTAATAATGCATGTTATATTGATGATAATGAAAGTGATACGTATATTTATTATAGCTCTTGCGACAATAACTGCATCATATGGGTAATAATGCATGTTATATTGATAATAATCTAAGTAATAAGTATAATTATTACAGTTCTAGCGATAATAACTGCATTATATGGGTAATAATGCACGTTATATTGCTAATAGTGTAAGTAATAAGTATAATTATTACAGTTCTTGCGATAATACCCCCATTATATGGGTAATAATGCATGTTATATTGATAGTAATATAAGTAATAAGTATAATTATTACAGTTCTAGCGATAATAACTGCATTATATGGGTAATAATGCACGTTATATTGCTAATAATATAAGTAATAAGTATAATTATTACAGTTCTAGCGATAATAACTGCATTATATGGGTAATAATGCACGTTATATTGCTATCAGTATAAGTAATAAGTATAATTATTACAGTTCTTGCGATAATACCTCCATTATATGGGTAATAATGCATGTTATATTGATAATAATATAAGTAATAAGTATAATTATTACAGTTCTAGCGATAATAACTGCATTATATGGGTAATAATGCACGTTATATTGCTAATAATATAAGTAATAAGTATAATTATTACAGTTCTAGCGATAATAAATGCATTATATGGGTAATAATGCATGTTATGTTGATAATAATATAAGTAATAAGTATAATTATTACAGTTCTAGCGATAATAACTGCATTATATGGGTAATAATGCACGTTATATTGCTAGTAGTATAAGTAATAAGTATAATTATTACAGCTCTAGCGATAATAACTGCATGATATGGGTAATAATGCACGTTAAATTGCTAATAATATAAGTAATGAGTACAATTATTACAGTTCTAGCGATAATAACTGCATTATATGGGTAATAATGCACGTTATATTGCTAATAATATAAGTAATAAGTATAATTATTACAGTTCTAGCGATAATAACTGCATTATATGGGTAATAATGCATGTTATATTGATAATATCGGGAGTAATAAGTATAATTATTATAGTTCCAGCGATAATAATAGTAAAATATGGCAAATAGTGCATGTTATATTGATAATAATAAAAGTAATAAATATATTTATTACAGTTCTATCGATAATAACTGCATAATATGGGTAATAATGCATGTTATATTGATGATAATAAAAGTAATACGTATATTTATTATAGTTCTAGCGATAATAACTGCATAATATGGGTAATAATGCATGTTATATTGATAATAATCTAAGTAATAAGTATAATTATTACAGTTCTAGCGATAATAACTGCATTATATGGGTAATAATGCACGTTATATTGCTAACAATATAAGTAATAAGTATACTTATTACAGTTCTAGCGATAATAACTGCATTATATGGGTAATAATGCATGTTATATTGATGATAATGAAAGTAATACGAATATTTATTATAGTTCTAGCGATAATAACTGCATAATATGGGTAATAATGCATGTTATATTGAGAATAATATAAGTAATAAGTATAATTATTACAGTTCTGGCGATAATAACTGCATTATATGGGTAAAAATACATGTTATATTGATAATATTGGGAGTAATAAGTATATTTATTATGGTTCTAGAGATAATAACTGCATAATATGGGTAATAATGCATGTTATATTGATAATAATATAAGTAATAAGTATAATTATTACAGTTCTAGCGATAATACCTCCATTATATGGGTAATAATGCATGTTATATTGATGATAATGAAAGTAATACGTATATTTATTATAGTTCTAGCGATAATAACTGCATAATATGGGTAATAATGCATGTTATATTGATAATAGTATAAGTAATAAGTATAATTATTACAGTTCTAGCAATAATACCTCCATTATATGGATAATAATACATGTTATATTGATAATAATATAAGTAATAAGTATAATTATTACAGTTCTAGCCATAATAACTGCATTATATGGGTAATAATGCATGTTATATTGATAATATTGGGAGTAATAAGTATATTTATTATAGTTCTAGCGATAATAACTGCATAATATGGGTAATAATGCATGTTATATTGATAATAGTATAAGTAATAAGTATAATTATTACAGTTCTAGCGATAATAACTGCATTATATGGGTAATAATGCACGTTATATTGCTAATAATATAAGTAATAAGTATAATTATTACAGTTCTAGCGATAATAACTGCATTATGTGGGTAATAATGCATGTTATATTGATAATATCGGGAGTAATAAGTATAATTATTATAGTTCTAGCGGTAATAATAGTAAAATATGGCAAATAGTGCATGTTATATTGATAATAATAAAAGTAATAAATATATTTATTACAGTTCTATCGATAATAACTGCATAATATGGGTAATAATGCATGTTATATTGATGATAATAAAAGTAATACGTATATTTATTATAGTTCTAGCGATAATAACTGCATAATATGGGTAATAATGCATGTTATATTGATAATAATCTAAGTAATAAGTATAATTATTACAGTTCTAGCGATAATAACTGCATTATATGGGTAATAATGCACGTTATATTGCTAACAATATAAGTAATAAGTATAATTATTACAGTTCTAGCGATAATAACTGCATTATATGGGTAATAATGCATGTTATATTGATGATAATGAAAGTAATACGAATATTTATTATTGTTCTAGCGATAATAAATGCATAATATGGGTAATAATGCATGTTATATTGAGAATAATATAAGTAATAAGTATAATTATTACAGTTCTGGCGATAATAACTGCATATTATGGGTAATAATGCATGTTATATTGCTAACAATATAAGTAATAAGTATAATTATTACAGTTCTAGCGATAATAACTGCATTATATGGGTAAAAATGCATGTTATATTGATAATATTGGGAGTAATATGTATATTTATTATGGTTCTAGAGATAATAACTGCATAATATGGGTAATAATGCATGTTATATTGATAATAATATAAGTAATAAGTATAATTATTACAGTTCTAGCGATAATACCTCCATTATATGGGTAATAATGCATGTTATATTGATGATAATGAAAGTAATACGTACATTTATTATAGTTCTAGCGATAATAACTGCATAATATGGGTAATAATGCATGTTATATTGAGAATAATATAAGTAATAAGTATAATTATTACAGTTCTGGCGATAATAACTGCATTATATGGGTAATAATGCACGTTATATTGCTAATAGTATAAGTAATAAGTATAATTATTACAGTTCTTGCGATAATACCTCCATTATATGGGTAATAATGCATGTTATATTGATGATAATGAAAGTAATACGTACATTTATTATAGTTCTAGCGATAATAACTGCATAATATGGGTAATAATGCATGTTATATTGAGAATAATATAAGTAATAAGTATAATTATTACAGTTCTGGCGATAATAACTGCATTATATGGGTAATAATGCACGTTATATTGCTAATAGTATAAGTAATAAGTATAATTATTACAGTTCTTGCGATAATACCTCCATTATATGGGTAATAATGCACGTTATATTGCTAGTAGTATAAGTAATAAGTATAATTATTACAGCTCTAGCGATAATAACTGCATGATATGGGTAATAATGCACGTTAAATTGCTAATAATATAAGTAATGAGTACAATTATTACAGTTCTAGCGATAATAACTGCATTATATGGGTAATAATGCACGTTATATTGCTAATAATATAAGTAATAAGTATAATTATTACAGTTCTAGCGATAATAACTGCATTATATGGGTAATAATGCATGTTATATTGATAATATCGGGAGTAATAAGTATAATTATTATAGTTCCAGCGATAATAATAGTAAAATATGGCAAATAGTGCATGTTATATTGATAATAATAAAAGTAATAAATATATTTATTACAGTTCTATCGATAATAACTGCACAATATGGGTAATAATGCATGTTATATTGATGATAATAAAAGTAATACGTATATTTATTATAGTTCTAGCGATAATAACTTCATAATATGGGTAATAATGCATGTTATATTGAGAATAATATAAGTAATAAGTATAATTATTACAGTTCTGGCGATAATAACTGCATTATATGGGTAATAATGCACGTTATATTGCTAATAGTATAAGTAATAAGTATAATTATTACAGTTCTAGCGATAATACCTCCATTATATGGGAAATAATGCATGTTATATTGATAATGATATAAGTAATAAGTATAATTATTACAGTTCTAGCGATAATAACTGCATAATATGGGTAATAATGCATGTTATATTGAGAATAATATAAGTAATAAGTATAATTATTACAGTTCTGGCGACAATAACGGCATTATATGGGTAACAATGCACGTTATATTGATAATGATATAAGTAATAAGTATAATTATTACAGTTCTAGCGATAATAACTGCATAATATGGGTAATAATGCACGTTATATTGCTAATAATATAAGTAATGAGTACAATTATTACAGTTCTAGCGATAATAACTGCATTATATGGGTAATAATGCATGTTATATTGATAATAACATAAGTAATAAGTATAATTATTACAGTTCTATCGATAATAACTGCATAATATGGGTAATAATGCATGTTACATTGATGATAATAACAGTAATACGTATATTTATTATAGTTCTAGCGATAATAACTGCATAATATGGGTAATAATGCATATTATATTGATAATAATCTAAGTAATAAGTATAATTATTACAGTTCTAGCGATAATAACTGCATTATATGGGTAATAATGCACGTTATATTGCTAACAATATAAGTAATAAGTATACTTATTACAGTTCTAGCGATAATAACTGCATTATATGGGTAATAATGCATGTTATATTGATGATAATGAAAGTAATACGAATATTTATTATAGTTCTAGCGATAATAACTGTTTAATATGGGTAATAATGCATGTTATATTGAGAATAATATAAGTAATAAGTATAATTATTACAGTTCTGGCGATAATAACTGCATATTATGGGTAATAATGCACGTTATATTGCTAACAATATAAGTAATAAGTATAATTATTACAGTTCTAGCGATAATAACTGCATTATATGGGTAAAAATGCATGTTATATTGATAATATTGGGAGTAATAAGTATATTTATTATGGTTCTAGAGATAATAACTGCATAATATGGGTAATAATGCATGTTATATTGATAATAATATAAGTAATAAGTATAATTATTACAGTTCTAGCGATAATAACTGCATTATATGGGTAATAATGCACGTTATATTGCTAATAATATAAGTAATAAGTATAATTATTACAGTTCTAGCGATAATAACTGCATTATGTGGGTAATAATGCATGTTATATTGATAATATCGGGAGTAATAAGTATAATTATTATAGTTCTAGCGGTAATAATAGTAAAATATGGCAAATAGTGCATGTTATATTGATAATAATAAAAGTAATAAATATATTTATTACAGTTCTATCGATAATAACTGCATAATATGGGTAATAATGCATGTTATATTGATGATAATAAAAGTAATACGTATATTTATTATAGTTCTAGCGATAATAACTGCATAATATGGGTAATAATGCATGTTATATTGATAATAATCTAAGTAATAAGTATAATTATTACAGTTCTAGCGATAATAACTGCATTATATCGGTAATAATGCACGTTATATTGCTAACAATATAAGTAATAAGTATAATTATTACAGTTCTAGCGATAATAACTGCATTATATGGGTAATAATGCATGTTATATTGATGATAATGAAAGTAATACGAATATTTATTATTGTTCTAGCGATAATAAATGCATAATATGGGTAATAATGCATGTTATATTGAGAATAATATAAGTAATAAGTATAATTATTACAGTTCTGGCGATAATAACTGCATATTATGGGTAATAATGCACGTTATATTGCTAACAATATAAGTAATAAGTATAATTATTACAGTTCTAGCGATAATAACTGCATTATATGGGTAAAAATGCATGTTATATTGATAATATTGGGAGTAATATGTATATTTATTATGGTTCTAGAGATAATAACTGCATAATATGGGTAATAATGCATGTTATATTGATAATAATATAAGTAATAAGTATAATTATTACAGTTCTAGCGATAATACCTCCATTATATGGGTAATAATGCATGTTATATTGATGATAATGAAAGTAATACGTACATTTATTATAGTTCTAGCGATAATAACTGCATAATATGGGTAATAATGCATGTTATATTGAGAATAATATAAGTAATAAGTATAATTATTACAGTTCTGGCGATAATAACTGCATTATATGGGTAATAATGCACGTTATATTGCTAATAGTATAAGTAATAAGTATAATTATTACAGTTCTTGCGATAATACCTCCATTATATGGGTAATAATGCATGTTATATTGATAATAATATAAGTAATAAGTATAATTATTACAGTTCTAGCGATAATAACTGCATTATATGGGTAATAATGCACGTTATATTGCTAATAATATAAGTAATAAGTATAATTATTACAGTTCTAGCGATAATAACTGCATTATATGGGTAATAATGCATGTTATATTGATAATAATATAAGTAATAAGTATAATTATTACAGTTCTAGCGATAATAACTGCATTATATGGGTAATAATGCACGTTATATTGCTAGTAGTATAAGTAATAAGTATAATTATTACAGTTCTAGCGATAATAGCTGCATAATATGGGTAATAATGCACGTTATATTGCTAATAATATAAGTAATGAGTACAATTATTACAGTTCTAGCGATAATAACTGCATTATATGGGTAATAATGCACGTTATATTGCTAATAATATAAGTAATAAGTATAATTATTACAGTTCTAGCGATAATAACTGCATTATATGGGTAATAATGCACGTTATATTGCTAATAATATAAGTAATAAGTACAATTATTACAGTTCTAGCGATAATAACTGCATTATATGGGTAATAATGCATGTTATATTGATAATAATATAAGTAATAAGTATAATTATTACAGTTCTAGCGATAATAACTGCATTATATGGGTAATAATGCACGTTATATTGCTAGTAGTATAAGTAATAAGTATAATTATTACAGTTCTAGCGATAATAACTGCATAATATGGGTAATAATGCACGTTATATTGCTAATAATATAAGTAATGAGTACAATTATTACAGTTCTAGCGATAATAACTGCATTATATGGGTAATAATGCACGTTATATTGCTAATAATATAAGTAATAAGTATAATTATTACAGTTCTAGCGATAATAACTGCATTATGTGGGTAATAATGCATGTTATATTGATAATATCGGAAGTAATAAGTATAATTATTATAGTTCTAGCGGTAATAATAGTAAAATATGGCAAATAGTGCATGTTATATTGATAATAATAAAAGTAATAAATATATTTATTACAGTTCTATCGATAATAACTGCATAATATGGGTAATAATGCATGTTATATTGATGATAATAAAAGTAATACGTATATTTATTATAGTTCTACCGATAATAACTGCATAATATGGGTAATAATGCACGTTATATTGCTAACAATATAAGTAATAAGTATAATTATTACAGTTCTAGCGATAATAACTGCATTATATGGGTAAAAATGCATGTTATATTGATAATATTGGGAGTAATATGTATATTTATTATGGTTCTAGAGATAATAACTGCATAATATGGGTAATAATGCATGTTATATTGATAATAATATAAGTAATAAGTATAATTATTACAGTTCTAGCGATAATACCTCCATTATATGGGTAATAATGCATGTTATATTGATGATAATGAAAGTAATACGTACATTTATTATAGTTCTAGCGATAATAACTGCATAATATGGGTAATAATGCATGTTATATTGAGAATAATATAAGTAATAAGTATAATTATTACAGTTCTGGCGATAATAACTGCATTATATGGGTAATAATGCACGTTATATTGCTAATAGTATAAGTAATAAGTATAATTATTACAGTTCTTGCGATAATACCTCCATTATATGGGTAATAATGCATGTTATATTGATAATAATATAAGTAATAAGTATAATTATTACAGTTCTAGCGATAATAACTGCATTATATGGGTAATAATGCACGTTATATTGCTAATAATATAAGTAATAAGTATAATTATTACAGTTCTAGCGATAATAACTGCATTATATGGGTAATAATGCATGTTATATTGATAATAATATAAGTAATAAGTATAATTATTACAGTTCTAGCGATAATAACTGCATTATATGGGTAATAATGCACGTTATATTGCTAGTAGTATAAGTAATAAGTATAATTATTACAGTTCTAGCGATAATAACTGCATAATATGGGTAATAATGCACGTTATATTGCTAATAATATAAGTAATGAGTACAATTATTACAGTTCTAGCGATAATAACTGCATTATATGGGTAATAATGCACGTTATATTGCTAATAGTATAAGTAATAAGTATAATTATTACAGTTCTTGCGATAATACCTCCATTATATGGGTAATAATGCATGTTATATTGATAATAATATAAGTAATAAGTATAATTATTACAGTTCTAGCGATAATAACTGCATTATATGGGTAATAATGCACGTTATATTGCTAATAATATAAGTAATAAGTATAATTATTACAGTTCTAGCGATAATAACTGCATTATATGGGTAATAATGCATGTTATATTGATAATAATATAAGTAATAAGTATAATTATTACAGTTCTAGCGATAATAACTGCATTATATGGGTAATAATGCACGTTATATTGCTAGTAGTATAAGTAATAAGTATAATTATTACAGTTCTAGCGATAATAACTGCATAATATGGGTAATAATGCACGTTATATTGCTAATAATATAAGTAATGAGTACAATTATTACAGTTCTAGCGATAATAACTGCATTATATGGGTAATAATGCACGTTATATTGCTAATAATATAAGTAATAAGTATAATTATTACAGTTCTAGCGATAATAACTGCATTATATGGGTAATAATGCACGTTATATTGCTAATAATATAAGTAATAAGTACAATTATTACAGTTCTAGCGATAATAACTGCATTATATGGGTAATAATGCATGTTATATTGATAATAATATAAGTAATAAGTATAATTATTACAGTTCTAGCGATAATAACTGCATTATATGGGTAAAAATGCATGTTATATTGATAATATTGGGAGTAATAAGTATATTTATTATGGTTCTAGAGATAATAACTGCATAATATGGGTAATAATGCATGTTATATTGATAATAATATAAGTAATAAGTATAATTATTACAGTTCTAGCGATAATAACTGCATTATATGGGTAATAATGCACGTTATATTGCTAGTAGTATAAGTAATGAGTACAATTATTACAGTTCTAGCGATAATAACTGCATTATATGGGTAATAATGCACGTTATATTGCTAATAATATAAGTAATAAGTATAATTATTACAGTTCTAGCGATAATAACTGCATTATGTGGGTAATAATGCATGTTATATTGATAATATCGGAAGTAATAAGTATAATTATTATAGTTCTAGCGGTAATAATAGTAAAATATGGCAAATAGTGCATGTTATATTGATAATAATAAAAGTAATAAATATATTTATTATAGTTCTACCGATAATAACTGCATAATATGGGTAATAATGCACGTTATATTGCTAACAATATAAGTAATAAGTATAATTATTACAGTTCTAGCGATAATAACTGCATTATATGGGTAAAAATGCATGTTATATTGATAATATTGGGAGTAATATGTATATTTATTATGGTTCTAGAGATAATAACTGCATAATATGGGTAATAATGCATGTTATATTGATAATAATATAAGTAATAAGTATAATTATTACAGTTCTAGCGATAATACCTCCATTATATGGGTAATAATGCATGTTATATTGATGATAATGAAAGTAATACGTACATTTATTATAGTTCTAGCGATAATAACTGCATAATATGGGTAATAATGCATGTTATATTGAGAATAATATAAGTAATAAGTATAATTATTACAGTTCTGGCGATAATAACTGCATTATATGGGTAATAATGCACGTTATATTGCTAATAGTATAAGTAATAAGTATAATTATTACAGTTCTTGCGATAATACCTCCATTATATGGGTAATAATGCATGTTATATTGATAATAATATAAGTAATAAGTATAATTATTACAGTTCTAGCGATAATAACTGCATTATATGGGTAATAATGCACGTTATATTGCTAATAATATAAGTAATAAGTATAATTATTACAGTTCTAGCGATAATAACTGCATTATATGGGTAATAATGCATGTTATATTGATAATAATATAAGTAATAAGTATAATTATTACAGTTCTAGCGATAATAACTGCATTATATGGGTAATAATGCACGTTATATTGCTAGTAGTATAAGTAATAAGTATAATTATTACAGTTCTAGCGATAATAACTGCATAATATGGGTAATAATGCACGTTATATTGCTAATAATATAAGTAATGAGTACAATTATTACAGTTCTAGCGATAATAACTGCATTATATGGGTAATAATGCACGTTATATTGCTAATAATATAAGTAATAAGTATAATTATTACAGTTCTAGCGATAATAACTGCATTATATGGGTAATAATGCATGTTATATTGATAATATTGGGAGTAATAAGTATATTTATTATGGTTCTAGCGATAATAACTGCATAATATGGGTAACAATGCATGTTATATTGAGAATAATATAAGTAATAAGTATAATTATTACAGTTCTGGCGACAATAACTGCATTATGTGGGTAACAATGCACGTTATATTGCTAATAGTATAAGTAATTAGTATATTTATTACAGTTCTAGCGATAATAACTGCATTATATGGGTAATAATGCATGTTATATTGATAATATCGGGAGTAATAAGTATAATTATTATATTTCTAGCGATAATAATAGTAAAATATGGCAAATAGTGCATGTTATATTGATAATAATAAAAGTAACAAATATATTTATTACAGTTCTATCGATAATAACTGCATAATATGGGTAATAATGCATGTTATATTGATGATAATAAAAGTAATACGTATATTTATTATAGCTCTTGCGATAATAACTGCATCATATGGGTAATAATGCATGTTATATTGATAATAATCTAAGTAATAAGTATAATTATTACAGTTCTAGCGATAATAACTGCATTATATGGGTAAAAATGCATGTTGTATTGATAATAATATAAGTAATAAGTATAATTATTACAGTTCTGGCGATAATAACTGCATTATATGGGTAAAAATGCATGTTATATTGATGATAATGAAAGTAATACGAATATTTATTATAGTTCTAGCGATAATAACTGCATAATATGGGTAATAATGCATGTTATATTGAGAATAATATAAGTTATAAGTATAATTATTACAGTTCTAGCGATAATACCTCCATTATATGGGTAATAATGCACGTTATATTGCTAACAATATAAGTAATAAGTATAATTATTACAGTTCTAGCGATAATAACTGCATTATATGGGTAAAAATGCATGTTATATTGATAATATTGGGAGTAATAAGTATATTTATTATGGTTCTAGCGATAATAACTGCATAATATGGGTAATAATGCATGTTATATTGATAATAATCTAAGTAATAAGTATAATTATTACAGTTGTGGCGATAATAACTGCATTATATGGGTAATAATGCATGTTGTATTGATGATAATGAAAGTAATACGAATATTTATTATAGTTCTAGCGATAATAACTGCATAATATGGGTAATAATGCATGTTATATTGAGAATAATATAAGTTATAAGTATAATTATTACAGTTCTGGCGATAATAACTGCATATTATGGGTAATAATGCACGTTATATTGCTAAGAGTATAAGTAATAAGTATAATTATTACAGTTCTAACGATAATACCTCCATTATATGGGTAATAATGCATGTTATATTGATAATGATATAAGTAATAAGTATAATTATTACAGTTCTAGCGATAATAACTGCATTATATGGGTAATAATGCATGTTATCTTGATAATAATATAAGTAATAAGTATAATTATTACAGTTCTAGCGATAATAACTGCATTATATGGGTAATAATGCACGTTATATTGCTAGTAGTATAAGTAATAAGTATAATTATTACAGTTCTAGCGATAATAACCGCATGATATGGGTAATAATGCACGTTATATTGCTAATAATATAAGTAATGAGTACAATTATTACAGTTCTAGCGATAATAACTGCATTATATGGGTAATAATGCATGTTACATTGATAATATTGGGAGTAATAAGTGTATTTATTATAGTTCTAGCGATAATAACTGCATAATATGGGTAATAATGCATGTTATATTGATATTAATATAAGTAATAAGTATAATTATTATAGTTCTAGCAATAATACCTCCATTATATGGGTAATAATGCATGTTATATTGATGATAATGAAAGTGATACGTATATTTATTATAGCTCTTGCGACAATAACTGCATCATATGGGTAATAATGCATGTTATATTGATAATAATCTAAGTAATAAGTATAATTATTACAGTTCTAGCGATAATAACTGCATTATATGGGTAATAATGCATGTTATATTGATAATAATATAAGTAATAAGTATAATTATTACAGTTCTAGCGATAATAACTGCATTATATGGGTAATAATGCATGTTATATTGATGATAATGAAAGTAATACGAATATTTATTATAGTTCTAGCGATAATAACTGCATAATATGGGTAATAATGCATGTTATATTGAGAATAATATAAGTAATAAGTATAATTATTACAGTTCTGGCGATAATAACTGCATTATATGGGTAATAATGCACGTTATATTGCTAATAGTATAAGTAATAAGTATAATTATTACAGTTCTAGCGATAATAACTGCATAATATGGGTAATAATGCACGTTACATTGCTAATAATATAAGTAATAAGTATAATTATTACAGTTCTAGCGATAATAACTGCATTATATGGGTAAAAATGCATGTTATATTGATAATATTGGGAGTAATAAGTATATTTATTATGGTCCTAGAGATAATAACTGCATAATATGGGTAATAATGCATGTTATATTGATAATAATATAAGTAATAAGTATAATTATTACAGTTCTAACGATAATACCTCCATTATATGGGTAATAATGCATGTTATATTGATGATAATGAAAGTAATACGTATATTTATTATAGTTCTTGCGATAATAACTGCATAATATGGGTAACAATGCATGTTATATTGAGAATAATATAAGTAATAAGTATAATTATTACAGTTCTGGCGACAATAACTGCATTATATGGGTAACAATGCACGTTATATTGCTAATAGTATAAGTAATTAGTATATTTATTACAGTTCTAGCGATAATAACTGCATTATATGGGTAATAATGCATGTTATATTGATAATAATAAAAGTAACAAATATATTTATTACAGTTCTATCGATAATAACTGCATAATATGGGTAATAATGCATGTTATATTGATGATAATAAAAGTAATACGTATATTTATTATAGCTCTTGCGATAATAACTGCATCATATGGGTAATAATGCATGTTATATTGATAATAATCTAAGTAATAAGTATAATTATTACAGTTCTAGCGATAATAACTGCATTATATGGGTAAAAATGCATGTTGTCTTGATAATATTGGGAGTAATAAGTATATTTATTATGGTTCTAGAGATAATAACTGCATAATATGGGTAATAATGCATGTTATATTGATAATAATATAAGTAATAAGTATAATTATTACAGTTCTAGCGATAATACCTCCATTATATGGGTAATAATGCATGTTATATTGATAATAGTATAAGTAATAAGTATAATTATTATAGTTCTAGCAATAATACCTCCATTATATGGGTAATAATGCATGTTATATTGATGATAATGAAAGTGATACGTATATTTATTGTAGCTCTTGCGACAATAACTGCATCATATGGGTAATAATGCATGTTATATTGATAATAATCTAAGTAATAAGTATAATTATTACAGTTCTAGCGATAATAACTGCATTATATGGGTAATAATGCATGTTATATTGATAATAATATAAGTAATAAGTATAATTATTACAGTTCTATCGATAATAACTGCATAATATGGGTAATAATGCATGTTATATTGATGATAATGAAAGTAATACGAATATTTATTATAGTTCTAGCGATAATAACTGCATAATATGGGTAATAATGCATGTTATATTGAGAATAATATAAGTTATAAGTATAATTATTACAGTTCTAGCGATAATACCTCCATTATATGGGTAATACTGCATGTTATATTGATGATAATGAAAGTGATACGTATATTTATTATAGCTCTTGCGACAATAACTGCATCATATGGGTAATAATGCATGTTATATTGATAATAATCTAAGTAATAAGTATAATTATTACAGTTCTAGCGATAATAACTGCATTATATGGGTAATAACGCATGTTATATTGATAATAATCTAAGTAATAAGTATAATTATTACAGTTCTAGCGATAATAACTGCATTATATGGGTAATAATGCACGTTATATTGCTAACAATATAAGTAATAAGTATAATTATTACAGTTCTAGCGATAATAACTGCATTATATGGGTAAAAATGCATGTTATATTGATAATATTGGGAGTAATAAGTATATTTATTATGGTTCTAGCGATAATAACTGCATAATATGGGTAATAATGCATGTTATATTCATAATAATCTAAGTAATAAGTATAATTATTACAGTTGTGGCGATAATAACTGCATTATATGGGTAATAATGCATGTTATATTGATGATAATGAAAGTAATACGAATATTTATTATAGTTCTAGCGATAATAACTGCATAATATGGGTAATAATGCATGTTATATTGAGAATAATATAAGTTATAAGTATAATTATTACAGTTCTGGCGATAATAACTGCATATTATGGGTAATAATGCACGTTATATTGCTAAGAGTATAAGTAATAAGTATAATTATTACAGTTCTAGCGATAATACCTCCATTATATGGGTAATAATGCATGTTATATTGATAATGATATAAGTAATAAGTATAATTATTACAGTTCTAGCGATAATAACTGCATTATATGGGTAATAATGCATGTTATCTTGATAATAATATAAGTAATAAGTATAATTATTACAGTTCTAGCGATAATAACTGCATTATATGGGTAATAATGCACGTTATATTGCTAGTAGTATAAGTAATAAGTATAATTATTACAGTTCTAGCGATAATAACTGCATGATATGGGTAATAATGCACGTTATATTGCTAATAATATAAGTAATGAGTACAATTATTACAGTTCTAGCGATAATAACTGCATTATATGGGTAATAATGCATGTTACATTGATAATATTGGGAGTAATAAGTGTATTTATTATAGTTCTAGCGATAATAACTGCATAATATGGGTAATAGTGCATGTTATATTGATATTAATATAAGTAATAAGTATAATTATTATAGTTCTAGCAATAATACCTCCATTATATGGGTAATAATGCATGTTATATTGATGATAATGAAAGTGATACGTATATTTATTATAGCTCTTGCGACAATAACTGCATCATATGGGTAATAATGCATGTTATATTGATAATAATCTAAGTAATAAGTATAATTATTACAGTTCTAGCGATAATAACTGCATTATATGGGTAATAATGCATGTTATATTGATAATAATATAAGTAATAAGTATAATTATTACAGTTCTAGCGATAATAACTGCATTATATGGGTAATAACGCATGTTATATTGATAATAATCTAAGTAATAAGCATAATTATTACAGTTCTAGCGATGATACCTCCATTATATGGGTAATAATGCATGTTATATTGATAATAGTATAAGTAATATGTATAATTATTATAGTTCTAGCAATAATACCTCCATTATATGGGTAATAATGCATGTTATATTGATGATAATGAAAGTGATACGTATATTTATTATAGCTCTTGCGACAATAACTGCATCATATGGGTAATAATGCATGTTATATTGATAATAATCTAAGTAATAAGTATAATTATTACAGTTCTAGCGTTAATAACTGCATTATATGGGTAATAATGCATGTTATATTGATAATAATATAAGTAATAAGTATAATTATTACAGTTCTGGCGATAATAACTGCATTATATGGGTAATAATGCATGTTATATTGATGATAATGAAAGTAATACGAATATTTATTATAGTTCTAGCGATAATAACTGCATAATATGGGTAATAATGCATGTTATATTGAGAATAATATAAGTTATAAGTATAATTATTACAGTTCTAGCGATAATACCTCCATTATATGGGTAATAATGCATGTTATATTGATAATAGTATAAGTAGTAAGTATAATTATTATAGTTCTAGCAATAATACCTCCATTATATGGGTAATAATGCATGTTATATTGATGATAATGAAAGTGATACGTATATTTATTATAGCTCTTGCGACAATAACTGCATCATATGGGTAATAATGCATGTTATATTGATAATAATCTAAGTAATAAGTATAATTATTACAGTTCTAGCGATAATAACTGCATTATATGGGTAATAATGCATGTTATATTGCTAATAATATAAGTAATAAGTATAATTATTACAGTTCTAGCGATAATAACTGCATTATATGGGTAATAACGCATGTTATATTGATAATAATCTAAGTAATAAGCATAATTATTACAGTTCTAGCGATAATAACTGCATTATATGGGTAATAATGCACGTTATATTGCTAACAATATAAGTAATAAGTATAATTATTACAGTTCTAGCGATAATAACTGCATTATATGGGTAAAAATGCATGTTATATTGATAATATTGGGAGTAATAAGTATATTTATTATGGTTCTAGCGATAATAACTGCATAATATGGGTAATAATGCATGTTATATTGATAATAATCTAAGTAATAAGTATAATTATTACAGTTCTGGCGATAATAACTGCATTATATGGGTAATAATGCATGTTATATTGATGATAATGAAAGTAATACGAATATTTATTATAGTTCTAGCGATAATAACTGCATAATATGGGTAATAATGCATGTTATATTGAGAATAATATAAGTAATAAGTATAATTATTACAGTTCTGGCGATAATAACTGCATTATATGGGTAATAATGCACGTTATATTGCTAATAGTATAAGTAATAAGTATAATTATTACAGTTCTAGCGATAATAACTGCATAATATGGGTAATAATGCACGTTACATTGCTAATAATATAAGTAATAAGTATAATTATTACAGTTCTAGCGATAATAACTGCATTATATGGGTAAAAATGCATGTTATATTGATAATATTGGGAGTAATAAGTATATTTATTATGGTCCTAGAGATAATAACTGCATAATATGGGTAATAATGCATGTTATATTGATAATAATATAAGTAATAAGTATAATTATTACAGTTCTAACGATAATACCTCCATTATATGGGTAATAATGCATGTTATATTGATGATAATGAAAGTAATACGTATATTTATTATAGTTCTTGCGATAATAACTGCATAATATGGGTAACTATGCATGTTATATTGAGAATAATATAAGTAATAAGTATAATTATTACAGTTCTGGCGACAATAACTGCATTATATGGGTAACAATGCACGTTATATTGCTAATAGTATAAGTAATTAGTATATTTATTACAGTTCTAGCGATAATAACTGCATTATATGGGTAATAATGCATGTTATATTGATAATAATAAAAGTAACAAATATATTTATTACAGTTCTATCGATAATAACTGCATAATATGGGTAATAATGCATGTTATATTGATGATAATAAAAGTAATACGTATATTTATTATAGCTCTTGCGATAATAACTGCATCATATGGGTAATAATGCATGTTATATTGATAATAATCTAAGTAATAAGTATAATTATTACAGTTCTAGCGATAATAACTGCATTATATGGGTAAAAATGCATGTTGTCTTGATAATATTGGGAGTAATAAGTATATTTATTATGGTTCTAGAGATAATAACTGCATCATATGGGTAATAATGCATGTTATATTGATAATAATCTAAGTAATAAGTATAATTATTACAGTTCTAGCGATAATAACTGCATTATATGGGTAATAATGCATGTTATATTGCTAATAATATAAGTAATAAGTATAATTATTACAGTTCTAGCGATAATAACTGCATTATATGGGTAATAACGCATGTTATATTGATAATAATCTAAGTAATAAGCATAATTATTACAGTTCTAGCGATAATAACTGCATTATATGGGTAATAATGCACGTTATATTGCTAACAATATAAGTAATAAGTATAATTATTACAGTTCTAGCGATAATAACTGCATTATATGGGTAAAAATGCATGTTATATTGATAATATTGGGAGTAATAAGTATATTTATTATGGTTCTAGCGATAATAACTGCATAATATGGGTAATAATGCATGTTATATTGATAATAATCTAAGTAATAAGTATAATTATTACAGTTCTGGCGATAATAACTGCATTATATGGGTAATAATGCATGTTATATTGATGATAATGAAAGTAATACGAATATTTATTATAGTTCTAGCGATAATAACTGCATAATATGGGTAATAATGCATGTTATATTGAGAATAATATAAGTAATAAGTATAATTATTACAGTTCTGGCGATAATAACTGCATTATATGGGTAATAATGCACGTTATATTGCTAATAGTATAAGTAATAAGTATAATTATTACAGTTCTAGCGATAATAACTGCATAATATGGGTAATAATGCACGTTACATTGCTAATAATATAAGTAATAAGTATAATTATTACAGTTCTAGCGATAATAACTGCATTATATGGGTAAAAATGCATGTTATATTGATAATATTGGGAGTAATAAGTATATTTATTATGGTCCTAGAGATAATAACTGCATAATATGGGTAATAATGCATGTTATATTGATAATAATATAAGTAATAAGTATAATTATTACAGTTCTAACGATAATACCTCCATTATATGGGTAATAATGCATGTTATATTGATGATAATGAAAGTAATACGTATATTTATTATAGTTCTTGCGATAATAACTGCATAATATGGGTAACTATGCATGTTATATTGAGAATAATATAAGTAATAAGTATAATTATTACAGTTCTGGCGACAATAACTGCATTATATGGGTAACAATGCACGTTATATTGCTAATAGTATAAGTAATTAGTATATTTATTACAGTTCTAGCGATAATAACTGCATTATATGGGTAATAATGCATGTTATATTGATAATAATAAAAGTAACAAATATATTTATTACAGTTCTATCGATAATAACTGCATAATATGGGTAATAATGCATGTTATATTGATGATAATAAAAGTAATACGTATATTTATTATAGCTCTTGCGATAATAACTGCATCATATGGGTAATAATGCATGTTATATTGATAATAATCTAAGTAATAAGTATAATTATTACAGTTCTAGCGATAATAACTGCATTATATGGGTAAAAATGCATGTTGTCTTGATAATATTGGGAGTAATAAGTATATTTATTATGGTTCTAGAGATAATAACTGCATAATATGGGTAATAATGCATGTTATATTGATAATAATATAAGTAATAAGTATAATTATTACAGTTCTAGCGATAATACCTCCATTATATGGGTAATAATGCATGTTATATTGATAATAGTATAAGTAATAAGTATAATTATTATAGTTCTAGCAATAATACCTCCATTATATGGGTAATAATGCATGTTATATTGATGATAATGAAAGTGATACGTATATTTATTATAGCTCTTGCGACAATAACTGCATCATATGGGTAATAATGCATGTTATATTGATAATAATCTAAGTAATAAGTATAATTATTACAGTTCTAGCGATAATAACTGCATTATATGGGTAATAATGCATGTTATATTGATAATAATATAAGTAATAAGTATAATTATTACAGTTCTATCGATAATAACTGCATAATATGGGTAATAATGCATGTTATATTGATGATAATGAAAGTAATACGAATATTTATTATAGTTCTAGCGATAATAACTGCATAATATGGGTAATAATGCATGTTATATTGAGAATAATATAAGTTATAAGTATAATTATTACAGTTCTAGCGATAATACCTCCATTATATGGGTAATACTGCATGTTATATTGATGATAATGAAAGTGATACGTATATTTATTATAGCTCTTGCGACAATAACTGCATCATATGGGTAATAATGCATGTTATATTGATAATAATCTAAGTAATAAGTATAATTATTACAGTTCTAGCGATAATAACTGCATTATATGGGTAATAACGCATGTTATATTGATAATAATCTAAGTAATAAGTATAATTATTACAGTTCTAGCGATAATAACTGCATTATATGGGTAATAATGCACGTTATATTGCTAACAATATAAGTAATAAGTATAATTATTACAGTTCTAGCGATAATAACTGCATTATATGGGTAATAATGCATGTTATATTGATAATAATCTAAGTAATAAGTATAATTATTACAGTTCTAGCGATAATAACTGCATTATATGGGTAAAAATGCATGTTGTCTTGATAATATTGGGAGTAATAAGTATATTTATTATGGTTCTAGAGATAATAACTGCATCATATGGGTAATAATGCATGTTATATTGATAATAATCTAAGTAATAAGTATAATTATTACAGTTCTAGCGATAATAACTGCATTATATGGGTAATAATGCATGTTATATTGCTAATAATATAAGTAATAAGTATAATTATTACAGTTCTAGCGATAATAACTGCATTATATGGGTAATAACGCATGTTATATTGATAATAATCTAAGTAATAAGCATAATTATTACAGTTCTAGCGATAATAACTGCATTATATGGGTAATAATGCACGTTATATTGCTAACAATATAAGTAATAAGTATAATTATTACAGTTCTAGCGATAATAACTGCATTATATGGGTAAAAATGCATGTTATATTGATAATATTGGGAGTAATAAGTATATTTATTATGGTTCTAGCGATAATAACTGCATAATATGGGTAATAATGCATGTTATATTGATAATAATCTAAGTAATAAGTATAATTATTACAGTTCTGGCGATAATAACTGCATTATATGGGTAATAATGCATGTTATATTGATGATAATGAAAGTAATACGAATATTTATTATAGTTCTAGCGATAATAACTGCATAATATGGGTAATAATGCATGTTATATTGAGAATAATATAAGTAATAAGTATAATTATTACAGTTCTGGCGATAATAACTGCATTATATGGGTAATAATGCACGTTATATTGCTAATAGTATAAGTAATAAGTATAATTATTACAGTTCTAGCGATAATAACTGCATAATATGGGTAATAATGCACGTTACATTGCTAATAATATAAGTAATAAGTATAATTATTACAGTTCTAGCGATAATAACTGCATTATATGGGTAAAAATGCATGTTATATTGATAATATTGGGAGTAATAAGTATATTTATTATGGTCCTAGAGATAATAACTGCATAATATGGGTAATAATGCATGTTATATTGATAATAATATAAGTAATAAGTATAATTATTACAGTTCTAACGATAATACCTCCATTATATGGGTAATAATGCATGTTATATTGATGATAATGAAAGTAATACGTATATTTATTATAGTTCTTGCGATAATAACTGCATAATATGGGTAACTATGCATGTTATATTGAGAATAATATAAGTAATAAGTATAATTATTACAGTTCTGGCGACAATAACTGCATTATATGGGTAACAATGCACGTTATATTGCTAATAGTATAAGTAATTAGTATATTTATTACAGTTCTAGCGATAATAACTGCATTATATGGGTAATAATGCATGTTATATTGATAATAATAAAAGTAACAAATATATTTATTACAGTTCTATCGATAATAACTGCATAATATGGGTAATAATGCATGTTATATTGATGATAATAAAAGTAATACGTATATTTATTATAGCTCTTGCGATAATAACTGCATCATATGGGTAATAATGCATGTTATATTGATAATAATCTAAGTAATAAGTATAATTATTACAGTTCTAGCGATAATAACTGCATTATATGGGTAAAAATGCATGTTGTCTTGATAATATTGGGAGTAATAAGTATATTTATTATGGTTCTAGAGATAATAACTGCATAATATGGGTAATAATGCATGTTATATTGATAATAATATAAGTAATAAGTATAATTATTACAGTTCTAGCGATAATACCTCCATTATATGGGTAATAATGCATGTTATATTGATAATAGTATAAGTAATAAGTATAATTATTATAGTTCTAGCAATAATACCTCCATTATATGGGTAATAATGCATGTTATATTGATGATAATGAAAGTGATACGTATATTTATTATAGCTCTTGCGACAATAACTGCATCATATGGGTAATAATGCATGTTATATTGATAATAATCTAAGTAATAAGTATAATTATTACAGTTCTAGCGATAATAACTGCATTATATGGGTAATAATGCATGTTATATTGATAATAATATAAGTAATAAGTATAATTATTACAGTTCTATCGATAATAACTGCATAATATGGGTAATAATGCATGTTATATTGATGATAATGAAAGTAATACGAATATTTATTATAGTTCTAGCGATAATAACTGCATAATATGGGTAATAATGCATGTTATATTGAGAATAATATAAGTTATAAGTATAATTATTACAGTTCTAGCGATAATACCTCCATTATATGGGTAATACTGCATGTTATATTGATGATAATGAAAGTGATACGTATATTTATTATAGCTCTTGCGACAATAACTGCATCATATGGGTAATAATGCATGTTATATTGATAATAATCTAAGTAATAAGTATAATTATTACAGTTCTAGCGATAATAACTGCATTATATGGGTAATAACGCATGTTATATTGATAATAATCTAAGTAATAAGTATAATTATTACAGTTCTAGCGATAATAACTGCATTATATGGGTAATAATGCACGTTATATTGCTAACAATATAAGTAATAAGTATAATTATTACAGTTCTAGCGATAATAACTGCATTATATGGGTAAAAATGCATGTTATATTGATAATATTGGGAGTAATAAGTATATTTATTATGGTTCTAGCGATAATAACTGCATAATATGGGTAATAATGCATGTTATATTGATAATAATCTAAGTAATAAGTATAATTATTACAGTTGTGGCGATAATAACTGCATTATATGGGTAATAATGCATGTTATATTGATGATAATGAAAGTAATACGAATATTTATTATAGTTCTAGCGATAATAACTGCATAATATGGGTAATAATGCATGTTATATTGAGAATAATATAAGTTATAAGTATAATTATTACAGTTCTGGCGATAATAACTGCATATTATGGGTAATAATGCACGTTATATTGCTAAGAGTATAAGTAATAAGTATAATTATTACAGTTCTAGCGATAATACCTCCATTATATGGGTAATAATGCATGTTATATTGATAATGATATAAGTAATAAGTATAATTATTACAGTTCTAGCGATAATAACTGCATTATATGGGTAATAATGCATGTTATCTTGATAATAATATAAGTAATAAGTATAATTATTACAGTTCTAGCGATAATAACTGCATTATATGGGTAATAATGCATGTTACATTGATAATATTGGGAGTAATAAGTGTATTTATTATAGTTCTAGCGATAATAACTGCATAATATGGGTAATAATGCATGATATATTGATATTAATATAAGTAATAAGTATAATTATTATAGTTCTAGCAATAATACCTCCATTATATGGGTAATAATGCATGTTATATTGATGATAATGAAAGTGATACGTATATTTATTATAGCTCTTGCGACAATAACTGCATCATATGGGTAATAATGCATGTTATATTGATAATAATCTAAGTAATAAGTATAATTATTACAGTTCTAGCGATAATAACTGCATTATATGGGTAATAATGCATGTTATATTGATAATAATATAAGTAATAAGTATAATTATTACAGTTCTAGCGATAATAACTGCATTATATGGGTAATAACGCATGTTATATTGATAATAATCTAAGTAATAAGCATAATTATTACAGTTCTAGCGATGATACCTCCATTATATGGGTAATAATGCATGTTATATTGATAATAGTATAAGTAATATGTATAATTATTATAGTTCTAGCAATAATACCTCCATTATATGGGTAATAATGCATGTTATATTGATGATAATGAAAGTGATACGTATATTTATTATAGCTCTTGCGACAATAACTGCATCATATGGGTAATAATGCATGTTATATTGATAATAATCTAAGTAATAAGTATAATTATTACAGTTCTAGCGATAATAACTGCATTATATGGGTAATAATGCATGTTATATTGATAATAATATAAGTAATAAGTATAATTATTACAGTTCTGGCGATAATAACTGCATTATATGGGTAATAATGCATGTTATATTGATGATAATGAAAGTAATACGAATATTTATTATAGTTCTAGCGATAATAACTGCATAATATGGGTAATAATGCATGTTATATTGAGAATAATATAAGTTATAAGTATAATTATTACAGTTCTAGCGATAATACCTCCATTATATGGGTAATAATGCATGTTATATTGATAATAGTATAAGTAGTAAGTATAATTATTATAGTTCTAGCAATAATACCTCCATTATATGGGTAATAATGCATGTTATATTGATGATAATGAAAGTGATACGTATATTTATTATAGCTCTTGCGACAATAACTGCATCATATGGGTAATAATGCATGTTATATTGATAATAATCTAAGTAATAAGTATAATTATTACAGTTCTAGCGATAATAACTGCATTATATGGGTAATAATGCATGTTATATTGCTAATAATATAAGTAATAAGAATAATTATTACAGTTCTAGCGATAATAACTGCATTATATGGGTAATAACGCATGTTATATTGATAATAATCTAAGTAATAAGCATAATTATTACAGTTCTAGCGATAATAACTGCATTATATGGGTAATAATGCACGTTATATTGCTAACAATATAAGTAATAAGTATAATTATTACAGTTCTAGCGATAATAACTGCATTATATGGGTAAAAATGCATGTTATATTGATAATATTGGGAGTAATAAGTATATTTATTATGGTTCTAGCGATAATAACTGCATAATATGGGTAATAATGCATGTTATATTGATAATAATCTAAGTAATAAGTATAATTATTACAGTTCTGGCGATAATAACTGCATTATATGGGTAATAATGCATGTTATATTGATGATAATGAAAGTAATACGAATATTTATTATAGTTCTAGCGATAATAACTGCATAATATGGGTAATAATGCATGTTATATTGAGAATAATATAAGTAATAAGTATAATTATTACAGTTCTGGCGATAATAACTGCATTATATGGGTAATAATGCACGTTATATTGCTAATAGTATAAGTAATAAGTATAATTATTACAGTTCTAGCGATAATAACTGCATAATATGGGTAATAATGCACGTTACATTGCTAATAATATAAGTAATAAGTATAATTATTACAGTTCTAGCGATAATAACTGCATTATATGGGTAAAAATGCATGTTATATTGATAATATTGGGAGTAATAAGTATATTTATTATGGTCCTAGAGATAATAACTGCATAATATGGGTAATAATGCATGTTATATTGATAATAATATAAGTAATAAGTATAATTATTACAGTTCTAACGATAATACCTCCATTATATGGGTAATAATGCATGTTATATTGATGATAATGAAAGTAATACGTATATTTATTATAGTTCTTGCGATAATAACTGCATAATATGGGTAACAATGCATGTTATATTGAGAATAATATAAGTAATAAGTATAATTATTACAGTTCTGGCGACAATAACTGCATTATATGGGTAACAATGCACGTTATATTGCTAATAGTATAAGTAATTAGTATATTTATTACAGTTCTAGCGATAATGACTGCATTATATGGGTAATAATGCATGTTATATTGATAATATCGGGAGTAATAAGTATAATTATTATATTTCTAGCGATAATAATAGTAAAATATGGCAAATAGTGCATGTTATATTGATAATAATAAAAGTAACAAATATATTTATTACAGTTCTATCGATAATAACTGCATAATATGGGTAATAATGCATGTTATATTGATGATAATAAAAGTAATACGTATATTTATTATAGCTCTTGCGATAATAACTGCATCATATGGGTAATAATGCATGTTATATTGATAATAATCTAAGTAATAAGTATAATTATTACAGTTCTAGCGATAATAACTGCATTATATGGGTAAAAATGCATGTTGTCTTGATAATATTGGGAGTAATAAGTATATTTATTATGGTTCTAGAGATAATAACTGCATAATATGGGTAATAATGCATGTTATATTGATAATAATATAAGTAATAAGTATAATTATTACAGTTCTAGCGATAATACCTCCATTATATGGGTAATAATGCATGTTATATTGATAATAGTATAAGTAATAAGTATAATTATTATAGTTCTAGCAATAATACCTCCATTATATGGGTAATAATGCATGTTATATTGATGATAATGAAAGTGATACGTATATTTATTATAGCTCTTGCGACAATAACTGCATCATATGGGTAATAATGCATGTTATATTGATAATAATCTAAGTAATAAGTATAATTATTACAGTTCTAGCGATAATAACTGCATTATATGGGTAATAATGCATGTTATATTGATAATAATATAAGTAATAAGTATAATTATTACAGTTCTATCGATAATAACTGCATAATATGGGTAATAATGCATGTTATATTGATGATAATGAAAGTAATACGAATATTTATTATAGTTCTAGCGATAATAACTGCATTATATGGGTAAAAATGCATGTTATATTGATAATATTGGGAGTAATAAGTATATTTATTATGGTTCTAGCGATAATAACTGCATAATATGGGTAATAATGCATGTTATATTGATAATAATCTAAGTAATAAGTATAATTATTACAGTTCTGGCGATAATAACTGCATTATATGGGTAATAATGCATGTTATATTGATGATAATGAAAGTAATACGAATATTTATTATAGTTCTAGCGATAATAACTGCATAATATTGGTAATAATGCATGTTATATTGAGAATAATATAAGTTATAAGTATAATTATTACAGTTCTGGCGATAATAACTGCATCTTATGGGTAATAATGCATGTTATATTGAGAATAATATAAGTAATAAGTATAATTATTACAGTTCTGGCGATAATAACTGCATTATATGGGTAACAATGCACGTTATATTGCTAATAGTATAAGTAATAAGTATAATTATTACAGTTCTAGCAATAATACCTCCATTATATGGGTAATAATGCATGTTATATTGATAATAATCTAAGTAATAAGTATAATTATTACAGTTCTAGCGATAATAACTGCATTATATGGGTAATAACGCATGTTATATTGATAATAATCTAAGTAATAAGTATAATTATTACAGTTCTAGCGATAATAACTGCATTATATGGGTAATAATGCACGTTATATTGCTAACAATATAAGTAATAAGTATAATTATTACAGTTCTAGCGATAATAACTGCATTATATGGGTAAAAATGCATGTTATATTGATAATATTGGGAGTAATAAGTATATTTATTATGGTTCTAGCGATAATAACTGCATAATATGGGTAATAATGCATGTTATATTGATAATAATATAAGTAATGAGTACAATTATTACAGTTCCAGCGATAATAACTGCATTATATGGGTAATAATACATGTTATATTGATAATAATATAAGTAATAAGTATAATTATTACAGTTCTGGCGACAATAACGGCATTATATGGGTAACAATGCACGTTATATTGCTAACAGTATAAGTAGTAAGTATATTTATTACAGTTCTATCGATAATAACTGCATAATATGGGTAATAATGCATGTTATATTGATGATAATAAAAGTAATACGTATATTTATTATAGTTCTAGCGATAATAACTGCATAATATGGGTAATAATGCATGTTATATTGTTAATAATATAAGTAATAAGTATAATTATTACAGTTCTAGCGATAATAACTGCATTATATGGGTAATAATGCACGTTATATTGCTAACAATATAAGTAATAAGTATAATTATTACAGTTCTAGCGATAATAACTGCATTATATGGGTAAAAATGCATGTTATATTGATAATATTGGGAGTAATAAGTATATTTATTATGGTTCTAGCGATAATAACTGCATAATATGGGTAATAATGCATGTTATATTGCTAACAATATAAGTAATAAGTATAATTATTACAGTTCTAGCGATAATAACTGCATTATATGGGTAAAAATGCATGTTATATTGATAATATTGGGAGTAATAAGTATATTTATTATGGTTCTAGCGATAATAACCGCATAATATGGGTAATAATGCATGTTATATTGCTAACAATATAAGTAATAAGTATAATTATTACAGTTCTAGCGATAATAACTGCATTATATGGGTAAAAATGCATGTTATATTGATAATATTGGGAGTAATAAGTATATTTATTATGGTTCTAGCGATAATAACTGCATAATATGGGTAATAATGCATGTTATATTGATAATAATCTAAGTAATAAGTATAATTATTACAGTTGTGGCGATAATAACTGCATTATATGGGTAATAATGCATGTTATATTGATGATAATGAAAGTAATACGAATATTTATTATAGTTCTAGCGATAATAACTGCATAATATGGGTAATAATGCATGTTATATTGAGAATAATATAAGTTATAAGTATAATTATTACAGTTCTGGCGATAATAACTGCATATTATGGGTAATAATGCACGTTATATTGCTAAGAGTATAAGTAATAAGTATAATTATTACAGTTCTAGCGATAATACCTCCATTATATGGGTAATAATGCATGTTATATTGATAATGATATAAGTAATAAGTATAATTATTACAGTTCTAGCGATAATAACTGCATTATATGGGTAATAATGCATGTTATCTTGATAATAATATAAGTAATAAGTATAATTATTACAGTTCTAGCGATAATAACTGCATTATATGGGTAATAATGCACGTTATATTGCTAGTAGTATAAGTAATAAGTATAATTATTACAGTTCTAGCGATAATAACTGCATGATATGGGTAATAATGCACGTTATATTGCTAATAATATAAGTAATGAGTACAATTATTACAGTTCTAGCGATAATAACTGCATTATATGGGTAATAATGCACGTTATATTGCTAATAATATAAGTAATAAGTATAATTATTACAGTTCTAGCGATAATAACTGCATTATATGGGTAATAATGCATGTTACATTGATAATATTGGGAGTAATAAGTGTATTTATTATAGTTCTAGCGATAATAACTGCATAATATGGGTAATAATGCATGTTATATTGATATTAATATAAGTAATAAGTATAATTATTATAGTTCTAGCAATAATACCTCCATTATATGGGTAATAATGCATGTTATATTGATGATAATGAAAGTGATACGTATATTTATTATAGCTCTTGCGATAATAACTGCATCTTATGGGTAATAATGCATGTTATATTGAGAATAATATAAGTAATAAGTATAATTATTACAGTTCTGGCGATAATAACTGCATTATATGGGTAACAATGCACGTTATATTGCTAATAGTATAAGTAATAAGTTTAATTATTACAGTTCTAGCAATAATACCTCCATTATATGGGTAATAATGCATGTTATATTGATATTAATATAAGTAATAAGTATAATTATTACAGTTCTAGCGATAATAACTGCATAATATGGGAAATAATGCATGTTATATTGATGATAATAAAAGTAATACGTATATTTATTATAGTTCTAGCGATAATAACTTCATAATATGGGTAATAATGCATGTTATATTGAGAATAATATAAGTAATAAGTATAATTATTACAGTTCTGGCGATAATAACTGCAGTATATGGGTAATAATGCACGTTATATTGATAATATTGGGAGTAATAAGTATATTTATTATGGTTCTAGCGATAATAACTGCATAATATGGGTAATAATGCATGTTATATTGCTAACAATATAAGTAATAAGTATAATTATTACAGTTCTAGCGATAATAACTGCATTATATGGGTAAAAATGCATGTTATATTGATAATATTGGGAGTAATAAGTATATTTATTATGGTTCTAGCGATAATAACCGCATAATATGGGTAATAATGCATGTTATATTGCTAACAATATAAGTAATAAGTATAATTATTACAGTTCTAGCGATAATAACTGCATTATATGGGTAAAAATGCATGTTATATTGATAATATTGGGAGTAATAAGTATATTTATTATGGTTCTAGCGATAATAACTGCATAATATGGGTAATAATGCATGTTATATTGATAATAATCTAAGTAATATGCATAATTATTACAGTTCTAGCGATAATAACTGCATTATATGGGTAATAATGCACGTTATATTGCTAACAATATAAGTAATAAGTATAATTATTACAGTTCTAGCGATAATAACTGCATTATATGGGTAAAAATGCGTGTTATATTGATAATATTGGGAGTAATAAGTATATTTATTATGCTTCTAGCGATAATAACTGCATAATATGGGTAATAATGCATGTTATATTGATGATAATGAAAGTGATACGTATATTTATTATAGTTCTTGCGATAATAACTGCATCATATGGGTAATAATGCATGTTATATTGAGAATAATATAAGTAATAAGTATAATAATTACAGTTCTGGCGATAATAACTGCATTATATGGGTAACAATGCACGTTATATTGATAATAGTATAAGTAATAAGTATAATTATTACAGTTCTAGCGATAATAACTGCATTATATGGGTAATAATGCACGTTATATTGCTAATAATATAAGTAATAAGTATAATTATTACAGTTCTAGCGATAATAACTGCATTATATGGGTAATAATGCACGTTATATTGCTAACAATATAAGTAATAAGTATAATTATTACAGTTCTAGCGACAATAACTGCATTATATGGGTAGTAATGCATGTTATATTGATAATATTGGGAGTAATAAGTATATTTATTATGGTTCTAGAGATAATAACTGCATAATATGGGTAATAATGCATGTTATATTGATAATAATATAAGTAATAAGTATAATTATTACAGTTCTATCGATAATAACTGCATAATATGGGTAATAATGCACGTTATATTGCTAATAATATAAGTAATGAGTACAATTATTACAGTTCTAGCGATAATAACTGCATTATATGGGTAATAATGCATGTTACATTGATAATATTGGGAGTAATAAGTGTATTTATTATAGTTCTAGCGATAATAACTGCATAATATGGGTAATAATGCATGTTATATTGATAATAATATAAGTAATAAGTATAATTATTACAGTTCTAGCAATAATACCTCCATTATATGGGTAATAATGCATGTTATATTGATGATAATGAAAGTGATACGTATATTTATTATAGTTCTTGCGATAATAACTGCATCATATGGGTAATAATGCATGTTATATTGAGAATAATATAAGTAATAAGTATAATAATTACAGTTCTGGCGATAATAACTGCATTATATGGGTAACAATGCACGTTATATTGATAATAGTATAAGTAATAAGTATAATTATTACAGTTCTAGCGATAATAACTGCATTATATGGGTAATAATGCACGTTATATTGCTAATAATATAAGTAATAAGTATAATTATTACAGTTCTAGCGATAATAACTGCATTATATGGGTAATAATGCACGTTATATTGCTAACAATATAAGTAATAAGTATAATTATTACAGTTCTAGCGATAATAACTGCATTATATGGGTAAAAATGCATGTTATATTGATAATATTGGGAGTAATAAGTATATTTATTATGGTTCTAGCGATAATAACTGCATAATATGGGTAATAATGCATGTTATATTGATAATAATATAAGTAATGAGTACAATTATTACAGTTCCAGCGATAATAACTGCATTATATGGGTAATAATGCATGTTATATTGATAATAATATAAGTAATAAGTATAATTATTACAGTTCTGGCGACAATAACGGCATTATATGGGTAACAATGCACGTTATATTGCTAACAGTATAAGTAGTAAGTATATTTATTACAGTTCTATCGATAATAACTGCATAATATGGGTAATAATGCATGTTATATTGATGATAATAAAAGTAATACGTATATTTATTATAGTTCTAGCGATAATAACTGCATAATATGGGTAATAATGCATGTTATATTGTTAATAATATAAGTAATAAGTATAATTATTACAGTTCTAGCGATAATAACTGCATTATATGGGTAATAATGCACGTTATATTGCTAACAATATAAGTAATAAGTATAATTATTACAGTTCTAGCGATAATAACTGCATTATATGGGTAAAAATGCATGTTATATTGATAATATTGGGAGTAATAAGTATATTTATTATGGTTCTAGCGATAATAACTGCATAATATGGGTAATAATGCATGTTATATTGATAATAATCTAAGTAATATGCATAATTATTACAGTTCTAGCGATAATAACTGCATTATATGGGTAATAATGCACGTTATATTGCTAACAATATAAGTAATAAGTATAATTATTACAGTTCTAGCGATAATAACTGCATTATATGGGTAAAAATGCGTGTTATATTGATAATATTGGGAGTAATAAGTATATTTATTATGCTTCTAGCGATAATAACTGCATAATATGGGTAATAATGCATGTTATATTGATGATAATGAAAGTGATACGTATATTTATTATAGTTCTTGCGATAATAACTGCATCATATGGGTAATAATGCATGTTATATTGAGAATAATATAAGTAATAAGTATAATAATTACAGTTCTGGCGATAATAACTGCATTATATGGGTAACAATGCACGTTATATTGATAATAGTATAAGTAATAAGTATAATTATTACAGTTCTAGCGATAATAACTGCATTATATGGGTAATAATGCACGTTATATTGCTAATAATATAAGTAATAAGTATAATTATTACAGTTCTAGCGATAATAACTGCATTATATGGGTAATAATGCATGTTATATTGATAATAATATAAGTAATAAGTATAATTATTACAGTTCTGGCGATAATAACTGCATTATATGGGTAATAATGCATGTTATATTGATGATAATGAAAGTAATACGAATATTTATTATAGTTCTAGCGATAATAACTGCATAATATGGGTAATAATGCATGTTATATTGAGAATAATATAAGTTATAAGTATAATTATTACAGTTCTAGCGATAATACCTCCATTATATGGGTAATAATGCATGTTATATTGATAATAGTATAAGTAATAAGTATAATTATTATAGTTCTAGCAATAATACCTCCATTATATGGGTAATAATGCATGTTATATTGATGATAATGAAAGTGATACGTATATTTATTATAGCTCTTGCGACAATAACTGCATCATATGGGTAATAATGCATGTTATATTGATAATAATCTAAGTAATAAGTATAATTATTACAGTTCTAGCGATAATAACTGCATTATATGGGTAATAATGCATGTTATATTGATAATAATATAAGTAATAAGTATAATTATTACAGTTCTAGCGATAATAACTGCATTATATGGGTAATAACGCATGTTATATTGATAATAATCTAAGTAATAAGCATAATTATTACAGTTCCAGCGATAATAACTGCATTATATGGGTAATAATGCACGTTATATTGCTAACAATATAAGTAATAAGTATAATTATTACAGTTCTAGCTATAATAACTGCATTATATGGGTAAAAATGCATGTTATATTGATAATATTGGGAGTAATAAGTATATTTATTATGGTTCTAGCGATAATAACTGCATAATATGGGTAATAATGCATGTTATATTGATAATAATCTAAGTAATAAGTATAATTATTACAGTTCTGGCGATAATAACTGCATTATATGGGTAATAATGCATGTTATATTGATGATAATGAAAGTAATACGAATATTTATTATAGTTCTAGCGATAATAACTGCATAATATGGGTAATAATGCATGTTATATTGAGAATAATATAAGTAATAAGTATAATTATTACAGTTCTGGCGATAATAACTGCATTATATGGGTAATAATGCACGTTATATTGCTAATAGTATAAGTAATAAGTATAATTATTACAGTTCTAGCGATAATAACTGCATAATATGGGTAATAATGCACGTTACATTGCTAATAATATAAGTAATAAGTATAATTATTACAGTTCTAGCGATAATAACTGCATTATATGGGTAAAAATGCATGTTATATTGATTATATTGGGAGTAATAAGTATATTTATTATGGTCCTAGAGATAATAACTGCATAATATGGGTAATAATGCATGTTATATTGATAATAATATAAGTAATAAGTATAATTATTACAGTTCTAACGATAATACCTCCATTATATGGGTAATAATGCATGTTATATTGATGATAATGAAAGTAATACGTATATTTATTATAGTTCTTGCGATAATAACTGCATAATATGGGTAACAATGCATGTTATATTGAGAATAATATAAGTAATAAGTATAATTATTACAGTTCTGGCGACAATAACTGCATTATATGGGTAACAATGCACGTTATATTGCTAATAGTATAAGTAATTAGTATATTTATTACAGTTCTAGCGATAATAACTGCATTATATGGGTAATAATGCATGTTATATTGATAATATCGGGAGTAATAAGTATAATTATTATATTTCTAGCGATAATAATAGTAAAATATGGCAAATAGTGCATGTTATATTGATAATAATAAAAGTAACAAATATATTTATTACAGTTCTATCGATAATAACTGCATAATATGGGTAATAATGCATGTTATATTGATGATAATAAAAGTAATACGTATATTTATTATAGCTCTTGCGATAATAACTGCATCATATGGGTAATAATGCATGTTATATTGATAATAATCTAAGTAATAAGTATAATTATTACAGTTCTAGCGATAATAACTGCATTATATGGGTAAAAATGCATGTTGTCTTGATAATATTGGGAGTAATAAGTATATTTATTATGGTTCTAGAGATAATAACTGCATAATATGGGTAATAATGCATGTTATATTGATAATAATATAAGTAATAAGTATAATTATTACAGTTCTAGCGATAATACCTCCATTATATGGGTAATAATGCATGTTATATTGATAATAGTATAAGTAATAAGTATAATTATTATAGTTCTAGCAATAATACCTCCATTATATGGGTAATAATGCATGTTATATTGATGATAATGAAAGTGATACGTATATTTATTATAGCTCTTGCGACAATAACTGCATCATATGGGTAATAATGCATGTTATATTGATAATAATCTAAGTAATAAGTATAATTATTACAGTTCTAGCGATAATAACTGCATTATATGGGTAATAATGCATGTTATATTGATAATAATATAAGTAATAAGTATAATTATTACAGTTCTATCGATAATAACTGCATAATATGGGTAATAATGCATGTTATATTGATGATAATGAAAGTAATACGAATATTTATTATAGTTCTAGCGATAATAACTGCATAATATGGGTAATAATGCATGTTATATTGAGAATAATATAAGTTATAAGTATAATTATTACAGTTCTAGCGATAATACCTCCATTATATGGGTAATACTGCATGTTATATTGATGATAATGAAAGTGATACGTATATTTATTATAGCTCTTGCGACAATAACTGCATCATATGGGTAATAATGCATGTTATATTGATAATAATCTAAGTAATAAGTATAATTATTACAGTTCTAGCGATAATAACTGCATTATATGGGTAATAACGCATGTTATATTGATAATAATCTAAGTAATAAGTATAATTATTACAGTTCTAGCGATAATAACTGCATTATATGGGTAATAATGCACGTTATATTGCTAACAATATAAGTAATAAGTATAATTATTACAGTTCTAGCGATAATAACTGCATTATATGGGTAAAAATGCATGTTATATTGATAATATTGGGAGTAATAAGTATATTTATTATGGTTCTAGCGATAATAACTGCATAATATGGGTAATAATGCATGTTATATTGATAATAATCTAAGTAATAAGTATAATTATTACAGTTGTGGCGATAATAACTGCATTATATGGGTAATAATGCATGTTATATTGATGATAATGAAAGTAATACGAATATTTATTATAGTTCTAGCGATAATAACTGCATAATATGGGTAATAATGCATGTTATATTGAGAATAATATAAGTTATAAGTATAATTATTACAGTTCTGGCGATAATAACTGCATATTATGGGTAATAATGCACGTTATATTGCTAAGAGTATAAGTAATAAGTATAATTATTACAGTTCTAGCGATAATACCTCCATTATATGGGTAATAATGCATGTTATATTGATAATGATATAAGTAATAAGTATAATTATTACAGTTCTAGCGATAATAACTGCATTATATGGGTAATAATGCATGTTATCTTGATAATAATATAAGTAATAAGTATAATTATTACAGTTCTAGCGATAATAACTGCATTATATGGGTAATAATGCACGTTATATTGCTAGTAGTATAAGTAATAAGTATAATTATTACAGTTCTAGCGATAATAACTGCATGATATGGGTAATAATGCACGTTATATTGCTAATAATATAAGTAATGAGTACAATTATTACAGTTCTAGCGATAATAACTGCATTATATGGGTAATAATGCATGTTACATTGATAATATTGGGAGTAATAAGTGTATTTATTATAGTTCTAGCGATAATAACTGCATAATATGGGTAATAATGCATGTTATATTGATATTAATATAAGTAATAAGTATAATTATTATAGTTCTAGCAATAATACCTCCATTATATGGGTAATAATGCATGTTATATTGATGATAATGAAAGTGATACGTATATTTATTATAGCTCTTGCGACAATAACTGCATCATATGGGTAATAATGCATGTTATATTGATAATAATCTAAGTAATAAGTATAATTATTACAGTTCTAGCGATAATAACTGCATTATATGGGTAATAATGCATGTTATATTGATAATAATATAAGTAATAAGTATAATTATTACAGTTCTAGCGATAATAACTGCATTATATGGGTAATAACGCATGTTATATTGATAATAATCTAAGTAATAAGCATAATTATTACAGTTCTAGCGATAATACCTTCATTATATGGGTAATAATGCATGTTATATTGATAATAGTATAAGTAATAAGTATAATTATTATAGTTCTAGCAATAATACCTCCATTATATGGGTAATAATGCATGTTATATTGATGATAATGAAAGTGATACGTATATTTATTATAGCTCTTGCGACAATAACTGCATCATATGGGTAATAATGCATGTTATATTGATAATAATCTAAGTAATAAGTATAATTATTACAGTTCTAGCGATAATAACTGCATTATATGGGTAATAATGCATGTTATATTGATAATAATATAAGTAATAAGTATAATTATTACAGTTCTGGCGATAATAACTGCATTATATGGGTAATAATGCATGTTATATTGATGATAATGAAAGTAATACGAATATTTATTATAGTTCTAGCGATAATAACTGCATAATATGGGTAATAATGCATGTTATATTGAGAATAATATAAGTTATAAGTATAATTATTACAGTTCTAGCGATAATACCTCCATTATATGGGTAATAATGCATGTTATATTGATAATAGTATAAGTAGTAAGTATAATTATTATAGTTCTAGCAATAATACCTCCATTATATGGGTAATAATGCATGTTATATTGATGATAATGAAAGTGATACGTATATTTATTATAGCTCTTGCGACAATAACTGCATCATATGGGTAATAATGCATGTTATATTGATAATAATCTAAGTAATAAGTATAATTATTACAGTTCTAGCGATAATAACTGCATTATATGGGTAATAATGCATGTTATATTGATAATAATATAAGTAATAAGTATAATTATTACAGTTCTAGCGATAATAACTGCATTATATGGGTAATAACGCATGTTATATTGATAATAATCTAAGTAATAAGCATAATTATTACAGTTCTAGCGATAATAACTGCATTATATGGGTAATAATGCACGTTATATTGCTAACAATATAAGTAATAAGTATAATTATTACAGTTCTAGCGATAATAACTGCATTATATGGGTAAAAATGCATGTTATATTGATAATATTGGGAGTAATAAGTATATTTATTATGGTTCTAGCGATAATAACTGCATAATATGGGTAATAATGCATGTTATATTGATAATAATCTAAGTAATAAGTATAATTATTACAGTTCTAGCGATAATAACTGCATTATATGGGTAATAACGCATGTTATATTGATAATAATCTAAGTAATAAGCATAATTATTACAGTTCCAGCGATAATAACTGCATTATATGGGTAATAATGCACGTTATATTGCTAACAATATAAGTAATAAGTATAATTATTACAGTTCTAGCTATAATAACTGCATTATATGGGTAAAAATGCATGTTATATTGATAATATTGGGAGTAATAAGTATATTTATTATGGTTCTAGCGATAATAACTGCATAATATGGGTAATAATGCATGTTATATTGATAATAATCTAAGTAATAAGTATAATTATTACAGTTCTGGCGATAATAACTGCATTATATGGGTAATAATGCATGTTATATTGATGATAATGAAAGTAATACGAATATTTATTATAGTTCTAGCGATAATAACTGCATAATATGGGTAATAATGCATGTTATATTGAGAATAATATAAGTAATAAGTATAATTATTACAGTTCTGGCGATAATAACTGCATTATATGGGTAATAATGCACGTTATATTGCTAATAGTATAAGTAATAAGTATAATTATTACAGTTCTAGCGATAATAACTGCATAATATGGGTAATAATGCACGTTACATTGCTAATAATATAAGTAATAAGTATAATTATTACAGTTCTAGCGATAATAACTGCATTATATGGGTAAAAATGCATGTTATATTGATTATATTGGGAGTAATAAGTATATTTATTATGGTCCTAGAGATAATAACTGCATAATATGGGTAATAATGCATGTTATATTGATAATAATATAAGTAATAAGTATAATTATTACAGTTCTAACGATAATACCTCCATTATATGGGTAATAATGCATGTTATATTGATGATAATGAAAGTAATACGTATATTTATTATAGTTCTTGCGATAATAACTGCATAATATGGGTAACAATGCATGTTATATTGAGAATAATATAAGTAATAAGTATAATTATTACAGTTCTGGCGACAATAACTGCATTATATGGGTAACAATGCACGTTATATTGCTAATAGTATAAGTAATTAGTATATTTATTACAGTTCTAGCGATAATAACTGCATTATATGGGTAATAATGCATGTTATATTGATAATATCGGGAGTAATAAGTATAATTATTATATTTCTAGCGATAATAATAGTAAAATATGGCAAATAGTGCATGTTATATTGATAATAATAAAAGTAACAAATATATTTATTACAGTTCTATCGATAATAACTGCATAATATGGGTAATAATGCATGTTATATTGATGATAATAAAAGTAATACGTATATTTATTATAGCTCTTGCGATAATAACTGCATCATATGGGTAATAATGCATGTTATATTGATAATAATCTAAGTAATAAGTATAATTATTACAGTTCTAGCGATAATAACTGCATTATATGGGTAAAAATGCATGTTGTCTTGATAATATTGGGAGTAATAAGTATATTTATTATGGTTCTAGAGATAATAACTGCATAATATGGGTAATAATGCATGTTATATTGATAATAATATAAGTAATAAGTATAATTATTACAGTTCTAGCGATAATACCTCCATTATATGGGTAATAATGCATGTTATATTGATAATAGTATAAGTAATAAGTATAATTATTATAGTTCTAGCAATAATACCTCCATTATATGGGTAATAATGCATGTTATATTGATGATAATGAAAGTGATACGTATATTTATTATAGCTCTTGCGACAATAACTGCATCATATGGGTAATAATGCATGTTATATTGATAATAATCTAAGTAATAAGTATAATTATTACAGTTCTAGCGATAATAACTGCATTATATGGGTAATAATGCATGTTATATTGATAATAATATAAGTAATAAGTATAATTATTACAGTTCTATCGATAATAACTGCATAATATGGGTAATAATGCATGTTATATTGATGATAATGAAAGTAATACGAATATTTATTATAGTTCTAGCGATAATAACTGCATAATATGGGTAATAATGCATGTTATATTGAGAATAATATAAGTTATAAGTATAATTATTACAGTTCTAGCGATAATACCTCCATTATATGGGTAATACTGCATGTTATATTGATGATAATGAAAGTGATACGTATATTTATTATAGCTCTTGCGACAATAACTGCATCATATGGGTAATAATGCATGTTATATTGATAATAATCTAAGTAATAAGTATAATTATTACAGTTCTAGCGATAATAACTGCATTATATGGGTAATAACGCATGTTATATTGATAATAATCTAAGTAATAAGTATAATTATTACAGTTCTAGCGATAATAACTGCATTATATGGGTAATAATGCACGTTATATTGCTAACAATATAAGTAATAAGTATAATTATTACAGTTCTAGCGATAATAACTGCATTATATGGGTAAAAATGCATGTTATATTGATAATATTGGGAGTAATAAGTATATTTATTATGGTTCTAGCGATAATAACTGCATAATATGGGTAATAATGCATGTTATATTGATAATAATCTAAGTAATAAGTATAATTATTACAGTTGTGGCGATAATAACTGCATTATATGGGTAATAATGCATGTTATATTGATGATAATGAAAGTAATACGAATATTTATTATAGTTCTAGCGATAATAACTGCATAATATGGGTAATAATGCATGTTATATTGAGAATAATATAAGTTATAAGTATAATTATTACAGTTCTGGCGATAATAACTGCATATTATGGGTAATAATGCACGTTATATTGCTAAGAGTATAAGTAATAAGTATAATTATTACAGTTCTAGCGATAATACCTCCATTATATGGGTAATAATGCATGTTATATTGATAATGATATAAGTAATAAGTATAATTATTACAGTTCTAGCGATAATAACTGCATTATATGGGTAATAATGCATGTTATCTTGATAATAATATAAGTAATAAGTATAATTATTACAGTTCTAGCGATAATAACTGCATTATATGGGTAATAATGCACGTTATATTGCTAGTAGTATAAGTAATAAGTATAATTATTACAGTTCTAGCGATAATAACTGCATGATATGGGTAATAATGCACGTTATATTGCTAATAATATAAGTAATGAGTACAATTATTACAGTTCTAGCGATAATAACTGCATTATATGGGTAATAATGCATGTTACATTGATAATATTGGGAGTAATAAGTGTATTTATTATAGTTCTAGCGATAATAACTGCATAATATGGGTAATAATGCATGTTATATTGATATTAATATAAGTAATAAGTATAATTATTATAGTTCTAGCAATAATACCTCCATTATATGGGTAATAATGCATGTTATATTGATGATAATGAAAGTGATACGTATATTTATTATAGCTCTTGCGACAATAACTGCATCATATGGGTAATAATGCATGTTATATTGATAATAATCTAAGTAATAAGTATAATTATTACAGTTCTAGCGATAATAACTGCATTATATGGGTAATAATGCATGTTATATTGATAATAATATAAGTAATAAGTATAATTATTACAGTTCTAGCGATAATAACTGCATTATATGGGTAATAACGCATGTTATATTGATAATAATCTAAGTAATAAGCATAATTATTACAGTTCTAGCGATAATACCTTCATTATATGGGTAATAATGCATGTTATATTGATAATAGTATAAGTAATAAGTATAATTATTATAGTTCTAGCAATAATACCTCCATTATATGGGTAATAATGCATGTTATATTGATGATAATGAAAGTGATACGTATATTTATTATAGCTCTTGCGACAATAACTGCATCATATGGGTAATAATGCATGTTATATTGATAATAATCTAAGTAATAAGTATAATTATTACAGTTCTAGCGATAATAACTGCATTATATGGGTAATAATGCATGTTATATTGATAATAATATAAGTAATAAGTATAATTATTACAGTTCTGGCGATAATAACTGCATTATATGGGTAATAATGCATGTTATATTGATGATAATGAAAGTAATACGAATATTTATTATAGTTCTAGCGATAATAACTGCATAATATGGGTAATAATGCATGTTATATTGAGAATAATATAAGTTATAAGTATAATTATTACAGTTCTAGCGATAATACCTCCATTATATGGGTAATAATGCATGTTATATTGATAATAGTATAAGTAGTAAGTATAATTATTATAGTTCTAGCAATAATACCTCCATTATATGGGTAATAATGCATGTTATATTGATGATAATGAAAGTGATACGTATATTTATTATAGCTCTTGCGACAATAACTGCATCATATGGGTAATAATGCATGTTATATTGATAATAATCTAAGTAATAAGTATAATTATTACAGTTCTAGCGATAATAACTGCATTATATGGGTAATAATGCATGTTATATTGATAATAATATAAGTAATAAGTATAATTATTACAGTTCTAGCGATAATAACTGCATTATATGGGTAATAACGCATGTTATATTGATAATAATCTAAGTAATAAGCATAATTATTACAGTTCTAGCGATAATAACTGCATTATATGGGTAATAATGCACGTTATATTGCTAACAATATAAGTAATAAGTATAATTATTACAGTTCTAGCGATAATAACTGCATTATATGGGTAAAAATGCATGTTATATTGATAATATTGGGAGTAATAAGTATATTTATTATGGTTCTAGCGATAATAACTGCATAATATGGGTAATAATGCATGTTATATTGATAATAATCTAAGTAATAAGTATAATTATTATAGTTCTGGCGATAATAACTGCATTATATGGGTAATAATGCATGTTATATTGATGATAATGAAAGTAATACGAATATTTATTATAGTTCTAGCGATAATAACTGCATAATATGGGTAATAATGCATGTTATATTGAGAATAATATAAGTAATAAGTATAATTATTACAGTTCTGGCGATAATAACTGCATTATATGGGTAATAATGCACGTTATATTGCTAATAGAATAAGTAATAAGTATAATTATTACAGTTCTAGCGATAATAACTGCATAATATGGGTAATAATGCACGTTACATTGCTAATAATATAAGTAATACGTATAATTATTACAGTTCTAGCGATAATAACTGCATTATATGGGTAAAAATGCATGTTATATTGATAATATTGGGAGTAATAAGTATATTTATTATGGTCCTAGAGATAATAACTGCATAATATGGGTAATAATGCATGTTATATTGATAATAATATAAGTAATAAGTATAATTATTACAGTTCTAACGATAATACCTCCATTATATGGGTAATAATGCATGTTATATTGATGATAATGAAAGTAATACGTATATTTATTATAGTTCTTGCGATAATAACTGCATAATATGGGTAACAATGCATGTTATATTGAGAATAATATAAGTAATAAGTATAATTATTACAGTTCTGGCGACAATAACTGCATTATATGGGTAACAATGCACGTTATATTGCTAATAGTATAAGTAATTAGTATATTTATTACAGTTCTAGCGATAATAACTGCATTATATGGGTAATAATGCATGTTATATTGATAATATCGGGAGTAATAAGTATAATTATTATATTTCTAGCGATAATAATAGTAAAATATGGCAAATAGTGCATGTTATATTGATAATAATAAAAGTAACAAATATATTTATTACAGTTCTATCGATAATAACTGCATAATATGGGTAATAATGCATGTTATATTGATGATAATAAAAGTAATACGTATATTTATTATAGCTCTTGCGATAATAACTGCATCATATGGGTAATAATGCATGTTATATTGATAATAATCTAAGTAATAAGTATAATTATTACAGTTCTAGCGATAATAACTGCATTATATGGGTAAAAATGCATGTTGTCTTGATAATATTGGGAGTAATAAGTATATTTATTATGGTTCTAGAGATAATAACTGCATAATATGGGTAATAATGCATGTTATATTGATAATAATATAAGTAATAAGTATAATTATTACAGTTCTAGCGATAATACCTCCATTATATGGGTAATAATGCATGTTATATTGATAATAGTATAAGTAATAAGTATAATTATTATAGTTCTAGCAATAATACCTCCATTATATGGGTAATAATGCATGTTATATTGATGATAATGAAAGTGATACGTATATTTATTATAGCTCTTGCGATAATAACTGCATCTTATGGGTAATAATGCATGTTATATTGAGAATAATATAAGTAATAAGTATAATTATTACAGTTCTGGCGATAATAACTGCAGTATATGGGTAATAATGCACGTTATATTGCTAACAATATAAGTAATAAGTATAATTATTACAGTTCTAGCGATAATAACTGCATTATATGGGTAAAAATGCACGTTATATTGCTAACAATATAAGTAATAAGTATAATTATTACAGTTCTAGCGATAATAACTGCATTATATGGGTAAAAATGCATGTTATATTGGTAATATTGGGAGTAATAAGTATATTTATTATGGTTCTAGCGATAATAACTGCATAATATGGGTAATAATGCATGTTATATTGATAATAATCTAAGTAATAAGTATAATTATTACAGTTCTGGCGATAATAACTGCATTATATGGGTAATAATGCATGTTATATTGATGATAATGAAAGTAATACGAATATTTATTATAGTTCTAGCGATAATAACTGCATAATATGGGTAATAATGCATGTTATATTGAGAATAATATAAGTTATAAGTATAATTATTACAGTTCTGGCGATAATAACTGCATCTTATGGGTAATAATGCATGTTATATTGAGAATAATATAAGTAATAAGTATAATTATTACAGTTCTGGCGATAATAACTGCATTATATGGGTAACAATGCACGTTATATTGCTAATAGTATAAGTAATAAGTATAATTATTACAGTTCTAGCAATAATACCTCCATTATATGGGTAATAATGCATGTTATATTGATAATAATCTAAGTAATAAGTATAATTATTACAGTTCTAGCGATAATAACTGCATTATATGGGTAATAACGCATGTTATATTGATAATAATCTAAGTAATAAGTATAATTATTACAGTTCTAGCGATAATAACTGCATTATATGGGTAATAATGCACGTTATATTGCTAACAATATAAGTAATAAGTATAATTATTACAGTTCTAGCGATAATAACTGCATTATATGGGTAAAAATGCATGTTATATTGATAATATTGGGAGTAATAAGTATATTTATTATGGTTCTAGCGATAATAACTGCATAATATGGGTAATAATGCATGTTATATTGATAATAATATAAGTAATGAGTACAATTATTACAGTTCCAGCGATAATAACTGCATTATATGGGTAATAATGCATGTTATATTGATAATAATATAAGTAATAAGTATAATTATTACAGTTCTGGCGACAATAACGGCATTATATGGGTAACAATGCACGTTATATTGCTAACAGTATAAGTAGTAAGTATATTTATTACAGTTCTATCGATAATAACTGCATCATATGGGTAATAATGCATGTTATATTGATGATAATAAAAGTAATACGTATATTTATTATAGTTCTAGCGATAATAACTGCATAATATGGGTAATAATGCATGTTATATTGTTAATAATATAAGTAATAAGTATAATTATTACAGTTCTAGCGATAATAACTGCATTATATGGGTAATAATGCACGTTATATTGCTAACAATATAAGTAATAAGTATAATTATTACAGTTCTAGCGATAATAACTGCATTATATGGGTAAAAATGCATGTTATATTGATAATATTGGGAGTAATAAGTATATTTATTATGGTTCTAGCGATAATAACTGCATAATATGGGTAATAATGCATGTTATATTGCTAACAATATAAGTAATAAGTATAATTATTACAGTTCTAGCGATAATAACTGCATTATATGGGTAAAAATGCATGTTATATTGATAATATTGGGAGTAATAAGTATATTTATTATGGTTCTAGCGATAATAACCGCATAATATGGGTAATAATGCATGTTATATTGCTAACAATATAAGTAATAAGTATAATTATTACAGTTCTAGCGATAATAACTGCATTATATGGGTAAAAATGCATGTTATATTGATAATATTGGGAGTAATAAGTATATTTATTATGGTTCTAGCGATAATAACTGCATAATATGGGTAATAATGCATGTTATATTGATAATAATCTAAGTAATATGCATAATTATTACAGTTCTAGCGATAATAACTGCATTATATGGGTAATAATGCACGTTATATTGCTAACAATATAAGTAATAAGTATAATTATTACAGTTCTAGCGACAATAACTGCATTATATGGGTAGTAATGCATGTTATATTGATAATATTGGGAGTAATAAGTATATTTATTATGCTTCTAGCGATAATAACTGCATAATATGGGTAATAATGCATGTTATATTGATGATAATGAAAGTGATACGTATATTTATTATAGTTCTTGCGATAATAACTGCATCATATGGGTAATAATGCATGTTATATTGAGAATAATATAAGTAATAAGTATAATAATTACAGTTCTGGCGATAATAACTGCATTATATGGGTAACAATGCACGTTATATTGATAATAGTATAAGTAATAAGTATAATTATTACAGTTCTAGCGATAATAACTGCATTATATGGGTAATAATGCACGTTATATTGCTAATAATATAAGTAATAAGTATAATTATTACAGTTCTAGCGATAATAACTGCATTATATGGGTAATAATGCACGTTATATTGCTAACAATATAAGTAATAAGTATAATTATTACAGTTCTAGCGACAATAACTGCATTATATGGGTAGTAATGCATGTTATATTGATAATATTGGGAGTAATAAGTATATTTATTATGGTTCTAGAGATAATAACTGCATAATATGGGTAATAATGCATGTTATATTGATAATAATATAAGTAATAAGTATAATTATTACAGTTCTATCGATAATAACTGCATAATATGGGTAATAATGCACGTTATATTGCTAATAATATAAGTAATGAGTACAATTATTACAGTTCTAGCGATAATAACTGCATTATATGGGTAGTAATGCATGTTATATTGATAATATTGGGAGTAATAAGTATATTTATTATGGTTCTAGAGATAATAACTGCATAATATGGGTAATAATGCATGTTATATTGATAATAATATAAGTAATAAGTATAATTATTACAGTTCTATCGATAATAACTGCATAATATGGGTAATAATGCACGTTATATTGCTAATAATATAAGTAATGAGTACAATTATTACAGTTCTAGCGATAATAACTGCATTATATGGGTAATAATGCACGTTATATTGCCAATAATATAAGTAACAAGTATAATTATTACAGTTCTAGCGATAATAACTGCATTATATGGGTAATAATGCATGTTATATTGAGAATAATATAAGTAATAAGTATAATAATTACAGTTCTGGCGATAATAACTGCATTATATGGGTAACAATGCACGTTATATTGATAATAGTATAAGTAATAAGTATAATTATTACAGTTCTAGCGATAATAACTGCATTATATGGGTAATAATGCACGTTATATTGCTAATAATATAAGTAATAAGTATAATTATTACAGTTCTAGCGATAATAACTGCATTATATGGGTAATAATGCATGTTATATTGATAATAATATAAGTAATAAGTATAATTATTACAGTTCTAGCGATAATAACTGCATTATATGGGTAATAATGCACGTTATATTGCTAGTAGTATAAGTAATAAGTATAATTATTACAGTTCTAGCGATAATAACTGCATAATATGGGTAATAATGCACGTTATATTGCTAATAATATAAGTAATAAGTATAATTATTACAGTTCTAGCGATAATAACTGCATTACATGGGTAATAATGCACGTTATATTGCTAATAGTATAAGTAATAAGTATAATTATTACAGTTCTAGCGATAATACCTCCATTATATGGGTAATAATGCATGTTATATTGATAATAATATAAGTAATAAGTATAATTATTACAGTTCTAGCGATAATAACTGCATTATATGGGTAATAATGCATGTTATATTGATAATAATATAAGTAATAAGTATAATTATTACAGTTCTAGCGATAATAACTGCATTATATGGGTGATAATGCACGTTATATTGCTAGTAGTATAAGTAATAAGTATAATTATTACAGTTCGAGCGATAATAATTGCATAATATGGGTAATAATGCACGTTATATTGCTAATAATATAAGTAATAAGTATAATTATTACAGTTCTAACGATAATAACTGCATTATATGGGTAATAATGCACGTTATATTGCTAATAGTATAAGTAATAAGTATAATTATTACAGTTCTAGCGATAATACCTCCATTATATGGATAATAATGCATGTTATATTGATAATAATATAAGTAATAAGTATAATTATTACAGTTCTAGCGATAATAACTGCATAATATGGGTAATAATGCACGTTATATTGCTAATAATATAAGTAATGAGTATAATTATTACAGTTCTAGCGATAATAACTGCATTACATGGGTAATAATGCATGTTATATTGATGATAATAAAAGTAATACGTATATTTATTATAGTTCTAGCGATAATAACTGCATAATATGGGTAATAATGCATGTTATATTGATAATAATCTAAGTAATCAGTATAATTATTACAGTTCTAGCGATAATACCTCCATTATATGGGTAATAATGCATGTTATATTGATAATGATATAAGTAATAAGTATAATTATTACAGTTCTAGCGATAATAACTGCATAATATGGGTAATAATGCACGTTATATTGCTAATAATATAAGTAATGAGTGCAATTATTACAGTTCTAGCGATAATAACTGCATTATATGGGTAATAAGGCATGTTATATTGATAATAATATAAGTAATAAGTATAATTATTACAGTTCTAGCGATAATAACTGCATTATATGGGTAATAATGCACGTTATATTGCTAGTAGTATAAGTAATAAGTATAATTATTACAGTTCTAGCGATAATAACTGCATAATATGGGTAATAATGCATGTTATATTGATAATAATATAAGTAATAAGTATAATTATTACAGTTCTAGCGATAATAACTGCATTATATGGGTAATAATGCATGTTATATTGATAATAATATAAGTAATAAGTATAATTATTACAGTTCTAGCGATAATAACTGCATTATATGGGTGATAATGCACGTTATATTGCTAGTAGTATAAGTAATAAGTATAATTATTACAGTTCGAGCGATAATAATTGCATAATATGGGTAATAATGCACGTTATATTGCTAATAATATAAGTAATAAGTATAATTATTACAGTTCTAACGATAATAACTGCATTATATGGGTAATAATGCACGTTATATTGCTAATAGTATAAGTAATAAGTATAATTATTACAGTTCTAGCGATAATACCTCCATTATATGGATAATAATGCATGTTATATTGATAATAATATAAGTAATAAGTATAATTATTACAGTTCTAGCGATAATAACTGCATAATATGGGTAATAATGCACGTTATATTGCTAATAATATAAGTAATGAGTATAATTATTACAGTTCTAGCGATAATAACTGCATTACATGGGTAATAATGCATGTTATATTGATGATAATAAAAGTAATACGTATATTTATTATAGTTCTAGCGATAATAACTGCATAATATGGGTAATAATGCATGTTATATTGATAATAATCTAAGTAATCAGTATAATTATTACAGTTCTAGCGATAATACCTCCATTATATGGGTAATAATGCATGTTATATTGATAATGATATAAGTAATAAGTATAATTATTACAGTTCTAGCGATAATAACTGCATAATATGGGTAATAATGCACGTTATATTGCTAATAATATAAGTAATGAGTATAATTATTACAGTTCTAGCGATAATAACTGCATTATATGGGTAATAAGGCATGTTATATTGATAATATCGGCAGTAATAAGTATAATTATTATAGTTCTAGCGATAATAATAGTAAAATATGGCTAATAGTGCATGATATATTGATAATAGTAAAAGTAATAAGTATAATTATTACAGTTCTGGCGATAATAACTGCATTATATGGGTAATAATGCACGTTACATTGCTAATAATATAAGTAATGAGTACAATTATTACAGTTCTAGCGATAATAACTGCATAATATGGGTAATAATGCATGTTATGTTGATAATAATATAAGTAATAAGTATATTTATTACAGTTCTGGCGATAATAACTGCATTATATGGGTAATAATGCACGTTATATTGCTAATAATATAAGTAATGAGTTCAATTATTACAGTTCTAGCGATAATAACTGCATAATATGGGTAATAATGCACGTTATATTGCTAATAATATAAGTAATGAGTTCAATTATTACAGTTCTAGCGATAATAACTGCATAATATGGGTAATAATGCATGTTATATTGATAATAATATAAGTAATAAGTATAATTATTACAGTTCTAGCGATAATAACTGCATAATATGGGTAATAATGCACGTTATATTGCTAATAATATAAGTAATAAGTATAATTATTACAGTTCTAGCGATAATAACTGCATAATATGGGTAATAATGCATGTTATATTGATATTAATATAAGTAATAAGTATAATTATTATAGTTCTAGCAATAATACCTCCATTATATGGGTAATAATGCATGTTATATTGATGATAATGAAAGTGATACGTATATTTATTATAGCTCTTGCGATAATAACTGCATCTTATGGGTAATAATGCATGTTATATTGAGAATAATATAAGTAATAAGTATAATTATTACAGTTCTGGCGATAATAACTGCAGTATATGGGTAATAATGCACGTTATATTGCTAACAATATAAGTAATAAGTATAATTATTACAGTTCTAGCGATAATAACTGCATTATATGGGTAAAAATGCACGTTATATTGCTAACAATATAAGTAATAAGTATAATTATTACAGTTCTAGCGATAATAACTGCATTATATGGGTAAAAATGCATGTTATATTGATAATATTGGGAGTAATAAGTATATTTATTATGGTTCTAGCGATAATAACTGCATAATATGGGTAATAATGCATGTTATATTGATAATAATATAAGTAATGAGTACAATTATTACAGTTCCAGCGATAATAACTGCATTATATGGGTAATAATGCATGTTATATTGATAATAATATAAGTAATAAGTATAATTATTACAGTTCTGGCGACAATAACGGCATTATATGGGTAACAATGCACGTTATATTGCTAACAGTATAAGTAGTAAGTATATTTATTACAGTTCTATCGATAATAACTGCATAATATGGGTAATAATGCATGTTATATTGATGATAATAAAAGTAATACGTATATTTATTATAGTTCTAGCGATAATAACTGCATAATATGGGTAATAATGCATGTTATATTGTTAATAATATATGTAATAAGTATAATTATTACAGTTCTAGCGATAATAACTGCATTATATGGGTAATAATGCACGTTATATTGCTAACAATATAAGTAATAAGTATAATTATTACAGTTCTAGCGATAATAACTGCATTATATGGGTAAAAATGCATGTTATATTGATAATATTGGGAGTAATAAGTATATTTATTATGGTTCTAGCGATAATAACTGCATAATATGGGTAATAATGCATGTTATATTGCTAACAATATAAGTAATAAGTATAATTATTACAGTTCTAGCGATAATAACTGCATTATATGGGTAAAAATGCATGTTATATTGATAATATTGGGAGTAATAAGTATATTTATTATGGTTCTAGCGATAATAACCGCATAATATGGGTAATAATGCATGTTATATTGCTAACAATATAAGTAATAAGTATAATTATTACAGTTCTAGCGATAATAACTGCATTATATGGGTAAAAATGCATGTTATATTGATAATATTGGGAGTAATAAGTATATTTATTATGGTTCTAGCGATAATAACTGCATAATATGGGTAATAATGCATGTTATATTGATAATAATCTAAGTAATATGCATAATTATTACAGTTCTAGCGATAATAACTGCATTATATGGGTAATAATGCACGTTATATTGCTAACAATATAAGTAATAAGTATAATTATTACAGTTCTAGCGATAATAACTGCATTATATGGGTAAAAATGCGTGTTATATTGATAATATTGGGAGTAATAAGTATATTTATTATGCTTCTAGCGATAATAACTGCATAATATGGGTAATAATGCATGTTATATTGATGATAATGAAAGTGATACGTATATTTATTATAGTTCTTGCGATAATAACTGCATCATATGGGTAATAATGCATGTTATATTGAGAATAATATAAGTAATAAGTATAATAATTACAGTTCTGGCGATAATAACTGCATTATATGGGTAACAATGCACGTTATATTGATAATAGTATAAGTAATAAGTATAATTATTACAGTTCTAGCGATAATAACTGCATTATATGGGTAATAATGCACGTTATATTGCTAATAATATAAGTAATAAGTATAATTATTACAGTTCTAGCGATAATAACTGCATTATATGGGTAATAATGCACGTTATATTGCTAACAATATAAGTAATAAGTATAATTATTACAGTTCTAGCGACAATAACTGCATTATATGGGTAGTAATGCATGTTATATTGATAATATTGGGAGTAATAAGTATATTTATTATGGTTCTAGAGATAATAACTGCATAATATGGGTAATAATGCATGTTATATTGATAATAATATAAGTAATAAGTATAATTATTACAGTTCTATCGATAATAACTGCATAATATGGGTAATAATGCACGTTATATTGCTAATAATATAAGTAATGAGTACAATTATTACAGTTCTAGCGATAATAACTGCATTATATGGGTAATAATGCACGTTATATTGCCAATAATATAAGTAACAAGTATAATTATTACAGTTCTAGCGATAATAACTGCATTATATGGGTAATAATGCATGTTACATTGATAATATTGGGAGTAATAAGTGTATTTATTATAGTTCTAGCGATAATAACTGCATAATATGGGTAATAATGCATGTTATATTGATAATAATATAAGTAATAAGTATAATTATTACAGTTCTAGCAATAATACCTCCATTATATGGGTAATAATGCATGTTATATTGATGATAATGAAAGTGATACGTATATTTATTATAGTTCTTGCGATAATAACTGCATCATATGGGTAATAATGCATGTTATATTGAGAATAATATAAGTAATAAGTATAATAATTACAGTTCTGGCGATAATAACTGCATTATATGGGTAACAATGCACGTTATATTGATAATAGTATAAGTAATAAGTATAATTATTACAGTTCTAGCGATAATAACTGCATTATATGGGTAATAATGCACGTTATATTGCTAATAATATAAGTAATGAGTACAATTATTACAGTTCTAGCGATAATAACTGCATTATATGGGTAATAATGCACGTTATATTGCTAATAATATAAGTAATAAGTATAATTATTACAGTTCTAGCGATAATAACTGCATTATATGGGTAATAATGCACGTTATATTGCTAATAATATAAGTAATAAGTACAATTATTACAGTTCTAGCGATAATAACTGCATTATATGGGTAATAATGCATGTTATATTGATAATAATATAAGTAATAAGTATAATTATTACAGTTCTAGCGATAATAACTGCATTATATGGGTAATAATGCACGTTATATTGCTAGTAGTATAAGTAATAAGTATAATTATTACAGTTCTAGCGATAATAACTGCATAATATGGGTAATAATGCACGTTATATTGCTAACAATATAAGTAATAAGTATAATTATTACAGTTCTAGCGATAATAACTGCATTATATGGGTAAAAATGCATGTTATATTGATAATATTGGGAGTAATATGTATATTTATTATGGTTCTAGAGATAATAACTGCATAATATGGGTAATAATGCATGTTATATTGATAATAATATAAGTAATAAGTATAATTATTACAGTTCTAGCGATAATACCTCCATTATATGGGTAATAATGCATGTTATATTGATGATAATGAAAGTAATACGTACATTTATTATAGTTCTAGCGATAATAACTGCATAATATGGGTAATAATGCATGTTATATTGAGAATAATATAAGTAATAAGTATAATTATTACAGTTCTGGCGATAATAACTGCATTATATGGGTAATAATGCACGTTATATTGCTAATAGTATAAGTAATAAGTATAATTATTACAGTTCTTGCGATAATACCTCCATTATATGGATAATAATGCATGTTATATTGATAATAATATAAGTAATAAGTATAATTATTACAGTTCTAGCGATAATAACTGCATTATATGGGTAATAATGCACGTTATATTGCTAATAATATAAGTAATAAGTATAATTATTACAGTTCTAGCGATAATAACTGCATTATATGGGTAATAATGCATGTTATATTGATAATAATATAAGTAATAAGTATAATTATTACAGTTCTAGCGATAATAACTGCATTATATGGGTAATAATGCACGTTATATTGCTAGTAGTATAAGTAATAAGTATAATTATTACAGTTCTAGCGATAATAACTGCATAATATGGGTAATAATGCACGTTATATTGCTAATAATATAAGTAATGAGTACAATTATTACAGTTCTAGCGATAATAACTGCATTATATTGGTAATAATGCACGTTATATTGCTAATAATATAAGTAATAAGTATAATTATTACAGTTCTAGCGATAATAACTGCATTATATGGGTAATAATGCACGTTATATTGCTAATAATATAAGTAATAAGTACAATTATTACAGTTCTAGCGATAATAACTGCATTATATGGGTAATAATGCATGTTATATTGATAATAATATAAGTAATAAGTATAATTATTACAGTTCTAGCGATAATAACTGCATTATATGGGTAATAATGCACGTTATATTGCTAGTAGTATAAGTAATAAGTATAATTATTACAGTTCTAGCGATAATAACTGCATAATATGGGTAATAATGCACGTTATATTGCTAATAATATAAGTAATGAGTACAATTATTACAGTTCTAGCGATAATAACTGCATTATATGGGTAATAATGCACGTTATATTGCTAATAATATAAGTAATAAGTATAATTATTACAGTTCTAGCGATAATAACTGCATTATGTGGGTAATAATGCATGTTATATTGATAATATCGGAAGTAATAAGTATAATTATTATAGTTCTAGCGGTAATAATAGTAAAATATGGCAAATAGTGCATGTTATATTGATAATAATAAAAGTAATAAATATATTTATTACAGTTCTATCGATAATAACTGCATAATATGGGTAATAATGCATGTTATATTGATGATAATAAAAGTAATACGTATATTTATTATAGTTCTACCTATAATAACTGCATAATATGGGTAATAATGCATGTTATATTGATAATAATCTAAGTAATAAGTATAATTATTACAGTTCTAGCGATAATAACTGCATTATATGGGTAAAAATGCATGTTATATTGATAATAATATAAGTTATAAGTATAATTATTACAGTTCTAGCGATAAAACCTCCATTATATGGGTAATAATGCATGTTATATTGATGATAATGAAAGTAATACGTATATTTATTACAGTTCTATCGATAATAACTGCATAATATGGGTAATAATGCATGTTATATTGATGATAATAAAAGTAATACGTATATTTATTATAGTTCTAGCGATAATAACTGCATAATATGGGTAATAATGCATGTTATATTGATAATAATCTAAGTAATAAGTATAATTATTACAGTTCTAGCGATAATAACTGCATTATATGGGTAATAATGCACGTTATATTGCTAACAATATAAGTAATAAGTATAATTATTACAGTTCTAGCGATAATAACTGCATTATATGGGTAATAATGCATGTTATATTGATGATAATGAAAGTAATACGAATATTTATTATTGTTCTAGCGATAATAAATGCATAATATGGGTAATAATGCATGTTATATTGAGAATAATATAAGTAATAAGTATAATTATTACAGTTCTGGCGATAATAACTGCATATTATGGGTAATAATGCACGTTATATTGCTAACAATATAAGTAATAAGTATAATTATTACAGTTCTAGCGATAATAACTGCATTATATGGGTAAAAATGCATGTTATATTGATAATATTGGGAGTAATATGTATATTTATTATGGTTCTAGAGATAATAACTGCATAATATGGGTAATAATGCATGTTATATTGATAATAATATAAGTAATAAGTATAATTATTACAGTTCTAGCGATAATACCTCCATTATATGGGTAATAATGCATGTTATATTGATGATAATGAAAGTAATACGTACATTTATTATAGTTCTAGGGATAATAACTGCATAATATGGGTAATAATGCATGTTATATTGAGAATAATATAAGTAATAAGTATAATTATTACAGTTCTGGCGATAATAACTGCATTATATGGGTAATAATGCACGTTATATTGCTAATAGTATAAGTAATAAGTATAATTATTACAGTTCTTGCGATAATACCTCCATTATATGGGTAATAATGCATGTTATATTGATAATAATATAAGTAATAAGTATAATTATTACAGTTCTAGCGATAATAACTGCATTATATGGGTAATAATGCACGTTATATTGCTAATAATATAAGTAATAAGTATAATTATTACAGTTCTAGCGATAATAACTGCATTATATGGGTAATAATGCATGTTATATTGAGAATAATATAAGTAATAAGTATAATTATTACAGTTCTAGCGATAATAACTGCATTATATGGGTAAAAATACATGTTATATTGATAATATTGGGAGTAATAAGTATATTTATTATGGTTCTAGCGATAATAACTGCATAATATGGGTAATAATGCATGTTATATTGCTAACAATATAAGTAATAAGTATAATTATTACAGTTCTAGCGATAATAACTGCATTATATGGGTAAAAATGCATGTTATATTGATAATATTGGGAGTAATAAGTATATTTATTATGGTTCTAGCGATAATAACCGCATAATATGGGTAATAATGCATGTTATATTGCTAACAATATAAGTAATAAGTATAATTATTACAGTTCTAGCGATAATAACTGCATTATATGGGTAAAAATGCATGTTATATTGATAATATTGGGAGTAATAAGTATATTTATTATGGTTCTAGCGATAATAACTGCATAATATGGGTAATAATGCATGTTATATTGATAATAATCTAAGTAATATGCATAATTATTACAGTTCTAGCGATAATAACTGCATTATATGGGTAATAATGCACGTTATATTGCTAACAATATAAGTAATAAGTATAATTATTACAGTTCTAGCGATAATAACTGCATTATATGGGTAAAAATGCGTGTTATATTGATAATATTGGGAGTAATAAGTATATTTATTATGCTTCTAGCGATAATAACTGCATAATATGGGTAATAATGCATGTTATATTGATGATAATGAAAGTGATACGTATATTTATTATAGTTCTTGCGATAATAACTGCATCATATGGGTAATAATGCATGTTATATTGAGAATAATATAAGTAATAAGTATAATAATTACAGTTCTGGCGATAATAACTGCATTATATGGGTAACAATGCACGTTATATTGATAATAGTATAAGTAATAAGTATAATTATTACAGTTCTAGCGATAATAACTGCATTATATGGGTAATAATGCACGTTATATTGCTAATAATATAAGTAATAAGTATAATTATTACAGTTCTAGCGATAATAACTGCATTATATGGGTAATAATGCACGTTATATTGCTAACAATATAAGTAATAAGTATAATTATTACAGTTCTAGCGACAATAACTGCATTATATGGGTAGTAATGCATGTTATATTGATAATATTGGGAGTAATAAGTATATTTATTATGGTTCTAGAGATAATAACTGCATAATATGGGTAATAATGCATGTTATATTGATAATAATATAAGTAATAAGTATAATTATTACAGTTCTATCGATAATAACTGCATAATATGGGTAATAATGCACGTTATATTGCTAATAATATAAGTAATGAGTACAATTATTACAGTTCTAGCGATAATAACTGCATTATATGGGTAATAATGCACGTTATATTGCCAATAATATAAGTAACAAGTATAATTATTACAGTTCTAGCGATAATAACTGCATTATATGGGTAATAATGCATGTTACATTGATAATATTGGGAGTAATAAGTGTATTTATTATAGTTCTAGCGATAATAACTGCATTATATGGGTAATAATGCACGTTATATTGCCAATAATATAAGTAACAAGTATAATTATTACAGTTCTAGCGATAATAACTGCATCATATGGGTAATAATGCATGTTATATTGAGAATAATATAAGTAATAAGTATAATAATTACAGTTCTGGCGATAATAACTGCATTATATGGGTAACAATGCACGTTATATTGATAATAGTATAAGTAATAAGTATAATTATTACAGTTCTAGCGATAATAACTGCATTATATGGGTAATAATGCACGTTATATTGCTAATAATATAAGTAATAAGTATAATTATTACAGTTCTAGCGATAATAACTGCATTATATGGGTAATAATGCATGTTATATTGATAATAATATAAGTAATAAGTATAATTATTACAGTTCTAGCGATAATAACTGCATTATATGGGTAATAATGCACGTTATATTGCTAGTAGTATAAGTAATAAGTATAATTATTACAGTTCTAGCGATAATAACTGCATAATATGGGTAATAATGCACGTTATATTGCTAATAATATAAGTAATAAGTATAATTATTACAGTTCTAGCGATAATAACTGCATTACATGGGTAATAATGCACGTTATATTGCTAATAGTATAAGTAATAAGTATAATTATTACAGTTCTAGCGATAATACCTCCATTATATGGGTAATAATGCATGTTATATTGATAATAATATAAGTAATAAGTATAATTATTACAGTTCTAGCGATAATAACTGCATTATATGGGTAATAATGCATGTTATATTGATAATAATATAAGTAATAAGTATAATTATTACAGTTCTAGCGATAATAACTGCATTATATGGGTGATAATGCACGTTATATTGCTAGTAGTATAAGTAATAAGTATAATTATTACAGTTCGAGCGATAATAATTGCATAATATGGGTAATAATGCACGTTATATTGCTAATAATATAAGTAATAAGTATAATTATTACAGTTCTAACGATAATAACTGCATTATATGGGTAATAATGCACGTTATATTGCTAATAGTATAAGTAATAAGTATAATTATTACAGTTCTAGCGATAATACCTCCATTATATGGATAATAATGCATGTTATATTGATAATAATATAAGTAATAAGTATAATTATTACAGTTCTAGCGATAATAACTGCATAATATGGGTAATAATGCACGTTATATTGCTAATAATATAAGTAATGAGTATAATTATTACAGTTCTAGCGATAATAACTGCATTACATGGGTAATAATGCATGTTATATTGATGATAATAAAAGTAATACGTATATTTATTATAGTTCTAGCGATAATAACTGCATAATATGGGTAATAATGCATGTTATATTGATAATAATCTAAGTAATCAGTATAATTATTACAGTTCTAGCGATAATACCTCCATTATATGGGTAATAATGCATGTTATATTGATAATGATATAAGTAATAAGTATAATTATTACAGTTCTAGCGATAATAACTGCATAATATGGGTAATAATGCACGTTATATTGCTAATAATATAAGTAATGAGTGCAATTATTACAGTTCTAGCGATAATAACTGCATTATATGGGTAATAAGGCATGTTATATTGATAATAATATAAGTAATAAGTATAATTATTACAGTTCTAGCGATAATAACTGCATTATATGGGTAATAATGCACGTTATATTGCTAGTAGTATAAGTAATAAGTATAATTATTACAGTTCTAGCGATAATAACTGCATAATATGGGTAATAATGCATGTTATATTGATAATAATATAAGTAATAAGTATAATTATTACAGTTCTAGCGATAATAACTGCATTATATGGGTAATAATGCATGTTATATTGATAATAATATAAGTAATAAGTATAATTATTACAGTTCTAGCGATAATAACTGCATTATATGGGTGATAATGCACGTTATATTGCTAGTAGTATAAGTAATAAGTATAATTATTACAGTTCGAGCGATAATAATTGCATAATATGGGTAATAATGCACGTTATATTGCTAATAATATAAGTAATAAGTATAATTATTACAGTTCTAACGATAATAACTGCATTATATGGGTAATAATGCACGTTATATTGCTAATAGTATAAGTAATAAGTATAATTATTACAGTTCTAGCGATAATACCTCCATTATATGGATAATAATGCATGTTATATTGATAATAATATAAGTAATAAGTATAATTATTACAGTTCTAGCGATAATAACTGCATAATATGGGTAATAATGCACGTTATATTGCTAATAATATAAGTAATGAGTATAATTATTACAGTTCTAGCGATAATAACTGCATTACATGGGTAATAATGCATGTTATATTGATGATAATAAAAGTAATACGTATATTTATTATAGTTCTAGCGATAATAACTGCATAATATGGGTAATAATGCATGTTATATTGATAATAATCTAAGTAATCAGTATAATTATTACAGTTCTAGCGATAATACCTCCATTATATGGGTAATAATGCATGTTATATTGATAATGATATAAGTAATAAGTATAATTATTACAGTTCTAGCGATAATAACTGCATAATATGGGTAATAATGCACGTTATATTGCTAATAATATAAGTAATGAGTATAATTATTACAGTTCTAGCGATAATAACTGCATAATATGGGTAATAATGCATGTTATGTTGATAATAATATAAGTAATAAGTATATTTATTACAGTTCTGGCGATAATAACTGCATTATATGGGTAATAATGCACGTTATATTGCTAATAATATAAGTAATGAGTTCAATTATTACAGTTCTAGCGATAATAACTGCATAATATGGGTAATAATGCACGTTATATTGCTAATAATATAAGTAATGAGTTCAATTATTACAGTTCTAGCGATAATAACTGCATAATATGGGTAATAATGCATGTTATATTGATAATAATATAAGTAATAAGTATAATTATTACAGTTCTAGCGATAATAACTGCATAATATGGGTAATAATGCACGTTATATTGCTAATAATATAAGTAATAAGTATAATTATTACAGTTCTAGCGATAATAACTGCATAATATGGGTAATAATGCATGTTATATTGATATTAATATAAGTAATAAGTATAATTATTATAGTTCTAGCAATAATACCTCCATTATATGGGTAATAATGCATGTTATATTGATGATAATGAAAGTGATACGTATATTTATTATAGCTCTTGCGATAATAACTGCATCTTATGGGTAATAATGCATGTTATATTGAGAATAATATAAGTAATAAGTATAATTATTACAGTTCTGGCGATAATAACTGCAGTATATGGGTAATAATGCACGTTATATTGCTAACAATATAAGTAATAAGTATAATTATTACAGTTCTAGCGATAATAACTGCATTATATGGGTAAAAATGCACGTTATATTGCTAACAATATAAGTAATAAGTATAATTATTACAGTTCTAGCGATAATAACTGCATTATATGGGTAAAAATGCATGTTATATTGATAATATTGGGAGTAATAAGTATATTTATTATGGTTCTAGCGATAATAACTGCATAATATGGGTAATAATGCATGTTATATTGATAATAATATAAGTAATGAGTACAATTATTACAGTTCCAGCGATAATAACTGCATTATATGGGTAATAATGCATGTTATATTGATAATAATATAAGTAATAAGTATAATTATTACAGTTCTGGCGACAATAACGGCATTATATGGGTAACAATGCACGTTATATTGCTAACAGTATAAGTAGTAAGTATATTTATTACAGTTCTATCGATAATAACTGCATAATATGGGTAATAATGCATGTTATATTGATGATAATAAAAGTAATACGTATATTTATTATAGTTCTAGCGATAATAACTGCATAATATGGGTAATAATGCATGTTATATTGTTAATAATATATGTAATAAGTATAATTATTACAGTTCTAGCGATAATAACTGCATTATATGGGTAATAATGCACGTTATATTGCTAACAATATAAGTAATAAGTATAATTATTACAGTTCTAGCGATAATAACTGCATTATATGGGTAAAAATGCATGTTATATTGATAATATTGGGAGTAATAAGTATATTTATTATGGTTCTAGCGATAATAACTGCATAATATGGGTAATAATGCATGTTATATTGCTAACAATATAAGTAATAAGTATAATTATTACAGTTCTAGCGATAATAACTGCATTATATGGGTAAAAATGCATGTTATATTGATAATATTGGGAGTAATAAGTATATTTATTATGGTTCTAGCGATAATAACCGCATAATATGGGTAATAATGCATGTTATATTGCTAACAATATAAGTAATAAGTATAATTATTACAGTTCTAGCGATAATAACTGCATTATATGGGTAAAAATGCATGTTATATTGATAATATTGGGAGTAATAAGTATATTTATTATGGTTCTAGCGATAATAACTGCATAATATGGGTAATAATGCATGTTATATTGATAATAATCTAAGTAATATGCATAATTATTACAGTTCTAGCGATAATAACTGCATTATATGGGTAATAATGCACGTTATATTGCTAACAATATAAGTAATAAGTATAATTATTACAGTTCTAGCGATAATAACTGCATTATATGGGTAAAAATGCGTGTTATATTGATAATATTGGGAGTAATAAGTATATTTATTATGCTTCTAGCGATAATAACTGCATAATATGGGTAATAATGCATGTTATATTGATGATAATGAAAGTGATACGTATATTTATTATAGTTCTTGCGATAATAACTGCATCATATGGGTAATAATGCATGTTATATTGAGAATAATATAAGTAATAAGTATAATAATTACAGTTCTGGCGATAATAACTGCATTATATGGGTAACAATGCACGTTATATTGATAATAGTATAAGTAATAAGTATAATTATTACAGTTCTAGCGATAATAACTGCATTATATGGGTAATAATGCACGTTATATTGCTAATAATATAAGTAATAAGTATAATTATTACAGTTCTAGCGATAATAACTGCATTATATGGGTAATAATGCACGTTATATTGCTAACAATATAAGTAATAAGTATAATTATTACAGTTCTAGCGACAATAACTGCATTATATGGGTAGTAATGCATGTTATATTGATAATATTGGGAGTAATAAGTATATTTATTATGGTTCTAGAGATAATAACTGCATAATATGGGTAATAATGCATGTTATATTGATAATAATATAAGTAATAAGTATAATTATTACAGTTCTATCGATAATAACTGCATAATATGGGTAATAATGCACGTTATATTGCTAATAATATAAGTAATGAGTACAATTATTACAGTTCTAGCGATAATAACTGCATTATATGGGTAATAATGCACGTTATATTGCCAATAATATAAGTAACAAGTATAATTATTACAGTTCTAGCGATAATAACTGCATTATATGGGTAATAATGCATGTTACATTGATAATATTGGGAGTAATAAGTGTATTTATTATAGTTCTAGCGATAATAACTGCATAATATGGGTAATAATGCATGTTATATTGATAATAATATAAGTAATAAGTATAATTATTACAGTTCTAGCAATAATACCTCCATTATATGGGTAATAATGCATGTTATATTGATGATAATGAAAGTGATACGTATATTTATTATAGTTCTTGCGATAATAACTGCATCATATGGGTAATAATGCATGTTATATTGAGAATAATATAAGTAATAAGTATAATAATTACAGTTCTGGCGATAATAACTGCATTATATGGGTAACAATGCACGTTATATTGATAATAGTATAAGTAATAAGTATAATTATTACAGTTCTAGCGATAATAACTGCATTATATGGGTAATAATGCACGTTATATTGCTAATAATATAAGTAATGAGTACAATTATTACAGTTCTAGCGATAATAACTGCATTATATGGGTAATAATGCACGTTATATTGCTAATAATATAAGTAATAAGTATAATTATTACAGTTCTAGCGATAATAACTGCATTATATGGGTAATAATGCACGTTATATTGCTAATAATATAAGTAATAAGTACAATTATTACAGTTCTAGCGATAATAACTGCATTATATGGGTAATAATGCATGTTATATTGATAATAATATAAGTAATAAGTATAATTATTACAGTTCTAGCGATAATAACTGCATTATATGGGTAATAATGCACGTTATATTGCTAGTAGTATAAGTAATAAGTATAATTATTACAGTTCTAGCGATAATAACTGCATAATATGGGTAATAATGCACGTTATATTGCTAACAATATAAGTAATAAGTATAATTATTACAGTTCTAGCGATAATAACTGCATTATATGGGTAAAAATGCATGTTATATTGATAATATTGGGAGTAATATGTATATTTATTATGGTTCTAGAGATAATAACTGCATAATATGGGTAATAATGCATGTTATATTGATAATAATATAAGTAATAAGTATAATTATTACAGTTCTAGCGATAATACCTCCATTATATGGGTAATAATGCATGTTATATTGATGATAATGAAAGTAATACGTACATTTATTATAGTTCTAGCGATAATAACTGCATAATATGGGTAATAATGCATGTTATATTGAGAATAATATAAGTAATAAGTATAATTATTACAGTTCTGGCGATAATAACTGCATTATATGGGTAATAATGCACGTTATATTGCTAATAGTATAAGTAATAAGTATAATTATTACAGTTCTTGCGATAATACCTCCATTATATGGATAATAATGCATGTTATATTGATAATAATATAAGTAATAAGTATAATTATTACAGTTCTAGCGATAATAACTGCATTATATGGGTAATAATGCACGTTATATTGCTAATAATATAAGTAATAAGTATAATTATTACAGTTCTAGCGATAATAACTGCATTATATGGGTAATAATGCATGTTATATTGATAATAATATAAGTAATAAGTATAATTATTACAGTTCTAGCGATAATAACTGCATTATATGGGTAATAATGCACGTTATATTGCTAGTAGTATAAGTAATAAGTATAATTATTACAGTTCTAGCGATAATAACTGCATAATATGGGTAATAATGCACGTTATATTGCTAATAATATAAGTAATGAGTACAATTATTACAGTTCTAGCGATAATAACTGCATTATATGGGTAATAATGCACGTTATATTGCTAATAATATAAGTAATAAGTATAATTATTACAGTTCTAGCGATAATAACTGCATTATATGGGTAATAATGCACGTTATATTGCTAATAATATAAGTAATAAGTACAATTATTACAGTTCTAGCGATAATAACTGCATTATATGGGTAATAATGCATGTTATATTGATAATAATATAAGTAATAAGTATAATTATTACAGTTCTAGCGATAATAACTGCATTATATGGGTAATAATGCACGTTATATTGCTAGTAGTATAAGTAATAAGTATAATTATTACAGTTCTAGCGATAATAACTGCATAATATGGGTAATAATGCACGTTATATTGCTAATAATATAAGTAATGAGTACAATTATTACAGTTCTAGCGATAATAACTGCATTATATGGGTAATAATGCACGTTATATTGCTAATAATATAAGTAATAAGTATAATTATTACAGTTCTAGCGATAATAACTGCATTATGTGGGTAATAATGCATGTTATATTGATAATATCGGAAGTAATAAGTATAATTATTATAGTTCTAGCGGTAATAATAGTAAAATATGGCAAATAGTGCATGTTATATTGATAATAATAAAAGTAATAAATATATTTATTACAGTTCTATCGATAATAACTGCATAATATGGGTAATAATGCATGTTATATTGATGATAATAAAAGTAATACGTATATTTATTATAGTTCTACCTATAATAACTGCATAATATGGGTAATAATGCATGTTATATTGATAATAATCTAAGTAATAAGTATAATTATTACAGTTCTAGCGATAATAACTGCATTATATGGGTAAAAATGCATGTTATATTGATAATAATATAAGTTATAAGTATAATTATTACAGTTCTAGCGATAAAACCTCCATTATATGGGTAATAATGCATGTTATATTGATGATAATGAAAGTAATACGTATATTTATTACAGTTCTATCGATAATAACTGCATAATATGGGTAATAATGCATGTTATATTGATGATAATAAAAGTAATACGTATATTTATTATAGTTCTAGCGATAATAACTGCATAATATGGGTAATAATGCATGTTATATTGATAATAATCTAAGTAATAAGTATAATTATTACAGTTCTAGCGATAATAACTGCATTATATGGGTAATAATGCACGTTATATTGCTAACAATATAAGTAATAAGTATAATTATTACAGTTCTAGCGATAATAACTGCATTATATGGGTAATAATGCATGTTATATTGATGATAATGAAAGTAATACGAATATTTATTATTGTTCTAGCGATAATAAATGCATAATATGGGTAATAATGCATGTTATATTGAGAATAATATAAGTAATAAGTATAATTATTACAGTTCTGGCGATAATAACTGCATATTATGGGTAATAATGCACGTTATATTGCTAACAATATAAGTAATAAGTATAATTATTACAGTTCTAGCGATAATAACTGCATTATATGGGTAAAAATGCATGTTATATTGATAATATTGGGAGTAATATGTATATTTATTATGGTTCTAGAGATAATAACTGCATAATATGGGTAATAATGCATGTTATATTGATAATAATATAAGTAATAAGTATAATTATTACAGTTCTAGCGATAATACCTCCATTATATGGGTAATAATGCATGTTATATTGATGATAATGAAAGTAATACGTACATTTATTATAGTTCTAGGGATAATAACTGCATAATATGGGTAATAATGCATGTTATATTGAGAATAATATAAGTAATAAGTATAATTATTACAGTTCTGGCGATAATAACTGCATTATATGGGTAATAATGCACGTTATATTGCTAATAGTATAAGTAATAAGTATAATTATTACAGTTCTTGCGATAATACCTCCATTATATGGGTAATAATGCATGTTATATTGATAATAATATAAGTAATAAGTATAATTATTACAGTTCTAGCGATAATAACTGCATTATATGGGTAATAATGCACGTTATATTGCTAATAATATAAGTAATAAGTATAATTATTACAGTTCTAGCGATAATAACTGCATTATATGGGTAATAATGCATGTTATATTGATAATAATATAAGTAATAAGTATAATTATTACAGTTCTAGCGATAATAACTGCATTATATGGGTAATAATGCACGTTATATTGCTAGTAGTATAAGTAATAAGTATAATTATTACAGTTCTAGCGATAATAACTGCATAATATGGGTAATAATGCACGTTATATTGCTAATAATATAAGTAATGAGTACAATTATTACAGTTCTAGCGATAATAACTGCATTATATGGGTAATAATGCACGTTATATTGCTAATAATATAAGTAATAAGTATAATTATTACAGTTGTAGCGATAATAACTGCATTATATGGGTAATAATGCACGTTATATTGCTAATAATATAAGTAATAAGTACAATTATTACAGTTCTAGCGATAATAACTGCATTATATGGGTAATAATGCATGTTATATTGATAATAATATAAGTAATAAGTATAATTATTACAGTTCTAGCGATAATAACTGCATTATATGGGTAATAATGCACGTTATATTGCTAGTAGTATAAGTAATAAGTATAATTATTACAGTTCTAGCGATAATAACTGCATAATATGGGTAATAATGCACGTTATATTGCTAATAATATAAGTAATGAGTACAATTATTACAGTTCTAGCGATAATAACTGCATTATATGGGTAATAATGCACGTTATATTGCTAATAATATAAGTAATAAGTATAATTATTACAGTTCTAGCGATAATAACTGCATTATGTGGGTAATAATGCATGTTATATTGATAATATCGGAAGTAATAAGTATAATTATTATAGTTCTAGCGGTAATAATAGTAAAATATGGCAAATAGTGCATGTTATATTGATAATAATAAAAGTAATAAATATATTTATTACAGTTCTATCGATAATAACTGCATAATATGGGTAATAATGCATGTTATATTGATGATAATAAAAGTAATACGTATATTTATTATAGTTCTACCGATAATAACTGCATAATATGGGTAATAATGCACGTTATATTGCTAACAATATAAGTAATAAGTATAATTATTACAGTTCTAGCGATAATAACTGCATTATATGGGTAAAAATGCATGTTATATTGATAATATTGGGAGTAATATGCATATTTATTATGGTTCTAGAGATAATAACTGCATAATATGGGTAATAATGCATGTTATATTGATAATAATATATGTAATAAGTATAATTATTACAGTTCTAGCGATAATACCTCCATTATATGGGTAATAATGCATGTTATATTGATGATAATGAAAGTAATACGTACATTTATTATAGTTCTAGCGATAATAACTGCATAATATGGGTAATAATGCATGTTATATTGAGAATAATATAAGTAATAAGTATAATTATTACAGTTCTGGCGATAATAACTGCATTATATGGGTAATAATGCACGTTATATTGCTAATAGTATAAGTAATAAGTATAATTATTACAGTTCTTGCGATAATACCTCCATTATATGGGTAATAATGCATGTTATATTGATAATAATATAAGTAATAAGTATAATTATTACAGTTCTAGCGATAATAACTGCATTATATGGGTAATAATGCACGTTATATTGCTAATAATATAAGTAATAAGTATAATTATTACAGTTCTAGCGATAATAACTGCATTATATGGGTAATAATGCATGTTATATTGATAATAATATAAGTAATAAGTATAATTATTACAGTTCTAGCGATAATAACTGCATTATATGGGTAATAATGCACGTTATATTGCTAGTAGTATAAGTAATAAGTATAATTATTACAGTTCTAGCGATAATAACTGCATAATATGGGTAATAATGCACGTTATATTGCTAATAATATAAGTAATGAGTACAATTATTACAGTTCTAGCGATAATAACTGCATTATATGGGTAATAATGCACGTTATATTGCTAATAATATAAGTAATAAGTATAATTATTACAGTTCTAGCGATAATAACTGCATTATATGGGTAATAATGCACGTTATATTGCTAATAATATAAGTAATAAGTACAATTATTACAGTTCTAGCGATAATAACTGCATTATATGGGTAATAATGCATGTTATATTGATAATAATATAAGTAATAAGTATAATTATTACAGTTCTAGCGATAATAACTGCATTATATGGGTAATAATGCACGTTATATTGCTAGTAGTATAAGTAATAAGTATAATTATTACAGTTCTAGCGATAATAACTGCATAATATGGGTAATAATGCACGTTATATTGCTAATAATATAAGTAATGAGTACAATTATTACAGTTCTAGCGATAATAACTGCATTATATGGGTAATAATGCACGTTATATTGCTAATAATATAAGTAATAAGTATAATTATTACAGTTCTAGCGATAATAACTGCATTATGTGGGTAATAATACATGTTATATTGATAATATCGGAAGTAATAAGTATAATTATTATAGTTCTAGCGGTAATAATAGTAAAATATGGCAAATAGTGCATGTTATATTGATAATAATAAAAGTAATAAATATATTTATTACAGTTCTATCGATAATAACTGCATAATATGGGTAATAATGCATGTTATATTGATGATAATAAAAGTAATACGTATATTTATTATAGTTCTACCGATAATAACTGCATAATATTGGTAATAATGCATGTTATATTGATAATAATCTAAGTAATAAGTATAATTATTACAGTTCTAGCGATAATAACTGCATTATATGGGTAAAAATGCATGTTATATTGATAATATTGGGAGTAATAAGTATATTTATTATGGTTCTAGAGATAATAACTGCATAATATGGGTAATAATGCATGTTATATTGATAATAATATAAGTTATAAGTATAATTATTACAGTTCTAGCGATAAAACCTCCATTATATGGGTAATAATGCATGTTATATTGATGATAATGAAAGTAATACGTATATTTATTATAGTTCTAGCGATAATAACTGCATAATATGGGTAATAATGCATGTTATATTGAGAATAATATAAGTAATAAGTATAATTATTACAGTTCTGGCGATAATAACTGCATTATATGGGTAATAATGCACGTTATATTGCTAATAGTATAAGTAATAAGTATAATTATTACAGTTCTTGCGATAATACCTCCATTATATGGGTAATAATGCATGTTATATTGATAATGATATAAGTAATAAGTATAATTATTACAGTTCTGGCGATAATAACTGCATTATATGGGTAATAATGCACGTTATATTGCTAATAGTATAAGTAATAAGTATAATTATTACAGTTCTTGCGATAATACCTCCATTATATGGGTAATAATGCACGTTATATTGCTAATAATATAAGTAATGAGTACAATTATTACAGTTCTAGCGATAATAACTGCATTATATGGGTAATAATGCATGTTATATTGATAATAACATAAGTAATAAGTATAATTATTACAGTTCTATCGATAATAACTGCATAATATGGGTAATAATGCATGTTATATTGATGATAATAACAGTAATACGTATATTTATTATAGTTCTAGCGATAATAACTGCATAATATGGGTAATAATGCATGTTATATTGATAATAATCTAAGTAATAAGTATAATTATTACAGTTCTAGCGATAATAACTGCATTATATGGGTAATAATGCACGTTATATTGCTAACAATATAAGTAATAAGTATACTTATTACAGTTCTAGCGATAATAACTGCGTTATATGGGTAATAATGCATGTTATATTGATGATAATGAAAGTAATACGAATATTTATTATAGTTCTAGCGATAATAACTGTTTAATATGGGTAATAATGCATGTTATATTGAGAATAATATAAGTAATAAGTATAATTATTACAGTTCTGGCGATAATAACTGCATATTATGGGTAATAATGCACGTTATATTGCTAACAATATAAGTAATAAGTATAATTATTACAGTTCTAGCGATAATAACTGCATTATATGGGTAAAAATGCATGTTATATTGATAATATTGGGAGTAATAAGTATATTTATTATGGTTCTAGAGATAATAACTGCATAATATGGGTAATAATGCATGTTATATTGATAATAATATAAGTAATAAGTATAATTATTACAGTTCTAGCGATAATACCTCCATTATATGGGTAATAATGCATGTTATATTGATGATAATGAAAGTAATACGTATATTTATTATAGTTCGAGCGATAATAACTGCATAATATGGGTAATAATGCATGTTATATTGATAATAGTATAAGTAATAAGTATAATTATTACAGTTCTAGCAATAATACCTCCATTATATGGATAATAATACATGTTATATTGATAATAATATAAGTAATAAGTATAATTATTACAGTTCTAGCCATAATAACTGCATTATATGGGTAATAATGCATGTTATATTGATAATATTGGGAGTAATAAGTATATTTATTATAGTTCTAGCGATAATAACTGCATAATATGGGTAATAATGCATGTTATATTGATAATAGTATAAGTAATAAGTATAATTATTACAGTTCTAGCGATAATAACTGCATTATATGGGTAATAATGCACGTTATATTGCTAATAATATAAGTAATAAGTATAATTATTACAGTTCTAGCGATAATAACTGCATTATGTGGGTAATAATGCATGTTATATTGATAATATCGGGAGTAATAAGTATAATTATTATAGTTCTAGCGGTAATAATAGTAAAATATGGCAAATAGTGCATGTTATATTGATAATAATAAAAGTAATAAATATATTTATTACAGTTCTATCGATAATAACTGCATAATATGGGTAATAATGCATGTTATATTGATGATAATAAAAGTAATACGTATATTTATTATAGTTCTAGCGATAATAACTGCATAATATGGGTAATAATGCATGTTATATTGATAATAATCTAAGTAATAAGTATAATTATTACAGTTCTAGCGATAATAACTGCATTATATGGGTAATAATGCACGTTATATTGCTAACAATATAAGTAATAAGTGTAATTATTACAGTTCTAGCGATAATAACTGCATTATATGGGTAATAATGCATGTTATATTGATGATAATGAAAGTAATACGAATATTTATTATTGTTCTAGCGATAATAAATGCATAATATGGGTAATAATGCATGTTATATTGAGAATAATATAAGTAATAAGTATAATTATTACAGTTCTGGCGATAATAACTGCATATTATGGGTAATAATGCACGTTATATTGCTAACAATATAAGTAATAAGTATAATTATTACAGTTCTAGCGATAATAACTGCATTATATGGGTAAAAATGCATGTTATATTGATAATATTGGGAGTAATATGTATATTTATTATGGTTCTAGAGATAATAACTGCATAATATGGGTAATAATGCATGTTATATTGATAATAATATAAGTAATAAGTATAATTATTACAGTTCTAGCGATAATACCTCCATTATATGGGTAATAATGCATGTTATATTGATGATAATGAAAGTAATACGTACATTTATTATAGTTCTAGCGATAATAACTGCATAATATGGGTAATAATGCATGTTATATTGAGAATAATATAAGTAATAAGTATAATTATTACAGTTCTGGCGATAATAACTGCATTATATGGGTAATAATGCACGTTATATTGCTAATAGTATAAGTAATAAGTATAATTATTACAGTTCTTGCGATAATACCTCCATTATATGGGTAATAATGCATGTTATATTGATAATAATATAAGTAATAAGTATAATTATTACAGTTCTAGCGATAATAACTGCATTATATGGGTAATAATGCACGTTATATTGCTAATAATATAAGTAATAAGTATAATTATTACAGTTCTAGCGATAATAACTGCATTATATGGGTAATAATGCATGTTATATTGATAATAATATAAGTAATAAGTATAATTATTACAGTTCTAGCGATAATAACTGCATTATATGGGTAATAATGCACGTTATATTGCTAGTAGTATAAGTAATAAGTATAATTATTACAGTTCTAGCGATAATAACTGCATAATATGGGTAATAATGCACGTTATATTGCTAATAATATAAGTAATGAGTACAATTATTACAGTTCTAGCGATAATAACTGCATTATATGGGTAATAATGCACGTTATATTGCTAATAATATAAGTAATAAGTATAATTATTACAGTTCTAGCGATAATAACTGCATTATATGGGTAATAATGCACGTTATATTGCTAATAATATAAGTAATAAGTACAATTATTACAGTTCTAGCGATAATAACTGCATTATATGGGTAATAATGCATGTTATATTGATAATAATATAAGTAATAAGTATAATTATTACAGTTCTAGCGATAATAACTGCATTATATGGGTAATAATGCACGTTATATTGCTAGTAGTATAAGTAATAAGTATAATTATTACAGTTCTAGCGATAATAACTGCATAATATGGGTAATAATGCACGTTATATTGCTAATAATATAAGTAATGAGTACAATTATTACAGTTCTAGCGATAATAACTGCATTATATGGGTAATAATGCACGTTATATTGCTAATAATATAAGTAATAAGTATAATTATTACAGTTCTAGCGATAATAACTGCATTATGTGGGTAATAATGCATGTTATATTGATAATATCGGAAGTAATAAGTATAATTATTATAGTTCTAGCGGTAATAATAGTAAAATATGGCAAATAGTGCATGTTATATTGATAATAATAAAAGTAACAAATATATTTATTACAGTTCTATCGATAATAACTGCATAATATGGGTAATAATGCATGTTATATTGATGATAATAAAAGTAATACGTATATTTATTATAGTTCTACCGATAATAACTGCATAATATGGGTAATAATGCACGTTATATTGCTAACAATATAAGTAATAAGTATAATTATTACAGTTCTAGCGATAATAACTGCATTATATGGGTAAAAATGCATGTTATATTGATAATATTGGGAGTAATATGTATATTTATTATGGTTCTAGAGATAATAACTGCATAATATGGGTAATAATGCATGTTATATTGATAATAATATAAGTAATAAGTATAATTATTACAGTTCTAGCGATAATACCTCCATTATATGGGTAATAATGCATGTTATATTGATGATAATGAAAGTAATACGTACATTTATTATAGTTCTAGCGATAATAACTGCATAATATGGGTAATAATGCATGTTATATTGAGAATAATATAAGTAATAAGTATAATTATTACAGTTCTGGCGATAATAACTGCATTATATGGGTAATAATGCACGTTATATTGCTAATAGTATAAGTAATAAGTATAATTATTACAGTTCTTGCGATAATACCTCCATTATATGGGTAATAATGCATGTTATATTGATAATAATATAAGTAATAAGTATAATTATTACAGTTCTAGCGATAATAACTGCATTATATGGGTAATAATGCACGTTATATTGCTAATAATATAAGTAATAAGTATAATTATTACAGTTCTAGCGATAATAACTGCATTATATGGGTAATAATGCATGTTATATTGATAATAATATAAGTAATAAGTATAATTATTACAGTTCTAGCGATAATAGCTGCATTATATGGGTAATAATGCACGTTATATTGCTAGTAGTATAAGTAATAAGTATAATTTTTACAGTTCTAGCGATAATAACTGCATAATATGGGTAATAATGCACGTTATATTGCTAATAATATAAGTAATGAGTACAATTATTACAGTTCTAGCGATAATAACTGCATTATATGGGTAATAATGCACGTTATATTGCTAATAATATAAGTAATAAGTATAATTATTACAGTTCTAGCGATAATAACTGCATTATATGGGTAATAATGCACGTTATATTGCTAATAATATAAGTAATAAGTACAATTATTACAGTTCTAGCGATAATAACTGCATTATATGGGTAATAATGCATGTTATATTGATAATAATATAAGTAATAAGTATAATTATTACAGTTCTAGCGATAATAACTGCATTATATGGGTAATAATGCACGTTATATTGCTAGTAGTATAAGTAATAAGTATAATTATTACAGTTCTAGCGATAATAACTGCATAATATGGGTAATAATGCACGTTATATTGCTAATAATATAAGTAATGAGTACAATTATTACAGTTCTAGCGATAATAACTGCATTATATGGGTAATAATGCACGTTATATTGCTAATAATATAAGTAATAAGTATAATTATTACAGTTCTAGCGATAATAACTGCATTATGTGGGTAATAATGCATGTTATATTGATAATATCGGAAGTAATAAGTATAATTATTATAGTTCTAGCGGTAATAATAGTAAAATATGGCAAATAGTGCATGTTATATTGATAATAATAAAAGTAATAAATATATTTATTACAGTTCTATCGATAATAACTGCATAATATGGGTAATAATGCATGTTATATTGATGATAATAAAAGTAATACGTATATTTATTATAGTTCTACCGATAATAACTGCATAATATGGGTAATAATGCATGTTATATTGATAATAATCTAAGTAATAAGTATAATTATTACAGTTCTAGCGATAATAACTGCATTATATGGGTAAAAATGCATGTTATATTGATAATATTGGGAGTAATAAGTATATTTATTATGGTTCTAGAGATAATAACTGCATAATATGGGTAATAATGCATGTTATATTGATAATAATATAAGTTATAAGTATAATTATTACAGTTCTAGCGATAAAACCTCCATTATATGGGTAATAATGCATGTTATATTGATGATAATGAAAGTAATACGTATATTTATTATACTTCTAGCGATAATAACTGCATAATATGGGTAATAATGCATGTTATATTGAGAATAATATAAGTAATAAGTATAATTATTACAGTTCTGGCGATAATAACTGCATTATATGGGTAATAATGCACGTTATATTGCTAATAGTATAAGTAATAAGTATAATTATTACAGTTCTTGCGATAATACCTCCATTATATGGGTAATAATGCATGTTATATTGATAATGATATAAGTAATAAGTATAATTATTACAGTTCTAGCGATAATAACTGCATAATATGGGTAATAATGCACGTTATATTGCTAATAATATAAGTAATGAGTACAATTATTACAGTTCTAGCGATAATAACTGCATTATATGGGTAATAATGCATGTTATATTGATAATAACATAAGTAATAAGTATAATTATTGCAGTTCTATCGATAATAACTGCATAATATGGGTAATAATGCATGTTATATTGATGATAATAAAAGTAATACGTATATTTATTATAGTTCTAGCGATAATAACTGCATAATATGGGTAATAATGCATGTTATATTGATAATAATATAAGTAATAAGTATAATTATTACAGTTCTAGCGATAATACCTCCATTATATGGGTAATAATGCATGTTATATTGATAATGATATAAGTAATAAGTATAATTATTACAGTTCTAGCGATAATAACTGCATAAGATGGGTAATAATGCACGTTATATTGAGAATAATATAAGTAATAAGTATAATTATTACAGTTCTAGCGATAATAACTGCATTATATGGGTAATAATGCACGTTATATTGCTAGTAGTATAAGTAATAAGTATAATTATTACAGTTCTAGCGATAATAACTGCATGATATGTTTAATAATGCACGTTATATTGCTAATATTGGGAGTAATAAGTATATTTATTATGGTTCTAGAGATAATAACTGCATAATATGGGTAATAATGCATGTTATATTGATAATAATATAAGTAATAAGTATAATTATTACAGTTCTAACGATAATACCTCCATTATATGGGTAATAATGCATGTTATATTGATGATAATGAAAGTAATACGTATATTTATTATAGTTCTTGCGATAATAACTGCATAATATGGGTAATAATGCATGTTATATTGAGAATAATATAAGTAATAAGTATAATTATTACAGTTCTGGCGACAATAACTGCATTATATGGGTAACAATGCACGTTATATTGCTAATAGTATAAGTAATAAGTATAATTATTATAGTTCTAGCAATAATACCTCCATTATATGGGTAATAATGCATGTTATATTGATGATAATGAAAGTGATACGTATATTTATTATAGCTCTTGCGACAATAACTGCATCATATGGGTAATAATGCATGTTATATTGATAATAATCTAAGTAATAAGTATAATTATTACAGTTCTAGCGATAATAACTGCATTATATGGGTAATAATGCACGTTATATTGCTAATAGTGTAAGTAATAAGTATAATTATTACAGTTCTTGCGATAATACCCCCATTATATGGGTAATAATGCATGTTATATTGATAGTAATATAAGTAATAAGTATAATTATTACAGTTCTAGCGATAATAACTGCATTATATGGGTAATAATGCACGTTATATTGCTAATAATATAAGTAATAAGTATAATTATTACAGTTCTAGCGATAATAACTGCATTATATGGGTAATAATGCACGTTATATTGCTAATAGTATAAGTAATAAGTATAATTATTACAGTTCTTGCGATAATACCTCCATTATATGGGTAATAATGCATGTTATATTGATAATAATATAAGTAATAAGTATAATTATTACAGTTCTAGCGATAATAACTGCATTATATGGGTAATAATGCACGTTATATTGCTAGTAGTATAAGTAATAAGTATAATTATTACAGTTCTAGCGATAATAACTGCATGATATGGGTAATAATGCACGTTATATTGCTAATAATATAAGTAATGAGTACAATTATTACAGTTCTAGCGATAATAACTGCATTATATGGGTAATAATGCATGTTATATTGAGAATAATATAAGTAATAAGTATAATTATTACAGTTCTAGCGATAATACCTCCATTATATGGGAAATAATGCATGTTATATTGATAATGATATAAGTAATAAGTATAATTATTACAGTTCTAGCGATAATAACTGCATAATATGGGTAATAATGCATGTTATATTGAGAATAATATAAGTAATAAGTATAATTATTACAGTTCTGGCGACAATAACGGCATTATATGGGTAACAATGCACGTTATATTGCTAATAGTATAAGTAATTAGTATATTTATTGCAGTTCTAGCGATAATAACTGCATTATATGGGTGATAATGCACGTTAGATTGCTAACAATATAAGTAATAAGTATAATTATTACAGTTCTAGCGATAATACCTCCATTATATGGGTAATAATGCATGTTATATTGATAATGATATAAGTAATAAGTATAATTATTACAGTTCTAGCGATAATAACTGCATAATATGGGTAATAATGCATGTTATATTGATAATAATATAAGTAATGGGTACAATTATTACAGTTCTAGCGATAATAACTGCATTATATGGGTAATAATGCATGTTATATTGATAATAATATAGGTAATAAGTATAATTATTACAGTTCTGGCGACAATAACGGCATTATATGGGTAACAATGCACGTTATATTGCTAACAGTATAAGTAATTAGTATATTTATTACAGTTCTAGCGATAATAACTGCATTATATGGGTAATAATGCATGTTATATTGATAATATCGGGAGTAATAAGTATAATTATTATAGTTCTAGCGATAATAATAGTAAAATATGGCAAATAGTGCATGTTATATTGATAATAATAAAAGTAGTAAGTATATTTATTACAGTTCTATCGATAATAACTGCATAATATGGGTAATAATGCATGTTATATTGATGATAATAAAAGTAATACGTATATTTATTATAGTTCTAGCGATAATAGCTGCATAATATGTGTAATAATGCATGTTATATTGATAATAATATAAGTAATAAGTATAATTATTACAGTTCTAGCGATAATAACTGCATTATATGGGTAAAAATGCATGTTATATTGATAATATTGGGAGTAATAAGTATATTTATTATGGTTCTAGCGATAATAACTGCATAATATGGGTAATAATGCATGTTATATTGCTAACAATATAAGTAATAAGTATAATTATTACAGTTCTAGCGATAATAACTGCATTATATGGGTAATAATGCACGTTATATTGCTAACAATATAAGTAATAAGTATAATTATTACAGTTCTAGCGATAATAACTGCATTATATGGGTAATAATGCACGTTATATTGCTAACAATATAAGTAATAAGTATAATTATTACAGTTCTAGCGATAATAACTGCATTATATGGGTAAAAATGCATGTTATATTGATAATAATCTAAGTAATAAGTATAATTATTACAGTTCTGGCGATAATAACTGCATTATATGGGTAATAATGCATGTTATATTGATGATAATGAAAGTAATACGAATATTTATTATAGTTCTAGCGATAATAACTGCATAATATGGGTAATAATGCATGTTATATTGAGAATAATATAAGTAATAAGTATAATTATTACAGTTCTGGCGATAATAACTGCATATTATGGGTAATAATGCACGTTATATTGCTAATAGTATAAGTAATAAGTATAATTATTACAGTTCTAGCGATAACAACTGCATTATATGGGTAATAATGCACGTTATATTGCTAGTAGTATAAGTAATAAGTATAATTATTACAGTTCTAGCGATAATAACTGCATAATATGGGTAATAATGCATGTTATATTGATAATGATATAAGTAATAAGTATAATTATTACAGTTCTAGCAATAATACCTCCATTATTTGGGTAATAATGCATGTTATATTGATGATAATGAAAGTGATACGTATATTTATTATAGTTCCAGCGATAATAACTTCATAATATGGGTAATAATGCATGTTATATTGAGAATAATATAAGTAATAAGTATAATTATTACAGTTCTGGCGATAATAACTGCATTATATGGGTAATAATGCACGTTATATTGCTAATAGTATAAGTAATAAGTATAATTATTACAGTTCTAGCGATAATACCTCCATTATATGGGTAATAATGCATGTTATATTGATAATGATATAAGTAATAAGTATAATTATTACAGTTCTAGCGATAATAACTGCATAATATGGGTAATAATGCATGTTATATTGAGAATAATATAAGTAATAAGTATAATTATTACAGTTCTGGCGACAATAACGGCATTATATGGGTAACAATGCACGTTATATTGCTAATAGTATAAGTAATTAGTATATTTGTTGCAGTTCTAGCGATAATAACTGCATAATATGGGTAATAATGCATGTTATATTGATGATAATAAAAGTAATACGTATATTTATTATAGTTCTAGCGATAATAACTGCATAATATGGGTAATAATGCATGTTATATTGATAATAATATAAGTAATAAGTATAATTATTACAGTTCTAGCGATAATACCTCCATTATATGGGTAATAATGCATGTTATATTGATAATGATATAAGTAATAAGTATAATTATTACAGTTCTAGCGATAATAACTGCATAAGATGGGTAATAATGCACGTTATATTGAGAATAATATAAGTAATAAGTATAATTATTACAGTTCTAGCGATAATAACTGCATTATATGGGTAATAATGCACGTTATATTGCTAGTAGTATAAGTAATAAGTATAATTATTACAGTTCTAGCGATAATAACTGCATGATATGTTTAATAATGCACGTTATATTGCTAATATTGGGAGTAATAAGTATATTTATTATGGTTCTAGAGATAATAACTGCATAATATGGGTAATAATGCATGTTATATTGATAATAATATAAGTAATAAGTATAATTATTACAGTTCTAACGATAATACCTCCATTATATGGGTAATAATGCATGTTATATTGATGATAATGAAAGTAATACGTATATTTATTATAGTTCTTGCGATAATAACTGCATAATATGGGTAATAATGCATGTTATATTGAGAATAATATAAGTAATAAGTATAATTATTACAGTTCTGGCGACAATAACTGCATTATATGGGTAACAATGCACGTTATATTGCTAATAGTATAAGTAATAAGTATAATTATTATAGTTCTAGCAATAATACCTCCATTATATGGGTAATAATGCATGTTATATTGATGATAATGAAAGTGATACGTATATTTATTATAGCTCTTGCGACAATAACTGCATCATATGGGTAATAATGCATGTTATATTGATAATAATCTAAGTAATAAGTATAATTATTACAGTTCTAGCGATAATAACTGCATTATATGGGTAATAATGCACGTTATATTGCTAATAGTGTAAGTAATAAGTATAATTATTACAGTTCTTGCGATAATACCCCCATTATATGGGTAATAATGCATGTTATATTGATAGTAATATAAGTAATAAGTATAATTATTACAGTTCTAGCGATAATAACTGCATTATATGGGTAATAATGCACGTTATATTGCTAATAATATAAGTAATAAGTATAATTATTACAGTTCTAGCGATAATAACTGCATTATATGGGTAATAATGCACGTTATATTGCTAATAGTATAAGTAATAAGTATAATTATTACAGTTCTTGCGATAATACCTCCATTATATGGGTAATAATGCATGTTATATTGATAATAATATAAGTAATAAGTATAATTATTACAGTTCTAGCGATAATAACTGCATTATATGGGTAATAATGCACGTTATATTGCTAGTAGTATAAGTAATAAGTATAATTATTACAGTTCTAGCGATAATAACTGCATGATATGGGTAATAATGCACGTTATATTGCTAATAATATAAGTAATGAGTACAATTATTACAGTTCTAGCGATAATAACTGCATTATATGGGTAATAATGCATGTTATATTGAGAATAATATAAGTATTAAGTATAATTATTACAGTTCTAGCGATAATAACTGCATTATATGGGTAATAATGCACGTTATATTGCTAGTAGTATAAGTAATAAGTATAATTATTACAGTTCTAGCGATAATAACTGCATGATATGGGTAATAATGCACGTTATATTGCTAATAATATAAGTAATGAGTACAATTATTACAGTTCTAGCGATAATAACTGCATTATATGGGTAATAATGCACGTTATATTGCTAATAATATAAGTAATAAGTATAATTATTACAGTTCTAGCGATAATAACTGCATTATATGGGTAATAATGCATGTTATGTTGATAATATCGGGAGTAATAAGTATAATTATTATAGTTCCAGCGATAATAATAGTAAAATATGGCAAATAGTGCATGTTATATTGATAATAATAAAAGTAATAAATATATTTATTACAGTTCTATCGATAATAACTGCATAATATGGGTAATAATGCATGTTATATTGATGATAATAAAAGTAATACGTATATTTATTATAGTTCTAGCGATAATAACTTCATAATATGGGTAATAATGCATGTTATATTGAGAATAATATAAGTAATAAGTATAATTATTACAGTTCTGGCGATAATAACTGCATTATATGGGTAATAATGCACGTTATATTGCTAATAGTATAAGTAATAAGTATAATTATTACAGTTCTAGCGATAATACCTCCATTATATGGGAAATAATGCATGTTATATTGATAATGATATAAGTAATAAGTATAATTATTACAGTTCTAGCGATAATAACTGCATAATATGGGTAATAATGCATGTTATATTGAGAATAATATAAGTAATAAGTATAATTATTACAGTTCTGGCGACAATAACGGCATTATATGGGTAACAATGCACGTTATATTGCTAATAGTATAAGTAATTAGTATATTTATTGCAGTTCTAGCGATAATAACTGCATTATATGGGTGATAATGCACGTTAGATTGCTAACAATATAAGTAATAAGTATAATTATTACAGTTCTAGCGATAATACCTCCATTATATGGGTAATAATGCATGTTATATTGATAATGATATAAGTAATAAGTATAATTATTACAGTTCTAGCGATAATAACTGCATAATATGGGTAATAATGCATGTTATATTGATAATAATATAAGTAATGGGTACAATTATTACAGTTCTAGCGATAATAACTGCATTATATGGGTAATAATGCATGTTATATTGATAATAATATAGGTAATAAGTATAATTATTACAGTTCTGGCGACAATAACGGCATTATATGGGTAACAATGCACGTTATATTGCTAACAGTATAAGTAATTAGTATATTTATTACAGTTCTAGCGATAATAACTGCATTATATGGGTAATAATGCATGTTATATTGATAATATCGGGAGTAATAAGTATAATTATTATAGTTCTAGCGATAATAATAGTAAAATATGGCAAATAGTGCATGTTATATTGATAATAATAAAAGTAGTAAGTATATTTATTACAGTTCTATCGATAATAACTGCATAATATGGGTAATAATGCATGTTATATTGATGATAATAAAAGTAATACGTATATTTATTATAGTTCTAGCGATAATAGCTGCATAATATGTGTAATAATGCATGTTATATTGATAATAATATAAGTAATAAGTATAATTATTACAGTTCTAGCGATAATAACTGCATTATATGGGTAAAAATGCATGTTATATTGATAATATTGGGAGTAATAAGTATATTTATTATGGTTCTAGCGATAATAACTGCATAATATGGGTAATAATGCATGTTATATTGCTAACAATATAAGTAATAAGTATAATTATTACAGTTCTAGCGATAATAACTGCATTATATGGGTAATAATGCACGTTATATTGCTAACAATATAAGTAATAAGTATAATTATTACAGTTCTAGCGATAATAACTGCATTATATGGGTAATAATGCACGTTATATTGCTAACAATATAAGTAATAAGTATAATTATTACAGTTCTAGCGATAATAACTGCATTATATGGGTAAAAATGCATGTTATATTGATAATAATCTAAGTAATAAGTATAATTATTACAGTTCTGGCGATAATAACTGCATTATATGGGTAATAATGCATGTTATATTGATGATAATGAAAGTAATACGAATATTTATTATAGTTCTAGCGATAATAACTGCATAATATGGGTAATAATGCATGTTATATTGAGAATAATATAAGTAATAAGTATAATTATTACAGTTCTGGCGATAATAACTGCATATTATGGGTAATAATGCACGTTATATTGCTAATAGTATAAGTAATAAGTATAATTATTACAGTTCTAGCGATAATAACTGCATTATATGGGTAATAATGCACGTTATATTGCTAGTAGTATAAGTAATAAGTATAATTATTACAGTTCTAGCGATAATAACTGCATAATATGGGTAATAATGCATGTTATATTGATAATGATATAAGTAATAAGTATAATTATTACAGTTCTAGCAATAATACCTCCATTATTTGGGTAATAATGCATGTTATATTGATGATAATGAAAGTGATACGTATATTTATTATAGTTCCAGCGATAATAACTTCATAATATGGGTAATAATGCATGTTATATTGAGAATAATATAAGTAATAAGTATAATTATTACAGTTCTGGCGATAATAACTGCATTATATGGGTAATAATGCACGTTATATTGCTAATAGTATAAGTAATAAGTATAATTATTACAGTTCTAGCGATAATACCTCCATTATATGGGTAATAATGCATGTTATATTGATAATGATATAAGTAATAAGTATAATTATTACAGTTCTAGCGATAATAACTGCATAATATGGGTAATAATGCATGTTATATTGAGAATAATATAAGTAATAAGTATAATTATTACAGTTCTGGCGACAATAACGGCATTATATGGGTAACAATGCACGTTATATTGCTAATAGTATAAGTAATTAGTATATTTGTTGCAGTTCTAGCGATAATAACTGCATAATATGGGTAATAATGCATGTTATATTGATGATAATAAAAGTAATACGTATATTTATTATAGTTCTAGCGATAATAACTGCATAATATGGGTAATAATGCATGTTATATTGTTAATAATATAAGTAATAAGTATAATTATTACAGTTCTAGCGATAATAACTGCATTATATGGGTAATAATGCACGTTATATTGCTAACAATATAAGTAATAAGTATAATTATTACAGTTCTAGCGATAATAACTGCATTATATGGGTAAAAATGCATGTTATATTGATAATATTGGGAGTAATAAGTATATTTATTATGGTTCTAGCGATAATAACTGCATAATATGGGTAATAATGCATGTTATATTGCTAACAATATAAGTAATAAGTATAATTATTACAGTTCTAGCGATAATAACTGCATTATATGGGTAAAAATGCATGTTATATTGATAATATTGGGAGCAATAAGTATATTTATTATGGTTCTAGCGATAATAACTGCATAATATGGGTAATAATGCATGTTATATTGATAATAATCTAAGTAATAAGTATAATTATTACAGTTCTAGCGATAATAACTGCATTATATGGGTAATAATGCACGTTATATTGCTAACAATATAAGTAATAAGTATAATTATTACAGTTCTGGAGATAATAACTGCATTATATGGGTAATAATGCATGTTATATTGATGATAATGAAAGTAATACGAATATTTATTATAGTTCTAGCGATAATAACTGCATAATATGGGTAATAATGCATGTTATATTGAGAATAATATAAGTAATAAGTATAATTATTACAGTTCTGGCGATAATAACTGCATATTATGGGTAATAATGCACGTTATATTGCTAATAGTATAAGTAATGAGTATAATTATTACAGTTCTAGCGATAATAACTGCATTATATGGGTAATAATGCACGTTATATTGCTAGTAGTATAAGTAATAAGTATAATTATTACAGTTCTAGCGATAATAACTGCATAATATGGGTAATAATGCATGTTATATTGATAATGATATAAGTAATAAGTATAATTATTACAGTTCTAGCAATAATACCTCCATTATATGGGTAATAATGCATGTTATATTGATGATAATGAAAGTGATACGTATATTTATTATAGTTCCAGCGATAATAACTTCATAATATGGGTAATAATGCATGTTATATTGAGAATAATATAAGTAATAAGTATAATTATTACAGTTCTGGCGATAATAACTGCATTATATGGGTAATAATGCACGTTATATTGCTAATAGTATAAGTAATTAGTATATTTGTTGCAGTTCTAGCGATAATAACTGCATTTTATGGGTGATAATGCACGTTAGATTGCTAACAATATAAGTAATAAGTATAATTATTACAGTTCTAGCGATAATACCTCCATTATATGGGTAATAATGCATGTTATATTGATAATGATATATGTAATAAGTATAATTATTACAGTTCTAGCGATAATAACTGCATAATATGGGTAATAATGCATGTTATATTGATAATAATATAAGTAATGAGTACAATTATTACAGTTCTAGCGATAATAACTGCATTATATGGGTAATAATGCATGTTATATTGATAATAATATAAGTAATAAGTATAATTATTACAGTTCTGGCGACAATAACGGCATTATATGGGTAACAATGCACGTTATATTGCTAACAGTATAAGTAGTAAGTATATTTATTACAGTTCTATCGATAATAACTGCATAATATGGGTAATAATGCATGTTATATTGATGATAATAAAAGTAATACGTATATTTATTATAGTTCTAGCGATAATAACTGCATAATATGGGTAATAATGCATGTTATATTGTTAATAATATAAGTAATAAGTATAATTATTACAGTTCTAGCGATAATAACTGCATTATATGGGTAATAATGCACGTTATATTGCTAACAATATAAGTAATAAGTATAATTATTACAGTTCTAGCGATAATAACTGCATTATATGGGTAAAAATGCATGTTATATTGATAATATTGGGAGTAATAAGTATATTTATTATGGTTCTAGCGATAATAACTGCATAATATGGGTAATAATGCATGTTATATTGCTAACAATATAAGTAATAAGTATAATTATTACAGTTCTAGCGATAATAACTGCATTATATGGGTAAAAATGCATGTTATATTGATAATATTGGGAGTAATAAGTATATTTATTATGGTTCTAGCGATAATAACCGCATAATATGGGTAATAATGCATGTTATATTGCTAACAATATAAGTAATAAGTATAATTATTACAGTTCTAGCGATAATAACTGCATTATATGGGTAAAAATGCATGTTATATTGATAATATTGGGTGTAATAAGTATATTTATTATGGTTCTAGCGATAATAACTGCATAATATGGGTAATAATGCATGTTATATTGATAATAATCTAAGTAATATGCATAATTATTACAGTTCTAGCGATAATAACTGCATTATATGGGTAATAATGCACGTTATATTGCTAACAATATAAGTAATAAGTATAATTATTACAGTTCTAGCGATAATAACTGCATTATATGGGTAAAAATGCGTGTTATATTGATAATATTGGGAGTAATAAGTATATTTATTATGCTTCTAGCGATAATAACTGCATAATATGGGTAATAATGCATGTTATATTGATAATAATCTAAGTAATAAGTATAATTATTACAGTTCTGGCGATAATAACTGCATTATATGGGTAATAATGCATGTTATATTGATAATATCGGGAGTAATAAGTATAATTATTATAGTTCTAGCGATAATAATAGTAAAATATGGCAAATAGTGCATGTTATATTGATAATAATAAAAGTAATAAGTATATTTATTACAGTTCTATCGATAATAATTGTATAATATGGGTAATAATGCATGTTATATTGATGATAATAAAAGTAATACGTATATATATTATAGTTCTAGCGATAATAACTGCATAATATGGGTAATAATGCACGTTATATTGCTAATAATATAAGTAATGAGTACAATTATTACAGTTCTAGCGATAATAACTGCATTATATGGGTAATAATGCACGTTATATTGCTAACAATATAAGTAATAAGTATAATTATCACAGTTCTAGCGATAATACCTCCATTATATGGGTATAATGCATGTTATATTGATAATGATATAAGTAATAAGTATAATTCTTACAGTTCTAGCGATAATAACTGCATTATATGGGTAAAAATGCATGTTATATTGATAATATTGGGAGTAATAAGTATATTTATTATGGTTCTAGCGATAATAACTGCATAATATGGGTAATAATGCATGTTATATTGATAATAATCTAAGTAATAAGTATAATTATTACAGTTCTGGCGATAATAACTGCATTATATGGGTAATAATGCATGTTATATTGATGATAATGAAAGTAATACGAATATTTATTATAGTTCTAGCGATAATAACTGCATAATATGGGTAATAATGCATGTTACATTGAGAATAATATAAGTAATAAGTATAATTATTACAGTTCTGGCGATAATAACTGCATATTATGGGTAATAATGCACGTTATATTGCTAATAGTATAAGTAATGAGTATAATTATTACAGTTCTAGCGATAATAACTGCATTATATGGGTAATAATGCACGTTATATTGCTAGTAGTATAAGTAATAAGTATAATTATTACAGTTCTAGCGATAATAACTGCATAATATGGGTAATAATGCATGTTATATTGATAATGATATAAGTAATAAGTATAATTATTACAGTTCTAGCAATAATACCTCCATTATATGGGTAATAATGCATGTTATATTGATGATAATGAAAGTGATACGTATATTTATTATAGTTCCAGCGATAATAACTTCATAATATGGGTAATAATGCATGTTATATTGAGAATAATATAAGTAATAAGTATAATTATTACAGTTCTGGCGATAATAACTGCATTATATGGGTAATAATGCACGTTATATTGCTAATAGTATAAGTAATTAGTATATTTGTTGCAGTTCTAGCGATAATAACTGCATTTTATGGGTGATAATGCACGTTAGACTGCTAACAATATAAGTAATAAGTATAATTATTACAGTTCTAGCGATAATACCTCCATTATATGGGTAACAATGCATGTTATATTGATAATGATATAAGTAATAAGTATAATTATTACAGTTCTAGCGATAATAACTGCATAATATGGGTAATAATGCATGTTATATTGATAATAATATAAGTAATGAGTACAATTATTACAGTTCTAGCGATAATAACTGCATTATATGGGTAATAATGCATGTTATATTGATAATAATATAAGTAATAAGTATAATTATTACAGTTCTGGCGACAATAACGGCATTATATGGGTAACAATGCACGTTATATTGCTAACAGTATAAGTAGTAAGTATATTTATTACAGTTCTATCGATAATAACTGCATAATATGGGTAATAATGCATGTTATATTGATGATAATAAAAGTAATACGTATATTTATTATAGTTCTAGCGATAATAACTGCATAATATGGGTAATAATGCATGTTATATTGTTAATAATATAAGTAATAAGTATAATTATTACAGTTCTAGCGATAATAACTGCATTATATGGGTAATAATGCACGTTATATTGCTAACAATATAAGTAATAAGTATAATTATTACAGTTCTAGCGATAATAACTGCATTATATGGGTAAAAATGCATGTTATATTGATAATATTGGGAGTAATAAGTATATTTATTATGGTTCTAGCGATAATAACTGCATAATATGGGTAATAATGCATGTTATATTGCTAACAATATAAGTAATAAGTATAATTATTACAGTTCTAGCGATAATAACTGCATTATATGGGTAAAAATGCATGTTATATTGATAATATTGGGAGTAATAAGTATATTTATTATGGTTCTAGCGATAATAACCGCATAATATGGGTAATAATGCATGTTATATTGCTAACAATATAAGTAATAAGTATAATTATTACAGTTCTAGCGATAATAACTGCATTATATGGGTAAAAATGCATGTTATATTGATAATATTGGGAGTAATAAGTATATTTATTATGGTTCTAGCGATAATAACTGCATAATATGGGTAATAATGCATGTTATATTGATAATAATCTAAGTAATATGCATAATTATTACAGTTCTAGCGATAATAACTGCATTATATGGGTAATAATGCACGTTATATTGCTAACAATATAAGTAATAAGTATAATTATTACAGTTCTAGCGATAATAACTGCATTATATGGGTAAAAATGCGTGTTATATTGATAATATTGGGAGTAATAAGTATATTTATTATGCTTCTAGCGATAGTAACTGCATAATATGGGTAATAATGCATGTTATATTGATAATAATCTAAGTAATAAGTATAATTATTACAGTTCTGGCGATAATAACTGCATTATATGGGTAATAATGCATGTTATATTGATAATATCGGGAGTAATAAGTATAATTATTATAGTTCTAGCGATAATAATAGTAAAATATGGCAAATAGTGCATGTTATATTGATAATAATAAAAGTAATAAGTATATTTATTACAGTTCTATCGATAATAATTGCATAATATGGGTAATAATGCATGTTATATTGATGATAATAAAAGTAATACGTATATATATTATAGTTCTAGCGATAATAACTGCATAATATGGGTAATAATGCACGTTATATTGCTAATAATATAAGTAATGAGTACAATTATTACAGTTCTAGCGATAATAACTGCATTATATGGGTAATAATGCACGTTATATTGCTAACAATATAAGTAATAAGTATAATTATCACAGTTCTAGCGATAATACCTCCATTATATGGGTATAATGCATGTTATATTGATAATGATATAAGTAATAAGTATAATTATTACAGTTCTAGCGATAATAACTGCATAATATGGGTAATAATGCACGTTATATTGCTAATAATATAAGTAATGAGTACAATTATTACAGTTCTAGCGATAATAACTGCATTATATGCGTAATAATGCACGTTATATTGCTAACAATATAAGTAATAAGTATAATTATTACAGTTCTAGCGATAATAACTGCATTATATGGGTAATAATGCATGTTATATTGATAATGATATAAGTAATAAGTATAATTAGTACAGTTCTAGCGATAATAACTGCATAATATGGGTAATAATGCACGTTATATTGCTAATAATATAAGTAATAAGTATAATTATTACAGTTCTAGCGATAATAACTGCATTATATGGGTAATAATGCATGTTATATTGATAATAATATAAGTAATAAGTATAATTATTACAGTTCTAGCGATAATAACTGCATTATATGGGTAATAATGCACGTTATATTGCTAGTAGTATAAGTAATAAGTATAATTATTACAGTTCTAGCGATAATAACTGCATAATATGGGTAATAATGCATGTTATATTGATAATGATATAAGTAATAAGTATAATTATTACAGTTCTAGCAATAATACCTCCATTATATGGGTAATAATGCATGTTATATTGATGATAATGAAAGTGATACGTATATTTATTATAGTTCCAGCGATAATAACTTCATAATATGGGTAATAATGCATGTTATATTGAGAATAATATAAGTAATAAGTATAATTATTACAGTTCTGGCGATAATAACTGCATTATATGGGTAATAATGCACGTTATATTGCTAATAGTATAAGTAATTAGTATATTTGTTGCAGTTCTAGCGATAATAACTGCATTTTATGGGTGATAATGCACGTTAGATTGCTAACAATATAAGTAATAAGTATAATTATTACAGTTCTAGCGATAATACCTCCATTATATGGGTAATAATGCAGGTTATATTGATAATGATATAAGTAATAAGTATAATTATTACAGTTCTAGCGATAATAACTGCATAATATGGGTAATAATGCATGTTATATTGATAATAATATAAGTAATGAGTACAATTATTACAGTTCTAGCGATAATAACTGCATTATATGGGTAATAATGCATGTTATATTGATAATAATATAAGTAATAAGTATAATTATTACAGTTCTAGCGATAATAACTGCATTATATGGGTAATAATGCACGTTATATTGCTAGTAGTATAAGTAATAAGTATAATTATTACAGTTCTAGCGATAATAACTGCATAATATGGGTAATAATGCACGTTATATTGCTAATAATATAAGTAATGAGTACAATTATTACAGTTCTAGCGATAATAACTGCATTATATGGGTAATAATGCACGTTATATTGCTAATAATATAAGTAATAAGTATAATTATTACAGTTCTAGCGATAATAACTGCATTATATGGGTAATAATGCATGTTACATTGATAATATTGGGAGTAATAAGTGTATTTATTATAGTTCTAGCGATAATAACTGCATAATATGGGTAATAATGCATGTTATACTGATAATGATATAAGTAATAAGTATAATTATTACAGTTCTAGCAATAATACCTCCATTATATGGGTAATAATGCATGTTATATTGATGATAATGAAAGTGATACGTATATTTATTATAGTTCTTGCGATAATAACTGCATCATATGGGTAATAATGCATGTTATATTGAGAATAATATAAGTAATAAGTATAATTATTACAGTTCTGGCGATAATAACTGCATTGTATGGGTAACAATGCACGTTATATTGATAATAGTATAAGTAATAAGTATAATTATTACAGTTCTAGCGATAATAACTGCATTATATGGGTAATAATGCACGTTATATTGCTAATAATATAAGTAATAAGTATAATTATTACAGTTCTAGCGATAATAACTGCATTATATGGGTAATAATGCATGTTATATTGATAATAATATAAGTAATAAGTATAATTATTACAGTTCTAGCGATAATAACTGCATTATATGGGTAATAATGCACGTTATATTGCTAGTAGTATAAGTAATAAGTATAATTATTACAGTTCTAGCGATAATAACTGCATAATATGGGTAATAATGCACGTTATATTGCTAATAATATAAGTAATAAGTATAATTATTACAGTTCTAGCGATAATAACTGCATTATATGGGTAATAATGCATGTTGTATTGATAATATCGGGAGTAATAAGTATAATTATTATAGTTCTAGCGATAATAATAGTAAAATATGGCAAATAGTGCATGTTATATTGATAATAACAAAAGTAATAAATATATTTATTACAGTTCTATCGATAATAACTGCATAATATGGGTAATAATGCATGTTATATTGAGAATAATATAAGTCATAAGTATAATTATTACAGTTCTGGCGATAATAACTGCATTATATGGGTAATAATGCACGTTATATTGCTAATAGTATAAGTAATAAGTATAATTATTACAGTTCTAGCGATAATACCTCCATTATATGGGTAATAGTGCATGTTATATTGATAATGATATAAGTAATAAGTATAATTATTACAGTTCTAGCGATAATAACCGCATAGTATGGGTAATAATGCACGTTATATTGCTAATAATCTAAGTAATAAGTATAATTATTACAGTTCTAGCGATAATAACTGCATTATATGGGTAATAATGCACGTTATATTGCTAACAATATACGTTATAAGTATAATTATTACAGTTCTAGCGATTATAACTGCATTATATGGGTAATAATTCATGTTATATTGATGATAATGAAAGTAATACGTATATTTATTATAGTTCTAGCGATAATAACTGCATAATATGGGTAATAATACATGTTATATTGAGAATAATATAAGTAATAAGTATAATTATTACAGTTCTGGCGATAATAACTGCATTATATGGGTAATAATGCACGTTATATTGCCAATAGTATAAGTAATAAGTATAATTATTACAGTTCTAGCGATAATACCTCCATTATATGGGTAAGAATGCATGTTATATTGATAATGATATAAGTAATAAGTATAATTATTACAGTTCTAGCGATAATAACTGCATAGTATGGGTAATAATGCACGTTATATTGCTAACAATATAAGTAATGAGTACAATTATTACAGTTCTAGCGATAATAACTGCATTATATGGGTAAAAATGCATGTTATATTGATAATATTGGGAGTAATAAGTATATTTATTATGGTTCTAGCGATAATAACTGCATAATATGGGTAATAATGCATGTTATATTGATAATAATCTAAGTAATAAGTATAATTATTACAGTTCTGGCGATAATAACTGCATTATATGGGTAATAATGCATGTTATATTGATGATAATGAAAGTAATACGAATATTTATTATAGTTCTAGCGATAATAACTGCATAATATGGGTAATAATGCATGTTATATTGAGAATAATATAAGTAACAAGTATAATTATTACAGTTCTGGCGATAATAACTGCATATTATGGGTAATAATGCACGTTATATTGCTAATAGTATAAGTAATAAGTATAATTATTACAGTTCTAGCGGTAATACCTCCATTATATGGGTAATAATGCATGTTATATTGATAATGATATAAGTAATAAGTATAATTATTACAGTTCTAGCGATAATAACTGCATAATATGGGTAATAATGCACGCTATATTGCTAATAATATAAGTAATGAGTACAATTATTACAGTTCTAGCGATAATAACTGCATTATATGGGTAATAATGCATGTTATATTGATAATAACATAAGTAATAAGTATAATTATTACAGTTCTATCGATAATAACTGCATAATATGGGTAATAATGCATGTTATATTGATGATAATAAAAGTAATACGTATATTTATTATAGTTCTAGCGATAATAACTGCATAATATGGGTAATAATGCATGTTATATTGATAATAATATAAGTAATGAGTATAATTATTACAGTTCTAGCGATAATAACTGCATAATATGGGTAATAATGCACGTTATATTGCTAACAATATAAGTAATAAGTATAATTATTACAGTTCTAGCGATAATAACTGCATTATATGGGTAAAAATGCATGTTTTATTGATAATATTGGGAGTAATAAGTATATTTATTATGGTTCTAGCGAAAATAACTGCATAATATGGGTAATAATGCATGTTATATTGCTAACAATATAAGTAATAAGTATAATTATTACAGTTCTAGCGATAATAACTGCATTATATGGGTAAAAATGCATGTTATATTGATAATATTGGGAGTAATAAGTATATTTATTATGGTTCTAGCGATAATAACTGCATAATATGGGTAATAATGCATGTTATATTGGTAATAATCTAAGTAATAAGTATAATTATTACAGTTCTGGCGATAATAACTGCATTATATGGGTAATAATGCATGTTATATTGATGATAATGAAAGTAATACGAATATTTATTATAGTTCTAGCGATAATAACTGCATAATATGGGTAATAATGCATGTTATATTGAGAATAATATAAGTAATAAGTATAATTATTACAGTTCTGGCGATAATAACTGCATATTATGGGTAATAATGCACGTTATATTGCTAATAGTATAAGTAATAAGTATAATTATTACAGTTCTAGCGATAATACCTCCATTATATGGGTAATAATGCATGTTATATTGATAATAACATAAGTAATAAGTATAATTATTGCAGTTCTATCGATAATAACTGCATAATATGGGTAATAATGCATGTTATATTGATGATAATAAAAGTAATACGTATATTTATTATAGTTCTAGCGATAATAACTGCATAATATGGGTAATAATGCATGTTATATTGATAATAACATAAGTAGTAAGTATAATTATTGCAGTTCTATCGATAATAACTGCATAATATGGGTAATAATGCATGTTATATTGATGATAATAAAAGTAATACGTATATTTATTATAGTTCTAGCGATAATAACTGCATAATATGGGTAATAATGCATGCTATATTGATAATAATATAAGTAATAAGTATAATTATTACAGTTCTAGCGATAATAACTGCATTATATGGGTAAAAATGCATGTTATATTGATAATATTGGGAGTAATAAGTATATTTATTATGGTTCTAGAGATAATAACTGCATAATATGGGTAATAATGCATGTTATATTGATAATAATATAAGTAATAAGTATAATTATTACAGTTCTAGCGATAATACCTCCATTATATGGGTAATAATGCATGTTATATTGATGATAATGAAAGTAATACGTATATTTATTATAGTTCTAGCGATAATAACTGCATAATATGGGTAATAATGCATGTTATATTGAGAATAATATAAGTAATAAGTATAATTATTACAGTTCTGGCGATAATAACTGCATTATATGGGTAATAATGCACGTTATATTGCTAATAGTATAAGTAATAAGTATAATTATTACAGTTCTTGCGATAATACCTCCATTATATGGGTAATAATGCATGTTATATTGATGATAATGAAAGTAATACGTACATTTATTATAGTTCTAGCGATAATAACTGCATAATATGGGTAATAATGCATGTTATATTGAGAATAATATAAGTAATAAGTATAATTATTACAGTTCTAGCGATAATAACTGCATTATATGGGTAATAATGCACGTTATATTGCTAACAATATAAGTAATAAGTATAATTATTACAGTTCTAGCGATAATAACTGCATTATATGGGTAAAAATGCATGTTATATTGATAATATTGGGAGTAATAAGTATATTTATTATGCTTCTAGCGATAATAACTGCATAATATGGGTAATAATGCATGTTATATTGCTAACAATATAAGTAATAAGTATAATTATTACAGTTCTAGCGATAATAACTGCATTATATGGGTAATAATGCACGTTATATTGCTAACAATATAAGTAATAAGTATAATTATTACAGTTCTAGCGATAATAACTGCATTATATGGGTAAAAATGCATGTTATATTGATAATATTGGGAGTAATAAGTATATTTATTATGGTTCTAGCGATAATAACTGCATAATATGGGTAATAATGCATGTTATATTGATAATAATCTAAGTAATAAGTATAATTATTACAGTTCTGGCGATAATAACTGCATTATATGGTTAATAATGCATGTTATATTGATAATATCGGGAGTAATAAGTATAATTATTATAGTTCTAGCGATAATAATAGTAAAATATGACAAATAGTGCATGTTATATTGATAATAATAAAAGTAATAAGTATATTTATTACAGTTCTATCGATAATAACTGCATAATATGGTTAATAATGCATGTTATATTGATGATAATAAAAGTAATACGTATATTTATTATAGTTCTAGCGATAATAACTGCATAATATGGGTAATAATGCACGTTATATTGCTAATAATATAAGTAATGAGTACAATTATTACAGTTCTAGCGATAATAACTGCATTATATGGGTAATAATGCACGTTATATTGCTAACAATATAAGTATTAAGTATAATTATTACAGTTCTAGCGACAATGACTGCATTATATGGGTAAAAATGCATGTTATATTGATAATATTGGGAGTAATAAGTATATTTATTATGGTTCTAGCGATAATAACTGCATAATATGGGTAATAATGCATGTTATATTGATGATAATGAAAGTAATACGAATATTTATTATAGTTCTAGCGATAATAACTGCATAATATGGGTAATAATGCATGTTATATTGATAATAATCTAAGTAATAAGTATAATTATTACAGTTCTGGCGATAATAACTGCATTATATGGGTAATAATGCATGTTATATTGATGATAATGAAAGTAATACGAATATTTATTATAGTTCTAGCGATAATAACTGCATAATATGGGTAATAATGCATGTTATATTGAGAATAATATAAGTAACAAGTATAATTATTACAGTTCTGGCGATAATAACTGCATATTATGGGTAATAATGCACGTTATATTGCTAATAGTATAAGTAATAAGTATAATTATTACAGTTCTAGCGGTAATACCTCCATTATATGGGTAATAATGCATGTTATATTGATAATGATATAAGTAATAAGTATAATTATTACAGTTCTAGCGATAATAACTGCATAATATGGGTAATAATGCACGCTATATTGCTAATAATATAAGTAATGAGTACAATTATTACAGTTCTAGCGATAATAACTGCATTATATGGGTAATAATGCATGTTATATTGATAATAACATAAGTAATAAGTATAATTATTACAGTTCTATCGATAATAACTGCATAATATGGGTAATAATGCATGTTATATTGATGATAATAAAAGTAATACGTATATTTATTATAGTTCTAGCGATAATAACTGCATAATATGGGTAATAATGCATGTTATATTGATAATAATATAAGTAATGAGTATAATTATTACAGTTCTAGCGATAATAACTGCATAATATGGGTAATAATGCACGTTATATTGCTAACAATATAAGTAATAAGTATAATTATTACAGTTCTAGCGATAATAACTGCATTATATGGGTAAAAATGCATGTTTTATTGATAATATTGGGAGTAATAAGTATATTTATTATGGTTCTAGCGATAATAACTGCATAATATGGGTAATAATGCATGTTATATTGCTAACAATATAAGTAATAAGTATAATTATTACAGTTCTAGCGATAATAACTGCATTATATGGGTAAAAATGCATGTTATATTGATAATATTGGGAGTAATAAGTATATTTATTATGGTTCTAGCGATAATAACTGCATAATATGGGTAATAATGCATGTTATATTGGTAATAATCTAAGTAATAAGTATAATTATTACAGTTCTGGCGATAATAACTGCATTATATGGGTAATAATGCATGTTATATTGATGATAATGAAAGTAATACGAATATTTATTATAGTTCTAGCGATAATAACTGCATAATATGGGTAATAATGCATGTTATATTGAGAATAATATAAGTAATAAGTATAATTATTACAGTTCTGGCGATAATAACTGCATATTATGGGTAATAATGCACGTTATATTGCTAATAGTATAAGTAATAAGTATAATTATTACAGTTCTAGCGATAATACCTCCATTATATGGGTAATAATGCATGTTATATTGATAATGATATAAGTAATAAGTATAATTATTACAGTTCTAGCGATAATAACTGCATAATATGGGTAATAATGCACGTTATATTGCTAATAATATAAGTAATGAGTACAATTATTACAGTTCTAGCGATAATAACTGCATTATATGGGTAATAATGCATGTTATATTGATAATAACATAAGTAATAAGTATAATTATTGCAGTTCTATCGATAATAACTGCATAATATGGGTAATAATGCATGTTATATTGATGATAATAAAAGTAATACGTATATTTATTATAGTTCTAGCGATAATAACTGCATAATATGGGTAATAATGCATGTTATATTGATAATAATATAAGTAATGAGTATAATTATTACAGTTCTAGCGATAATAACTGCATTATATGGGTAATAATGCACGTTATATTGCTAACAATATAAGTAATAAGTATAATTATTACAGTTCTAGCGATAATAACTGCATTATATGGGTAAAAATGCATGTTTTATTGATAATATTGGGAGTAATAAGTATATTTATTATGGTTCTAGCGATAATAACTGCATAATATGGGTAATAATGCAAGTTATATTGCTAACAATATAAGTAATAAGTATAATTATTACAGTTCTAGCGATAATAACTGCATTATATGGGTAAAAATGCATGTTATATTGATAATATTGGGAGTAATAAGTATATTTATTATGGTTCTAGCGATAATAACTGCATAATATGGGTAATAATGCATGTTATATTGGTAATAATCTAAGTAATAAGTATAATTATTACAGTTCTGGCGATAATAACTGCATTATATGGGTAATAATGCATGTTATATTGATGATAATGAAAGTAATACGAATATTTATTATAGTTCTAGCGATAATAACTGCATAATATGGGTAATAATGCATGTTATATTGAGAATAATATAAGTAATAAGTATAATTATTACAGTTCTGGCGATAATAACTGCATATTATGGGTAATAATGCACGTTATATTGCTAATAGTATAAGTAATAAGTATAATTATTACAGTTCTAGCGATAATACCTCCATTATATGGGTAATAATGCATGTTATATTGATAATAACATAAGTAATAAGTATAATTATTGCAGTTCTATCGATAATAACTGCATAATATGGGTAATAATGCATGTTATATTGATGATAATAAAAGTAATACGTATATTTATTATAGTTCTAGCGATAATAACTGCATAATATGGGTAATAATGCATGTTATATTGATAATAACATAAGTAATAAGTATAATTATTGCAGTTCTATCGATAATAACTGCATAATATGGGTAATAATGCATGTTATATTGATGATAATAAAAGTAATACGTATATTTATTATAGTTCTAGCGATAATAACTGCATAATATGGGTAATAATGCATGCTATATTGATAATAATATAAGTAATAAGTATAATTATTACAGTTCTAGCGATAATAACTGCATTATATGGGTAAAAATGCATGTTATATTGATAATATTGGGAGTAATAAGTATATTTATTATGGTTCTAGAGATAATAACTGCATAATATGGGTAATAATGCATGTTATATTGATAATAATATAAGTAATAAGTATAATTATTACAGTTCTAGCGATAATACCTCCATTATATGGGTAATAATGCATGTTATATTGATGATAATGAAAGTAATACGTATATTTATTATAGTTCTAGCGATAATAACTGCATAATATGGGTAATAATGCATGTTATATTGAGAATAATATAAGTAATAAGTATAATTATTACAGTTCTGGCGATAATAACTGCATTATATGGGTAATAATGCACGTTATATTGCTAATAGTATAAGTAATAAGTATAATTATTACAGTTCTTGCGATAATACCTCCATTATATGGGTAATAATGCATGTTATATTGATGATAATGAAAGTAATACGTACATTTATTATAGTTCTAGCGATAATAACTGCATAATATGGGTAATAATGCATGTTATATTGAGAATAATATAAGTAATAAGTATAATTATTACAGTTCTGGCGATAATAACTGCATTATATGGGTAATAATGCATGTTATATTGATGATAATGAAAGTAATACGTATATTTATTATAGTTCTAGCGATAATAACTGCATAATATGGGTAATAATGCATGTTATATTGATGATAATGAAAGTAATACGTATATTTATTATAGTTCTTGCGATAATAACTGCATAATATGGGTAACAATGCATGTTATATTGAGAATAATATAAGTAATAAGTATAATTATTACAGTTCTGGCGACAATAACTGCATTATATGGGTAACAATGCACGTTATATTGCTAATAGTATAAGTAATTAGTATATTTATTACAGTTCTAGCGATAATAACTGCATTATATGGGTAATAATGCATGTTATATTGATAATATCGGGAGTAATAAGTATAATTATTATATTTCTAGCGATAATAATAGTAAAATATGGCAAATAGTGCATGTTATATTGATAATAATAAAAGTAACAAATATATTTATTACAGTTCTATCGATAATAACTGCATAATATGGGTAATAATGCATGTTATATTGATGATAATAAAAGTAATACGTATATTTATTATAGCTCTTGCGATAATAACTGCATCATATGGGTAATAATGCATGTTATATTGATAATAATCTAAGTAATAAGTATAATTATTACAGTTCTAGCGATAATAACTGCATTATATGGGTAAAAATGCATGTTATATTGATAATATTGGGAGTAATAAGTATATTTATTATGGTTCTAGAGATAATAACTGCATAATATGGGTAATAATGCATGTTATATTGATAATAATATAAGTAATAAGTATAATTGTTACAGTTCTAGCGATAATACCTCCATTATATGGGTAATAATGCATGTTATATTGATGATAATGAAAGTAATACGTATATTTATTATAGTTCTAGCGATAATAACTGCATAATATGGGTAATAATGCATGTTATATTGAGAATAATATAAGTAATAAGTATAATTATTACAGTTCTGGCGATAATAACTGCATTATATGGGTAATAATGCACGTTATATTGCTAATAGTATAAGTAATAAGTATAATTATTACAGTTCTTGCGATAATACCTCCATTATATGGGTAATAATGCATGTTATATTGATGATAATGAAAGTAATACGTACATTTATTATAGTTCTAGCGATAATAACTGCATAATATGGGTAATAATGCATGTTATATTGAGAATAATATAAGTAATAAGTATAATTATTACAGTTCTGGCGATAATAACTGCATTATATGGGTAATAATGCATGTTATATTGATGATAATGAAAGTAATACGTATATTTATTATAGTTCTAGCGATAATAACTGCATAATATGGGTAATAATGCATGTTATATTGAGAATAATATAAGTAATAAGTATAATTATTACAGTTCTGGCGATAATAACTGCATTATATGGGTAATAATGCACGTTATATTGCTAATAGTATAAGTAATAAGTATAATTATTACAGTTCTAGCGATAATAACTGCATAATATGGGTAATAATGCACGTTATATTGCTAATAATATAAGTAATAAGTATAATTATTACAGTTCTAGCGATAATAACTGCATTATATGGGTAAAAATGCATGTTATATTGATAATATTGGGAGTAATAAGTATATTTATTATGGTTCTAGAGATAATCACTGCATAATATGGGTAATAATGCATGTTATATTGATAATAATATAAGTAATAAGTATAATTATTACAGTTCTAACGATAATACCTCCATTATATGGGTATTAATGCTTGTTATATTGATGATAATGAAAGTAATACGTATATTTATTATAGTTCTTGCGATAATAACTGCATAACATGGGTAACAATGCATGTTATATTGAGAATAATATAAGTAATAAGTATAATTTCTACAGTTCTGGCGACAGTAACTGCATTATATGGGTAACAATGCACGTTATATTGCTAATAGTATAAGTAATTAGTATATTTATTACAGTTCTAGCGATAATAACTGCATTATATGGGTAATAATGCATGTTATATTGATAATATCGGGAGTAATAAGTATAATTATTATATTTCTAGCGATAATAATGGTAAAATATGGCAAATAGTGCATGTTATATTGATAATAATAAAAGTAACAAATATATTTATTACAGTTCTATCGATAATAACTGCATAATATGGGTAATAATGCATGTTATATTGATGATAATAAAAGTAATACGTATATTTATTATAGTTCTAGCGATAATAACTGCATAGTATGGGTAATAATGCATGTTATATTGATAATATTGGGAGTAATAAGTATATTTATTATGGTTCTAGCGATAATAACTGCATAATATGGGTAATAATGCATGTTATATTGCTAACAATATAAGTAATAAGTATAATTATTACAGTTCTAGCGATAATAACTGCATTATATGGGTAAAAATGCATGTTATATTGATAATATTGGGAGTAATAAGTATATTTATTATGGTTCTAGCGATAATAACTGCATAATATGGGTAATAATGCATGTTATATTGATAATAATCTAAGTAATAAGCATAATTATTACAGTTCTAGCGATAATAACTGCATTATATGGGTAATAATGCACGTTATATTGCTAACAATATAAGTAACAAGTATAATTATTACAGTTCTGGCGATAATAACTGCATATTATGGGTAATAATGCACGTTATATTGCTAATAGTATAAGTAATAAGTATAATTATTACAGTTCTAGCGGTAATACCTCCATTATATGGGTAGTAATGCATGTTATATTGATAATGATATAAGTAATAAGTATAATTATTACAGTTCTAGCGATAATAACTGCATAATATGGGTAATAATGCACGCTATATTGCTAATAATATAAGTAATGAGTACAATTATTACAGTTCTAGCGATAATAACTGCATTATATGGGTAATAATGCATGTTATATTGATAATAACATAAGTAATAAGTATAATTATTACAGTTCTATCGATAATAACTGCATAATATGGGTAATAATGCATGTTATATTGATGATAATAAAAGTAATACGTATATTTATTATAGTTCTAGCGATAATAACTGCATAATATGGGTAATAATGCATGTTATATTGATAATAATGTAAGTAATAAGTATAATTATTACAGTTCTAGCGATAATAACTGCATTATATGGGTAAAAATGCATGTTATATTGATAATATTGGGAGTAATAAGTATATTTATTATGGTTCTAGCGATAATAACTGCATAATATGGGTAATAATGCATGTTATATTGCTAACAATATAAGTAATAAGTATAATTATTACAGTTCTAGCGATAATAACTGCATAATATGGGTAATAATGCATGTTATATTGATAATAATCTAAGTAATAAGTATAATTATTACAGTTCTTGCGATAATACCTCCATTATATGGGTAATAATGCATGTTATATTGATGATAATGAAAGTAATACGTATATTTATTATAGTTCTAGCGATAATAACTGCATAATATGGGTAATAATGCATGTTATATTGAGAATAATATAAGTAATAAGTATAATTATTACAGTTCTGGCGATAATAACTGCATTATATGGGTAATAATGCACGTTATATTGCTAATAGTATAAGTAATAAGTATAATTATTACAGTTCCAGCGATAATAACTGCATAATATGGGTAATAATGCACGTTATATTGCTAATAATATAAGTAATAAGTATAATTATTACAGTTCTAGCGATAATAACTGCATTATATGGGTAAAAATGCATGTTATATTGATAATATTGGGAGTAATAAGTATATTTATTATGGTCCTAGAGATAATAACTGCATAATATGGGTAATAATGCATGTTATATTGATAATAATATAAGTAATAAGTATAATTATTACAGTTCTAACGATAATACCTCCATTATATGGGTAATAATGCATGTTATATTGATGATAATGAAAGTAATACGTATATTTATTATAGTTCTTGCGATAATAACTGCATAATATGGGTAACAATGCATGTTATATTGAGAATAATATAAGTAATAAGTATAATTATTACAGTTCTGGCGACAATAACTGCATTATATGGGTAACAATGCACGTTATATTGCTAATAGTATAAGTAATTAGTATATTTATTACAGTTCTAGCGATAATAACTGCATTATATGGGTAATAATGCATGTTATATTGATAATATCGGGAGTAATAAGTATAATTATTATATTTCTAGCGATAATAATAGTAAAATATGGCAAATAGTGCATGTTATATTGATAATAATAAAAGTAACAAATATATTTATTACAGTTCTATCGATAATAACTGCATAATATGGGTAATAATGCATGTTATATTGATGATAATAAAAGTAATACGTATATTTATTATAGCTCTTGCGATAATAACTGCATCATATGGGTAATAATGCATGTTATATTGATAATAATCTAAGTAATAAGTATAATTATTACAGTTCTAGCGATAATAACTGCATTATATGGGTAAAAATGCATGTTATATTGATAATATTGGGAGTAATAAGTATATTTATTATGGTTCTAGAGATAATAACTGCATAATATGGGTAATAATGCATGTTATATTGATAATAATATAAGTAATAAGTATAATTGTTACAGTTCTAACGATAATACCTCCATTATATGGGTAATAATGCATGTTATATTGATGATAATGAAAGTAATACGTATATTTATTATAGTTCTTGCGATAATAACTGCATAATATGGGTAACAATGCATGTTATATTGAGAATAATATAAGTAATAAGTATAATTTCTACAGTTCTGGCGACAATAACTGCATTATATGGGTAACAATGCACGTTATATTGCTAATAGTATAAGTAATTAGTATATTTATTACAGTTCTAGCGATAATAACTGCATTATATGGGTAATAATGCATGTTATATTGATAATATCGGGAGTAATAAGTATAATTATTATATTTCTAGCGATAATAATAGTAAAATATGGCAAATAGTGCATGTTATATTGATAATAATAAAAGTAACAAATATATTTATTACAGTTCTATCGATAATAACTGCATAATATGGGTAATAATGCATGTTATATTGATGATAATGAAAGTAATACGTATATTTATTATAGTTCTAGCGATAATAACTGCATAATATGGGTAATAATACATGTTATATTGAGAATAATATAAGTAATAAGTATAATTATTACAGTTCTGGCGATAATAACTGCATTATATGGGTAACAATGCACGTTATATTGATAATAGTATAAGTAATAAGTATAATTATTACAGTTCTAGCGATAATAACTGCATTATATGGGTAATAATGCACGTTATATTGCTAACAATATAAGTAATAAGTATAATTATTACAGTTCTAGCGATAATAACTGCATTATATGGGTAAAAATGCATGTTATATTGATAATATTGGGAGTAATAAGTATATTTATTATGGTTCTAGCGATAATAACTGCATAATATGGGTAATAATGCATGTTATATTGCTAACAATATAAGTAATAAGTATAATTATTACAGTTCTAGCGATAATAACTGCATTATATGGGTAAAAATGCATGTTATATTGATAATATTGGGAGTAATAAGTATATTTATTATGGTTCTAGCGATAATAACTGCATAATATGGGTAATAACGCATGTTATATTGATAATAATCTAAGTAATAAGTATAATTATTACAGTTCTAGCGATAATAACTGCATTATATGGGTAATAATGCACGTTATATTGCTAACAATATAAGTAATAAGTATAATTATTACAGTTCTAGCGATAATAACTGCATTATATGGGTAAAAATGCATGTTATATTGATAATATTGGGAGTAATAAGTATATTTATTATGGTTCTAGCGATAATAACTGCATAATATGGGTAATAATGCATGTTATATTGATAATAATCTAAGTAATAAGTATAATTATTACAGTTCTGGCGATAATAACTGCATTATATGGGTAATAATGCATGTTATATTGATGATAATGAAAGTAATACGAATATTTATTATAGTTCTAGCGATAATAACTGCATAATATGGGTAATAATGCATGTTATATTGAGAATAATATAAGTTATAAGTATAATTATTACAGTTCTGGCGATAATAACTGCATATTATGGGTAATAATGCACGTTATATTGCTAATAGTATAAGTAATAAGTATAATTATTACAGTTCTAGCGATAATACCTCCATTATATGGGTAATAATGCATGTTATATTGATAATGATATAAGTAATAAGTATAATTATTACAGTTCTAGCGATAATAACTGCATAATATGGGTAATAATGCACGTTATATTGCTAATAATATAAGTAATGAGTACAATTATTACAGTTCTAGCGATAATAACTGCATTATATGGGTAATAATGCATGTTATATTGATAATAACATAAGTAATAAGTATAATTATTGCCGTTCTATCGATAATAACTGCATAATATGGGTAATAATGCATGTTATATTGATGATAATAAAAGTAATACGTATATTTATTATAGTTCTAGCGATAATAACTGCATAATATGGGTAATAATGCATGTTATATTGATAATAATATAAGTAATAAGTATAATTATTACAGTTCTAGCGATAATAACTGCATTATATGGGTAATAATGCACGTTATATTGCTAACAATATAAGTAATAAGTATAATTATTACAGTTCTAGCGATAATAACTGCATTATATGGGTAAAAATGCATGTTATATTGATAATATTGGGAGTAATAAGTATATTTATTATGGTTCTAGAGATAATAACTGCATAATATGGGTAATAATGCATGTTATATTGATAATAATATAAGTAATAAGTATAATTATTACAGTTCTAGCGATAATACCTCCATTATATGGGTAATAATGCATGTTATATTGATGATAATGAAAGTAATACGTATATTTATTATAGTTCTAGCGATAATAACTGCATAACATGGGTAATAATGCATGTTATATTGAGAATAATATAAGTAATAAGTATAATTATTACAGTTCTGGCGATAATAACTGCATTATATGGGTAATAATGCACGTTATATTGCTAATAGTATAAGTAATAAGTATAATTATTACAGTTCTTGCGATAATACCTCCATTATATGGGTAATAATGCATGTTATATTGATGATAATGAAAGTAATACGTATATTTATTATAGTTCTAGCGATAATAACTGCATAATATGGGTAATAATGCATGTTATATTGAGAATAATATAAGTAATAAGTATAATTATTACAGTTCTAGCGATAATAACTGCATTATATGGGTAATAACGCATGTTATATTGATAATAATCTAAGTAATAAGTATAATTATTACAGTTCTAGCGATAATAACTGCATTATATGGGTAATAATGCACGTTATATTGCTAACAATATAAGTAATAAGTATAATTATTACAGTTCTAGCGATAATAACTGCATTATATGGGTAAAAATGCATGTTATATTGATAATATTGGGAGTAATAAGTATATTTATTATGGTTCTAGAGATAATAACTGCATAATATGGGTAATAATGCATGTTATATTGATAATAATCTAAGTAATAAGTATAATTATTACAGTTCTAACGATAATACCTCCATTATATGGGTAATAATGCATGTTATATTGATGATAATGAAAGTAATACGAATATTTATTATAGTTCTAGCGATAATAACTGCATAATATGGGTAATAATGCATGTTATATTGAGAATAATATAAGTTATAAGTATAATTATTACAGTTCTGGCGATAATAACTGCATATTATGGGTAATAATGCACGTTATATTGCTAATAGTATAAGTAATTAGTATATTTATTACAGTTCTAGCGATAATACCTCCATTATATGGGTAATAATGCATGTTATATTGATAATGATATAAGTAATAAGTATAATTATTACAGTTCTAGCGATAATAACTGCATAATATGGGTAATAATGCACGTTATATTGCTAATAATATAAGTAATGAGTACAATTATTACAGTTCTAGCGATAATAACTGCATTATATGGGTAATAATGCACGTTATATTGCTAACAATATAAGTAATAAGTATAATTATTACAGTTCTAGCGATAATAACTGCATTATATGGGTAAAAATGCATGTTATATTGATAATATTGGGAGTAATAAGTATATTTATTATGGTTCTAGCGATAATAACTGCATAATATGGGTAACAATGCATGTTATATTGAGAATAATATAAGTAATAAGTATAATTATTACAGTTCTGGCGACAATAACTGCATTATGTGGGTAACAATGCACGTTATATTGCTAATAGTATAAGTAATTAGTATATTTATTACAGTTCTAGCGATAATAACTGCATTATATGGGTAATAATGCATGTTATATTGATAATATCGGGAGTAATAAGTATAATTATTATATTTCTAGCGATAATAATAGTAAAATATGGCAAATAGTGCATGTTATATTGATAATAATAAAAGTAACAAATATATTTATTACAGTTCTATCGATAATAACTGCATAATATGGGTAATAATGCATGTTATATTGATGATAATAAAAGTAATACGTATATTTATTATAGCTCTTGCGATAATAACTGCATCATATGGGTAATAATGCATGTTATATTGATAATAATCTAAGTAATAAGTATAATTATTACAGTTCTAGCGATAATAACTGCATTATATGGGTAAAAATGCATGTTGTATTGATAATATTGGGAGTAATAAGTATATTTATTATGGTTCTAGAGATAATAACTGCATAATATGGGTAATAATGCATGTTATATTGATAATAATATAAGTAATAAGTATAATTATTACAGTTCTAGCAATAATACCTCCATTATATGGGTAATAATGCATGTTATATTGATAATAGTATAAGTAATAAGTATAATTATTATAGTTCTAGCAATAATACCTCCATTATATGGGTAATAATGCATGTTATATTGATGATAATGAAAGTGATACGTATATTTATTATAGCTCTTGCGACAATAACTGCATCATATGGGTAATAATGCATGTTATATTGATAATAATCTAAGCAATAAGTATAATTATGACAGTTCTAGCGATAATAACTGCATTATATGGGTAATAACGCATGTTATATTGATAATAATCTAAGTAATAAGTATAATTATTACAGTTCTAGCGATAATAACTGCATTATGTGGGTAATAATGCACGTTATATTGCTAACAATATAAGTAATAAGTATAATTATTACAGTTCTAGCGATAATAACTGCATTATATGGGTAAAAATGCATGTTATATTGATAATATTGGGAGTAATAAGTATATTTATTATGGTTCTAGCGATAATAACTGCATAATATGGGTAATAATGCATGTTATATTGATAATAATCTAAGTAATAAGTATAATTATTACAGTTCTGGCGATAATAACTGCATTATATGGGTAATAATGCATGTTATATTGATGATAATGAAAGTAATACGAATATTTATTATAGTTCTAGCGATAATAACTGCATAATATGGGTAATAATGCATGTTATATTGAGAATAATATAAGTTATAAGTATAATTATTACAGTTCTGGCGATAATAACTGCATATTATGGGTAATAATGCACGTTATATTGCTAATAGTATAAGTAATAAGTATAATTATTACAGTTCTAGCGATAATACCTCCATTATATGGGTAATAATGCATGTTATATTGATAATGATATAAGTAATAAGTATAATTATTACAGTTCTAGCGATAATAACTGCATATTATGGGTAATAATGCACGTTATATTGCTAATAATATAAGTAATGAGTACAATTATTACAGTTCTAGCGATAATAACTGCATTATATGGGTAATAATGCATGTTATATTGATAATAGCATAAGTAATAAGTATAATTATTGCAGTTCTATCGATAATAACTGCATAATATGGGTAATAATGCATGTTATATTGATGATAATAAAAGTAATACGTATATTTATTATAGTTCTAGCGATAATAACTGCATAATATGGGTAATAATGCATGTTATATTGATAATAATATAAGTAATAAGTATAATTATTACAGTTCTAGCGATAATAACTGCATTATATGGGTAAAAATGCATGTTGTATTGATAATATTGGGAGTAATAAGTATATTTATTATGGTTCTAGAGATAATAACTGCATAATATGGGTAATAATGCATGTTATATTGATAATAATATAAGTAATAAGTATAATTATTACAGTTCTAGCAATAATACCTCCATTATATGGGTAATAATGCATGTTATATTGATAATAGTATAAGTAATAAGTATAATTATTATAGTTCTAGCAATAATACCTCCATTATATGGGTAATAATGCATGTTATATTGATGATAATGAAAGTGATACGTATATTTATTATAGCTCTTGCGACAATAACTGCATCATATGGGTAATAATGCATGTTATATTGATAATAATCTAAGCAATAAGTATAATTATGACAGTTCTAGCGATAATAACTGCATTATATGGGTAATAACGCATGTTATATTGATAATAATCTAAGTAATAAGTATAATTATTACAGTTCTAGCGATAATAACTGCATTATATGGGTAATAATGCACGTTATATTGCTAACAATATAAGTAATAAGTATAATTATTACAGTTCTAGCGATAATAACTGCATTATATGGGTAAAAATGCATGTTATATTGATAATATTGGGAGTAATAAGTATATTTATTATGGTTCTAGCGATAATAACTGCATAATATGGGTAATAATGCATGTTATATTGATAATAATCTAAGTAATAAGTATAATTATTACAGTTCTGGCGATAATAACTGCATTATATGGGTAATAATGCATGTTATATTGATGATAATGAAAGTAATACGAATATTTATTATAGTTCTAGCGATAATAACTGCATAATATGGGTAATAATGCATGTTATATTGAGAATAATATAAGTTATAAGTATAATTATTACAGTTCTGGCGATAATAACTGCATATTATGGGTAATAATGCACGTTATATTGCTAATAGTATAAGTAATAAGTATAATTATTACAGTTCTAGCGATAATACCTCCATTATATGGGTAATAATGCATGTTATATTGATAATGATATAAGTAATAAGTATAATTATTACAGTTCTAGCGATAATAACTGCATATTATGGGTAATAATGCACGTTATATTGCTAATAATATAAGTAATGAGTACAATTATTACAGTTCTAGCGATAATAACTGCATTATATGGGTAATAATGCATGTTATATTGATAATAGCATAAGTAATAAGTATAATTATTGCAGTTCTATCGATAATAACTGCATAATATGGGTAATAATGCATGTTATATTGATGATAATAAAAGTAATACGTATATTTATTATAGTTCTAGCGATAATAACTGCATAATATGGGTAATAATGCATGTTATATTGATAATAATATAAGTAATAAGTATAATTATTACAGTTCTAGCGATAATAACTGCATTATATGGGTAATAATGCACGTTATATTGCTAACAATATAAGTAATAAGTATAATTATTACAGTTCTAGCGATAATAACTGCATTATATGGGTAAAAATGCATGTGATATTGATAATATTGGGAGTAATAAGTATATTTATTATGGTTCTAGAGATAATAACTGCATAATATGGGTAATAATGCATGTTATATTGATAATAATATAAGTAATAAGTATAATTATTACAGTTCTAGCGATAATACCTCCATTATATGGGTAATAATGCATGTTATATTGATGATAATGAAAGTAATACGTATATTTATTATAGTTCTAGCGATAATAACTGCATAATATGGGTAATAATGCATGTTATATTGAGAATAATATAAGTAATAAGTATAATTATTACAGTTCTGGCGATAATAACTGCATTATATGGGTAATAATGCACGTTATATTGCTAATAGTATAAGTAATAAGTATAATTATTACAGTTCTTGCGATAATACCTCCATTATATGGGTAATAATGCATGTTATATTGATGATAATGAAAGTAATACGTATATTTATTATAGTTCTAGCGATAATAACTGCATAATATGGGTAATAATGCATGTTATATTGATAATAATCTAAGTAATAAGTATAATTATTACAGTTCTAACGATAATACCTCCATTATATGGGTAATAATGCATGTTATATTGATGATAATGAAAGTAATACGAATATTTATTATAGTTCTAGCGATAATAACTGCATAATATGGGTAATAATGCATGTTATATTGAGAATAATATAAGTTATAAGTATAATTATTACAGTTCTGGCGATAATAACTGCATATTATGGGTAATAATGCACGTTATATTGCTAATAGTATAAGCAATTAGTATATTTATTACAGTTCTAGCGATAATACCTCCATTATATGGGTAATAATGCATGTTATATTGATAATGATATAAGTAATAAGTATAATTATTACAGTTCTAGCGATAATAACCGCATAATATGGGTAATAATGCACGTTATATTGCTAATAATATAAGTAATGAGTACAATTATTACAGTTCTAGCGATAATAACTGCATTATATGGGTAATAATGCACGTTATATTGCTAACAATATAAGTAATAAGTATAATTATTACAGTTCTAGCGATAATAACTGCATTATATGGGTAAAAATGCATGTTATATTGATAATATTGGGAGTAATAAGTATATTTATTATGGTTCTAGCGATAATAACTGCATAATATGGGTAACAATGCATGTTATATTGAGAATAATATAAGTAATAAGTATAATTATTACAGTTCTGGCGACAATAACTGCATTATGTGGGTAACAATGCACGTTATATTGCTAATAGTATAAGTAATTAGTATATTTATTACAGTTCTAGCGATAATAACTGCATTATATGGGTAATAATGCATGTTATATTGATAATATCGGGAGTAATAAGTATAATTATTATATTTCTAGCGATAATAATAGTAAAATATGGCAAATAGTGCATGTTATATTGATAATAATAAAAGTAACAAATATATTTATTACAGTTCTATCGATAATAACTGCATAATATGGGTAATAATGCATGTTATATTGATGATAATAAAAGTAATACGTATATTTATTATAGCTCTTGCGATAATAACTGCATCATATGGGTAATAATGCATGTTATATTGATAATAATCTAAGTAATAAGTATAATTATTACAGTTCTAGCGATAATAACTGCATTATATGGGTAAAAATGCATGTTGTATTGATAATATTGGGAGTAATAAGTATATTTATTATGGTTCTAGAGATAATAACTGCATAATATGGGTAATAATGCATGTTATATTGATAATAATATAAGTAATAAGTATAATTATTACAGTTCTGGCGATAATAACTGCATTATATGGGTAAAAATGCATGTTATATTGATGATAATGAAAGTAATACGAATATTTATTATAGTTCTAGCGATAATAACTGCATAATATGGGTAATAATGCATGTTATATTGAGAATAATATAAGTTATAAGTATAATTATTACAGTTCTAGCGATAATACCTCCATTATATGGGTAATAATGCATGTTATATTGATAATAGTATAAGTAATAAGTATAATTATTATAGTTCTAGCAATAATACCTCCATTATATGGGTAATAATGCATGTTATATTGATGATAATGAAAGTGATACGTATATTTATTATAGCTCTTGCGACAATAACTGCATCATATGGGTAATAATGCATGTTATATTGATAATAATCTAAGTAATAAGTATAATTATTACAGTTCTAGCGATAATAACTGCATTATATGGGTAATAATGCATGTTATATTGATAATAATATAAGTAATAAGTATAATTATTACAGTTCTAGCGATAATAACTGCATTATATGGGTAATAACGCATGTTATATTGATAATAATCTAAGTAATAAGCATAATTATTACAGTTCTAGCGATAATACCTCCATTATATGGGTAATAATGCATGTTATATTGATAATAGTCTAAGTAATAAGTATAATTATTATAGTTCTAGCAATAATACCTCCATTATATGGGTAATAATGCATGTTATATTGATGATAATGAAAGTGATACGTATATTTATTATAGCTCTTGCGACAATAACTGCATCATATGGGTAATAATGCATGTTATATTGATAATAATCTAAGTAATAAGTATAATTATTACAGTTCTAGCGATAATAACTGCATTATATGGGTAATAATGCATGTTATATTGATAATAATATAAGTAATAAGTATAATTATTACAGTTCTGGCGATAATAACTGCATTATATGGGTAATAATGCATGTTATATTGATGATAATGAAAGTAATACGAATATTTATTATAGTTCTAGCGATAATAACTGCATAATATGGGTAATAATGCATGTTATATTGAGAATAATATAAGTTATAAGTATAATTATTACAGTTCTAGCGATAATACCTCCATTATATGGGTAATAATGCATGTTATATTGATAATAGTATAAGTAATAAGTATAATTATTATAGTTCTAGCAATAATACCTCCATTATATGGGTAATAATGCATGTTATATTGATGATAATGAAAGTGATACGTATATTTATTATAGCTCTTGCGACAATAACTGCATCATATGGGTAATAATGCATGTTATATTGATAATAATCTAAGTAATAAGTATAATTATTACAGTTCTAGCGATAATACCTCCATTATATGGGTAATAATGCATGTTATATTGATAATGATATAAGTAATAAGTATAATTATTACAGTTCTAGCGATAATAACTGCATAATATGGGTAATAATGCACGTTATATTGCTAATAATATAAGTAATGAGTACAATTATTACAGTTCTAGCGATAATAACTGCATTATATGGGTAATAATGCACGTTATATTGCTAACAATATAAGTAATAAGTATAATTATTACAGTTCTAGCGATAATAACTGCATTATATGGGTAAAAATGCATGTTATATTGATAATATTGGGAGTAATAAGTATATTTATTATGGTTCTAGCGATAATAACTGCATAATATGGGTAACAATGCATGTTATATTGAGAATAATATAAGTAATAAGTATAATTATTACAGTTCTGGCGACAATAACTGCATTATGTGGGTAACAATGCACGTTATATTGCTAATAGTATAAGTAATTAGTATATTTATTACAGTTCTAGCGATAATAACTGCATTATATGGGTAATAATGCATGTTATATTGATAATATCGGGAGTAATAAGTATAATTATTATATTTCTAGCGATAATAATAGTAAAATATGGCAAATAGTGCATGTTATATTGATAATAATAAAAGTAACAAATATATTTATTACAGTTCTATCGATAATAACTGCATAATATGGGTAATAATGCATGTTATATTGATGATAATAAAAGTAATACGTATATTTATTATAGCTCTTGCGATAATAACTGCATCATATGGGTAATAATGCATGTTATATTGATAATAATCTAAGTAATATGTATAATTATTACAGTTCTAGCGATAATAACTGCATTATATGGGTAAAAATGCATGTTGTATTGATAATATTGGGAGTAATAAGTATATTTATTATGGTTCTAGAGATAATAACTGCATAATATGGGTAATAATGCATGTTATATTGATAATAATATAAGTAATAAGTATAATTATTACAGTTCTAGCAATAATACCTCCATTATATGGGTAATAATGCATGTTATATTGATAATAGTATAAGTAATAAGTATAATTATTATAGTTCTAGCAATAATACCTCCATTATATGGGTAATAATGCATGTTATATTGATGATAATGAAAGTGATACGTATATTTATTATAGCTCTTGCGACAATAACTGCATCATATGGGTAATAATGCATGTTATATTGATAATAATCTAAGCAATAAGTATAATTATGACAGTTCTAGCGATAATAACTGCATTATATGGGTAATAACGCATGTTATATTGATAATAATCTAAGTAATAAGTATAATTATTACAGTTCTAGCGATAATAACTGCATTATGTGGGTAATAATGCACGTTATATTGCTAACAATATAAGTAATAAGTATAATTATTACAGTTCTAGCGATAATAACTGCATTATATGGGTAAAAATGCATGTTATATTGATAATATTGGGAGTAATAAGTATATTTATTATGGTTCTAGCGATAATAACTGCATAATATGGGTAATAATGCATGTTATATTGATAATAATCTAAGTAATAAGTATAATTATTACAGTTCTGGCGATAATAACTGCATTATATGGGTAGTAATGCATGTTATATTGATGATAATGAAAGTAATACGAATATTTATTATAGTTCTAGCGATAATAACTGCATAATATGGGTAATAATGCATGTTATATTGAGAATAATATAAGTTATAAGTATAATTATTACAGTTCTGGCGATAATAACTGCATATTATGGGTAATAATGCACGTTATATTGCTAATAGTATAAGTAATAAGTATAATTATTACAGTTCTAGCGATAATACCTCCATTATATGGGTAATAATGCATGTTATATTGATAATGATATAAGTAATAAGTATAATTATTACAGTTCTAGCGATAATAACTGCATATTATGGGTAATAATGCACGTTATATTGCTAATAATATAAGTAATGAGTACAATTATTACAGTTCTAGCGATAATAACTGCATTATATGGGTAATAATGCATGTTATATTGATAATAGCATAAGTAATAAGTATAATTACTGCAGTTCTATCGATAATAACTGCATAATATGGGTAATAATGCATGTTATATTGATGATAATAAAAGTAATACGTATATTTATTATAGTTCTAGCGATAATAACTGCATAATATGGGTAATAATGCATGTTATATTGATAATAATATAAGTAATAAGTATAATTATTACAGTTCTAGCGATAATAACTGCATTATATGGGTAAAAATGCATGTTGTATTGATAATATTGGGAGTAATAAGTATATTTATTATGGTTCTAGAGATAATAACTGCATAATATGGGTAATAATGCATGTTATATTGATAATAATATAAGTAATAAGTATAATTATTACAGTTCTAGCAATAATACCTCCATTATATGGGTAATTATGCATGTTATATTGATAATAGTATAAGTAATAAGTATAATTATTATAGTTCTAGCAATAATACCTCCATTATATGGGTAATAATGCATGTTATATTGATGATAATGAAAGTGATACGTATATTTATTATAGCTCTTGCGACAATAACTGCATCATATGGGTAATAATGCATGTTATATTGATAATAATCTAAGCAATAAGTATAATTATGACAGTTCTAGCGATAATAACTGCATTATATGGGTAATAACGCATGTTATATTGATAATAATCTAAGTAATAAGTATAATTATTACAGTTCTAGCGATAATAACTGCATTATATGGGTAATAATGCACGTTATATTGCTAACAATATAAGTAATAAGTATAATTATTACAGTTCTAGCGATAATAACTGCATTATATGGGTAAAAATGCATGTTATATTGATAATATTGGGAGTAATAAGTATATTTATTATGGTTCTAGCGATAATAACTGCATAATATGGGTAATAATGCATGTTATATTGATAATAATCTAAGTAATAAGTATAATTATTACAGTTCTGGCGATAATAACTGCATTATATGGGTAATAATGCATGTTATATTGATGATAATGAAAGTAATACGAATATTTATTATAGTTCTAGCGATAATAACTGCATAATATGGGTAATAATGCATGTTATATTGAGAATAATATAAGTTATAAGTATAATTATTACAGTTCTGGCGATAATAACTGCATATTATGGGTAATAATGCACGTTATATTGCTAATAGTATAAGTAATAAGTATAATTATTACAGTTCTAGCGATAATACCTCCATTATATGGGTAATAATGCATGTTATATTGATAATGATATAAGTAATAAGTATAATTATTACAGTTCTAGCGATAATAACTGCATATTATGGGTAATAATGCACGTTATATTGCTAATAATATAAGTAATGAGTACAATTATTACAGTTCTAGCGATAATAACTGCATTATATGGGTAATAATGCATGTTATATTGATAATAGCATAAGTAATAAGTATAATTATTGCAGTTCTATCGATAATAACTGCATAATATGGGTAATAATGCATGTTATATTGATGATAATAAAAGTAATACGTATATTTATTATAGTTCTAGCGATAATAACTGCATAATATGGGTAATAATGCATGTTATATTGATAATAATATAAGTAATAAGTATAATTATTACAGTTCTAGCGATAATAACTGCATTATATGGGTAATAATGCACGTTATATTGCTAACAATATAAGTAATAAGTATAATTATTACAGTTCTAGCGATAATAACTGCATTATATGGGTAAAAATGCATGTTATATTGATAATATTGGGAGTAATAAGTATATTTATTATGGTTCTAGAGATAATAACTGCATAATATGGGTAATAATGCATGTTATATTGATAATAATATAAGTAATAAGTATAATTATTACAGTTCTAGCGATAATACCTCCATTATATGGGTAATAATGCATGTTATATTGATGATAATGAAAGTAATACGTATATTTATTATAGTTCTAGCGATAATAACTGCATAATATGGGTAATAATGCATGTTATATTGAGAATAATATAAGTAATAAGTATAATTATTACAGTTCTGGCGATAATAACTGCATTATATGGGTAATAATGCACGTTATATTGCTAATAGTATAAGTAATAAGTATAATTATTACAGTTCTTGCGATAATACCTCCATTATATGGGTAATAATGCATGTTATATTGATGATAATGAAAGTAATACGTATATTTATTATAGTTCTAGCGATAATAACTGCATAATATGGGTAATAATGCATGTTATATTGAGAATAATATAAGTAATAAGTATAATTATTACAGTTCTAGCGATAATAACTGCATTATATGGGTAATAAGGCATGTTATATTGATAATAATCTAAGTAATAAGTATAATTATTACAGTTCTAGCGATAATAACTGCATTATATGGGTAATAATGCACGTTATATTGCTAACAATATAAGTAATAAGTATAATTATTACAGTTCTAGCGATAATAACTGCATTATATGGGTAAAAATGCATGTTATATTGATAATATTGGGAGTAATAAGTATATTTATTATGGTTCTAGAGATAATAACTGCATAATATGGGTAATAATGCATGTTATATTGATAATAATCTAAGTAATAAGTATAATTATTACAGTTCTAACGATAATACCTCCATTATATGGGTAATAATGCATGTTATATTGATGATAATGAAAGTAATACGAATATTTATTATAGTTCTAGCGATAATAACTGCATAATATGGGTAATAATGCATGTTATATTGAGAATAATATAAGTTATAAGTATAATTATTACAGTTCTGGCGATAATAACTGCATATTATGGGTAATAATGCACGTTATATTGCTAATAGTATAAGCAATTAGTATATTTATTACAGTTCTAGCGATAATACCTCCATTATATGGGTAATAATGCATGTTATATTGATAATGATATAAGTAATAAGTATAATTATTACAGTTCTAGCGATAATAACCGCATAATATGGGTAATAATGCACGTTATATTGCTAATAATATAAGTAATGAGTACAATTATTACAGTTCTAGCGATAATAACTGCATTATATGGGTAATAATGCACGTTATATTGCTAACAATATAAGTAATAAGTATAATTATTACAGTTCTAGCGATAATAACTGCATTATATGGGTAAAAATGCATGTTATATTGATAATATTGGGAGTAATAAGTATATTTATTATGGTTCTAGCGATAATAACTGCATAATATGGGTAACAATGCATGTTATATTGAGAATAATATAAGTAATAAGTATAATTATTACAGTTCTGGCGACAATAACTGCATTATGTGGGTAACAATGCACGTTATATTGCTAATAGTATAAGTAATTAGTATATTTATTACAGTTCTAGCGATAATAACTGCATTATATGGGTAATAATGCATGTTATATTGATAATATCGGGAGTAATAAGTATAATTATTATATTTCTAGCGATAATAATAGTAAAATATGGCAAATAGTGCATGTTATATTGATAATAATAAAAGTAACAAATATATTTATTACAGTTCTATCGATAATAACTGCATAATATGGGTAATAATGCATGTTATATTGATGATAATAAAAGTAATACGTATATTTATTATAGCTCTTGCGATAATAACTGCATCATATGGGTAATAATGCATGTTATATTGATAATAATCTAAGTAATAAGTATAATTATTACAGTTCTAGCGATAATAACTGCATTATATGGGTAAAAATGCATGTTGTATTGATAATATTGGGAGTAATAAGTATATTTATTATGGTTCTAGAGATAATAACTGCATAATATGGGTAATAATGCATGTTATATTGATAATAATATAAGTAATAAGTATAATTATTACAGTTCTAACGATAATACCTCCATTATATGGGTAATAATGCATGTTATATTGATGATAATGAAAGTAATACGAATATTTATTATAGTTCTAGCGATAATAACTGCATAATATGGGTAATAATGCATGTTATATTGAGAATAATATAAGTTATAAGTATAATTATTACAGTTCTGGCGATAATAACTGCATATTATGGGTAATAATGCACGTTATATTGCTAATAGTATAAGCAATTAGTATATTTATTACAGTTCTAGCGATAATACCTCCATTATATGGGTAATAATGCATGTTATATTGATAATGATATAAGTAATAAGTATAATTATTACAGTTCTAGCGATAATAACCGCATAATATGGGTAATAATGCACGTTATATTGCTAATAATATAAGTAATGAGTACAATTATTACAGTTCTAGCGATAATAACTGCATTATATGGGTAATAATGCACGTTATATTGCTAACAATATAAGTAATAAGTATAATTATTACAGTTCTAGCGATAATAACTGCATTATATGGGTAAAAATGCATGTTATATTGATAATATTGGGAGTAATAAGTATATTTATTATGGTTCTAGCGATAATAACTGCATAATATGGGTAACAATGCATGTTATATTGAGAATAATATAAGTAATAAGTATAATTATTACAGTTCTGGCGACAATAACTGCATTATGTGGGTAACAATGCACGTTATATTGCTAATAGTATAAGTAATTAGTATATTTATTACAGTTCTAGCGATAATAACTGCATTATATGGGTAATAATGCATGTTATATTGATAATATCGGGAGTAATAAGTATAATTATTATATTTCTAGCGATAATAATAGTAAAATATGGCAAATAGTGCATGTTATATTGATAATAATAAAAGTAACAAATATATTTATTACAGTTCTATCGATAATAACTGCATAATATGGGTAATAATGCATGTTATATTGATGATAATAAAAGTAATACGTATATTTATTATAGCTCTTGCGATAATAACTGCATCATATGGGTAATAATGCATGTTATATTGATAATAATCTAAGTAATAAGTATAATTATTACAGTTCTAGCGATAATAACTGCATTATATGGGTAAAAATGCATGTTGTATTGATAATATTGGGAGTAATAAGTATATTTATTATGGTTCTAGAGATAATAACTGCATAATATGGGTAATAATGCATGTTATATTGATAATAATATAAGTAATAAGTATAATTATTACAGTTCTGGCGATAATAACTGCATTATATGGGTAAAAATGCATGTTATATTGATGATAATGAAAGTAATACGAATATTTATTATAGTTCTAGCGATAATAACTGCATAATATGGGTAATAATGCATGTTATATTGAGAATAATATAAGTTATAAGTATAATTATTACAGTTCTAGCGATAATACCTCCATTATATGGGTAATAATGCATGTTATATTGATAATAGTATAAGTAATAAGTATAATTATTATAGTTCTAGCAATAATACCTCCATTATATGGGTAATAATGCATGTTATATTGATGATAATGAAAGTGATACGTATATTTATTATAGCTCTTGCGACAATAACTGCATCATATGGGTAATAATGCATGTTATATTGATAATAATCTAAGTAATAAGTATAATTATTACAGTTCTAGCGATAATAACTGCATTATATGGGTAATAATGCATGTTATATTGATAATAATATAAGTAATAAGTATAATTATTACAGTTCTAGCGATAATAACTGCATTATATGGGTAATAACGCATGTTATATTGATAATAATCTAAGTAATAAGCATAATTATTACAGTTCTAGCGATAATACCTCCATTATATGGGTAATAATGCATGTTATATTGATAATAGTCTAAGTAATAAGTATAATTATTATAGTTCTAGCAATAATACCTCCATTATATGGGTAATAATGCATGTTATATTGATGATAATGAAAGTGATACGTATATTTATTATAGCTCTTGCGACAATAACTGCATCATATGGGTAATAATGCATGTTATATTGATAATAATCTAAGTAATAAGTATAATTATTACAGTTCTAGCGATAATAACTGCATTATATGGGTAATAATGCATGTTATATTGATAATAATATAAGTAATAAGTATAATTATTACAGTTCTGGCGATAATAACTGCATTATATGGGTAATAATGCATGTTATATTGATGATAATGAAAGTAATACGAATATTTATTATAGTTCTAGCGATAATAACTGCATAATATGGGTAATAATGCATGTTATATTGAGAATAATATAAGTTATAAGTATAATTATTACAGTTCTAGCGATAATACCTCCATTATATGGGTAATAATGCATGTTATATTGATAATAGTATAAGTAATAAGTATAATTATTATAGTTCTAGCAATAATACCTCCATTATATGGGTAATAATGCATGTTATATTGATGATAATTAAAGTGATACGTATATTTATTATAGCTCTTGCGACAATAACTGCATCATATGGGTAATAATGCATGTTATATTGATAATAATCTAAGTAATAAGTATAATTATTACAGTTCTAGCGATAATAACTGCATTATATGGGTAATAATGCATGTTATATTGATAATAATATAAGTAATAAGTATAATTATTACAGTTCTAGCGATAATAACTGCATTATATGGGTAATAACGCATGTTATATTGATAATAATCTAAGTAATAAGCATAATTATTACAGTTCTAGCGATAATAACTGCATTATATGGGTAATAATGCACGTTATATTGCTAACAATATAAGTAATAAGTATAATTATTACAGTTCTAGCTATAATAACTGCATTATATGGGTAAAAATGCATGTTATATTGATAATATTGGGAGTAATAAGTATATTTATTATGGTTCTAGCGATAATAACTGCATAATATGGGTAATAATGCATGTTATATTGATAATAATCTAAGTAATAAGTATAATTATTACAGTTCTGGCGATAATAACTGCATTATATGGGTAATAATGCATGTTATATTGATGATAATGAAAGTAATACGAATATTTATTATAGTTCTAGCGATAATAACTGCATAATATGGGTAATAATGCATGTTATATTGAGAATAATATAAGTAATAAGTATAATTATTACAGTTCTGGCGATAATAACTGCATTATATGGGTAATAATGCACGTTATATTGCTAATAGTATAAGTAATAAGTATAATTATTACAGTTCTAGCGATAATAACTGCATAATATGGGTAATAATGCACGTTACATTGCTAATAATATAAGTAATAAGTATAATTATTACAGTTCTAGCGATAATAACTGCATTATATGGGTAAAAATGCATGTTATATTGATAATATTGGGAGTAATAAGTATATTTATTATGGTCCTAGAGATAATAACTGCATAATATGGGTAATAATGCATGTTATATTGATAATAATATAAGTAATAAGTATAATTATTACAGTTCTAACGATAATACCTCCATTATATGGGTAATAATGCATGTTATATTGATGATAATGAAAGTAATACGTATATTTATTATAGTTCTTGCGATAATAACTGCATAATATGGGTAACAATGCATGTTATATTGAGAATAATATAAGTAATAAGTATAATTATTACAGTTCTGGCGACAATAACTGCATTATATGGGTAACAATGCACGTTATATTGCTAATAGTATAAGTAATTAGTATATTTATTACAGTTCTAGCGATAATAACTGCATTATATGGGTAATAATGCATGTTATATTGATAATATCGGGAGTAATAAGTATAATTACTATATTTCTAGCGATAATAATAGTAAAATATGGCAAATAGTGCATGTTATATTGATAATAATAAAAGTAACAAATATATTTATTACAGTTCTATCGATAATAACTGCATAATATGGGTAATAATGCATGTTATATTGATGATAATAAAAGTAATACGTATATTTATTATAGCTCTTGCGATAATAACTGCATCATATGGGTAATAATGCATGTTATATTGATAATAATCTAAGTAATAAGTATAATTATTACAGTTCTAGCGATAATAACTGCATTATATGGGTAAAAATGCATGTTGTCTTGATAATATTGGGAGTAATAAGTATATTTATTATGGTTCTAGAGATAATAACTGCATAATATGGGTAATAATGCATGTTATATTGATAATAATATAAGTAATAAGTATAATTATTACAGTTCTAGCGATAATACCTCCATTATATGGGTAATAATGCATGTTATATTGATAATAGTATAAGTAATAAGTATAATTATTACAGTTCTATCGATAATAACTGCATAATATGGGTAATAATGCATGTTATATTGATGATAATGAAAGTAATACGAATATTTATTATAGTTCTAGCGATAATAACTGCATAATATGGGTAATAATGCATGTTATATTGAGAATAATATAAGTTATAAGTATAATTATTACAGTTCTAGCGATAATACCTCCATTATATGGGTAATACTGCATGTTATATTGATGATAATGAAAGTGATACGTATATTTATTATAGCTCTTGCGACAATAACTGCATCATATGGGTAATAATGCATGTTATATTGATAATAATCTAAGTAATAAGTATAATTATTACAGTTCTAGCGATAATAACTGCATTATATGGGTAATAACGCATGTTATATTGATAATAATCTAAGTAATAAGTATAATTATTACAGTTCTAGCGATAATAACTGCATTATATGGGTAATAATGCACGTTATATTGCTAACAATATAAGTAATAAGTATAATTATTACAGTTCTAGCGATAATAACTGCATTATATGGGTAAAAATGCATGTTATATTGATAATATTGGGAGTAATAAGTATATTTATTATGGTTCTAGCGATAATAACTGCATAATATGGGTAATAATGCATGTTATATTGAGAATAATATAAGTTATAAGTATAATTATTACAGTTCTGGCGATAATAACTGCATATTATGGGTAATAATGCACGTTATATTGCTAAGAGTATAAGTAATAAGTATAATTATTACAGTTCTAGCGATAATACCTCCATTATATGGGTAATAATGCATGTTATATTGATAATGATATAAGTAATAAGTATAATTATTACAGTTCTAGCGATAATAACTGCATTATATGGGTAATAATGCATGTTATATTGATGATAATGAAAGTGATACGTATATTTATTATAGCTCTTGCGACAATAACTGCATCATATGGGTAATAATGCATGTTATATTGATAATAATCTAAGTAATAAGTATAATTATTACAGTTCTAGCGATAATAACTGCATTATATGGGTAATAATGCATGTTATATTGATAATAATCTAAGTAATAAGTATAATTATTACAGTTCCGGCGATAATAACTGCATTATATGGGTAATAATGCACGTTATATTGCTAATAGTATAAGTAATAAGTATAATTATTACAGTTCTAGCGATAATAACTGCATAATATGGGTAATAATGCACGTTACATTGCTAATAATATAAGTAATAAGTATAATTATTACAGTTCTAGCGATAATATCTGCATTATATGGGTAAAAATGCATGTTATATTGATAATATTGGGAGTAATAAGTATATTTATTATGGTCCTAGAGATAATAACTGCATAATATGGGTAATAATGCATGTTATATTGATAATAATATAAGTAATAAGTATAATTATTACAGTTCTAACGATAATACCTCCATTATATGGGTAATAATGCATGTTATATTGATGATAATGAAAGTAATACGTATATTTATTATAGTTCTTGCGATAATAACTGCATAATATGGGTAACAATGCATGTTATATTGAGAATAATATAAGTAATAAGTATAATTATTACAGTTCTGGCGACAATAACTGCATTATATGGGTAACAATGCACGTTATATTGCTAATAGTATAAGTAATTAGTATATTTATTACAGTTCTAGCGATAATAACTGCATTATATGGGTAATAATGCATGTTATATTGATAATATCGGGAGTAATAAGTATAATTACTATATTTCTAGCGATAATAATAGTAAAATATGGCAAATAGTGCATGTTATATTGATAATAATAAAAGTAACAAATATATTTATTACAGTTCTATCGATAATAACTGCATAATATGGGTAATAATGCATGTTATATTGATGATAATAAAAGTAATACGTATATTTATTATAGCTCTTGCGATAATAACTGCATCATATGGGTAATAATGCATGTTATATTGATAATAATCTAAGTAATAAGTATAATTATTACAGTTCTAGCGATAATAACTGCATTATATGGGTAAAAATGCATGTTGTCTTGATAATATTGGGAGTAATAAGTATATTTATTATGGTTCTAGAGATAATAACTGCATAATATGGGTAATAATGCATGTTATATTGATAATAATATAAGTAATAAGTATAATTATTACAGTTCTAGCGATAATACCTCCATTATATGGGTAATAATGCATGTTATATTGATAATAGTATAAGTAATATGTATAATTATTATAGTTCTAGCAATAATACCTCCATTATATGGGTAATAATGCATGTTATATTGATGATAATGAAAGTGATACGTATATTTATTATAGCTCTTGCGACAATAACTGCATCATATGGGTAATAATGCATGTTATATTGATAATAATCTAAGTAATAAGTATAATTATTACAGTTCTAGCGATAATAACTGCATTATATGGGTAATAATGCATGTTATATTGATAATAATATAAGTAATAAGTATAATTATTACAGTTCTATCGATAATAACTGCATAATATGGGTAATAATGCATGTTATATTGATGATAATGAAAGTAATACGAATATTTATTATAGTTCTAGCGATAATAACTGCATAATATGGGTAATAATGCATGTTATATTGAGAATAATATAAGTTATAAGTATAATTATTACAGTTCTAGCGATAATACCTCCATTATATGGGTAATACTGCATGTTATATTGATGATAATGAAAGTGATACGTATATTTATTATAGCTCTTGCGACAATAACTGCATCATATGGGTAATAATGCATGTTATATTGATAATAATCTAAGTAATAAGTATAATTATTACAGTTCTAGCGATAATAACTGCATTATATGGGTAATAACGCATGTTATATTGATAATAATCTAAGTAATAAGTATAATTATTACAGTTCTAGCGATAATAACTGCATTATATGGGTAATAATGCACGTTATATTGCTAACAATATAAGTAATAAGTATAATTATTACAGTTCTAGCGATAATAACTGCATTATATGGGTAAAAATGCATGTTATATTGATAATATTGGGAGTAATAAGTATATTTATTATGGTTCTAGCGATAATAACTGCATAATATGGGTAATAATGCATGTTATATTGAGAATAATATAAGTTATAAGTATAATTATTACAGTTCTGGCGATAATAACTGCATATTATGGGTAATAATGCACGTTATATTGCTAAGAGTATAAGTAATAAGTATAATTATTACAGTTCTAGCGATAATACCTCCATTATATGGGTAATAATGCATGTTATATTGATAATGATATAAGTAATAAGTATAATTATTACAGTTCTAGCGATAATAACTGCATTATATGGGTAATAATGCATGTTATCTTGATAATAATATAAGTAATAAGTATAATTATTACAGTTCTAGCGATAATAACTGCATTATATGGGTAATAATGCACGTTATATTGCTAGTAGTATAAGTAATAAGTATAATTATTACAGTTCTAGCGATAATAACTGCATGATATGGGTAATAATGCACGTTATATTGCTAATAATATAAGTAATGAGTACAATTATTACAGTTCTAGCGATAATAACTGCATTATATGGGTAATAATGCATGTTACATTGATAATATTGGGAGTAATAAGTGTATTTATTATAGTTCTAGCGATAATAACTGCATAATATGGGTAATAATGCATGTCATATTGATATTAATATAAGTAATAAGTATAATTATTATAGTTCTAGCAATAATACCTCCATTATATGGGTAATAATGCATGTTATATTGATGATAATGAAAGTGATACGTATATTTATTATAGCTCTTGCGACAATAACTGCATCATATGGGTAATAATGCATGTTATATTGATAATAATCTAAGTAATAAGTATAATTATTACAGTTCTAGCGATAATAACTGCATTATATGGGTAATAATGCATGTTATATTGATAATAATATAAGTAATAAGTATAATTATTACAGTTCTAGCGATAATAACTGCATTATATGGGTAATAACGCATGTTATATTGATAATAATCTAAGTAATAAGCATAATTATTACAGTTCTAGCGATAATACCTCCATTATATGGGTAATAATGCATGTTATATTGATAATAGTATAAGTAATAAGTATAATTATTATAGTTCTAGCAATAATACCTCCATTATATGGGTAATAATGCATGTTATATTGATGATAATGAAAGTGATACGTATATTTATTATAGCTCTTGCGACAATAACTGCATCATATGGGTAATAATGCATGTTATATTGATAATAATCTAAGTAATAAGTATAATTATTACAGTTCTAGCGATAATAACTGCATTATATGGGTAATAATGCATGTTATATTGATAATAATCTAAGTAATAAGTATAATTATTACAGTTCTGGCGATAATAACTGCATTATATGGGTAATAATGCATGTTATATTGATGATAATGAAAGTAATACGAATATTTATTATAGTTCTAGCGATAATAACTGCATAATATGGGTAATAATGCATGTTATATTGAGAATAATATAAGTAATAAGTATAATTATTACAGTTCTGGCGATAATAACTGCATTATATGGGTAATAATGCACGTTATATTGCTAATAGTATAAGTAATAAGTATAATTATTACAGTTCTAGCGATAATAACTGCATAATATGGGTAATAATGCACGTTACATTGCTAATAATATAAGTAATAAGTATAATTATTACAGTTCTGGCGATAATAACTGCATTATATGGGTAATAATGCATGTTATATTGATGATAATGAAAGTAATACGTATATTTATTATAGTTCTTGCGATAATAACTGCATAATATGGGTAACAATGCATGTTATATTGAGAATAATATAAGTAATAAGTATAATTATTACAGTTCTGGCGACAATAACTGCATTATATGGGTAACAATGCACGTTATATTGCTAATAGTATAAGTAATTAGTATATTTATTACAGTTCTAGCGATAATAACTGCATTATATGGGTAATAATGCATGTTATATTGATAATAATAAAAGTAACAAATATATTTATTACAGTTCTATCGATAATAACTGCATAATATGGGTAATAATGCATGTTATATTGATGATAATAAAAGTAATACGTATATTTATTATAGCTCTTGCGATAATAACTGCATCATATGGGTAATAATGCATGTTATATTGATAATAATCTAAGTAATAAGTATAATTATTACAGTTCTAGCGATAATAACTGCATTATATGGGTAAAAATGCATGTTGTCTTGATAATATTGGGAGTAATAAGTATATTTATTATGGTTCTAGAGATAATAACTGCATAATATGGGTAATAATGCATGTTATATTGATAATAATATAAGTAATAAGTATAATTATTACAGTTCTAGCGATAATACCTCCATTATATGGGTAATAATGCATGTTATATTGATAATAGTATAAGTAATAAGTATAATTATTATAGTTCTAGCAATAATACCTCCATTATATGGGTAATAATGCATGTTATATTGATGATAATGAAAGTGATACGTATATTTATTATAGCTCTTGCGACAATAACTGCATCATATGGGTAATAATGCATGTTATATTGATAATAATCTAAGTAATAAGTATAATTATTACAGTTCTAGCGATAATAACTGCATTATATGGGTAATAATGCATGTTATATTGATAATAATATAAGTAATAAGTATAATTATTACAGTTCTATCGATAATAACTGCATAATATGGGTAATAATGCATGTTATATTGATGATAATGAAAGTAATACGAATATTTATTATAGTTCTAGCGATAATAACTGCATAATATGGGTAATAATGCATGTTATATTGAGAATAATATAAGTTATAAGTATAATTATTACAGTTCTAGCGATAATACCTCCATTATATGGGTAATACTGCATGTTATATTGATGATAATGAAAGTGATACGTATATTTATTATAGCTCTTGCGACAATAACTGCATCATATGGGTAATAATGCATGTTATATTGATAATAATCTAAGTAATAAGTATAATTATTACAGTTCTAGCGATAATAACTGCATTATATGGGTAATAACGCATGTTATATTGATAATAATCTAAGTAATAAGTATAATTATTACAGTTCTAGCGATAATAACTGCATTATATGGGTAATAATGCACGTTATATTGCTAACAGTATAAGTAATAAGTATAATTATTACAGTTCTAGCGATAATAACTGCATTATATGGGTAAAAATGCATGTTATATTGATAATATTGGGAGTAATAAGTATATTTATTATGGTTCTAGCGATAATAACTGCATAATATGGGTAATAATGCATGTTATATTGATAATAATCTAAGTAATAAGTATAATTATTACAGTTGTGGCGATAATAACTGCATTATATGGGTAATAATGCATGTTATATTGATGATAATGAAAGTAATACGAATATTTATTATAGTTCTAGCGATAATAACTGCATAATATGGGTAATAATGCATGTTATATTGAGAATAATATAAGTTATAAGTATAATTATTACAGTTCTGGCGATAATAACTGCATATTATGGGTAATAATGCACGTTATATTGCTAAGAGTATAAGTAATAAGTATAATTATTACAGTTCTAGCGATAATACCTCCATTATATGGGTAATAATGCATGTTATATTGATAATGATATAAGTAATAAGTATAATTATTACAGTTCTAGCGATAATAACTGCATTATATGGGTAATAATGCATGTTATCTTGATAATAATATAAGTAATAAGTATAATTATTACAGTTCTAGCGATAATAACTGCATTATATGGGTAATAATGCACGTTATATTGCTAGTAGTATAAGTAATAAGTATAATTATTACAGTTCTAGCGATAATAACTGCATGATATGGGTAATAATGCACGTTATATTGCTAATAATATAAGTAATGAGTACAATTATTACAGTTCTAGCGATAATAACTGCATTATATGGGTAATAATGCATGTTACATTGATAATATTGGGAGTAATAAGTGTATTTATTATAGTTCTAGCGATAATAACTGCATAATATGGGTAATAATGCATGTTATATTGATATTAATATAAGTAATAAGTATAATTATTATAGTTCTAGCAATAATACCTCCATTATATGGGTAATAATGCATGTTATATTGATGATAATGAAAGTGATACGTATATTTATTATAGCTCTTGCGACAATAACTGCATCATATGGGTAATAATGCATGTTATATTGATAATAATCTAAGTAATAAGTATAATTATTACAGTTCTAGCGATAATAACTGCATTATATGGGTAATAATGCATGTTATATTGATAATAATCTAAGTAATAAGTATAATTATTACAGTTCTAGCGATAATAACTGCATTATATGGGTAATAACGCATGTTATATTGATAATAATCTAAGTAATAAGCATAATTATTACAGTTCTAGCGATAATACCTCCATTATATGGGTAATAATGCATGTTATATTGATAATAGTATAAGTAATAAGTATAATTATTATAGTTCTAGCAATAATACCTCCATTATATGGGTAATAATGCATGTTATATTGATGATAATGAAAGTGATACGTATATTTATTATAGCTCTTGCGACAATAACTGCATCATATGGGTAATAATGCATGTTATATTGATAATAATCTAAGTAATAAGTATAATTATTACAGTTCTAGCGATAATAACTGCATTATATGGGTAATAATGCATGTTATATTGATAATAATATAAGTAATAAGTATAATTATTACAGTTCTGGCGATAATAACTGCATTATATGGGTAATAATGCATGTTATATTGATGATAATGAAAGTAATACGAATATTTATTATAGTTCTAGCGATAATAACTGCATAATATGGGTAATAATGCATGTTATATTGAGAATAATATAAGTTATAAGTATAATTATTACAGTTCTAGCGATAATACCTCCATTATATGGGTAATAATGCATGTTATATTGATAATAGTATAAGTAGTAAGTATAATTATTATAGTTCTAGCAATAATACCTCCATTATATGGGTAATAATGCATGTTATATTGATGATAATGAAAGTGATACGTATATTTATTATAGCTCTTGCGACAATAACTGCATCATATGGGTAATAATGCATGTTATATTGATAATAATCTAAGTAATAAGTATAATTATTACAGTTCTAGCGATAATAACTGCATTATATGGGTAATAATGCATGTTATATTGCTAATAATATAAGTAATAAGTATAATTATTACAGTTCTAGCGATAATAACTGCATTATATGGGTAATAACGCATGTTATATTGATAATAATCTAAGTAATAAGTATAATTATTACAGTTCTAGCGATAATAACTGCATTATATGGGTAATAATGCATGTTATATTGATAATAATATAAGTAATAAGTATAATTATTACAGTTCTGGCGATAATAACTGCATTATATGGGTAATAATGCATGTTATATTGATGATAATGAAAGTAATACGAATATTTATTATAGTTCTAGCGATAATAACTGCATAATATGGGTAATAATGCATGTTATATTGAGAATAATATAAGTTATAAGTATAATTATTACAGTTCTAGCGATAATACCTCCATTATATGGGTAATAATGCATGTTATATTGATAATAGTATAAGTAGTAAGTATAATTATTATAGTTCTAGCAATAATACCTCCATTATATGGGTAATAATGCATGTTATATTGATGATAATGAAAGTGATACGTATATTTATTATAGCTCTTGCGACAATAACTGCATCATATGGGTAATAATGCATGTTATATTGATAATAATCTAAGTAATAAGTATAATTATTACAGTTCTAGCGATAATAACTGCATTATATGGGTAATAATGCATGTTATATTGCTAATAATATAAGTAATAAGTATAATTATTACAGTTCTAGCGATAATAACTGCATTATATGGGTAATAACGCATGTTATATTGATAATAATCTAAGTAATAAGCATAATTATTACAGTTCTAGCGATAGTAACTGCATTATATGGGTAATAATGCACGTTATATTGCTAACAATATAAGTAATAAGTATAATTATTACAGTTCTAGCGATAATAACTGCATTATATGGGTAAAAATGCATGTTATATTGATAATATTGGGAGTAATAAGTATATTTATTATGGTTCTAGCGATAATAACTGCATAATATGGGTAATAATGCATGTTATATTGATAATAATCTAAGTAATAAGTATAATTATTACAGTTCTGGCGATAATAACTGCATTATATGGGTAATAATGCATGTTATATTGATGATAATGAAAGTAATACGAATATTTATTATAGTTCTAGCGATAATAACTGCATAATATGGGTAATAATGCATGTTATATTGAGAATAATATAAGTTATAAGTATAATTATTACAGTTCTAGCGATAATACCTCCATTATATGGGTAATAATGCATGTTATATTGATAATAGTATAAGTAGTAAGTATAATTATTATAGTTCTAGCAATAATACCTCCATTATATGGGTAATAATGCATGTTATATTGATGATAATGAAAGTGATACGTATATTTATTATAGCTCTTGCGACAATAACTGCATCATATGGGTAATAATGCATGTTATATTGATAATAATCTAAGTAATAAGTATAATTATTACAGTTCTAGCGATAATAACTGCATTATATGGGTAATAATGCATGTTATATTGCTAATAATATAAGTAATAAGTATAATTATTACAGTTCTAGCGATAATAACTGCATTATATGGGTAATAACGCATGTTATATTGATAATAATCTAAGTAATAAGCATAATTATTACAGTTCTAGCGATAGTAACTGCATTATATGGGTAATAATGCACGTTATATTGCTAACAATATAAGTAATAAGTATAATTATTACAGTTCTAGCGATAATAACTGCATTATATGGGTAAAAATGCATGTTATATTGATAATATTGGGAGTAATAAGTATATTTATTATGGTTCTAGCGATAATAACTGCATAATATGGGTAATAATGCATGTTATATTGATAATAATCTAAGTAATAAGTATAATTATTACAGTTCTGGCGATAATAACTGCATTATATGGGTAATAATGCATGTTATATTGATGATAATGAAAGTAATACGAATATTTATTATAGTTCTAGCGATAATAACTGCATAATATGGGTAATAATGCATGTTATATTGAGAATAATATAAGTAATAAGTATAATTATTACAGTTCTGGCGATAATAACTGCATTATATGGGTAATAATGCACGTTATATTGCTAATAGTATAAGTAATAAGTATAATTATTACAGTTCTAGCGATAATAACTGCATAATATGGGTAATAATGCACGTTACATTGCTAATAATATAAGTAATAAGTATAATTATTACAGTTCTAGCGATAATAACTGCATTATATGGGTAATAATGCATGTTATATTGATAATATCGGGAGTAATAAGTATAATTATTATAGTTCTAGCGATAATAATAGTAAAATATGGCAAATAGTGCATGTTATATTGATAATAATAAAAGTAATAAGTATATTTATTACAGTTCTATCGATAATAATTGTATAATATGGGTAATAATGCATGTTATATTGATGATAATAAAAGTAATACGTATATATATTATAGTTCTAGCGATAATAACTGCATAATATGGGTAATAATGCACGTTATATTGCTAATAATATAAGTAATGAGTACAATTATTACAGTTCTAGCGATAATAACTGCATTATATGGGTAATAATGCACGTTATATTGCTAACAATATAAGTAATAAGTATAATTATCACAGTTCTAGCGATAATACCTCCATTATATGGGTATAATGCATGTTATATTGATAATGATATAAGTAATAAGTATAATTATTACAGTTCTAGCGATAATAACTGCATTATATGGGTAAAAATGCATGTTATATTGATAATATTGGGAGTAATAAGTATATTTATTATGGTTCTAGCGATAATAACTGCATAATATGGGTAATAATGCATGTTATATTGATAATAATCTAAGTAATAAGTATAATTATTACAGTTCTGGCGATAATAACTGCATTATATGGGTAATAATGCATGTTATATTGATGATAATGAAAGTAATACGAACATTTATTATGGTTCTAGCGATAATAACTGCATAATATGGGTAATAATGCATGTTATATTGCTAACAATATAAGTAATAAGTATAATTATTACAGTTCTAGCGATAATAACTGCATTATATGGGTAAAAATGCATGTTATATTGATAATATTGGGAGCAATAAGTATATTTATTATGGTTCTAGCGATAATAACTGCATAATATGGGTAATAATGCATGTTATATTGATAATAATCTAAGTAATAAGTATAATTATTACAGTTCTAGCGATAATAACTGCATTATATGGGTAATAATGCACGTTATATTGCTAACAATATAAGTAATAAGTATAATTATTACAGTTCTAGCGATAATAACTGCATTATATGGGCAAAATGCATGTTATATTGATAATATTGGGAGTAATAAGTATATTTATTATGGTTCTAGCGATAATAACTGCATAATATGGGTAATAATGCATGTTATATTGATAATAATCTAAGTAATAAGTATAATTATTACAGTTCTGGCGATAATAACTGCATTATATGGGTAATAATGCATGTTATATTGATGATAATGAAAGTAATACGAATATTTATTATAGTTCTAGCGATAATAACTGCATAATATGGGTAATAATGCATGTTATATTGAGAATAATATAAGTAATAAGTATAATTATTACAGTTCTGGCGATAATAACTGCATATTATGGGTAATAATGCACGTTATATTGCTAATAGTATAAGTAATGAGTATAATTATTACAGTTCTAGCGATAATAACTGCATTATATGGGTAATAATGCACGTTATATTGCTAGTAGTATAAGTAATAAGTATAATTATTACAGTTCTAGCGATAATAACTGCATAATATGGGTAATAATGCATGTTATATTGATAATGATATAAGTAATAAGTATAATTATTACAGTTCTAGCAATAATACCTCCATTATATGGGTAATAATGCATGTTATATTGATGATAATGAAAGTGATACGTATATTTATTATAGTTCCAGCGATAATAACTTCATAATATGGGTAATAATGCATGTTATATTGAGAATAATATAAGTAATAAGTATAATTATTACAGTTCTGGCGATAATAACTGCATTATATGGGTAATAATGCACGTTATATTGCTAATAGTATAAGTAATTAGTATATTTGTTGCAGTTCTAGCGATAATAACTGCATTTTATGGGTGATAATGCACGTTAGATTGCTAACAATATAAGTAATAAGTATAATTATTACAGTTCTAGCGATAATACCTGCATAATATGGGTAATAATGCACGTTATATTGCTAATAATATAAGTAATGAGTACAATTATTACAGTTCTAGCGATAATAACTGCATTATATGGGTAATAATGCACGTTATATTGCTAACAATATAAGTAATAAGTATAATTATCACAGTTCTAGCGATAATACCTCCATTATATGGGTATAATGCATGTTATATTGATAATGATATAAGTAATAAGTATAATTATTACAGTTCTAGCGATAATAACTGCATTATATGGGTAAAAATGCATGTTATATTGATAATATTGGGAGTAATAAGTATATTTATTATGGTTCTAGCGATAATAACTGCATAATATGGGTAATAATGCATGTTATATTGATAATAATCTAAGTAATAAGTATAATTATTACAGTTCTGGCGATAATAACTGCATTATATGGGTAATAATGCATGTTATATTGATGATAATGAAAGTAATACGAACATTTATTATGGTTCTAGCGATAATAACTGCATAATATGGGTAATAATGCATGTTATATTGCTAACAATATAAGTAATAAGTATAATTATTACAGTTCTAGCGATAATAACTGCATTATATGGGTAAAAATGCATGTTATATTGATAATATTGGGAGCAATAAGTATATTTATTATGGTTCTAGCGATAATAACTGCATAATATGGGTAATAATGCATGTTATATTGATAATAATCTAAGTAATAAGTATAATTATTACAGTTCTAGCGATAATAACTGCATTATATGGGTAATAATGCACGTTATATTGCTAACAATATAAGTAATAAGTATAATTATTACAGTTCTAGCGATAATAACTGCATTATATGGGCAAAATGCATGTTATATTGATAATATTGGGAGTAATAAGTATATTTATTATGGTTCTAGCGATAATAACTGCATAATATGGGTAATAATGCATGTTATATTGATAATAATCTAAGTAATAAGTATAATTATTACAGTTCTGGCGATAATAACTGCATTATATGGGTAATAATGCATGTTATATTGATGATAATGAAAGTAATACGAATATTTATTATAGTTCTAGCGATAATAACTGCATAATATGGGTAATAATGCATGTTATATTGAGAATAATATAAGTAATAAGTATAATTATTACAGTTCTGGCGATAATAACTGCATATTATGGGTAATAATGCACGTTATATTGCTAATAGTATAAGTAATGAGTATAATTATTACAGTTCTAGCGATAATAACTGCATTATATGGGTAATAATGCACGTTATATTGCTAGTAGTATAAGTAATAAGTATAATTATTACAGTTCTAGCGATAATAACTGCATAATATGGGTAATAATGCATGTTATATTGATAATGATATAAGTAATAAGTATAATTATTACAGTTCTAGCAATAATACCTCCATTATATGGGTAATAATGCATGTTATATTGATGATAATGAAAGTGATACGTATATTTATTATAGTTCCAGCGATAATAACTTCATAATATGGGTAATAATGCATGTTATATTGAGAATAATATAAGTAATAAGTATAATTATTACAGTTCTGGCGATAATAACTGCATTATATGGGTAATAATGCACGTTATATTGCTAATAGTATAAGTAATTAGTATATTTGTTGCAGTTCTAGCGATAATAACTGCATTTTATGGGTGATAATGCACGTTAGATTGCTAACAATATAAGTAATAAGTATAATTATTACAGTTCTAGCGATAATACCTCCATTATATGGGTAATAATGCATGTTATATTGATAATGATATAAGTAATAAGTATAATTATTACAGTTCTAGCGATAATAACTGCATAATATGGGTAATAATGCATGTTATATTGATAATAATATAAGTAATGAGTACAATTATTACAGTTCTAGCGATAATAACTGCATTATATGGGTAATAATGCATGTTATATTGATAATAATATAAGTAATAAGTATAATTATTACAGTTCTGGCGACAATAACGGCATTATATGGGTAACAATGCACGTTATATTGCTAACAGTATAAGTAGTAAGTATATTTATTACAGTTCTATCGATAATAACTGCATAATATGGGTAATAATGCATGTTATATTGATGATAATAAAAGTAATACGTATATTTATTATAGTTCTAGCGATAATAACTGCATAATATGGGTAATAATGCATGTTATATTGTTAATAATATAAGTAATAAGTATAATTATTACAGTTCTAGCGATAATAACTGCATTATATGGGTAATAATGCACGTTATATTGCTAACAATATAAGTAATAAGTATAATTATTACAGTTCTAGCGATAATAACTGCATTATATGGGTAAAAATGCATGTTATATTGATAATATTGGGAGTAATAAGTATATTTATTATGGTTCTAGCGATAATAACTGCATAATATGGGTAATAATGCATGTTATATTGCTAACAATATAAGTAATAAGTATAATTATTACAGTTCTAGCGATAATAACTGCATTATATGGGTAAAAATGCATGTTATATTGATAATATTGGGAGTAATAAGTATATTTATTATGGTTCTAGCGATAATAACCGCATAATATGGGTAATAATGCATGTTATATTGCTAACAATATAAGTAATAAGTATAATTATTACAGTTCTAGCGATAATAACTGCATTATATGGGTAAAAATGCATGTTATATTGATAATATTGGGAGTAATAAGTATATTTATTATGGTTCTAGCGATAATAACTGCATAATATGGGTAATAATGCATGTTATATTGATAATAATCTAAGTAATATGCATAATTATTACAGTTCTAGCGATAATAACTGCATTATATGGGTAATAATGCACGTTATATTGCTAACAATATAAGTAATAAGTATAATTATTACAGTTCTAGCGATAATAACTGCATTATATGGGTAAAAATGCGTGTTATATTGATAATATTGGGAGTAATAAGTATATTTATTATGCTTCTAGCGATAATAACTGCATAATATGGGTAATAATGCATGTTATATTGATAATAATCTAAGTAATAAGTATAATTATTACAGTTCTGGCGATAATAACTGCATTATATGGGTAATAATGCATGTTATATTGATGATAATGAAAGTAATACGAATATTTATTATAGTTCTAGCGATAATAACTGCATAATATGGGTAATAATGCATGTTATATTGAGAATAATATAAGTAATAAGTATAATTATTACAGTTCTGGCGATAATAACTGCATATTATGGGTAATAATGCACGTTATATTGCTAATAGTATAAGTAATGAGTATAATTATTACAGTTCTAGCGATAATAACTGCATTATATGGGTAATAATGCACGTTATATTGCTAGTAGTATAAGTAATAAGTATAATTATTACAGTTCTAGCGATAATAACTGCATAATATGGGTAATAATGCATGTTATATTGATAATGATATAAGTAATAAGTATAATTATTACAGTTCTAGCAATAATACCTCCATTATATGGGTAATAATGCATGTTATATTGATGATAATGAAAGTGATACGTATATTTATTATAGTTCCAGCGATAATAACTTCATAATATGGGTAATAATGCATGTTATATTGAGAATAATATAAGTAATAAGTATAATTATTACAGTTCTGGCGATAATAACTGCATTATATGGGTAATAATGCACGTTATATTGCTAATAGTATAAGTAATTAGTATATTTGTTGCAGTTCTAGCGATAATAACTGCATTTTATGGGTGATAATGCACGTTAGATTGCTAACAATATAAGTAATAAGTATAATTATTACAGTTCTAGCGATAATACCTCCATTATATGGGTAATAATGCATGTTATATTGATAATGATATAAGTAATAAGTATAATTATTACAGTTCTAGCGATAATAACTGCATAATATGGGTAATAATGCATGTTATATTGATAATAATATAAGTAATGAGTACAATTATTACAGTTCTAGCGATAATAACTGCATTATATGGGTAATAATGCATGTTATATTGATAATAATATAAGTAATAAGTATAATTATTACAGTTCTGGCGACAATAACGGCATTATATGGGTAACAATGCACGTTATATTGCTAACAGTATAAGTAGTAAGTATATTTATTACAGTTCTATCGATAATAACTGCATAATATGGGTAATAATGCATGTTATATTGATGATAATAAAAGTAATACGTATATTTATTATAGTTCTAGCGATAATAACTGCATAATATGGGTAATAATGCATGTTATATTGTTAATAATATAAGTAATAAGTATAATTATTACAGTTCTAGCGATAATAACTGCATTATATGGGTAATAATGCACGTTATATTGCTAACAATATAAGTAATAAGTATAATTATTACAGTTCTAGCGATAATAACTGCATTATATGGGTAAAAATGCATGTTATATTGATAATATTGGGAGTAATAAGTATATTTATTATGGTTCTAGCGATAATAACTGCATAATATGGGTAATAATGCATGTTATATTGCTAACAATATAAGTAATAAGTATAATTATTACAGTTCTAGCGATAATAACTGCATTATATGGGTAAAAATGCATGTTATATTGATAATATTGGGAGTAATAAGTATATTTATTATGGTTCTAGCGATAATAACCGCATAATATGGGTAATAATGCATGTTATATTGCTAACAATATAAGTAATAAGTATAATTATTACAGTTCTAGCGATAATAACTGCATTATATGGGTAAAAATGCATGTTATATTGATAATATTGGGAGTAATAAGTATATTTATTATGGTTCTAGCGATAATAACTGCATAATATGGGTAATAATGCATGTTATATTGATAATAATCTAAGTAATATGCATAATTATTACAGTTCTAGCGATAATAACTGCATTATATGGGTAATAATGCACGTTATATTGCTAACAATATAAGTAATAAGTATAATTATTACAGTTCTAGCGATAATAACTGCATTATATGGGTAAAAATGCGTGTTATATTGATAATATTGGGAGTAATAAGTATATTTATTATGCTTCTAGCGATAATAACTGCATAATATGGGTAATAATGCATGTTATATTGATAATAATCTAAGTAATAAGTATAATTATTACAGTTCTGGCGATAATAACTGCATTATATGGGTAATAATGCATGTTATATTGATAATATCGGGAGTAATAAGTATAATTATTATAGTTCTAGCGATAATAATAGTAAAATATGGCAAATAGTGCATGTTATATTGATAATAATAAAAGTAATAAGTATATTTATTACAGTTCTATCGATAATAATTGCATAATATGGGTAATAATGCATGTTATATTGATGATAATAAAAGTAATACGTATATATATTATAGTTCTAGCGATAATAACTGCATAATATGGGTAATAATGCACGTTATATTGCTAATAATATAAGTAATGAGTACAATTATTACAGTTCTAGCGATAATAACTGCATTATATGGGTAATAATGCACGTTATATTGCTAACAATATAAGTAATAAGTATAATTATCACAGTTCTAGCGATAATACCTCCATTATATGGGTATAATGCATGTTATATTGATAATGATATAAGTAATAAGTATAATTATTACAGTTCTAGCGATAATAACTGCATAATATGGGTAATAATGCACGTTATATTGCTAATAATATAAGTAATGAGTACAATTATTACAGTTCTAGCGATAATAACTGCATTATATGCGTAATAATGCACGTTATATTGCTAACAATATAAGTAATAAGTATAATTATTACAGTTCTAGCGATAATAACTGCATTATATGGGTAATAATGCATGTTATATTGATAATGATATAAGTAATAAGTATAATTAGTACAGTTCTAGCGATAATAACTGCATAATATGGGTAATAATGCACGTTATATTGCTAATAATATAAGTAATAAGTATAATTATTACAGTTCTAGCGATAATAACTGCATTATATGGGTAATAATGCATGTTATATTGATAATAATATAAGTAATAAGTATAATTATTACAGTTCTAGCGATAATAACTGCATTATATGGGTAATAATGCACGTTATATTGCTAGTAGTATAAGTAATAAGTATAATTATTACAGTTCTAGCGATAATAACTGCATAATATGGGTAATAATGCATGTTATATTGATAATGATATAAGTAATAAGTATAATTATTACAGTTCTAGCAATAATACCTCCATTATATGGGTAATAATGCATGTTATATTGATGATAATGAAAGTGATACGTATGTTTATTATAGTTCCAGCGATAATAACTTCATAATATGGGTAATAATGCATGTTATATTGAGAATAATATAAGTAATAAGTATAATTATTACAGTTCTGGCGATAATAACTGCATTATATGGGTAATAATGCACGTTATATTGCTAATAGTATAAGTAATTAGTATATTTGTTGCAGTTCTAGCGATAATAACTGCATTTTATGGGTGATAATGCACGTTAGATTGCTAACAATATAAGTAATAAGTATAATTATTACAGTTCTAGCGATAATACCTCCATTATATGGGTAATAATGCATGTTATATTGATAATGATATAAGTAATAAGTATAATTATTACAGTTCTAGCGATAATAACTGCATAATATGGGTAATAATGCATGTTATATTGATAATAATATAAGTAATGAGTACAATTATTACAGTTCTAGCGATAATAACTGCATTATATGGGTAATAATGCATGTTATATTGATAATAATATAAGTAATAAGTATAATTATTACAGTTCTGGCGACAATAACGGCATTATATGGGTAACAATGCACGTTATATTGCTAACAGTATAAGTAGTAAGTATATTTATTACAGTTCTATCGATAATAACTGCATAATATGGGTAATAATGCATGTTATATTGATGATAATAAAAGTAATACGTATATTTATTATAGTTCTAGCGATAATAACTGCATAATATGGGTAATAATGCATGTTATATTGTTAATAATATAAGTAATAAGTATAATTATTACAGTTCTAGCGATAATAACTGCATTATATGGGTAATAATGCACGTTATATTGCTAACAATATAAGTAATAAGTATAATTATTACAGTTCTAGCGATAATAACTGCATTATATGGGTAAAAATGCATGTTATATTGATAATATTGGGAGTAATAAGTATATTTATTATGGTTCTAGCGATAATAACTGCATAATATGGGTAATAATGCATGTTATATTGCTAACAATATAAGTAATAAGTATAATTATTACAGTTCTAGCGATAATAACTGCATTATATGGGTAAAAATGCATGTTATATTGATAATATTGGGAGTAATAAGTATATTTATTATGGTTCTAGCGATAATAACCGCATAATATGGGTAATAATGCATGTTATATTGCTAACAATATAAGTAATAAGTATAATTATTACAGTTCTAGCGATAATAACTGCATTATATGGGTAAAAATGCATGTTATATTGATAATATTGGGAGTAATAAGTATATTTATTATGGTTCTAGCGATAATAACTGCATAATATGGGTAATAATGCATGTTATATTGATAATAATCTAAGTAATATGCATAATTATTACAGTTCTAGCGATAATAACTGCATTATATGGGTAATAATGCACGTTATATTGCTAACAATATAAGTAATAAGTATAATTATTACAGTTCTAGCGATAATAACTGCATTATATGGGTAAAAATGCGTGTTATATTGATAATATTGGGAGTAATAAGTATATTTATTATGCTTCTAGCGATAATAACTGCATAATATGGGTAATAATGCATGTTATATTGATAATAATCTAAGTAATAAGTATAATTATTACAGTTCTGGCGATAATAACTGCATTATATGGGTAATAATGCATGTTATATTGATAATATCGGGAGTAATAAGTATAATTATTATAGTTCTAGCGATAATAATAGTAAAATATGGCAAATAGTGCATGTTATATTGATAATAATAAAAGTAATAAGTATATTTATTACAGTTCTATCGATAATAATTGCATAATATGGGTAATAATGCATGTTATATTGATGATAATAAAAGTAATACGTATATATATTATAGTTCTAGCGATAATAACTGCATAATATGGGTAATAATGCACGTTATATTGCTAATAATATAAGTAATGAGTACAATTATTACAGTTCTAGCGATAATAACTGCATTATATGGGTAATAATGCACGTTATATTGCTAACAATATAAGTAATAAGTATAATTATCACAGTTCTAGCGATAATACCTCCATTATATGGGTATAATGCATGTTATATTGATAATGATATAAGTAATAAGTATAATTATTACAGTTCTAGCGATAATAACTGCATAATATGGGTAATAATGCACGTTATATTGCTAATAATATAAGTAATGAGTACAATTATTACAGTTCTAGCGATAATAACTGCATTATATGCCTAATAATGCACGTTATATTGCTAACAATATAAGTAATAAGTATAATTATTACAGTTCTAGCGATAATAACTGCATTATATGGGTAATAATGCATGTTATATTGATAATGATATAAGTAATAAGTATAATTAGTACAGTTCTAGCGATAATAACTGCATAATATGGGTAATAATGCACGTTATATTGCTAATAATATAAGTAATAAGTATAATTATTACAGTTCTAGCGATAATAACTGCATTATATGGGTAATAATGCATGTTATATTGATAATAATATAAGTAATAAGTATAATTATTACTGTTCTAGCGATAATAACTGCATTATATGGGTAATAATGCACGTTATATTGCTAGTAGTATAAGTAATAAGTATAATTATTACAGTTCTAGCGATAATAACTGCATAATATGGGTAATAATGCACGTTATATTGCTAATAATATAAGTAATGAGTACAATTATTACAGTTCTAGCGATAATAACTGCATTATATGGGTAATAATGCACGTTATATTGCTAATAATATAAGTAATAAGTATAATTATTACAGTTCTAGCGATAATAACTGCATTATATGGGTATAATGCATGTTACATTGATAATATTGGGAGTAATAAGTGTATTTATTATAGTTCTAGCGATAATAACTGCATAATATGGGTAATAATGCATGTTATATTGATAATGATATAAGTAATAAGTATAATTATTACAGTTCTAGCAATAATACCTCCATTATATGGGTAATAATGCATGTTATATTGATGATAATGAAAGTGATACGTATATTTATTATAGTTCTTGCGATAATAACTGCATCATATGGGTAATAATGCATGTTATATTGAGAATAATATAAGTAATAAGTATAATTATTACAGTTCTGGCGATAATAACTGCATTGTATGGGTAACAATGCACGTTATATTGATAATAGTATAAGTAATAAGTATAATTATTACAGTTCTAGCGATAATAACTGCATTATATGGGTAATAATGCACGTTATATTGCTAATAATATAAGTAATAAGTATAATTATTACAGTTCTAGCGATAATAACTGCATTATATGGGTAATAATGCATGTTATATTGATAATAATATAAGTAATAAGTATAATTATTACAGTTCTAGCGATAATAACTGCATTATATGGGTAATAATGCACGTTATATTGCTAGTAGTATAAGTAATAAGTATAATTATTACAGTTCTAGCGATAATAACTGCATAATATGGGTAATAATGCACGTTATATTGCTAATAATATAAGTAATAAGTATAATTATTACAGTTCTAGCGATAATAACTGCATTATATGGGTAATAATGCATGTTGTATTGATAATATCGGGAGTAATAAGTATAATTATTATAGTTCTAGCGATAATAATAGTAAAATATGGCAAATAGTGCATGTTATATTGATAATAACAAAAGTAATAAATATATTTATTACAGTTCTATCGATAATAACTGCATAATATGGGTAATAATGCATGTTATATTGAGAATAATATAAGTCATAAGTATAATTATTACAGTTCTGGCGATAATAACTGCATTATATGGGTAATAATGCACGTTATATTGCTAATAGTATAAGTAATAAGTATAATTATTACAGTTCTAGCGATAATACCTCCATTATATGGGTAATAGTGCATGTTATATTGATAATGATATAAGTAATAAGTATAATTATTACAGTTCTAGCGATAATAACCGCATAGTATGGGTAATAATGCACGTTATATTGCTAATAATCTAAGTAATAAGTATAATTATTACAGTTCTAGCGATAATAACTGCATTATATGGGTAATAATGCACGTTATATTGCTAACAATATACGTTATAAGTATAATTATTACAGTTCTAGCGATTATAACTGCATTATATGGGTAATAATGCATGTTATATTGATGATAATGAAAGTAATACGTATATTTATTATAGTTCTAGCGATAATAACTGCATAATATGGGTAATAATACATGTTATATTGAGAATAATATAAGTAATAAGTATAATTATTACAGTTCTGGCGATAATAACTGCATTATATGGGTAATAATGCACGTTATATTGCCAATAGTATAAGTAATAAGTATAATTATTACAGTTCTAGCGATAATACCTCCATTATATGGGTAAGAATGCATGTTATATTGATAATGATATAAGTAATAAGTATAATTATTACAGTTCTAGCGATAATAACTGCATAGTATGGGTAATAATGCACGTTATATTGCTAACAATATAAGTAATGAGTACAATTATTACAGTTCTAGCGATAATAACTGCATTATATGGGTAATAATGCATGTTATATTGATAATAACATAAGTAATAAGTATAATTATTACAGTTCTAGCGATAATAACTGCATTATATGGGTAATAATGCATGTTATATTGAGAATAATATAAGTAATAAGTATAATTATTACAGTTCTGGCGATAATAACTGCATTATATGGGTAACAATGCACGTTATATTGATAATAGTATAAGTAATAAGTATAATTATTACAGTTCTAGCGATAATAACTGCATAATATGGGTAATAATGCATGTTATATTGATAATAATCTAAGTAATAAGTATAATTATTATAGTTCTAGCGATAATAACGGCATTATATGGGTAACAATGCACGTTATATTGCTAACAGTATAGGTAATTAGTATATTTATTACAGTTCTAGCGATAATAACTGCATTATATGGGTAATAATGCATGTTATATTGATAATATCGGGAGTAATAAGTATAATTATTATAGTTCTAGCGATAATAATAGTAAAATATGGCAAATAGTGCATGTTATATTGATAATAATAAAAGTAGTAAGTATATTTATTACAGTTCTATCGATAATAACTGCATAATATGGGTAATAATGCATGTTATATTGATGATAATAAAAGTAATACGTATATTTATTATAGTTCTAGCGATAATAACTGCATAATATGGGTAATAATGCATGTTATATTGATAATAATATAAGTAATAAGTATAATTATTACAGTTCTAGCGATAATAACTGCATTATATGGGTAATAATGCACGTTATATTGCTAACAATATAAGTAATAAGTATAATTATTACAGTTCTAGCGATAATAACTGCATTATATGGGTAAAAATGCATGTTATATTGATAATATTGGGAGTAATAAGTATATTTATTATGCTTCTAGCGATAATAACTGCATAATATGGGTAATAATGCATGTTATATTGCTAACAATATAAGTAATAAGTATAATTATTACAGTTCTAGCGATAATAACTGCATTATATGGGTAATAATGCACGTTATATTGCTAACAATATAAGTAATAAGTATAATTATTACAGTTCTAGCGATAATAACTGCATTATATGGGTAAAAATGCATGTTATATTGATAATATTGGGAGTAATAAGTATATTTATTATGGTTCTAGCGATAATAACTGCATAATATGGGTAATAATGCATGTTATATTGATAATAATCTAAGTAATAAGTATAATTATTACAGTTCTGGCGATAATAACTGCATTATATGGTTAATAATGCATGTTATATTGATAATATCGGGAGTAATAAGTATAATTATTATAGTTCTAGCGATAATAATAGTAAAATATGACAAATAGTGCATGTTATATTGATAATAATAAAAGTAATAAGTATATTTATTACAGTTCTATCGATAATAACTGCATAATATGGTTAATAATGCATGTTATATTGATGATAATAAAAGTAATACGTATATTTATTATAGTTCTAGCGATAATAACTGCATAATATGGGTAATAATGCACGTTATATTGCTAATAATATAAGTAATGAGTACAATTATTACAGTTCTAGCGATAATAACTGCATTATATGGGTAATAATGCACGTTATATTGCTAACAATATAAGTATTAAGTATAATTATTACAGTTCTAGCGATAATAACTGCATTATATGGGTAAAAATGCATGTTATATTGATAATATTGGGAGTAATAAGTATATTTATTATGGTTCTAGCGATAATAACTGCATAATATGGGTAATAATGCATGTTATATTGATAATAATCTAAGTAATAAGCATAATTATTACAGTTCTAGCGATAATAACTGCATTATATGGGTAATAATGCACGTTATATTGCTAACAATATAAGTAATAAGTATAATTATTACAGTTCTAGCGATAATAACTGCATTATATGGGTAAAAATGCATGTTATATTGATAATATTGGGAGTAATAAGTATATTTATTATGGTTCTAGCGATAATAACTGCATAATATGGGTAATAATGCATGTTATATTGATAATAATCTAAGTAATAAGTATAATTATTACAGTTCTGGCGATAATAACTGCATTATATGGGTAATAATGCATGTTATATTGATGATAATGAAAGTAATACGAATATTTATTATAGTTCTAGCGATAATAACTGCATAATATGGGTAATAATGCATGTTATATTGAGAATAATATAAGTAACAAGTATAATTATTACAGTTCTGGCGATAATAACTGCATATTATGGGTAATAATGCACGTTATATTGCTAATAGTATAAGTAATAAGTATAATTATTACAGTTCTAGCGGTAATACCTCCATTATATGGGTAATAATGCATGTTATATTGATAATGATATAAGTAATAAGTATAATTATTACAGTTCTAGCGATAATAACTGCATAATATGGGTAATAATGCACGCTATATTGCTAATAATATAAGTAATGAGTACAATTATTACAGTTCTAGCGATAATAACTGCATTATATGGGTAATAATGCATGTTATATTGATAATAACATAAGTAATAAGTATAATTATTACAGTTCTATCGATAATAACTGCATAATATGGGTAATAATGCATGTTATATTGATGATAATAAAAGTAATACGTATATTTATTATAGTTCTAGCGATAATAACTGCATAATATGGGTAATAATGCATGTTATATTGATAATAATATAAGTAATGAGTATAATTATTACAGTTCTAGCGATAATAACTGCATAATATGGGTAATAATGCACGTTATATTGCTAACAATATAAGTAATAAGTATAATTATTACAGTTCTAGCGATAATAACTGCATTATATGGGTAAAAATGCATGTTTTATTGATAATATTGGGAGTAATAAGTATATTTATTATGGTTCTAGCGATAATAACTGCATAATATGGGTAATAATGCATGTTATATTGCTAACAATATAAGTAATAAGTATAATTATTACAGTTCTAGCGATAATAACTGCATTATATGGGTAAAAATGCATGTTATATTGATAATATTGGGAGTAATAAGTATATTTATTATGGTTCTAGCGATAATAACTGCATAATATGGGTAATAATGCATGTTATATTGGTAATAATCTAAGTAATAAGTATAATTATTACAGTTCTGGCGATAATAACTGCATTATATGGGTAATAATGCATGTTATATTGATGATAATGAAAGTAATACGAATATTTATTATAGTTCTAGCGATAATAACTGCATAATATGGGTAATAATGCATGTTATATTGAGAATAATATAAGTAATAAGTATAATTATTACAGTTCTGGCGATAATAACTGCATATTATGGGTAATAATGCACGTTATATTGCTAATAGTATAAGTAATAAGTATAATTATTACAGTTCTAGCGATAATACCTCCATTATATGGGTAATAATGCATGTTATATTGATAATGATATAAGTAATAAGTATAATTATTACAGTTCTAGCGATAATAACTGCATAATATGGGTAATAATGCACGTTATATTGCTAATAATATAAGTAATGAGTACAATTATTACAGTTCTAGCGATAATAACTGCATTATATGGGTAATAATGCATGTTATATTGATAATAACATAAGTAATAAGTATAATTATTGCAGTTCTATCGATAATAACTGCATAATATGGGTAATAATGCATGTTATATTGATGATAATAAAAGTAATGAGTATAATTATTACAGTTCTAGCGATAATAACTGCATTATATGGGTAATAATGCACGTTATATTGCTAACAATATAAGTAATAAGTATAATTATTACAGTTCTAGCGATAATAACTGCATTATATGGGTAAAAATGCATGTTTTATTGATAATATTGGGAGTAATAAGTATATTTATTATGGTTCTAGCGATAATAACTGCATAATATGGGTAATAATGCATGTTATATTGGTAATAATCTAAGTAATAAGTATAATTATTACAGTTCTGGCGATAATAACTGCATTATATGGGTAATAATGCATGTTATATTGATGATAATGAAAGTAATACGAATATTTATTATAGTTCTAGCGATAATAACTGCATAATATGGGTAATAATGCATGTTATATTGAGAATAATATAAGTAATAAGTATAATTATTACAGTTCTGGCGATAATAACTGCATATTATGGGTAATAATGCACGTTATATTGCTAATAGTATAAGTAATAAGTATAATTATTACAGTTCTAGCGATAATACCTCCATTATATGGGTAATAATGCATGTTATATTGATAATGATATAAGTAATAAGTATAATTATTACAGTTCTAGCGATAATAACTGCATAATATGGGTAATAATGCACGTTATATTGCTAATAATATAAGTAATGAGTACAATTATTACAGTTCTAGCGATAATAACTGCATTATATGGGTAATAATGCATGTTATATTGATAATAACATAAGTAATAAGTATAATTATTGCAGTTCTATCGATAATAACTGCATAATATGGGTAATAATGCATGTTATATTGATGATAATAAAAGTAATGAGTATAATTATTACAGTTCTAGCGATAATAACTGCATTATATGGGTAATAATGCACGTTATATTGCTAACAATATAAGTAATAAGTATAATTATTACAGTTCTAGCGATAATAACTGCATTATATGGGTAAAAATGCATGTTTTATTGATAATATTGGGAGTAATAAGTATATTTATTATGGTTCTAGCGATAATAACTGCATAATATGGGTAATAATGCAAGTTATATTGCTAACAATATAAGTAATAAGTATAATTATTACAGTTCTAGCGATAATAACTGCATTATATGGGTAAAAATGCATGTTATATTGATAATATTGGGAGTAATAAGTATATTTATTATGGTTCTAGCGATAATAACTGCATAATATGGGTAATAATGCATGTTATATTGGTAATAATCTAAGTAATAAGTATAATTATTACAGTTCTGGCGATAATAACTGCATTATATGGGTAATAATGCATGTTATATTGATGATAATGAAAGTAATACGAATATTTATTATAGTTCTAGCGATAATAACTGCATAATATGGGTAATAATGCATGTTATATTGAGAATAATATAAGTAATAAGTATAATTATTACAGTTCTGGCGATAATAACTGCATATTATGGGTAATAATGCACGTTATATTGCTAATAGTATAAGTAATAAGTATAATTATTACAGTTCTAGCGATAATACCTCCATTATATGGGTAATAATGCATGTTATATTGATAATAACATAAGTAATAAGTATAATTATTGCAGTTCTATCGATAATAACTGCATAATATGGGTAATAATGCATGTTATATTGATGATAATAAAAGTAATACGTATATTTATTATAGTTCTAGCGATAATAACTGCATAATATGGGTAATAATGCATGTTATATTGATAATAACATAAGTAATAAGTATAATTATTGCAGTTCTATCGATAATAACTGCATAATATGGGTAATAATGCATGTTATATTGATGATAATAAAAGTAATACGTATATTTATTATAGTTCTAGCGATAATAACTGCATAATATGGGTAATAATGCATGCTATATTGATAATAATATAAGTAATAAGTATAATTATTACAGTTCTAGCGATAATAACTGCATTATATGGGTAAAAATGCATGTTATATTAATAATATTGGGAGTAATAAGTATATTTATTATGGTTCTAGAGATAATAACTGCATAATATGGGTAATAATGCATGTTATATTGATAATAATATAAGTAATAAGTATAATTATTACAGTTCTAGCGATAATACCTCCATTATATGGGTAATAATGCATGTTATATTGATGATAATGAAAGTAATACGTATATTTATTATAGTTCTAGCGATAATAACTGCATAATATGGGTAATAATGCATGTTATATTGAGAATAATATAAGTAATAAGTATAATTATTACAGTTCTGGCGATAATAACTGCATTATATGGGTAATAATGCACGTTATATTGCTAATAGTATAAGTAATAAGTATAATTATTACAGTTCTTGCGATAATACCTCCATTATATGGGTAATAATGCATGTTATATTGATGATAATGAAAGTAATACGTACATTTATTATAGTTCTAGCGATAATAACTGCATAATATGGGTAATAATGCATGTTATATTGAGAATAATATAAGTAATAAGTATAACTATTACAGTTCTAGCGATAATAACTGCATTATATGGGTAATAATGCACGTTATATTGCTAACAATATAAGTAATAAGTATAATTATTACAGTTCTAGCGATAATAACTGCATTATATGGGTAAAAATGCATGTTATATTGATAATATTGGGAGTAATAAGTATATTTATTATGCTTCTAGCGATAATAACTGCATAATATGGGTAATAATGCATGTTATATTGCTAACAATATAAGTAATAAGTATAATTATTACAGTTCTAGCGATAATAACTGCATTATATGGGTAATAATGCACGTTATATTGCTAACAATATAAGTAATAAGTATAATTATTACAGTTCTAGCGATAATAACTGCATTATATGGGTAAAAATGCATGTTATATTGATAATATTGGGAGTAATAAGTATATTTATTATGGTTCTAGCGATAATAACTGCATAATATGGGTAATAATGCATGTTATATTGATAATAATCTAAGTAATAAGTATAATTATTACAGTTCTGGCGATAATAACTGCATTATATGGTTAATAATGCATGTTATATTGATAATATCGGGAGTAATAAGTATAATTATTATAGTTCTAGCGATAATAATAGTAAAATATGACAAATAGTGCATGTTATATTGATAATAATAAAAGTAATAAGTATATTTATTACAGTTCTATCGATAATAACTGCATAATATGGTTAATAATGCATGTTATATTGATGATAATAAAAGTAATACGTATATTTATTATAGTTCTAGCGATAATAACTGCATAATATGGGTAATAATGCACGTTATATTGCTAATAATATAAGTAATGAGTACAATTATTACAGTTCTAGCGATAATAACTGCATTATATGGGTAATAATGCACGTTATATTGCTAACAATATAAGTATTAAGTATAATTATTACAGTTCTAGCGATAATAACTGCATTATATGGGTAAAAATGCATGTTATATTGATAATATTGGGAGTAATAAGTATATTTATTATGGTTCTAGCGATAATAACTGCATAATATGGGTAATAATGCATGTTATATTGATAATAATCTAAGTAATAAGCATAATTATTACAGTTCTAGCGATAATAACTGCATTATATGGGTAATAATGCACGTTATATTGCTAACAATATAAGTAATAAGTATAATTATTACAGTTCTAGCGATAATAACTGCATTATATGGGTAAAAATGCATGTTATATTGATAATATTGGGAGTAATAAGTATATTTATTATGGTTCTAGCGATAATAACTGCATAATATGGGTAATAATGCATGTTATATTGATAATAATCTAAGTAATAAGTATAATTATTACAGTTCTGGCGATAATAACTGCATTATATGGGTAATAATGCATGTTATATTGATGATAATGAAAGTAATACGAATATTTATTATAGTTCTAGCGATAATAACTGCATAATATGGGTAATAATGCATGTTATATTGAGAATAATATAAGTAACAAGTATAATTATTACAGTTCTGGCGATAATAACTGCATATTATGGGTAATAATGCACGTTATATTGCTAATAGTATAAGTAATAAGTATAATTATTACAGTTCTAGCGGTAATACCTCCATTATATGGGTAATAATGCATGTTATATTGATAATGATATAAGTAATAAGTATAATTATTACAGTTCTAGCGATAATAACTGCATAATATGGGTAATAATGCACGCTATATTGCTAATAATATAAGTAATGAGTACAATTATTACAGTTCTAGCGATAATAACTGCATTATATGGGTAATAATGCATGTTATATTGATAATAACATAAGTAATAAGTATAATTATTACAGTTCTATCGATAATAACTGCATAATATGGGTAATAATGCATGTTATATTGATGATAATAAAAGTAATACGTATATTTATTATAGTTCTAGCGATAATAACTGCATAATATGGGTAATAATGCATGTTATATTGATAATAATATAAGTAATGAGTATAATTATTACAGTTCTAGCGATAATAACTGCATAATATGGGTAATAATGCACGTTATATTGCTAACAATATAAGTAATAAGTATAATTATTACAGTTCTAGCGATAATAACTGCATTATATGGGTAAAAATGCATGTTTTATTGATAATATTGGGAGTAATAAGTATATTTATTACAGTTCTAGCGATAATAACTGCATAATATGGGTAATAATGCACGTTATATTGCTAATAATATAAGTAATGAGTACAATTATTACAGTTCTAGCGATAATAACTGCATTATATGGGTAATAATGCATGTTATATTGATAATAACATAAGTAATAAGTATAATTATTGCAGTTCTATCGATAATAACTGCATAATATGGGTAATAATGCATGTTATATTGATGATAATAAAAGTAATGAGTATAATTATTACAGTTCTAGCGATAATAACTGCATTATATGGGTAATAATGCACGTTATATTGCTAACAATATAAGTAATAAGTATAATTATTACAGTTCTAGCGATAATAACTGCATTATATGGGTAAAAATGCATGTTTTATTGATAATATTGGGAGTAATAAGTATATTTATTATGGTTCTAGCGATAATAACTGCATAATATGGGTAATAATGCAAGTTATATTGCTAACAATATAAGTAATAAGTATAATTATTACAGTTCTAGCGATAATAACTGCATTATATGGGTAAAAATGCATGTTATATTGATAATATTGGGAGTAATAAGTATATTTATTATGGTTCTAGCGATAATAACTGCATAATATGGGTAATAATGCATGTTATATTGGTAATAATCTAAGTAATAAGTATAATTATTACAGTTCTGGCGATAATAACTGCATTATATGGGTAATAATGCATGTTATATTGATGATAATGAAAGTAATACGAATATTTATTATAGTTCTAGCGATAATAACTGCATAATATGGGTAATAATGCATGTTATATTGAGAATAATATAAGTAATAAGTATAATTATTACAGTTCTGGCGATAATAACTGCATATTATGGGTAATAATGCACGTTATATTGCTAATAGTATAAGTAATAAGTATAATTATTACAGTTCTAGCGATAATACCTCCATTATATGGGTAATAATGCATGTTATATTGATAATAACATAAGTAATAAGTATAATTATTGCAGTTCTATCGATAATAACTGCATAATATGGGTAATAATGCATGTTATATTGATGATAATAAAAGTAATACGTATATTTATTATAGTTCTAGCGATAATAACTGCATAATATGGGTAATAATGCATGTTATATTGATAATAACATAAGTAATAAGTATAATTATTGCAGTTCTATCGATAATAACTGCATAATATGGGTAATAATGCATGTTATATTGATGATAATAAAAGTAATACGTATATTTATTATAGTTCTAGCGATAATAACTGCATAATATGGGTAATAATGCATGCTATATTGATAATAATATAAGTAATAAGTATAATTATTACAGTTCTAGCGATAATAACTGCATTATATGGGTAAAAATGCATGTTATATTGATAATATTGGGAGTAATAAGTATATTTATTATGGTTCTAGAGATAATAACTGCATAATATGGGTAATAATGCATGTTATATTGATAATAATATAAGTAATAAGTATAATTATTACAGTTCTAGCGATAATACCTCCATTATATGGGTAATAATGCATGTTATATTGATGATAATGAAAGTAATACGTATATTTATTATAGTTCTAGCGATAATAACTGCATAATATGGGTAATAATGCATGTTATATTGAGAATAATATAAGTAATAAGTATAATTATTACAGTTCTGGCGATAATAACTGCATTATATGGGTAATAATGCACGTTATATTGCTAATAGTATAAGTAATAAGTATAATTATTACAGTTCTTGCGATAATACCTCCATTATATGGGTAATAATGCATGTTATATTGATGATAATGAAAGTAATACGTACATTTATTATAGTTCTAGCGATAATAACTGCATAATATGGGTAATAATGCATGTTATATTGAGAATAATATAAGTAATAAGTATAACTATTACAGTTCTAGCGATAATAACTGCATTATATGGGTAATAATGCACGTTATATTGCTAACAATATAAGTAATAAGTATAATTATTACAGTTCTAGCGATAATAACTGCATTATATGGGTAAAAATGCATGTTATATTGATAATATTGGGAGTAATAAGTATATTTATTATGCTTCTAGCGATAATAACTGCATAATATGGGTAATAATGCATGTTATATTGCTAACAATATAAGTAATAAGTATAATTATTACAGTTCTAGCGATAATAACTGCATTATATGGGTAATAATGCACGTTATATTGCTAACAATATAAGTAATAAGTATAATTATTACAGTTCTAGCGATAATAACTGCATTATATGGGTAAAAATGCATGTTATATTGATAATATTGGGAGTAATAAGTATATTTATTATGGTTCTAGCGATAATAACTGCATAATATGGGTAATAATGCATGTTATATTGATAATAATCTAAGTAATAAGTATAATTATTACAGTTCTGGCGATAATAACTGCATTATATGGTTAATAATGCATGTTATATTGATAATATCGGGAGTAATAAGTATAATTATTATAGTTCTAGCGATAATAATAGTAAAATATGACAAATAGTGCATGTTATATTGATAATAATAAAAGTAATAAGTATATTTATTACAGTTCTATCGATAATAACTGCATAATATGGTTAATAATGCATGTTATATTGATGATAATAAAAGTAATACGTATATTTATTATAGTTCTAGCGATAATAACTGCATAATATGGGTAATAATGCACGTTATATTGCTAATAATATAAGTAATGAGTACAATTATTACAGTTCTAGCGATAATAACTGCATTATATGGGTAATAATGCACGTTATATTGCTAACAATATAAGTATTAAGTATAATTATTACAGTTCTAGCGATAATAACTGCATTATATGGGTAAAAATGCATGTTATATTGATAATATTGGGAGTAATAAGTATATTTATTATGGTTCTAGCGATAATAACTGCATAATATGGGTAATAATGCATGTTATATTGATAATAATCTAAGTAATAAGCATAATTATTACAGTTCTAGCGATAATAACTGCATTATATGGGTAATAATGCACGTTATATTGCTAACAATATAAGTAATAAGTATAATTATTACAGTTCTAGCGATAATAACTGCATTATATGGGTAAAAATGCATGTTATATTGATAATATTGGGAGTAATAAGTATATTTATTATGGTTCTAGCGATAATAACTGCATAATATGGGTAATAATGCATGTTATATTGATAATAATCTAAGTAATAAGTATAATTATTACAGTTCTGGCGATAATAACTGCATTATATGGGTAATAATGCATGTTATATTGATGATAATGAAAGTAATACGAATATTTATTATAGTTCTAGCGATAATAACTGCATAATATGGGTAATAATGCATGTTATATTGAGAATAATATAAGTAACAAGTATAATTATTACAGTTCTGGCGATAATAACTGCATATTATGGGTAATAATGCACGTTATATTGCTAATAGTATAAGTAATAAGTATAATTATTACAGTTCTAGCGGTAATACCTCCATTATATGGGTAATAATGCATGTTATATTGATAATGATATAAGTAATAAGTATAATTATTACAGTTCTAGCGATAATAACTGCATAATATGGGTAATAATGCACGCTATATTGCTAATAATATAAGTAATGAGTACAATTATTACAGTTCTAGCGATAATAACTGCATTATATGGGTAATAATGCATGTTATATTGATAATAACATAAGTAATAAGTATAATTATTACAGTTCTATCGATAATAACTGCATAATATGGGTAATAATGCATGTTATATTGATGATAATAAAAGTAATACGTATATTTATTATAGTTCTAGCGATAATAACTGCATAATATGGGTAATAATGCATGTTATATTGATAATAATATAAGTAATGAGTATAATTATTACAGTTCTAGCGATAATAACTGCATAATATGGGTAATAATGCACGTTATATTGCTAACAATATAAGTAATAAGTATAATTATTACAGTTCTAGCGATAATAACTGCATTATATGGGTAAAAATGCATGTTTTATTGATAATATTGGGAGTAATAAGTATATTTATTATGGTTCTAGCGATAATAACTGCATAATATGGGTAATAATGCATGTTATATTGCTAACAATATAAGTAATAAGTATAATTATTACAGTTCTAGCGATAATAACTGCATTATATGGGTAAAAATGCATGTTATATTGATAATATTGGGAGTAATAAGTATATTTATTATGGTTCTAGCGATAATAACTGCATAATATGGGTAATAATGCATGTTATATTGGTAATAATCTAAGTAATAAGTATAATTATTACAGTTCTGGCGATAATAACTGCATTATATGGGTAATAATGCATGTTATATTGATGATAATGAAAGTAATACGAATATTTATTATAGTTCTAGCGATAATAACTGCATAATATGGGTAATAATGCATGTTATATTGAGAATAATATAAGTAATAAGTATAATTATTACAGTTCTGGCGATAATAACTGCATATTATGGGTAATAATGCACGTTATATTGCTAATAGTATAAGTAATAAGTATAATTATTACAGTTCTAGCGATAATACCTCCATTATATGGGTAATAATGCATGTTATATTGATAATGATATAAGTAATAAGTATAATTATTACAGTTCTAGCGATAATAACTGCATAATATGGGTAATAATGCACGTTATATTGCTAATAATATAAGTAATGAGTACAATTATTACAGTTCTAGCGATAATAACTGCATTATATGGGTAATAATGCATGTTATATTGATAATAACATAAGTAATAAGTATAATTATTGCAGTTCTATCGATAATAACTGCATAATATGGGTAATAATGCATGTTATATTGATGATAATAAAAGTAATACGTATATTTATTATAGTTCTAGCGATAATAACTGCATAATATGGGTAATAATGCATGTTATATTGATAATAATATAAGTAATGAGTATAATTATTACAGTTCTAGCGATAATAACTGCATTATATGGGTAATAATGCACGTTATATTGCTAACAATATAAGTAATAAGTATAATTATTACAGTTCTAGCGATAATAACTGCATTATATGGGTAAAAATGCATGTTTTATTGATAATATTGGGAGTAATAAGTATATTTATTATGGTTCTAGCGATAATAACTGCATAATATGGGTAATAATGCAAGTTATATTGCTAACAATATAAGTAATAAGTATAATTATTACAGTTCTAGCGATAATAACTGCATTATATGGGTAAAAATGCATGTTATATTGATAATATTGGGAGTAATAAGTATATTTATTATGGTTCTAGCGATAATAACTGCATAATATGGGTAATAATGCATGTTATATTGGTAATAATCTAAGTAATAAGTATAATTATTACAGTTCTGGCGATAATAACTGCATTATATGGGTAATAATGCATGTTATATTGATGATAATGAAAGTAATACGAATATTTATTATAGTTCTAGCGATAATAACTGCATAATATGGGTAATAATGCATGTTATATTGAGAATAATATAAGTAATAAGTATAATTATTACAGTTCTGGCGATAATAACTGCATATTATGGGTAATAATGCACGTTATATTGCTAATAGTATAAGTAATAAGTATAATTATTACAGTTCTAGCGATAATACCTCCATTATATGGGTAATAATGCATGTTATATTGATAATAACATAAGTAATAAGTATAATTATTGCAGTTCTATCGATAATAACTGCATAATATGGGTAATAATGCATGTTATATTGATGATAATAAAAGTAATACGTATATTTATTATAGTTCTAGCGATAATAACTGCATAATATGGGTAATAATGCATGTTATATTGATAATAACATAAGTAATAAGTATAATTATTGCAGTTCTATCGATAATAACTGCATAATATGGGTAATAATGCATGTTATATTGATGATAATAAAAGTAATACGTATATTTATTATAGTTCTAGCGATAATAACTGCATAATATGGGTAATAATGCATGCTATATTGATAATAATATAAGTAATAAGTATAATTATTACAGTTCTAGCGATAATAACTGCATTATATGGGTAAAAATGCATGTTATATTGATAATATTGGGAGTAATAAGTATATTTATTATGGTTCTAGAGATAATAACTGCATAATATGGGTAATAATGCATGTTATATTGATAATAATATAAGTAATAAGTATAATTATTACAGTTCTAGCGATAATACCTCCATTATATGGGTAATAATGCATGTTATATTGATGATAATGAAAGTAATACGTATATTTATTATAGTTCTAGCGATAATAACTGCATAATATGGGTAATAATGCATGTTATATTGAGAATAATATAAGTAATAAGTATAATTATTACAGTTCTGGCGATAATAACTGCATTATATGGGTAATAATGCACGTTATATTGCTAATAGTATAAGTAATAAGTATAATTATTACAGTTCTTGCGATAATACCTCCATTATATGGGTAATAATGCATGTTATATTGATGATAATGAAAGTAATACGTACATTTATTATAGTTCTAGCGATAATAACTGCATAATATGGGTAATAATGCATGTTATATTGAGAATAATATAAGTAATAAGTATAATTATTACAGTTCTGGCGATAATAACTGCATTATATGGGTAATAATGCATGTTATATTGATGATAATGAAAGTAATACGTATATTTATTATAGTTCTAGCGATAATAACTGCATAATATGGGTAATAATGCATGTTATATTGAGAATAATATAAGTAATAAGTATAATTATTACAGTTCTGGCGATAATAACTGCATTATATGGGTAATAATGCACGTTATATTGCTAATAGTATAAGTAATAAGTATAATTATTACAGTTCTAGCGATAATAACTGCATAATATGGGTAATAATGCACGTTATATTGCTAATAATATAAGTAATAAGTATAATTATTACAGTTCTAGCGATAATAACTGCATTATATGGGTAAAAATGCATGTTATATTGATAATATTGGGAGTAATAAGTATATTTATTATGGTTCTAGAGATAATCACTGCATAATATGGGTAATAATGCATGTTATATTGATAATAATATAAGTAATAAGTATAATTATTACAGTTCTAACAATAATACCTCCATTATATGGGTATTAATGCTTGTTATATTGATGATAATGAAAGTAATACGTATATTTATTATAGTTCTTGCGATAATAACTGCATAACATGGGTAACAATGCATGTTATATTGAGAATAATATAAGTAATAAGTATAATTTCTACAGTTCTGGCGACAGTAACTGCATTATATGGGTAACAATGCACGTTATATTGCTAATAGTATAAGTAATTAGTATATTTATTACAGTTCTAGCGATAATAACTGCATTATATGGGTAATAATGCATGTTATATTGATAATATCGGGAGTAATAAGTATAATTATTATATTTCTAGCGATAATAATAGTAAAATATGGCAAATAGTGCATGTTATATTGATAATAATAAAAGTAACAAATATATTTATTACAGTTCTATCGATAATAACTGCATAATATGGGTAATAATGCATGTTATATTGATGATAATAAAAGTAATACGTATATTTATTATAGTTCTAGCGATAATAACTGCATAGTATGGGTAATAATGCATGTTATATTGCTAACAATATAAGTAATAAGTATAATTATTACAGTTCTAGCGATAATAACTGCATTATATGGGTAAAAATGCATGTTATATTGATAATATTGGGAGTAATAAGTATATTTATTATGGTTCTAGCGATAATAACTGCATAATATGGGTAATAATGCATGTTATATTGCTAACAATATAAGTAATAAGTATAATTATTACAGTTCTAGCGATAATAACTGCATTATATGGGTAAAAATGCATGTTATATTGATAATATTGGGAGTAATAAGTATATTTATTATGGTTCTAGCGATAATAACTGCATAATATGGGTAATAATGCATGTTATATTGATAATAATCTAAGTAATAAGCATAATTATTACAGTTCTAGCGATAATAACTGCATTATATGGGTAATAATGCACGTTATATTGCTAACAATATAAGTAACAAGTATAATTATTACAGTTCTGGCGATAATAACTGCATATTATGGGTAATAATGCACGTTATATTGCTAATAGTATAAGTAATAAGTATAATTATTACAGTTCTAGCGGTAATACCTCCATTATATGGGTAGTAATGCATGTTATATTGATAATGATATAAGTAATAAGTATAATTATTACAGTTCTAGCGATAATAACTGCATAATATGGGTAATAATGCACGCTATATTGCTAATAATATAAGTAATGAGTACAATTATTACAGTTCTAGCGATAATAACTGCATTATATGGGTAATAATGCATGTTATATTGATAATAACATAAGTAATAAGTATAATTATTACAGTTCTATCGATAATAACTGCATAATATGGGTAATAATGCATGTTATATTGATGATAATAAAAGTAATACGTATATTTATTATAGTTCTAGCGATAATAACTGCATAATATGGGTAATAATGCATGTTATATTGATAATAATGTAAGTAATAAGTATAATTATTACAGTTCTAGCGATAATAACTGCATTATATGGGTAATAATGCACGTTATATTGCTAACAATATAAGTAATAAGTATAATTATTACAGTTCTAGCGATAATAACTGCATTATATGGGTAAAAATGCATGTTATATTGATAATATTGGGAGTAATAAGTATATTTATTATGGTTCTAGCGATAATAACTGCATAATATGGGTAATAATGCATGTTATATTGCTAACAATATAAGTAATAAGTATAATTATTACAGTTCTAGCGATAATAACTGCATAATATGGGTAATAATGCATGTTATATTGATAATAATCTAAGTAATAAGTATAATTATTACAGTTCTTGCGATAATACCTCCATTATATGGGTAATAATGCATGTTATATTGATGATAATGAAAGTAATACGTATATTTATTATAGTTCTAGCGATAATAACTGCATAATATGGGTAATAATGCATGTTATATTGAGAATAATATAAGTAATAAGTATAATTATTACAGTTCTGGCGATAATAACTGCATTATATGGGTAATAATGCACGTTATATTGCTAATAGTATAAGTAATAAGTATAATTATTACAGTTCCAGCGATAATAACTGCATAATATGGGTAATAATGCACGTTATATTGCTAATAATATAAGTAATAAGTATAATTATTACAGTTCTAGCGATAATAACTGCATTATATGGGTAAAAATGCATGTTATATTGATAATATTGGGAGTAATAAGTATATTTATTATGGTCCTAGAGATAATAACTGCATAATATGGGTAATAATGCATGTTATATTGATAATAATATAAGTAATAAGTATAATTATTACAGTTCTAACGATAATACCTCCATTATATGGGTAATAATGCATGTTATATTGATGATAATGAAAGTAATACGTATATTTATTATAGTTCTTGCGATAATAACTGCATAATATGGGTAACAATGCATGTTATATTGAGAATAATATAAGTAATAAGTATAATTATTACAGTTCTGGCGACAATAACTGCATTATATGGGTAACAATGCACGTTATATTGCTAATAGTATAAGTAATTAGTATATTTATTACAGTTCTAGCGATAATAACTGCATTATATGGGTAATAATGCATGTTATATTGATAATATCGGGAGTAATAAGTATAATTATTATATTTCTAGCGATAATAATAGTAAAATATGGCAAATAGTGCATGTTATATTGATAATAATAAAAGTAACAAATATATTTATTACAGTTCTATCGATAATAACTGCATAATATGGGTAATAATGCATGTTATATTGATGATAATAAAAGTAATACGTATATTTATTATAGCTCTTGCGATAATAACTGCATCATATGGGTAATAATGCATGTTATATTGATAATAATCTAAGTAATAAGTATAATTATTACAGTTCTAGCGATAATAACTGCATTATATGGGTAAAAATGCATGTTATATTGATAATATTGGGAGTAATAAGTATATTTATTATGGTTCTAGAGATAATAACTGCATAATATGGGTAATAATGCATGTTATATTGATAATAATATAAGTAATAAGTATAATTGTTACAGTTCTAACGATAATACCTCCATTATATGGGTAATAATGCATGTTATATTGATGATAATGAAAGTAATACGTATATTTATTATAGTTCTTGCGATAATAACTGCATAATATGGGTAACAATGCATGTTATATTGAGAATAATATAAGTAATAAGTATAATTTCTACAGTTCTGGCGACAATAACTGCATTATATGGGTAACAATGCACGTTATATTGCTAATAGTATAAGTAATTAGTATATTTATTACAGTTCTAGCGATAATAACTGCATTATATGGGTAATAATGCATGTTATATTGATAATATCGGGAGTAATAAGTATAATTATTATATTTCTAGCGATAATAATAGTAAAATATGGCAAATAGTGCATGTTATATTGATAATAATAAAAGTAACAAATATATTTATTACAGTTCTATCGATAATAACTGCATAATATGGGTAATAATGCATGTTATATTGATGATAATGAAAGTAATACGTATATTTATTATAGTTCTAGCGATAATAACTGCATAATATGGGTAATAATACATGTTATATTGAGAATAATATAAGTAATAAGTATAATTATTACAGTTCTGGCGATAATAACTGCATTATATGGGTAATAATGCACGTTATATTGCCAATAGTATAAGTAATAAGTATAATTATTACAGTTCTGGCGATAATAACTGCATTATATGGGTAACAATGCACGTTATATTGATAATAGTATAAGTAATAAGTATAATTATTACAGTTCTAGCGATAATAACTGCATAATATGGGTAATAATGCATGTTATATTGATAATAATATAAGTAATGAGTATAATTATTACAGTTCTAGCGATAATAACTGCATTATATGGGTAATAATGCACGTTATATTGCTAACAATATAAGTAATAAGTATAATTATTACAGTTCTAGCGATAATAACTGCATTATATGGGTAAAAATGCATGTTATATTGATAATATTGGGAGTAATAAGTATATTTATTATGGTTCTAGCGATAATAACTGCATAATATGGGTAATAATGCATGTTATATTGCTAACAATATAAGTAATAAGTATAATTATTACAGTTCTAGCGATAATAACTGCATTATATGGGTAAAAATGCATGTTATATTGATAATATTGGGAGTAATAAGTATATTTATTATGGTTCTAGCGATAATAACTGCATAATATGGGTAATAACGCATGTTATATTGATAATAATCTAAGTAATAAGTATAATTATTACAGTTCTAGCGATAATAACTGCATTATATGGGTAATAATGCACGTTATATTGCTAACAATATAAGTAATAAGTATAATTATTACAGTTCTAGCGATAATAACTGCATTATATGGGTAAAAATGCATGTTATATTGATAATATTGGGAGTAATAAGTATATTTATTATGGTTCTAGCGATAATAACTGCATAATATGGGTAATAATGCATGTTATATTGATAATAATCTAAGTAATAAGTATAATTATTACAGTTCTGGCGATAATAACTGCATTATATGGGTAATAATGCATGTTATATTGATGATAATGAAAGTAATACGAATATTTATTATAGTTCTAGCGATAATAACTGCATAATATGGGTAATAATGCATGTTATATTGAGAATAATATAAGTTATAAGTATAATTATTACAGTTCTGGCGATAATAACTGCATATTATGGGTAATAATGCACGTTATATTGCTAATAGTATAAGTAATAAGTATAATTATTACAGTTCTAGCGATAATACCTCCATTATATGGGTAATAATGCATGTTATATTGATAATGATATAAGTAATAAGTATAATTATTACAGTTCTAGCGATAATAACTGCATAATATGGGTAATAATGCACGTTATATTGCCAATAATATAAGTAATGAGTACAATTATTACAGTTCTAGCGATAATAACTGCATTATATGGGTAATAATGCATGTTATATTGATAATAACATAAGTAATAAGTATAATTATTGCAGTTCTATCGATAATAACTGCATAATATGGGTAATAATGCATGTTATATTGATGATAATAAAAGTAATACGTATATTTATTATAGTTCTAGCGATAATAACTGCATAATATGGGTAATAATGCATGTTATATTGATAATAATATAAGTAATGAGTATAATTATTACAGTTCTAGCGATAATAACTGCATTATATGGGTAATAATGCACGTTATATTGCCAACAATATAAGTAATAAGTATAATTATTACAGTTCTAGCGATAATAACTGCATTATATGGGTAAAAATGCATGTTTTATTGATAATATTGGGGAGTAATAAGTATATTTATTATGGTTCTAGCGATAATAACTGCATAATATGGGTAATAATGCAAGTTATATTGCTAACAATATAAGTAATAAGTATAATTATTACAGTTCTAGCGATAATAACTGCATTATATGGGTAAAAATGCATGTTATATTGATAATATTGGGAGTAATAAGTATATTTATTATGGTTCTAGCGATAATAACTGCATAATATGGGTAATAATGCATGTTATATTGGTAATAATCTAAGTAATAAGTATAATTATTACAGTTCTGGCGATAATAACTGCATTATATGGGTAATAATGCATGTTATATTGATGATAATGAAAGTAATACGAATATTTATTATAGTTCTAGCGATAATAACTGCATAATATGGGTAATAATGCATGTTATATTGAGAATAATATAAGTAATAAGTATAATTATTACAGTTCTGGCGATAATAACTGCATATTATGGGTAATAATGCACGTTATATTGCTAATAGTATAAGTAATAAGTATAATTATTACAGTTCTAGCGATAATACCTCCATTATATGGGTAATAATGCATGTTATATTGATAATAACATAAGTAATAAGTATAATTATTGCAGTTCTATCGATAATAACTGCATAATATGGGTAATAATGCATGTTATATTGATGATAATAAAAGTAATACGTATATTTATTATAGTTCTAGCGATAATAACTGCATAATATGGGTAATAATGCATGTTATATTGATAATAACATAAGTAATAAGTATAATTATTGCAGTTCTATCGATAATAACTGCATAATATGGGTAATAATGCATGTTATATTGATGATAATAAAAGTAATACGTATATTTATTATAGTTCTAGCGATAATAACTGCATAATATGGGTAATAATGCATGCTATATTGATAATAATATAAGTAATAAGTATAATTATTACAGTTCTAGCGATAATAACTGCATTATATGGGTAAAAATGCATGTTATATTGATAATATTGGGAGTAATAAGTATATTTATTATGGTTCTAGAGATAATAACTCCATAATATGGGTAATAATGCATGTTATATTGATAATAATATAAGTAATAAGTATAATTATTACAGTTCTAGCGATAATACCTCCATTATATGGGTAATAATGCATGTTATATTGATGATAATGAAAGTAATACGTATATTTATTATAGTTCTAGCGATAATAACTGCATAATATGGGTAATAATGCATGTTATATTGAGAATAATATAAGTAATAAGTATAATTATTACAGTTCTGGCGATAATAACTGCATTATATGGGTAATAATGCACGTTATATTGCTAATAGTATAAGTAATAAGTATAATTATTACAGTTCTTGCGATAATACCTCCATTATATGGGTAATAATGCATGTTATATTGATGATAATGAAAGTAATACGTACATTTATTATAGTTCTAGCGATAATAACTGCATAATATGGGTAATAATGCATGTTATATTGAGAATAATATAAGTAATAAGTATAATTATTACAGTTCTGGCGATAATAACTGCATTATATGGGTAATAATGCACGTTATATTGCTAATAGTATAAGTAATAAGTATAATTATTACAGTTCTAGCGATAATAACTGCATAATATGGGTAATAATGCACGTTATATTGCTAATAATATAAGTAATAAGTATAATTATTACAGTTCTAGCGATAATAACTGCATTATATGGGTAAAAATGCATGTTATATTGATAATATTGGGAGTAATAAGTATATTTATTATGGTTCTAGAGATAATCACTGCATAATATGGGTAATAATGCATGTTATATTGATAATAATATAAGTAATAAGTATAATTATTACAGTTCTAACGATAATACCTCCATTATATGGGTATTAATGCTTGTTATATTGATGATAATGAAAGTAATACGTATATTTATTATAGTTCTTGCGATAATAACTGCATAACATGGGTAACAATGCATGTTATATTGAGAATAATATAAGTAATAAGTATAATTTCTACAGTTCTGGCGACAGTAACTGCATTATATGGGTAACAATGCACGTTATATTGCTAATAGTATAAGTAATTAGTATATTTATTACAGTTCTAGCGATAATAACTGCATTATATGGGTAATAATGCATGTTATATTGATAATATCGGGAGTAATAAGTATAATTATTATATTTCTAGCGATAATAATAGTAAAATATGGCAAATAGTGCATGTTATATTGATAATAATAAAAGTAACAAATATATTTATTACAGTTCTATCGATAATAACTGCATAATATGGGTAATAATGCATGTTATATTGATGATAATAAAAGTAATACGTATATTTATTATAGTTCTAGCGATAATAACTGCATAGTATGGGTAATAATGCATGTTATATTGCTAACAATATAAGTAATAAGTATAATTATTACAGTTCTAGCGATAATAACTGCATTATATGGGTAAAAATGCATGTTATATTGATAATATTGGGAGTAATAAGTATATTTATTATGGTTCTAGCGATAATAACTGCATAATATGGGTAATAATGCATGTTATATTGCTAACAATATAAGTAATAAGTATAATTATTACAGTTCTAGCGATAATAACTGCATTATATGGGTAAAAATGCATGTTATATTGATAATATTGGGAGTAATAAGTATATTTATTATGGTTCTAGCGATAATAACTGCATAATATGGGTAATAATGCATGTTATATTGATAATAATCTAAGTAATAAGCATAATTATTACAGTTCTAGCGATAATAACTGCATTATATGGGTAATAATGCACGTTATATTGCTAACAATATAAGTAACAAGTATAATTATTACAGTTCTGGCGATAATAACTGCATATTATGGGTAATAATGCACGTTATATTGCTAATAGTATAAGTAATAAGTATAATTATTACAGTTCTAGCGGTAATACCTCCATTATATGGGTAGTAATGCATGTTATATTGATAATGATATAAGTAATAAGTATAATTATTACAGTTCTAGCGATAATAACTGCATAATATGGGTAATAATGCACGCTATATTGCTAATAATATAAGTAATGAGTACAATTATTACAGTTCTAGCGATAATAACTGCATTATATGGGTAATAATGCATGTTATATTGATAATAACATAAGTAATAAGTATAATTATTACAGTTCTATCGATAATAACTGCATAATATGGGTAATAATGCATGTTATATTGATGATAATAAAAGTAATACGTATATTTATTATAGTTCTAGCGATAATAACTGCATAATATGGGTAATAATGCATGTTATATTGATAATAATGTAAGTAATAAGTATAATTATTACAGTTCTAGCGATAATAACTGCATTATATGGGTAATAATGCACGTTATATTGCTAACAATATAAGTAATAAGTATAATTATTACAGTTCTAGCGATAATAACTGCATTATATGGGTAAAAATGCATGTTATATTGATAATATTGGGAGTAATAAGTATATTTATTATGGTTCTAGCGATAATAACTGCATAATATGGGTAATAATGCATGTTATATTGCTAACAATATAAGTAATAAGTATAATTATTACAGTTCTAGCGATAATAACTGCATAATATGGGTAATAATGCATGTTATATTGATAATAATCTAAGTAATAAGTATAATTATTACAGTTCTTGCGATAATACCTCCATTATATGGGTAATAATGCATGTTATATTGATGATAATGAAAGTAATACGTATATTTATTATAGTTCTAGCGATAATAACTGCATAATATGGGTAATAATGCATGTTATATTGAGAATAATATAAGTAATAAGTATAATTATTACAGTTCTGGCGATAATAACTGCATTATATGGGTAATAATGCACGTTATATTGCTAATAGTATAAGTAATAAGTATAATTATTACAGTTCCAGCGATAATAACTGCATAATATGGGTAATAATGCACGTTATATTGCTAGTAATATAAGTAATAAGTATAATTATTACAGTTCTAGCGATAATAACTGCATTATATGGGTAAAAATGCATGTTATATTGATAATATTGGGAGTAATAAGTATATTTATTATGGTCCTAGAGATAATAACTGCATAATATGGGTAATAATGCATGTTATATTGATAATAATATAAGTAATAAGTATAATTATTACAGTTCTAACGATAATACCTCCATTATATGGGTAATAATGCATGTTATATTGATGATAATGAAAGTAATACGTATATTTATTATAGTTCTTGCGATAATAACTGCATAATATGGGTAACAATGCATGTTATATTGAGAATAATATAAGTAATAAGTATAATTATTACAGTTCTGGCGACAATAACTGCATTATATGGGTAACAATGCACGTTATATTGCTAATAGTATAAGTAATTAGTATATTTATTACAGTTCTAGCGATAATAACTGCATTATATGGGTAATAATGCATGTTATATTGATAATATCGGGAGTAATAAGTATAATTATTATATTTCTAGCGATAATAATAGTAAAATATGGCAAATAGTGCATGTTATATTGATAATAATAAAAGTAACAAATATATTTATTACAGTTCTATCGATAATAACTGCATAATATGGGTAATAATGCATGTTATATTGATGATAATAAAAGTAATACGTATATTTATTATAGCTCTTGCGATAATAACTGCATCATATGGGTAATAATGCATGTTATATTGATAATAATCTAAGTAATAAGTATAATTATTACAGTTCTAGCGATAATAACTGCATTATATGGGTAAAAATGCATGTTATATTGATAATATTGGGAGTAATAAGTATATTTATTATGGTTCTAGAGATAATAACTGCATAATATGGGTAATAATGCATGTTATATTGATAAAAATATAAGTAATAAGTATAATTGTTACAGTTCTAACGATAATACCTCCATTATATGGGTAATAATGCATGTTATATTGATGATAATGAAAGTAATACGTATATTTATTATAGTTCTTGCGATAATAACTGCATAATATGGGTAACAATGCATGTTATATTGAGAATAATATAAGTAATAAGTATAATTTCTACAGTTCTGGCGACAATAACTGCATTATATGGGTAACAATGCACGTTATATTGCTAATAGTATAAGTAATTAGTATATTTATTACAGTTCTAGCGATAATAACTGCATTATATGGGTAATAATGCATGTTATATTGATAATATCGGGAGTAATAAGTATAATTATTATATTTCTAGCGATAATAATAGTAAAATATGGCAAATAGTGCATGTTATATTGATAATAATAAAAGTAACAAATATATTTATTACAGTTCTATCGATAATAACTGCATAATATGGGTAATAATGCATGTTACATTGATGATAATGAAAGTAATACGTATATTTATTATAGTTCTAGCGATAATAACTGCATAATATGGGTAATAATACATGTTATATTGAGAATAATATAAGTAATAAGTATAATTATTACAGTTCTGGCGATAATAACTGCATTATATGGGTAATAATGCACGTTATATTGCCAATAGTATAAGTAATAAGTATAATTATTACAGTTCTGGCGATAATAACTGCATTATATGGGTAACAATGCACGTTATATTGATAATAGTATAAGTAATAAGTATAATTATTACAGTTCTAGCGATAATAACTGCATAATATGGGTAATAATGCATGTTATATTGATAATAATATAAGTAATGAGTATAATTATTACAGTTCTAGCGATAATAACTGCATTATATGGGTAATAATGCACGTTATATTGCTAACAATATAAGTAATAAGTATAATTATTACAGTTCTAGCGATAATAACTGCATTATATGGGTAAAAATGCATGTTATATTGATGATAATGAAAGTAATACGAATATTTATTATAGTTCTAGCGATAATAACTGCATAATATGGGTAATAATGCATGTTATATTGAGAATAATATAAGTTATAAGTATAATTATTACAGTTCTAGCGATAATACCTCCATTATATGGGTAATAATGCATGTTATATTGATAATAGTATAAGTAATAAGTATAATTATTATAGTTCTAGCAATAATACCTCCATTATATGGGTAATAATGCATGTTATATTGATGATAATGAAAGTGATACGTATATTTATTATAGCTCTTGCGACAATAACTGCATCATATGGGTAATAATGCATGTTATATTGATAATAATCTAAGTAATAAGTATAATTATTACAGTTCTAGCGATAATAACTGCATTATATGGGTAATAATGCATGTTATATTGATAATAATATAAGTAATAAGTATAATTATTACAGTTCTAGCGATAATAACTGCATTATATGGGTAATAACGCATGTTATATTGATAATAATCTAAGTAATAAGCATAATTATTACAGTTCTAGCGATAATACCTCCATTATATGGGTAATAATGCATGTTATATTGATAATAGTATAAGTAATAAGTATAATTATTATAGTTCTAGCAATAATACCTCCATTATATGGGTAATAATGCATGTTATATTGATGATAATGAAAGTGATACGTATATTTATTATAGCTCTTGCGACAATAACTGCATCATATGGGTAATAATGCATGTTATATTGATAATAATCTAAGTAATAAGTATAATTATTACAGTTCTAGCGATAATAACTGCATTATATGGGTAATAATGCATGTTATATTGATAATAATATAAGTAATAAGTATAATTATTACAGTTCTGGCGATAATAACTGCATTATATGGGTAATAATGCATGTTATATTGATGATAATGAAAGTAATACGAATATTTATTATAGTTCTAGCGATAATAACTGCATAATATGGGTAATAATGCATGTTATATTGAGAATAATATAAGTTATAAGTATAATTATTACAGTTCTAGCGATAATACCTCCATTATATGGGTAATAATGCATGTTATATTGATAATAGCATAAGTAATAAGTATAATTATTATAGTTCTAGCAATAATACCTCCATTATATGGGTAATAATGCATGTTATATTGATGATAATGAAAGTGATACGTATATTTATTATAGCTCTTGCGACAATAACTGCATCATATGGGTAATAATGCATGTTATATTGATAATAATCTAAGTAATAAGTATAATTATTACAGTTCTAGCGATAATAACTGCATTATATGGGTAATAATGCATGTTATATTGATAATAATATAAGTAATAAGTATAATTATTACAGTTCTAGCGATAATAACTGCATTTTATGGGTAATAACGCATGTTATATTGATAATAATCTAAGTAATAAGCATAATTATTACAGTTCTAGCGATAATAACTGCATTATATGGGTAATAATGCACGTTATATTGCTAACAATATAAGTAATAAGTATAATTATTACAGTTCTAGCTATAATAACTGCATTATATGGGTAAAAATGCATGTTATATTGATAATATTGGGAGTAATAAGTATATTTATTATGGTTCTAGCGATAATAACTGCATAATATGGGTAATAATGCATGTTATATTGATAATAATCTAAGTAATAAGTATAATTATTACAGTTCTGGCGATAATAACTGCATTATATGGGTAATAATGCATGTTATATTGATGATAATGAAAGTAATACGAATATTTATTATAGTTCTAGCGATAATAACTGCATAATATGGGTAATAATGCATGTTATATTGAGAATAATATAAGTAATAAGTATAATTATTACAGTTCTGGCGATAATAACTGCATTATATGGGTAATAATGCACGTTATATTGCTAATAGTATAAGTAATAAGTATAATTATTACAGTTCTAGCGATAATAACTGCATAATATGGGTAATAATGCACGTTACATTGCTAATAATATAAGTAATAAGTATAATTATTACAGTTCTAGCGATAATAACTGCATTATATGGGTAAAAATGCATGTTATATTGATAATATTGGGAGTAATAAGTATATTTATTATGGTCCTAGAGATAATAACTGCATAATATGGGTAATAATGCATGTTATATTGATAATAATATAAGTAATAAGTATAATTATTACAGTTCTAACGATAATACCTCCATTATATGGGTAATAATGCATGTTATATTGATGATAATGAAAGTAATACGTATATTTATTATAGTTCTTGCGATAATAACTGCATAATATGGGTAACAATGCATGTTATATTGAGAATAATATAAGTAATAAGTATAATTATTACAGTTCTGGCGACAATAACTGCATTATATGGGTAACAATGCACGTTATATTGCTAATAGTATAAGTAATTAGTATATTTATTACAGTTCTAGCGATAATAACTGCATTATATGGGTAATAATGCATGTTATATTGATAATATCGGGAGTAATAAGTATAATTACTATATTTCTAGCGATAATAATAGTAAAATATGGCAAATAGTGCATGTTATATTGATAATAATAAAAGTAACAAATATATTTATTACAGTTCTATCGATAATAACTGCATAATATGGGTAATAATGCATGTTATATTGATGATAATAAAAGTAATACGTATATTTATTATAGCTCTTGCGATAATAACTGCATCATATGGGTAATAATGCATGTTATATTGATAATAATCTAAGTAATAAGTATAATTATTACAGTTCTAGCGATAATAACTGCATTATATGGGTAAAAATGCATGTTGTCTTGATAATATTGGGAGTAATAAGTATATTTATTATGGTTCTAGAGATAATAACTGCATAATATGGGTAATAATGCATGTTATATTGATAATAATATAAGTAATAAGTATAATTATTACAGTTCTAGCGATAATACCTCCATTATATGGGTAATAATGCATGTTATATTGATAATAGTATAAGTAATAAGTATAATTATTATAGTTCTAGCAATAATACCTCCATTATATGGGTAATAATGCATGTTATATTGATGATAATGAAAGTGATACGTATATTTATTATAGCTCTTGCGACAATAACTGCATCATATGGGTAATAATGCATGTTATATTGATAATAATCTAAGTAATAAGTATAATTATTACAGTTCTAGCGATAATAACTGCATTATATGGGTAATAATGCATGTTATATTGATAATAATATAAGTAATAAGTATAATTATTACAGTTCTATCGATAATAACTGCATAATATGGGTAATAATGCATGTTATATTGATGATAATGAAAGTAATACGAATATTTATTATAGTTCTAGCGATAATAACTGCATAATATGGGTAATAATGCATGTTATATTGAGAATAATATAAGTTATAAGTATAATTATTACAGTTCTAGCGATAATACCTCCATTATATGGGTAATACTGCATGTTATATTGATGATAATGAAAGTGATACGTATATTTATTATAGCTCTTGCGACAATAACTGCATCATATGGGTAATAATGCATGTTATATTGATAATAATCTAAGTAATAAGTATAATTATTACAGTTCTAGCGATAATAACTGCATTATATGGGTAATAACGCATGTTATATTGATAATAATCTAAGTAATAAGTATAATTATTACAGTTCTAGCGATAATAACTGCATTATATGGGTAATAATGCACGTTATATTGCTAACAATATAAGTAATAAGTATAATTATTACAGTTCTAGCGATAATAACTGCATTATATGGGTAAAAATGCATGTTATATTGATAATATTGGGAGTAATAAGTATATTTATTATGGTTCTAGCGATAATAACTGCATAATATGGGTAATAATGCATGTTATATTGATAATAATCTAAGTAATAAGTATAATTATTACAGTTGTGGCGATAATAACTGCATTATATGGGTAATAATGCATGTTATATTGATGATAATGAAAGTAATACGAATATTTATTATAGTTCTAGCGATAATAACTGCATAATATGGGTAATAATGCATGTTATATTGAGAATAATATAAGTTATAAGTATAATTATTACAGTTCTGGCGATAATAACTGCATATTATGGGTAATAATGCACGTTATATTGCTAAGAGTATAAGTAATAAGTATAATTATTACAGTTCTAGCGATAATACCTCCATTATATGGGTAATAATGCATGTTATATTGATAATGATATAAGTAATAAGTATAATTATTACAGTTCTAGCGATAATAACTGCATTATATGGGTAATAATGCATGTTATCTTGATAATAATATAAGTAATAAGTATAATTATTACAGTTCTAGCGATAATAACTGCATTATATGGGTAATAATGCACGTTATATTGCTAGTAGTATAAGTAATAAGTATAATTATTACAGTTCTAGCGATAATAACTGCATGATATGGGTAATAATGCACGTTATATTGCTAATAATATAAGTAATGAGTACAATTATTACAGTTCTAGCGATAATAACTGCATTATATGGGTAATAATGCATGTTACATTGATAATATTGGGAGTAATAAGTGTATTTATTATAGTTCTAGCGATAATAACTGCATAATATGGGTAATAATGCATGTTATATTGATATTAATATAAGTAATAAGTATAATTATTATAGTTCTAGCAATAATACCTCCATTATATGGGTAATAATGCATGTTATATTGATGATAATGAAAGTGATACGTATATTTATTATAGCTCTTGCGACAATAACTGCATCATATGGGTAATAATGCATGTTATATTGATAATAATCTAAGTAATAAGTATAATTATTACAGTTCTAGCGATAATAACTGCATTATATGGGTAATAATGCATGTTATATTGATAATAATATAAGTAATAAGTATAATTATTACAGTTCTAGCGATAATAACTGCATTATATGGGTAATAACGCATGTTATATTGATAATAATCTAAGTAATAAGCATAATTATTACAGTTCTAGCGATAATACCTCCATTATATGGGTAATAATGCATGTTATATTGATAATAGTATAAGTAATAAGTATAATTATTATAGTTCTAGCAATAATACCTCCATTATATGGGTAATAATGCATGTTATATTGATGATAATGAAAGTGATACGTATATTTATTATAGCTCTTGCGACAATAACTGCATCATATGGGTAATAATGCATGTTATATTGATAATAATCTAAGTAATAAGTATAATTATTACAGTTCTAGCGATAATAACTGCATTATATGGGTAATAATGCATGTTATATTGATAATAATCTAAGTAATAAGTATAATTATTACAGTTCTGGCGATAATAACTGCATTATATGGGTAATAATGCATGTTATATTGATGATAATGAAAGTAATACGAATATTTATTATAGTTCTAGCGATAATAACTGCATAATATGGGTAATAATGCATGTTATATTGAGAATAATATAAGTAATAAGTATAATTATTACAGTTCTGGCGATAATAACTGCATTATATGGGTAATAATGCACGTTATATTGCTAATAGTATAAGTAATAAGTATAATTATTACAGTTCTAGCGATAATAACTGCATAATATGGGTAATAATGCACGTTACATTGCTAATAATATAAGTAATAAGTATAATTATTACAGTTCTGGCGATAATAACTGCATTATATGGGTAATAATGCATGTTATATTGATGATAATGAAAGTAATACGTATATTTATTATAGTTCTTGCGATAATAACTGCATAATATGGGTAACAATGCATGTTATATTGAGAATAATATAAGTAATAAGTATAATTATTACAGTTCTGGCGACAATAACTGCATTATATGGGTAACAATGCACGTTATATTGCTAATAGTATAAGTAATTAGTATATTTATTACAGTTCTAGCGATAATAACTGCATTATATGGGTAATAATGCATGTTATATTGATAATAATAAAAGTAACAAATATATTTATTACAGTTCTATCGATAATAACTGCATAATATGGGTAATAATGCATGTTATATTGATGATAATAAAAGTAATACGTATATTTATTATAGCTCTTGCGATAATAACTGCATCATATGGGTAATAATGCATGTTATATTGATAATAATCTAAGTAATAAGTATAATTATTACAGTTCTAGCGATAATAACTGCATTATATGGGTAAAAATGCATGTTGTCTTGATAATATTGGGAGTAATAAGTATATTTATTATGGTTCTAGAGATAATAACTGCATAATATGGGTAATAATGCATGTTATATTGATAATAATATAAGTAATAAGTATAATTATTACAGTTCTAGCGATAATACCTCCATTATATGGGTAATAATGCATGTTATATTGATAATAGTATAAGTAATAAGTATAATTATTATAGTTCTAGCAATAATACCTCCATTATATGGGTAATAATGCATGTTATATTGATGATAATGAAAGTGATACGTATATTTATTATAGCTCTTGCGACAATAACTGCATCATATGGGTAATAATGCATGTTATATTGATAATAATCTAAGTAATAAGTATAATTATTACAGTTCTAGCGATAATAACTGCATTATATGGGTAATAATGCATGTTATATTGATAATAATATAAGTAATAAGTATAATTATTACAGTTCTATCGATAATAACTGCATAATATGGGTAATAATGCATGTTATATTGATGATAATGAAAGTAATACGAATATTTATTATAGTTCTAGCGATAATAACTGCATAATATGGGTAATAATGCATGTTATATTGAGAATAATATAAGTTATAAGTATAATTATTACAGTTCTAGCGATAATACCTCCATTATATGGGTAATACTGCATGTTATATTGATGATAATGAAAGTGATACGTATATTTATTATAGCTCTTGCGACAATAACTGCATCATATGGGTAATAATGCATGTTATATTGATAATAATCTAAGTAATAAGTATAATTATTACAGTTCTAGCGATAATAACTGCATTATATGGGTAATAACGCATGTTATATTGATAATAATCTAAGTAATAAGTATAATTATTACAGTTCTAGCGATAATAACTGCATTATATGGGTAATAATGCACGTTATATTGCTAACAATATAAGTAATAAGTATAATTATTACAGTTCTAGCGATAATAACTGCATTATATGGGTAAAAATGCATGTTATATTGATAATATTGGGAGTAATAAGTATATTTATTATGGTTCTAGCGATAATAACTGCATAATATGGGTAATAATGCATGTTATATTGATAATAATCTAAGTAATAAGTATAATTATTACAGTTGTGGCGATAATAACTGCATTATATGGGTAATAATGCATGTTATATTGATGATAATGAAAGTAATACGAATATTTATTATAGTTCTAGCGATAATAACTGCATAATATGGGTAATAATGCATGTTATATTGAGAATAATATAAGTTATAAGTATAATTATTACAGTTCTGGCGATAATAACTGCATATTATGGGTAATAATGCACGTTATATTGCTAAGAGTATAAGTAATAAGTATAATTATTACAGTTCTAGCGATAATACCTCCATTATATGGGTAATAATGCATGTTATATTGATAATGATATAAGTAATAAGTATAATTATTACAGTTCTAGCGATAATAACTGCATTATATGGGTAATAATGCATGTTATCTTGATAATAATATAAGTAATAAGTATAATTATTACAGTTCTAGCGATAATAACTGCATTATATGGGTAATAATGCACGTTATATTGCTAGTAGTATAAGTAATAAGTATAATTATTACAGTTCTAGCGATAATAACTGCATGATATGGGTAATAATGCACGTTATATTGCTAATAATATAAGTAATGAGTACAATTATTACAGTTCTAGCGATAATAACTGCATTATATGGGTAATAATGCATGTTACATTGATAATATTGGGAGTAATAAGTGTATTTATTATAGTTCTAGCGATAATAACTGCATAATATGGGTAATAATGCATGTTATATTGATATTAATATAAGTAATAAGTATAATTATTATAGTTCTAGCAATAATACCTCCATTATATGGGTAATAATGCATGTTATATTGATGATAATGAAAGTGATACGTATATTTATTATAGCTCTTGCGACAATAACTGCATCATATGGGTAATAATGCATGTTATATTGATAATAATCTAAGTAATAAGTATAATTATTACAGTTCTAGCGATAATAACTGCATTATATGGGTAATAATGCATGTTATATTGATAATAATCTAAGTAATAAGTATAATTATTACAGTTCTAGCGATAATAACTGCATTATATGGGTAATAACGCATGTTATATTGATAATAATCTAAGTAATAAGCATAATTATTACAGTTCTAGCGATAATACCTCCATTATATGGGTAATAATGCATGTTATATTGATAATAGTATAAGTAATAAGTATAATTATTATAGTTCTAGCAATAATACCTCCATTATATGGGTAATAATGCATGTTATATTGATGATAATGAAAGTGATACGTATATTTATTATAGCTCTTGCGACAATAACTGCATCATATGGGTAATAATGCATGTTATATTGATAATAATCTAAGTAATAAGTATAATTATTACAGTTCTAGCGATAATAACTGCATTATATGGGTAATAATGCATGTTATATTGATAATAATATAAGTAATAAGTATAATTATTACAGTTCTGGCGATAATAACTGCATTATATGGGTAATAATGCATGTTATATTGATGATAATGAAAGTAATACGAATATTTATTATAGTTCTAGCGATAATAACTGCATAATATGGGTAATAATGCATGTTATATTGAGAATAATATAAGTTATAAGTATAATTATTACAGTTCTAGCGATAATACCTCCATTATATGGGTAATAATGCATGTTATATTGATAATAGTATAAGTAGTAAGTATAATTATTATAGTTCTAGCAATAATACCTCCATTATATGGGTAATAATGCATGTTATATTGATGATAATGAAAGTGATACGTATGTTTATTATAGCTCTTGCGACAATAACTGCATCATATGGGTAATAATGCATGTTATATTGATAATAATCTAAGTAATAAGTATAATTATTACAGTTCTAGCGATAATAACTGCATTATATGGGTAATAATGCATGTTATATTGCTAATAATATAAGTAATAAGTATAATTATTACAGTTCTAGCGATAATAACTGCATTATATGGGTAATAACGCATGTTATATTGATAATAATCTAAGTAATAAGCATAATTATTACAGTTCTAGCGATAGTAACTGCATTATATGGGTAATAATGCACGTTATATTGCTAACAATATAAGTAATAAGTATAATTATTACAGTTCTAGCGATAATAACTGCATTATATGGGTAAAAATGCATGTTATATTGATAATATTGGGAGTAATAAGTATATTTATTATGGTTCTAGCGATAATAACTGCATAATATGGGTAATAATGCATGTTATATTGATAATAATCTAAGTAATAAGTATAATTATTACAGTTCTGGCGATAATAACTGCATTATATGGGTAATAATGCATGTTATATTGATGATAATGAAAGTAATACGAATATTTATTATAGTTCTAGCGATAATAACTGCATAATATGGGTAATAATGCATGTTATATTGAGAATAATATAAGTAATAAGTATAATTATTACAGTTCTGGCGATAATAACTGCATTATATGGGTAATAATGCACGTTATATTGCTAATAGTATAAGTAATAAGTATAATTATTACAGTTCTAGCGATAATAACTGCATAATATGGGTAATAATGCACGTTACATTGCTAATAATATAAGTAATAAGTATAATTATTACAGTTCTAGCGATAATAACTGCATTATATGGGTAAAAATGCATGTTATATTGATAATATTGGGAGTAATAAGTATATTTATTATGGTCCTAGAGATAATAACTGCATAATATGGGTAATAATGCATGTTATATTGATAATAATATAAGTAATAAGTATAATTATTACAGTTCTAACGATAATACCTCCATTATATGGGTAATAATGCATGTTATATTGATGATAATGAAAGTAATACGTATATTTATTATAGTTCTTGCGATAATAACTGCATAATATGGGTAACAATGCATGTTATATTGAGAATAATATAAGTAATAAGTATAATTATTACAGTTCTGGCGACAATAACTGCATTATATGGGTAACAATGCACGTTATATTGCTAATAGTATAAGTAATTAGTATATTTATTACAGTTCTAGCGATAATAACTGCATTATATGGGTAATAATGCATGTTATATTGATAATATCGGGAGTAATAAGTATAATTATTATATTTCTAGCGATAATAATAGTAAAATATGGCAAATAGTGCATGTTATATTGATAATAATAAAAGTAACAAATATATTTATTACAGTTCTATCGATAATAACTGCATAATATGGGTAATAATGCATGTTATATTGATGATAATAAAAGTAATACGTATATTTATTATAGCTCTTGCGATAATAACTGCATCATATGGGTAATAATGCATGTTATATTGATAATAATCTAAGTAATAAGTATAATTATTACAGTTCTAGCGATAATAACTGCATTATATGGGTAAAAATGCATGTTGTCTTGATAATATTGGGAGTAATAAGTATATTTATTATGGTTCTAGAGATAATAACTGCATAATATGGGTAATAATGCATGTTATATTGATAATAATATAAGTAATAAGTATAATTATTACAGTTCTAGCGATAATACCTCCATTATATGGGTAATAATGCATGTTATATTGATAATAGTATAAGTAATAAGTATAATTATTATAGTTCTAGCAATAATACCTCCATTATATGGGTAATAATGCAAGTTATATTGATGATAATGAAAGTGATACGTATATTTATTATAGCTCTTGCGACAATAACTGCATCATATGGGTAATAATGCATGTTATATTGATAATAATCTAAGTAATAAGTATAATTATTACAGTTCTAGCGATAATAACTGCATTATATGGGTAATAATGCATGTTATATTGATAATAATATAAGTAATAAGTATAATTATTACAGTTCTATCGATAATAACTGCATAATATGGGTAATAATGCATGTTATATTGATGATAATGAAAGTAATACGAATATTTATTATAGTTCTAGCGATAATAACTGCATAATATGGGTAATAATGCATGTTATATTGAGAATAATATAAGTTATAAGTATAATTATTACAGTTCTAGCGATAATACCTCCATTATATGGGTAATACTGCATGTTATATTGATGATAATGAAAGTGATACGTATATTTATTATAGCTCTTGCGACAATAACTGCATCATATGGGTAATAATGCATGTTATATTGATAATAATCTAAGTAATAAGTATAATTATTACAGTTCTAGCGATAATAACTGCATTATATGGGTAATAACGCATGTTATATTGATAATAATCTAAGTAATAAGTATAATTATTACAGTTCTAGCGATAATAACTGCATTATATGAGTAATAATGCACGTTATATTGCTAACAATATAAGTAATAAGTATAATTATTACAGTTCTAGCGATAATAACTGCATTATATGGGTAAAAATGCATGTTATATTGATAATATTGGGAGTAATAAGTATATTTATTATGGTTCTAGCGATAATAACTGCATAATATGGGTAATAATGCATGTTATATTGATAATAATCTAAGTAATAAGTATAATTATTACAGTTGTGGCGATAATAACTGCATTATATGGGTAATAATGCATGTTATATTGATGATAATGAAAGTAATACGAATATTTATTATAGTTCTAGCGATAATAACTGCATAATATGGGTAATAATGCATGTTATATTGAGAATAATATAAGTTATAAGTATAATTATTACAGTTCTGGCGATAATAACTGCATATTATGGGTAATAATGCACGTTATATTGCTAAGAGTATAAGTAATAAGTATAATTATTACAGTTCTAGCGATAATAACTGCATTATATGGGTAATAATGCACGTTATATTGCTAGTAGTATAAGTAATAAGTATAATTATTACAGTTCTAGCGATAATAACTGCATGATATGGGTAATAATGCACGTTATATTGCTAATAATATAAGTAATGAGTACAATTATTACAGTTCTAGCGATAATAACTGCATTATATGGGTAATAATGCATGTTATATTGAGAATAATATAAGTTATAAGTATAATTATTACAGTTCTGGCGATAATAACTGCATATTATGGGTAATAATGCACGTTATATTGCTAAGAGTATAAGTAATAAGTATAATTATTACAGTTCTAGCGATAATAACTGCATTATATGGGTAATAATGCACGTTATATTGCTAGTAGTATAAGTAATAAGTATAATTATTACAGTTCTAGCGATAATAACTGCATTATATGGGTAATAACGCATGTTATATTGATAATAATCTAAGTAATAAGCATAATTATTACAGTTCTAGCGATAATACCTCCATTATATGGGTAATAATGCATGTTATATTGATAATAGTATAAGTAATAAGTATAATTATTATAGTTCTAGCAATAATACCTCCATTATATGGGTAATAATGCATGTTATATTGATGATAATGAAAGTGATACGTATATTTATTATAGCTCTTGCGACAATAACTGCATCATATGGGTAATAATGCATGTTATATTGATAATAATCTAAGTAATAAGTATAATTATTACAGTTCTAGCGATAATAACTGCATTATATGGGTAATAATGCATGTTATATTGATAATAATATAAGTAATAAGTATAATTATTACAGTTCTGGCGATAATAACTGCATTATATGGGTAATAATGCATGTTATATTGATGATAATGAAAGTAATACGAATATTTATTATAGTTCTAGCGATAATAACTGCATAATATGGGTAATAATGCATGTTATATTGAGAATAATATAAGTTATAAGTATAATTATTACAGTTCTAGCGATAATACCTCCATTATATGGGTAATAATGCATGTTATATTGATAATAGTATAAGTAGTAAGAATAATTATTATAGTTCTAGCAATAATACCTCCATTATATGGGTAATAATGCATGTTATATTGATGATAATGAAAGTGATACGTATGTTTATTATAGCTCTTGCGACAATAACTGCATCATATGGGTAATAATGCATGTTATATTGATAATAATCTAAGTAATAAGTATAATTATTACAGTTCTAGCGATAATAACTGCATTATATGGGTAATAATGCACGTTATATTGCTAACAATATAAGTAATAAGTATAATTATTACAGTTCTAGCGATAATAACTGCATTATATGGGTAAAAATGCATGTTATATTGATAATATTGGGAGTAATAAGTATATTTATTATGGTTCTAGCGATAATAACTGCATAATATGGGTAATAATGCATGTTATATTGATAATAATCTAAGTAATAAGTATAATTATTACAGTTCTGGCGATAATAACTGCATTATATGGGTAATAATGCATGTTATATTGATGATAATGAAAGTAATACGAATATTTATTATAGTTCTAGCGATAATAACTGCATAATATGGGTAATAATGCATGTTATATTGAGAATAATATAAGTAATAAGTATAATTATTACAGTTCTGGCGATAATAACTGCATTATATGGGTAATAATGCACGTTATATTGCTAATAGTATAAGTAATAAGTATAATTATTACAGTTCTAGCGATAATAACTGCATAATATGGGTAATAATGCACGTTACATTGCTAATAATATAAGTAATAAGTATAATTATTACAGTTCTAGCGATAATAACTGCATTATATGGGTAAAAATGCATGTTATATTGATAATATTGGGAGTAATAAGTATATTTATTATGGTCCTAGAGATAATAACTGCATAATATGGGTAATAATGCATGTTATATTGATAATAATATAAGTAATAAGTATAATTATTACAGTTCTAACGATAATACCTCCATTATATGGGTAATAATGCATGTTATATTGATGATAATGAAAGTAATACGTATATTTATTATAGTTCTTGCGATAATAACTGCATAATATGGGTAACAATGCATGTTATATTGAGAATAATATAAGTAATAAGTATAATTATTACAGTTCTGGCGACAATAACTGCATTATATGGGTAACAATGCACGTTATATTGCTAATAGTATAAGTAATTAGTATATTTATTACAGTTCTAGCGATAATAACTGCATTATATGGGTAATAATGCATGTTATATTGATAATATCGGGAGTAATAAGTATAATTATTATATTTCTAGCGATAATAATAGTAAAATATGGCAAATAGTGCATGTTATATTGATAATAATAAAAGTAACAAATATATTTATTACAGTTCTATCGATAATAACTGCATAATATGGGTAATAATGCATGTTATATTGATGATAATAAAAGTAATACGTATATTTATTATAGCTCTTGCGATAATAACTGCATCATATGGGTAATAATGCATGTTATATTGATAATAATCTAAGTAATAAGTATAATTATTACAGTTCTAGCGATAATAACTGCATTATATGGGTAAAAATGCATGTTGTCTTGATAATATTGGGAGTAATAAGTATATTTATTATGGTTCTAGAGATAATAACTGCATAATATGGGTAATAATGCATGTTATATTGATAATAATATAAGTAATAAGTATAATTATTACAGTTCTAGCGATAATACCTCCATTATATGGGTAATAATGCATGTTATATTGATAATAGTATAAGTAATAAGTATAATTATTATAGTTCTAGCAATAATACCTCCATTATATGGGTAATAATGCAAGTTATATTGATGATAATGAAAGTGATACGTATATTTATTATAGCTCTTGCGACAATAACTGCATCATATGGGTAATAATGCATGTTATATTGATAATAATCCAAGTAATAAGTATAATTATTACAGTTCTAGCGATAATAACTGCATTATATGGGTAATAATGCATGTTATATTGATAATAATATAAGTAATAAGTATAATTATTACAGTTCTATCGATAATAACTGCATAATATGGGTAATAATGCATGTTATATTGATGATAATGAAAGTAATACGAATATTTATTATAGTTCTAGCGATAATAACTGCATAATATGGGTAATAATGCATGTTATATTGAGAATAATATAAGTTATAAGTATAATTATTACAGTTCTAGCGATAATACCTCCATTATATGGGTAATACTGCATGTTATATTGATGATAATGAAAGTGATACGTATATTTATTATAGCTCTTGCGACAATAACTGCATCATATGGGTAATAATGCATGTTATATTGATAATAATCTAAGTAATAAGTATAATTATTACAGTTCTAGCGATAATAACTGCATTATATGGGTAATAACGCATGTTATATTGATAATAATCTAAGTAATAAGTATAATTATTACAGTTCTAGCGATAATAACTGCATTATATGAGTAATAATGCACGTTATATTGCTAACAATATAAGTAATAAGTATAATTATTACAGTTCTAGCGATAATAACTGCATTATATGGGTAAAAATGCATGTTATATTGATAATATTGGGAGTAATAAGTATATTTATTATGGTTCTAGCGATAATAACTGCATAATATGGGTAATAATGCATGTTATATTGATAATAATCTAAGTAATAAGTATAATTATTACAGTTGTGGCGATAATAACTGCATTATATGGGTAATAATGCATGTTATATTGATGATAATGAAAGTAATACGAATATTTATTATAGTTCTAGCGATAATAACTGCATAATATGGGTAATAATGCATGTTATATTGAGAATAATATAAGTTATAAGTATAATTATTACAGTTCTGGCGATAATAACTGCATATTATGGGTAATAATGCACGTTATATTGCTAAGAGTATAAGTAATGAGTACAATTATTACAGTTCTAGCGATAATAACTGCATTATATGGGTAATAATGCATGTTATATTGAGAATAATATAAGTTATAAGTATAATTATTACAGTTCTGGCGATAATAACTGCATATTATGGGTAATAATGCACGTTATATTGCTAAGAGTATAAGTAATAAGTATAATTATTACAGTTCTAGCGACAATAACTGCATTATATGGGTAATAATGCACGTTATATTGCTAGTAGTATAAGTAATAAGTATAATTATTACAGTTCTAGCGATAATAACTGCATTATATGGGTAATAACGCATGTTATATTGATAATAATCTAAGTAATAAGCATAATTATTACAGTTCTAGCGATAATACCTCCATTATATGGGTAATAATGCATGTTATATTGATAATAGTATAAGTAATAAGTATAATTATTATAGTTCTAGCAATAATACCTCCATTATATGGGTAATAATGCATGTTATATTGATGATAATGAAAGTGATACGTATATTTATTATAGCTCTTGCGACAATAACTGCATCATATGGGTAATAATGCATGTTATATTGATAATAATCTAAGTAATAAGTATAATTATTACAGTTCTAGCGATAATAACTGCATTATATGGGTAATAATGCATGTTATATTGATAATAATATAAGTAATAAGTATAATTATTACAGTTCTGGCGATAATAACTGCATTATATGGGTAATAATGCATGTTATATTGATGATAATGAAAGTAATACGAATATTTATTATAGTTCTAGCGATAATAACTGCATAATATGGGTAATAATGCATGTTATATTGAGAATAATATAAGTTATAAGTATAATTATTACAGTTCTAGCGATAATACCTCCATTATATGGGTAATAATGCATGTTATATTGATAATAGTATAAGTAGTAAGAATAATTATTATAGTTCTAGCAATAATACCTCCATTATATGGGTAATAATGCATGTTATATTGATGATAATGAAAGTGATACGTATGTTTATTATAGCTCTTGCGACAATAACTGCATCATATGGGTAATAATGCATGTTATATTGATAATAATCTAAGTAATAAGTATAATTATTACAGTTCTAGCGATAATAACTGCATTATATGGGTAATAATGCATGTTATATTGCTAATAATATAAGTAATAAGTATAATTATTACAGTTCTAGCGATAATAACTGCATTATATGGGTAATAACGCATGTTATATTGATAATAATCTAAGTAATAAGCATAATTATTACAGTTCTAGCGATAGTAACTGCATTATATGGGTAATAATGCACGTTATATTGCTAACAATATAAGTAATAAGTATAATTATTACAGTTCTAGCGATAATAACTGCATTATATGGGTAAAAATGCATGTTATATTGATAATATTGGGAGTAATAAGTATATTTATTATGGTTCTAGCGATAATAACTGCATAATATGGGTAATAATGCATGTTATATTGATAATAATCTAAGTAATAAGTATAATTATTACAGTTCTGGCGATAATAACTGCATTATATGGGTAATAATGCATGTTATATTGATGATAATGAAAGTAATACGAATATTTATTATAGTTCTAGCGATAATAACTGCATAATATGGGTAATAATGCATGTTATATTGAGAATAATATAAGTAATAAGTATAATTATTACAGTTCTGGCGATAATAACTGCATTATATGGGTAATAATGCACGTTATATTGCTAATAGTATAAGTAATAAGTATAATTATTACAGTTCTAGCGATAATAACTGCATAATATGGGTAATAATGCACGTTACATTGCTAATAATATAAGTAATAAGTATAATTATTACAGTTCTAGCGATAATAACTGCATTATATGGGTAAAAATGCATGTTATATTGATAATATTGGGAGTAATAAGTATATTTATTATGGTCCTAGAGATAATAACTGCATAATATGGGTAATAATGCATGTTATATTGATAATAATATAAGTAATAAGTATAATTATTACAGTTCTAACGATAATACCTCCATTATATGGGTAATAATGCATGTTATATTGATGATAATGAAAGTAATACGTATATTTATTATAGTTCTTGCGATAATAACTGCATAATATGGGTAACAATGCATGTTATATTGAGAATAATATAAGTAATAAGTATAATTATTACAGTTCTGGCGACAATAACTGCATTATATGGGTAACAATGCACGTTATATTGCTAATAGTACAAGTAATTAGTATATTTATTACAGTTCTAGCGATAATAACTGCATTATATGGGTAATAATGCATGTTATATTGATAATATCGGGAGTAATAAGTATAATTATTATATTTCTAGCGATAATAATAGTAAAATATGGCAAATAGTGCATGTTATATTGATAATAATAAAAGTAACAAATATATTTATTACAGTTCTATCGATAATAACTGCATAATATGGGTAATAATGCATGTTATATTGATGATAATAAAAGTAATACGTATATTTATTATAGCTCTTGCGATAATAACTGCATCATATGGGTAATAATGCATGTTATATTGATAATAATCTAAGTAATAAGTATAATTATTACAGTTCTAGCGATAATAACTGCATTATATGGGTAAAAATGCATGTTGTCTTGATAATATTGGGAGTAATAAGTATATTTATTATGGTTCTAGAGATAATAACTGCATAATATGGGTAATAATGCATGTTATATTGATAATAATATAAGTAATAAGTATAATTATTACAGTTCTAGCGATAATACCTCCATTATATGGGTAATAATGCATGTTATATTGATAATAGTATAAGTAATAAGTATAATTATTATAGTTCTAGCAATAATACCTCCATTATATGGGTAATAATGCAAGTTATATTGATGATAATGAAAGTGATACGTATATTTATTATAGCTCTTGCGACAATAACTGCATCATATGGGTAATAATGCATGTTATATTGATAATAATCTAAGTAATAAGTATAATTATTACAGTTCTAGCGATAATAACTGCATTATATGGGTAATAATGCATGTTATATTGATAATAATATAAGTAATAAGTATAATTATTACAGTTCTATCGATAATAACTGCATAATATGGGTAATAATGCATGTTATATTGATGATAATGAAAGTAATACGAATATTTATTATAGTTCTAGCGATAATAACTGCATAATATGGGTAATAATGCATGTTATATTGAGAATAATATAAGTTATAAGTATAATTATTACAGTTCTAGCGATAATACCTCCATTATATGGGTAATACTGCATGTTATATTGATGATAATGAAAGTGATACGTATATTTATTATAGCTCTTGCGACAATAACTGCATCATATGGGTAATAATGCATGTTATATTGATAATAATCTAAGTAATAAGTATAATTATTACAGTTCTAGCGATAATAACTGCATTATATGGGTAATAACGCATGTTATATTGATAATAATCTAAGTAATAAGTATAATTATTACAGTTCTAGCGATAATAACTGCATTATATGGGTAATAATGCACGTTATATTGCTAACAATATAAGTAATAAGTATAATTATTACAGTTCTAGCGATAATAACTGCATTATATGGGTAAAAATGCATGTTATATTGATAATATTGGGAGTAATAAGTATATTTATTATGGTTCTAGCGATAATAACTGCATAATATGGGTAATAATGCATGTTATATTGATAATAATCTAAGTAATAAGTATAATTATTACAGTTGTGGCGATAATAACTGCATTATATGGGTAATAATGCATGTTATATTGATGATAATGAAAGTAATACGAATATTTATTATAGTTCTAGCGATAATAACTGCATAATATGGGTAATAATGCATGTTATATTGAGAATAATATAAGTTATAGGTATAATTATTACAGTTCTGGCGATAATAACTGCATATTATGGGTAATAATGCACGTTATATTGCTAAGAGTATAAGTAATAAGTATAATTATTACAGTTCTAGCGATAATAACTGCATTATATGGGTAATAATGCACGTTATATTGCTAGTAGTATAAGTAATAAGTATAATTATTACAGTTCTAGCGATAATAACTGCATGATATGGGTAATAATGCACGTTATATTGCTAATAATATAAGTAATGAGTACAATTATTACAGTTCTAGCGATAATAACTGCATTATATGGGTAATAATGCACGTTATATTGCTAATAATATAAGTAATAAGTATAATTATTACAGTTCTAGCGATAATAACTGCATTATATGGGTAATAATGCATGTTACATTGATAATATTGGGAGTAATAAGTGTATTTATTATAGTTCTAGCGATAATAACTGCATAATATGGGTAATAATGCATGTTATATTGATATTAATATAAGTAATAAGTATAATTATTATAGTTCTAGCAATAATACCTCCATTATATGGGTAATAATGCATGTTATATTGATGATAATGAAAGTGATACGTATATTTATTATAGCTCTTGCGATAATAACTGCATCTTATGGGTAATAATGCATGTTATATTGAGAATAATATAAGTAATAAGTATAATTATTACAGTTCTGGCGATAATAACTGCATTATATGGGTAACAATGCACGTTATATTGCTAATAGTATAAGTAATAAGTTTAATTATTACAGTTCTAGCAATAATACCTCCATTATATGGGTAATAATGCATGTTATATTGATATTAATATAAGTAATAAGTATAATTATTACAGTTCTAGCGATAATAACTGCATAATATGGGAAATAATGCATGTTATATTGATGATAATAAAAGTAATACGTATATTTATTATAGTTCTAGCGATAATAACTTCATAATATGGGTAATAATGCATGTTATATTGAGAATAATATAAGTAATAAGTATAATTATTACAGTTCTGGCGATAATAACTGCAGTATATGGGTAATAATGCACGTTATATTGCTAACAATATAAGTAATAAGTATAATTATTACAGTTCTAGCGATAATAACTGCATTATATGGGTAAAAATGCACGTTATATTGCTAACAATATAAGTAATAAGTATAATTATTACAGTTCTAGCGATAATAACTGCATTATATGGGTAAAAATGCATGTTATATTGATAATATTGGGAGTAATAAGTATATTTATTATGGTTCTAGCGATAATAACTGCATAATATGGGTAATAATGCATGTTATATTGATAATAATCTAAGTAATAAGTATAATTATTACAGTTCTGGCGATAATAACTGCATTATATGGGTAATAATGCATGTTATATTGATGATAATGAAAGTAATACGAATATTTATTATAGTTCTAGCGATAATAACTGCATAATATGGGTAATAATGCATGTTATATTGAGAATAATATAAGTTATAAGTATAATTATTACAGTTCTGGCGATAATAACTGCATCTTATGGGTAATAATGCATGTTATATTGAGAATAATATAAGTAATAAGTATAATTATTACAGTTCTGGCGATAATAACTGCATTATATGGGTAACAATGCACGTTATATTGCTAATAGTATAAGTAATAAGTATAATTATTACAGTTCTAGCAATAATACCTCCATTATATGGGTAATAATGCATGTTATATTGATAATAATCTAAGTAATAAGTATAATTATTACAGTTCTAGCGATAATAACTGCATTATATGGGTAATAACGCATGTTATATTGATAATAATCTAAGTAATAAGTATAATTATTACAGTTCTAGCGATAATAACTGCATTATATGGGTAATAATGCACGTTATATTGCTAACAATATAAGTAATAAGTATAATTATTACAGTTCTAGCGATAATAACTGCATTATATGGGTAAAAATGCATGTTATATTGATAATATTGGGAGTAATAAGTATATTTATTATGGTTCTAGCGATAATAACTGCATAATATGGGTAATAATGCATGTTATATTGATAATAATCTAAGTAATAAGTATAATTATTACAGTTCTGGCGATAATAACTGCATTATATGGGTAATAATGCATGTTATATTGATGATAATGAAAGTAATACGAATATTTATTATAGTTCTAGCGATAATAACTGCATAATATGGGTAATAATGCATGTTATATTGAGAATAATATAAGTAATAAGTATAATTATTACAGTTCTGGCGATAATAACTGCATTATATGGGTAATAATGCACGTTATATTGCTAATAGTATAAGTAATAAGTATAATTATTACAGTTCTAGCGATAATAACTGCATAATATGGGTAATAATGCACGTTACATTGCTAATAATATAAGTAATAAGTATAATTATTACAGTTCTAGCGATAATAACTGCATAATATGGGTAATAATGCACGTTACATTGCTAATAATATAAGTAATAAGTATAATTATTACAGTTCTAGCGATAATAACTGCATTATATGGGTAAAAATGCATGTTATATTGATAATATTGGGAGTAATAAGTATATTTATTATGGTCCTAGAGATAATAACTGCATAATATGGGTAATAATGCATGTTATATTGATAATAATATAAGTAATAAGTATAATTATTACAGTTCTAACGATAATACCTCCATTATATGGGTAATAATGCATGTTATATTGATGATAATGAAAGTAATACGTATATTTATTATAGTTCTTGCGATAATAACTGCATAATATGGGTAACAATGCATGTTATATTGAGAATAATATAAGTAATAAGTATAATTATTACAGTTCTGGCGACAATAACTGCATTATATGGGTAACAATGCACGTTATATTGCTAATAGTATAAGTAATTAGTATATTTATTACAGTTCTAGCGATAATAACTGCATTATATGGGTAATAATGCATGTTATATTGATAATATCGGGAGTAATAAGTATAATTATTATATTTCTAGCGATAATAATAGTAAAATATGGCAAATAGTGCATGTTATATTGATAATAATAAAAGTAACAAATATATTTATTACAGTTCTATCGATAATAACTGCATAATATGGGTAATAATGCATGTTATATTGATGATAATAAAAGTAATACGTATATTTATTATAGCTCTTGCGATAATAACTGCATCATATGGGTAATAATGCATGTTATATTGATAATAATCTAAGTAATAAGTATAATTATTACAGTTCTAGCGATAATAACTGCATTATATGGGTAAAAATGCATGTTGTCTTGATAATATTGGGAGTAATAAGTATATTTATTATGGTTCTAGAGATAATAACTGCATAATATGGGTAATAATGCATGTTATATTGATAATAATATAAGTAATAAGTATAATTATTACAGTTCTAGCGATAATACCTCCATTATATGGGTAATAATGCATGTTATATTGATAATAGTATAAGTAATAAGTATAATTATTATAGTTCTAGCAATAATACCTCCATTATATGGGTAATAATGCAAGTTATATTGATGATAATGAAAGTGATACGTATATTTATTATAGCTCTTGCGACAATAACTGCATCATATGGGTAATAATGCATGTTATATTGATAATAATCTAAGTAATAAGTATAATTATTACAGTTCTAGCGATAATAACTGCATTATATGGGTAATAATGCATGTTATATTGATAATAATATAAGTAATAAGTATAATTATTACAGTTCTATCGATAATAACTGCATAATATGGGTAATAATGCATGTTATATTGATGATAATGAAAGTAATACGAATATTTATTATAGTTCTAGCGATAATAACTGCATAATATGGGTAATAATGCATGTTATATTGAGAATAATATAAGTTATAAGTATAATTATTACAGTTCTAGCGATAATACCTCCATTATATGGGTAATACTGCATGTTATATTGATGATAATGAAAGTGATACGTATATTTATTATAGCTCTTGCGACAATAACTGCATCATATGGGTAATAATGCATGTTATATTGATAATAATCTAAGTAATAAGTATAATTATTACAGTTCTAGCGATAATAACTGCATTATATGGGTAATAACGCATGTTATATTGATAATAATCTAAGTAATAAGTATAATTATTACAGTTCTAGCGATAATAACTGCATTATATGGGTAATAATGCACGTTATATTGCTAACAATATAAGTAATAAGTATAATTATTACAGTTCTAGCGATAATAACTGCATTATATGGGTAAAAATGCATGTTATATTGATAATATTGGGAGTAATAAGTATATTTATTATGGTTCTAGCGATAATAACTGCATAATATGGGTAATAATGCATGTTATATTGATAATAATCTAAGTAATAAGTATAATTATTACAGTTGTGGCGATAATAACTGCATTATATGGGTAATAATGCATGTTATATTGATGATAATGAAAGTAATACGAATATTTATTATAGTTCTAGCGATAATAACTGCATAATATGGGTAATAATGCATGTTATATTGAGAATAATATAAGTTATAAGTATAATTATTACAGTTCTGGCGATAATAACTGCATATTATGGGTAATAATGCACGTTATATTGCTAAGAGTATAAGTAATAAGTATAATTATTACAGTTCTAGCGATAATAACTGCATTATATGGGTAATAATGCACGTTATATTGCTAGTAGTATAAGTAATAAGTATAATTATTACAGTTCTAGCGATAATAACTGCATGATATGGGTAATAATGCACGTTATATTGCTAATAATATAAGTAATGAGTACAATTATTACAGTTCTAGCGATAATAACTGCATTATATGGGTAATAATGCACGTTATATTGCTAATAATATAAGTAATAAGTATAATTATTACAGTTCTAGCGATAATAACTGCATTATATGGGTAATAATGCATGTTACATTGATAATATTGGGAGTAATAAGTGTATTTATTATAGTTCTAGCGATAATAACTGCATAATATGGGTAATAATGCATGTTATATTGATATTAATATAAGTAATAAGTATAATTATTATAGTTCTAGCAATAATACCTCCATTATATGGGTAATAATGCATGTTATATTGATGATAATGAAAGTGATACGTATATTTATTATAGCTCTTGCGATAATAACTGCATCTTATGGGTAATAATGCATGTTATATTGAGAATAATATAAGTAATAAGTATAATTATTACAGTTCTGGCGATAATAACTGCATTATATGGGTAACAATGCACGTTATATTGCTAATAGTATAAGTAATAAGTTTAATTATTACAGTTCTAGCAATAATACCTCCATTATATGGGTAATAATGCATGTTATATTGATATTAATATAAGTAATAAGTATAATTATTACAGTTCTAGCGATAATAACTGCATAATATGGGAAATAATGCATGTTATATTGATGATAATAAAAGTAATACGTATATTTATTATAGTTCTAGCGATAATAACTTCATAATATGGGTAATAATGCATGTTATATTGAGAATAATATAAGTAATAAGTATAATTATTACAGTTCTGGCGATAATAACTGCAGTATATGGGTAATAATGCACGTTATATTGCTAACAATATAAGTAATAAGTATAATTATTACAGTTCTAGCGATAATAACTGCATTATATGGGTAAAAATGCACGTTATATTGCTAACAATATAAGTAATAAGTATAATTATTACAGTTCTAGCGATAATAACTGCATTATATGGGTAAAAATGCATGTTATATTGATAATATTGGGAGTAATAAGTATATTTATTATGGTTCTAGCGATAATAACTGCATAATATGGGTAATAATGCATGTTATATTGATAATAATCTAAGTAATAAGTATAATTATTACAGTTCTGGCGATAATAACTGCATTATATGGGTAATAATGCATGTTATATTGATGATAATGAAAGTAATACGAATATTTATTATAGTTCTAGCGATAATAACTGCATAATATGGGTAATAATGCATGTTATATTGAGAATAATATAAGTTATAAGTATAATTATTACAGTTCTGGCGATAATAACTGCATCTTATGGGTAATAATGCATGTTATATTGAGAATAATATAAGTAATAAGTATAATTATTACAGTTCTGGCGATAATAACTGCATTATATGGGTAACAATGCACGTTATATTGCTAATAGTATAAGTAATAAGTATAATTATTACAGTTCTAGCAATAATACCTCCATTATATGGGTAATAATGCATGTTATATTGATAATAATCTAAGTAATAAGTATAATTATTACAGTTCTAGCGATAATAACTGCATTATATGGGTAATAACGCATGTTATATTGATAATAATCTAAGTAATAAGTATAATTATTACAGTTCTAGCGATAATAACTGCATTATATGGGTAATAATGCACGTTATATTGCTAACAATATAAGTAATAAGTATAATTATTACAGTTCTAGCGATAATAACTGCATTATATGGGTAAAAATGCATGTTATATTGATAATATTGGGAGTAATAAGTATATTTATTATGGTTCTAGCGATAATAACTGCATAATATGGGTAATAATGCATGTTATATTGATAATAATATAAGTAATGAGTACAATTATTACAGTTCCAGCGATAATAACTGCATTATATGGGTAATAATACATGTTATATTGATAATAATATAAGTAATAAGTATAATTATTACAGTTCTGGCGACAATAACGGCATTATATGGGTAACAATGCACGTTATATTGCTAACAGTATAAGTAGTAAGTATATTTATTACAGTTCTATCGATAATAACTGCATAATATGGGTAATAATGCATGTTATATTGATGATAATAAAAGTAATACGTATATTTATTATAGTTCTAGCGATAATAACTGCATAGTATGGGTAATAATGCATGTTATATTGTTAATAATATAAGTAATAAGTATAATTATTACAGTTCTAGCGATAATAACTGCATTATATGGGTAATAATGCACGTTATATTGCTAACAATATAAGTAATAAGTATAATTATTACAGTTCCAGCGATAATAACTGCATTATATGGGTAAACATGCATGTTATATTGATAATATTGGGAGTAATAAGTATATTTATTATGGTTCTAGCGATAATAACTGCATAATATGGGTAATAATGCATGTTATATTGCTAACAATATAAGTAATAAGTATAATTATTACAGTTCTAGCGATAATAACTGCATTATATGGGTAAAAATGCATGTTATATTGATAATATTGGGAGTAATAAGTATATTTATTATGGTTCTAGCGATAATAACCGCATAATATGGGTAATAATGCATGTTATATTGCTAACAATATAAGTAATAAGTATAATTATTACAGTTCTAGCGATAATAACTGCATTATATGGGTAAAAATGCATGTTATATTGATAATATTGGGTGTAATAAGTATATTTATTATGGTTCTAGCGATAATAACTGCATAATATGGGTAATAATGCATGTTATATTGATAATAATCTAAGTAATAAGTATAATTATTACAGTTGTGGCGATAATAACTGCATTATATGGGTAATAATGCATGTTATATTGATGATAATGAAAGTAATACGAATATTTATTATAGTTCTAGCGATAATAACTGCATAATATGGGTAATAATGCATGTTATATTGAGAATAATATAAGTTATAAGTATAATTATTACAGTTCTGGCGATAATAACTGCATATTATGGGTAATAATGCACGTTATATTGCTAAGAGTATAAGTAATAAGTATAATTATTACAGTTCTAGCGATAATACCTCCATTATATGGGTAATAATGCATGTTATATTGATAATGATATAAGTAATAAGTATAATTATTACAGTTCTAGCGATAATAACTGCATTATATGGGTAATAATGCATGTTATCTTGATAATAATATAAGTAATAAGTATAATTATTACAGTTCTAGCGATAATAACTGCATTATATGGGTAATAATGCACGTTATATTGCTAGTAGTATAAGTAATAAGTATAATTATTACAGTTCTAGCGATAATAACTGCATGATATGGGTAATAATGCACGTTATATTGCTAATAATATAAGTAATGAGTACAATTATTACAGTTCTAGCGATAATAACTGCATTATATGGGTAATAATGCACGTTATATTGCTAATAATATAAGTAATAAGTATAATTATTACAGTTCTAGCGATAATAACTGCATTATATGGGTAATAATGCATGTTACATTGATAATATTGGGAGTAATAAGTGTATTTATTATAGTTCTAGCGATAATAACTGCATAATATGGGTAATAATGCATGTTATATTGATATTAATATAAGTAATAAGTATAATTATTATAGTTCTAGCAATAATACCTCCATTATATGGGTAATAATGCATGTTATATTGATGATAATGAAAGTGATACGTATATTTATTATAGCTCTTGCGATAATAACTGCATCTTATGGGTAATAATGCATGTTATATTGAGAATAATATAAGTAATAAGTATAATTATTACAGTTCTGGCGATAATAACTGCATTATATGGGTAACAATGCACGTTATATTGCTAATAGTATAAGTAATAAGTTTAATTATTACAGTTCTAGCAATAATACCTCCATTATATGGGTAATAATGCATGTTATATTGATATTAATATAAGTAATAAGTATAATTATTACAGTTCTAGCGATAATAACTGCATAATATGGGAAATAATGCATGTTATATTGATGATAATAAAAGTAATACGTATATTTATTATAGTTCTAGCGATAATAACTTCATAATATGGGTAATAATGCATGTTATATTGAGAATAATATAAGTAATAAGTATAATTATTACAGTTCTGGCGATAATAACTGCAGTATATGGGTAATAATGCACGTTATATTGCTAACAATATAAGTAATAAGTATAATTATTACAGTTCTAGCGATAATAACTGCATTATATGGGTAAAAATGCACGTTATATTGCTAACAATATAAGTAATAAGTATAATTATTACAGTTCTAGCGATAATAACTGCATTATATGGGTAAAAATGCATGTTATATTGATAATATTGGGAGTAATAAGTATATTTATTATGGTTCTAGCGATAATAACTGCATAATATGGGTAATAATGCATGTTATATTGCTAACAATATAAGTAATAAGTATAATTATTACAGTTCTAGCGATAATAACTGCATTATATGGGTAAAAATGCATGTTATATTGATAATATTGGGAGTAATAAGTATATTTATTATGGTTCTAGCGATAATAACCGCATAATATGGGTAATAATGCATGTTATATTGCTAACAATATAAGTAATAAGTATAATTATTACAGTTCTAGCGATAATAACTGCATTATATGGGTAAAAATGCATGTTATATTGATAATATTGGGAGTAATAAGTATATTTATTATGGTTCTAGCGATAATAACTGCATAATATGGGTAATAATGCATGTTATATTGATAATAATCTAAGTAATATGCATAATTATTACAGTTCTAGCGATAATAACTGCATTATATGGGTAATAATGCACGTTATATTGCTAACAATATAAGTAATAAGTATAATTATTACAGTTCTAGCGATAATAACTGCATTATATGGGTAAAAATGCGTGTTATATTGATAATATTGGGAGTAATAAGTATATTTATTATGCTTCTAGCGATAATAACTGCATAATATGGGTAATAATGCATGTTATATTGATGATAATGAAAGTGATACGTATATTTATTATAGTTCTTGCGATAATAACTGCATCATATGGGTAATAATGCATGTTATATTGAGAATAATATAAGCAATAAGTATAATAATTACAGTTCTGGCGATAATAACTGCATTATATGGGTAACAATGCACGTTATATTGATAATAGTATAAGTAATAAGTATAATTATTACAGTTCTAGCGATAATAACTGCATTATATGGGTAATAATGCACGTTATATTGCTAATAATATAAGTAATAAGTATAATTATTACAGTTCTAGCGATAATAACTGCATTATATGGGTAATAATGCACGTTATATTGCTAACAATATAAGTAATAAGTATAATTATTACAGTTCTAGCGACAATAACTGCATTATATGGGTAGTAATGCATGTTATATTGATAATATTGGGAGTAATAAGTATATTTATTATGGTTCTAGAGATAATAACTGCATAATATGGGTAATAATGCATGTTATATTGATAATAATATAAGTAATAAGTATAATTATTACAGTTCTATCGATAATAACTGCATAATATGGGTAATAATGCACGTTATATTGCTAATAATATAAGTAATGAGTACAATTATTACAGTTCTAGCGATAATAACTGCATTATATGGGTAATAATGCACGTTATATTGCCAATAATATAAGTAACAAGTATAATTATTACAGTTCTAGCGATAATAACTGCATTATATGGGTAATAATGTATGTTACATTGATAATATTGGGAGTAATAAGTGTATTTATTATAGTTCTAGCGATAATAACTGCATAATATGGGTAATAATGCATGTTATATTGATAATAATATAAGTAATAAGTATAATTATTACAGTTCTAGCAATAATACCTCCATTATATGGGTAATAATGCATGTTATATTGATGATAATGAAAGTGATACGTATATTTATTATAGTTCTTGCGATAATAACTGCATCATATGGGTAATAATGCATGTTATATTGAGAATAATATAAGTAATAAGTATAATAATTACAGTTCTGGCGATAATAACTGCATTATATGGGTAACAATGCACGTTATATTGATAATAGTATAAGTAATAAGTATAATTATTACAGTTCTAGCGATAATAACTGCATTATATGGGTAATAATGCACGTTATATTGCTAATAATATAAGTAATAAGTATAATTATTACAGTTCTAGCGATAATAACTGCATTATATGGGTAATAATGCACGTTATATTGCTAACAATATAAGTAATAAGTATAATTATTACAGTTCTAGCGATAATAACTGCATTATATGGGTAAAAATGCATGTTATATTGATAATATTGGGAGTAATAAGTATATTTATTATGGTTCTAGCGATAATAACTGCATAATATGGGTAATAATGCATGTTATATTGATAATAATATAAGTAATGAGTACAATTATTACAGTTCCAGCGATAATAACTGCATTATATGGGTAATAATGCATGTTATATTGATAATAATATAAGTAATAAGTATAATTATTACAGTTCTGGCGACAATAACGGCATTATATGGGTAACAATGCACGTTATATTGCTAACAGTATAAGTAGTAAGTATATTTATTACAGTTCTATCGATAATAACTGCATAATATGGGTAATAATGCATGTTATATTGATGATAATAAAAGTAATACGTATATTTATTATAGTTCTAGCGATAATAACTGCATAATATGGGTAATAATGCATGTTATATTGTTAATAATATAAGTAATAAGTATAATTATTACAGTTCTAGCGATAATAACTGCATTATATGGGTAATAATGCACGTTATATTGCTAACAATATAAGTAATAAGTATAATTATTACAGTTCTAGCGATAATAACTGCATTATATGGGTAAAAATGCATGTTATATTGATAATATTGGGAGTAATAAGTATATTTATTATGGTTCTAGCGATAATAACTGCATAATATGGGTAATAATGCATGTTATATTGCTAACAATATAAGTAATAAGTATAATTATTACAGTTCTAGCGATAATAACTGCATTATATGGGTAAAAATGCATGTTATATTGATAATATTGGGAGTAATAAGTATATTTATTATGGTTCTAGCGATAATAACCGCATAATATGGGTAATAATGCATGTTATATTGCTAACAATATAAGTAATAAGTATAATTATTACAGTTCTAGCGATAATAACTGCATTATATGGGTAAAAATGCATGTTATATTGATAATATTGGGAGTAATAAGTATATTTATTATGGTTCTAGCGATAATAACTGCATAATATGGGTAATAATGCATGTTATATTGATAATAATCTAAGTAATATGCATAATTATTACAGTTCTAGCGATAATAACTGCATTATATGGGTAATAATGCACGTTATATTGCTAACAATATAAGTAATAAGTATAATTATTACAGTTCTAGCGATAATAACTGCATTATATGGGTAAAAATGCGTGTTATATTGATAATATTGAGAGTAATAAGTATATTTATTATGCTTCTAGCGATAATAACTGCATAATATGGGTAATAATGCATGTTATATTGATGATAATGAAAGTGATACGTATATTTATTATAGTTCTTGCGATAATAACTGCATCATATGGGTAATAATGCATGTTATATTGAGAATAATATAAGTAATAAGTATAATAATTACAGTTCTGGCGATAATAACTGCATTTATTGGGTAACAATGCACGTTATATTGATAATAGTATAAGTAATAAGTATAATTATTACAGTTCTAGCGATAATAACTGCATTATATGGGTAATAATGCACGTTATATTGCTAATAATATAAGTAATAAGTATAATTATTACAGTTCTAGCGATAATAACTGCATTATATGGGTAATAATGCACGTTATATTGCTAACAATATAAGTAATAAGTATAATTATTACAGTTCTAGCGACAATAACTGCATTATATGGGTAGTAATGCATGTTATATTGATAATATTGGGAGTAATAAGTATATTTATTATGGTTCTAGAGATAATAACTGCATAATATGGGTAATAATGCATGTTATATTGATAATAATATAAGTAATAAGTATAATTATTACAGTTCTATCGATAATAACTGCATAATATGGGTAATAATGCACGTTATATTGCTAATAATATAAGTAATGAGTACAATTATTACAGTTCTAGCGATAATAACTGCATTATATGGGTAATAATGCACGTTATATTGCCAATAATATAAGTAACAAGTATAATTATTACAGTTCTAGCGATAATAACTGCATTATATGGGTAATAATGCATGTTACATTGATAATATTGGGAGTAATAAGTGTATTTATTATAGTTCTAGCGATAATAACTGCATAATATGGGTAATAATGCATGTTATATTGATAATAATATAAGTAATAAGTATAATTATTACAGTTCTAGCAATAATACCTCCATTATATGGGTAATAATGCATGTTATATTGATGATAATGAAAGTGATACGTATATTTATTATAGTTCTTGCGATAATAACTGCATCATATGGGTAATAATGCATGTTATATTGAGAATAATATAAGTAATAAGTATAATAATTACAGTTCTGGCGATAATAACTGCATTATATGGGTAACAATGCACGTTATATTGATAATAGTATAAGTAATAAGTATAATTATTACAGTTCTAGCGATAATAACTGCATTATATGGGTAATAATGCACGTTATATTGCTAATAATATAAGTAATAAGTATAATTATTACAGTTCTAGCGATAATAACTGCATTATATGGGTAATAATGCATGTTATATTGATAATAATATAAGTAATAAGTATAATTATTACAGTTCTAGCGATAATAACTGCATTATATGGGTAAAAATGCATGTTATATTGATAATATTGGGAGTAATAAGTATATTTATTATGGTTCTAGAGATAATAACTGCATAATATGGGTAATAATGCATGTTATATTGATAATAATATAAGTAATAAGTATAATTATTACAGTTCTAGCGATAATACCTCCATTATATGGGTAATAATGCATGTTATATTGATGATAATGAAAGTAATACGTATATTTATTATAGTTCTAGCGATAATAACTGCATAATATGGGTAATAATGCATGTTATATTGAGAATAATATAAGTAATAAGTATAATTATTACAGTTCTGGCGATAATAACTGCATTATATGGGTAATAATGCACGTTATATTGCTAATAGTATAAGTAATAAGTATAATTATTACAGTTCTTGCGATAATACCTCCATTATATGGGTAATAATGCATGTTATATTGATGATAATGAAAGTAATACGTATATTTATTATAGTTCTAGCGATAATAACTGCATAATATGGGTAATAATGCATGTTATATTGAGAATAATATAAGTAATAAGTATAATTATTACAGTTCTAGCGATAATAACTGCATTATATGGGTAATAACGCATGTTATATTGATAATAATCTAAGTAATAAGTATAATTATTACAGTTCTAGCGATAATAACTGCATTATATGGGTAATAATGCACGTTATATTGCTAACAATATAAGTAATAAGTATAATTATTACAGTTCTAGCGATAATAACTGCATTATATGGGTAAAAATGCATGTTATATTGATAATATTGGGAGTAATAAGTATATTTATTATGGTTCTAGAGATAATAACTGCATAATATGGGTAATAATGCATGTTATATTGATAATAATCTAAGTAATAAGTATAATTATTACAGTTGTAACGATAATACCTCCATTATATGGGTAATAATGCATGTTATATTGATGATAATGAAAGTAATACGAATATTTATTATAGTTCTAGCGATAATAACTGCATAATATGGGTAATAATGCATGTTATATTGAGAATAATATAAGTCATAAGTATAATTATTACAGTTCTGGCGATAATAACTGCATATTATGGGTAATAATGCACGTTATATTGCTAATAGTATAAGTAATTAGTATATTTATTACAGTTCTAGCGATAATACCTCCATTATATGGGTAATAATGCATGTTATATTGATAATGATATAAGTAATAAGTATAATTATTACAGTTCTAGCGATAATAACTGCATAATATGGGTAATAATGCACGTTATATTGCTAATAATATAAGTAATGAGTACAATTATTACAGTTCTAGCGATAATAACTGCATTATATGGGTAATAATGCACGTTATATTGCTAACAATATAAGTAATAAGTATAATTATTACAGTTCTAGCGATAATAACTGCATTATATGGGTAAAAATGCATGTTATATTGATAATATTGGGAGTAATAAGTATATTTATTATGGTTCTAGCGATAATAACTGCATAATATGGGTAACAATGCATGTTATATTGAGAATAATATAAGTAATAAGTATAATTATTACAGTTCTGGCGACAATAACTGCATTATGTGGGTAACAATGCACGTTATATTGCTAATAGTATAAGTAATTAGTATATTTATTACAGTTCTAGCGATAATAACTGCATTATATGGGTAATAATGCATGTTATATTGATGATAATGAAAGTAATACGAATATTTATTATAGTTCTAGCGATAATAACTGCATAATATGGGTAATAATGCATGTTATATTGAGAATAATATAAGTTATAAGTATAATTATTACAGTTCTGGCGATAATAACTGCATATTATGGGTAATAATGCACGTTATATTGCTAAGAGTATAAGTAATAAGTATAATTATTACAGTTCTAGCGATAATACCTCCATTATATGGGTAATAATGCATGTTATATTGATAATGATATAAGTAATAAGTATAATTATTACAGTTCTAGCGATAATAACTGCATTATATGGGTAATAATGCATGTTATCTTGATAATAATATAAGTAATAAGTATAATTATTACAGTTCTAGCGATAATAACTGCATTATATGGGTAATAATGCACGTTATATTGCTAGTAGTATAAGTAATAAGTATAATTATTACAGTTCTAGCGATAATAACTGCATGATATGGGTAATAATGCACGTTATATTGCTAATAATATAAGTAATGAGTACAATTATTACAGTTCTAGCGATAATAACTGCATTATATGGGTAATAATGCATGTTACATTGATAATATTGGGAGTAATAAGTGTATTTATTATAGTTCTAGCGATAATAACTGCATAATATGGGTAATAATGCATGTTATATTGATATTAATATAAGTAATAAGTATAATTATTATAGTTCTAGCAATAATACCTCCATTATATGGGTAATAATGCATGTTATATTGATGATAATGAAAGTGATACGTATATTTATTATAGCTCTTGCGACAATAACTGCATCATATGGGTAATAATGCATGTTATATTGATAATAATCTAAGTAATAAGTATAATTATTACAGTTCTAGCGATAATAACTGCATTATATGGGTAATAATGCATGTTATATTGATAATAATATAAGTAATAAGTATAATTATTACAGTTCTAGCGATAATAACTGCATTATATGGGTAATAACGCATGTTATATTGATAATAATCTAAGTAATAAGCATAATTATTACAGTTCTAGCGATAATACCTCCATTATATGGGTAATAATGCATGTTATATTGATAATAGTATAAGTAATAAGTATAATTATTATAGTTCTAGCAATAATACCTCCATTATATGGGTAATAATGCATGTTATATTGATGATAATGAAAGTGATACGTATATTTATTATAGCTCTTGCGACAATAACTGCATCATATGGGTAATAATGCATGTTATATTGATAATAATCTAAGTAATAAGTATAATTATTACAGTTCTAGCGATAATAACTGCATTATATGGGTAATAATGCATGTTATATTGATAATAATATAAGTAATAAGTATAATTATTACAGTTCTGGCGATAATAACTGCATTATATGGGTAATAATGCATGTTATATTGATGATAATGAAAGTAATACGAATATTTATTATAGTTCTAGCGATAATAACTGCATAATATGGGTAATAATGCATGTTATATTGAGAATAATATAAGTTATAAGTATAATTATTACAGTTCTAGCGATAATACCTCCATTATATGGGTAATAATGCATGTTATATTGATAATAGTATAAGTAGTAAGTATAATTATTATAGTTCTAGCAATAATACCTCCATTATATGGGTAATAATGCATGTTATATTGATGATAATGAAAGTGATACGTATATTTATTATAGCTCTTGCGACAATAACTGCATCATATGGGTAATAATGCATGTTATATTGATAATAATCTAAGTAATAAGTATAATTATTACAGTTCTAGCGATAATAACTGCATTATATGGGTAATAATGCATGTTATATTGATAATAATATAAGTAATAAGTATAATTATTACAGTTCTAGCGATAATAACTGCATTATATGGGTAATAACGCATGTTATATTGATAATAATCTAAGTAATAAGCATAATTATTACAGTTCTAGCGATAATAACTGCATTATATGGGTAATAATGCACGTTATATTGCTAACAATATAAGTAATAAGTATAATTATTACAGTTCTAGCGATAATAACTGCATTATATGGGTAATAATGCATGTTATATTGATAATAATAAAAGTAACAAATATATTTATTACAGTTCTATCGATAATAACTGCATAATATGGGTAATAATGCATGTTATATTGATGATAATAAAAGTAATACGTATATTTATTATAGCTCTTGCGATAATAACTGCATCATATGGGTAATAATGCATGTTATATTGATAATAATCTAAGTAATAAGTATAATTATTACAGTTCTAGCGATAATAACTGCATTATATGGGTAAAAATGCATGTTGTCTTGATAATATTGGGAGTAATAAGTATATTTATTATGGTTCTAGAGATAATAACTGCATAATATGGGTAATAATGCATGTTATATTGATAATAATATAAGTAATAAGTATAATTATTACAGTTCTAGCGATAATACCTCCATTATATGGGTAATAATGCATGTTATATTGATAATAGTATAAGTAATAAGTATAATTATTATAGTTCTAGCAATAATACCTCCATTATATGGGTAATAATGCATGTTATATTGATGATAATGAAAGTGATACGTATATTTATTATAGCTCTTGCGACAATAACTGCATCATATGGGTAATAATGCATGTTATATTGATAATAATATAAGTAATAAGTATAATTATTACAGTTCTATCGATAATAACTGCATAATATGGGTAATAATGCACGTTATATTGCTAATAATATAAGTAATGAGTACAATTATTACAGTTCTAGCGATAATAACTGCATTATATGGGTAATAATGCACGTTATATTGCCAATAATATAAGTAACAAGTATAATTATTACAGTTCTAGCGATAATAACTGCATTATATGGGTAATAATGCATGTTACATTGATAATATTGGGAGTAATAAGTGTATTTATTATAGTTCTAGCGATAATAACTGCATAATATGGGTAATAATGCATGTTATATTGATAATAATATAAGTAATAAGTATAATTATTACAGTTCTAGCAATAATACCTCCATTATATGGGTAATAATGCATGTTATATTGATGATAATGAAAGTGATACGTATATTTATTATAGTTCTTGCGATAATAACTGCATCATATGGGTAATAATGCATGTTATATTGAGAATAATATAAGTAATAAGTATAATAATTACAGTTCTGGCGATAATAACTGCATTATATGGGTAACAATGCACGTTATATTGATAATAGTATAAGTAATAAGTATAATTATTACAGTTCTAGCGATAATAACTGCATTATATGGGTAATAATGCACGTTATATTGCTAATAATATAAGTAATAAGTATAATTATTACAGTTCTAGCGATAATAACTGCATTATATGGGTAATAATGCACGTTATATTGCTAACAATATAAGTAATAAGTATAATTATTACAGTTCTAGCGATAATAACTGCATTATATGGGTAAAAATGCATGTTATATTGATAATATTGGGAGTAATAAGTATATTTATTATGGTTCTAGCGATAATAACTGCATAATATGGGTAATAATGCATGTTATATTGATAATAATATAGGTAATGAGTACAATTATTACAGTTCCAGCGATAATAACTGCATTATATGGGTAATAATGCATGTTATATTGATAATAATATAAGTAATAAGTATAATTATTACAGTTCTGGCGACAATAACGGCATTATATGGGTAACAATGCACGTTATATTGCTAACAGTATAAGTAGTAAGTATATTTATTACAGTTCTATCGATAATAACTGCATAATATGGGTAATAATGCATGTTATATTGATGATAATAAAAGTAATACGTATATTTATTATAGTTCTAGCGATAATAACTGCATAATATGGGTAATAATGCATGTTATATTGTTAATAATATAAGTAATAAGTATAATTATTACAGTTCTAGCGATAATAACTGCATTATATGGGTAATAATGCACGTTATATTGCTAACAATATAAGTAATAAGTATAATTATTACAGTTCTAGCGATAATAACTGCATTATATGGGTAAAAATGCATGTTATATTGATAATATTGGGAGTAATAAGTATATTTATTATGGTTCTAGCGATAATAACTGCATAATATGGGTAATAATGCATGTTATATTGCTAACAATATAAGTAATAAGTATAATTATTACAGTTCTAGCGATAATAACTGCATTATATGGGTAAAAATGCATGTTATATTGATAATATTGGGAGTAATAAGTATATTTATTATGGTTCTAGCGATAATAACCGCATAATATGGGTAATAATGCATGTTATATTGCTAACAATATAAGTAATAAGTATAATTATTACAGTTCTAGCGATAATAACTGCATTATATGGGTAAAAATGCATGTTATATTGATAATATTGGGAGTAATAAGTATATTTATTATGGTTCTAGCGATAATAACTGCATAATATGGGTAATAATGCATGTTATATTGATAATAATCTAAGTAATATGCATAATTATTACAGTTCTAGCGATAATAACTGCATTATATGGGTAATAATGCACGTTATATTGCTAACAATATAAGTAATAAGTATAATTATTACAGTTCTAGCGATAATAACTGCATTATATGGGTAAAAATGCGTGTTATATTGATAATATTGGGAGTAATAAGTATATTTATTATGCTTCTAGCGATAATAACTGCATAATATGGGTAATAATGCATGTTATATTGATGATAATGAAAGTGATACGTATATTTATTATAGTTCTTGCGATAATAACTGCATCATATGGGTAATAATGCATGTTATATTGAGAATAATATAAGTAATAAGTATAATAATTACAGTTCTGGCGATAATAACTGCATTATATGGGTAACAATGCACGTTATATTGATAATAGTATAAGTAATAAGTATAATTATTACAGTTCTAGCGATAATAACTGCATTATATGGGTAATAATGCACGTTATATTGCTAATAATATAAGTAATAAGTATAATTATTACAGTTCTAGCGATAATAACTGCATTATATGGGTAATAATGCACGTTATATTGCTAACAATATAAGTAATAAGTATAATTATTACAGTTCTAGCGACAATAACTGCATTATATGGGTAGTAATGCATGTTATATTGATAATATTGGGAGTAATAAGTATATTTATTATGGTTCTAGAGATAATAACTGCATAATATGGGTAATAATGCATGTTATATTGATAATAATATAAGTAATAAGTATAATTATTACAGTTCTATCGATAATAACTGCATAATATGGGTAATAATGCACGTTATATTGCTAATAATATAAGTAATGAGTACAATTATTACAGTTCTAGCGATAATAACTGCATTATATGGGTAATAATGCACGTTATATTGCCAATAATATAAGTAACAAGTATAATTATTACAGTTCTAGCGATAATAACTGCATTATATGGGTAATAATGCATGTTACATTGATAATATTGGGAGTAATAAGTGTATTTATTATAGTTCTAGCGATAATAACTGCATAATATGGGTAATAATGCATGTTATATTGATAATAATATAAGTAATAAGTATAATTATTACAGTTCTAGCAATAATACCTCCATTATATGGGTAATAATGCATGTTATATTGATGATAATGAAAGTGATACGTATATTTATTATAGTTCTTGCGATAATAACTGCATCATATGGGTAATAATGCATGTTATATTGAGAATAATATAAGTAATAAGTATAATAATTACAGTTCTGGCGATAATAACTGCATTATATGGGTAACAATGCACGTTATATTGATAATAGTATAAGTAATAAGTATAATTATTACAGTTCTAGCGATAATAACTGCATTATATGGGTAATAATGCACGTTATATTGCTAATAATATAAGTAATAAGTATAATTATTACAGTTCTAGCGATAATAACTGCATTATATGGGTAATAATGCATGTTATATTGATAATAATATAAGTAATAAGTATAATTATTACAGTTCTAGCGATAATAACTGCATTATATGGGTAAAAATGCATGTTATATTGATAATATTGGGAGTAATAAGTATATTTATTATGGTTCTAGAGATAATAACTGCATAATATGGGTAATAATGCATGTTATATTGATAATAATATAAGTAATAAGTATAATTATTACAGTTCTAGCGATAATACCTCCATTATATGGGTAATAATGCATGTTATATTGATGATAATGAAAGTAATACGTATATTTATTATAGTTCTAGCGATAATAACTGCATAATATGGGTAATAATGCATGTTATATTGAGAATAATATAAGTAATAAGTATAATTATTACAGTTCTGGCGATAATAACTGCATTATATGGGTAATAATGCACGTTATATTGCTAATAGTATAAGTAATAAGTATAATTATTACAGTTCTTGCGATAATACCTCCATTATATGGGTAATAATGCATGTTATATTGATGATAATGAAAGTAATACGTATATTTATTATAGTTCTAGCGATAATAACTGCATAATATGGGTAATAATGCATGTTATATTGAGAATAATATAAGTAATAAGTATAATTATTACAGTTCTAGCGATAATAACTGCATTATATGGGTAATAACGCATGTTATATTGATAATAATCTAAGTAATAAGTATAATTATTACAGTTCTAGCGATAATAACTGCATTATATGGGTAATAATGCACGTTATATTGCTAACAATATAAGTAATAAGTATAATTATTACAGTTCTAGCGATAATAACTGCATTATATGGGTAAAAATGCATGTTATATTGATAATATTGGGAGTAATAAGTATATTTATTATGGTTCTAGAGATAATAACTGCATAATATGGGTAATAATGCATGTTATATTGATAATAATCTAAGTAATAAGTATAATTATTACAGTTGTAACGATAATACCTCCATTATATGGGTAATAATGCATGTTATATTGATGATAATGAAAGTAATACGAATATTTATTATAGTTCTAGCGATAATAACTGCATAATATGGGTAATAATGCATGTTATATTGAGAATAATATAAGTTATAAGTATAATTATTACAGTTCTGGCGATAATAACTGCATATTATGGGTAATAATGCACGTTATATTGCTAATAGTATAAGTAATTAGTATATTTATTACAGTTCTAGCGATAATACCTCCATTATATGGGTAATAATGCATGTTATATTGATAATGATATAAGTAATAAGTATAATTATTACAGTTCTAGCGATAATAACTGCATAATATGGGTAATAATGCACGTTATATTGCTAATAATATAAGTAATGAGTACAATTATTACAGTTCTAGCGATAATAACTGCATTATATGGGTAATAATGCACGTTATATTGCTAACAATATAAGTAATAAGTATAATTATTACAGTTCTAGCGATAATAACTGCATTATATGGGTAAAAATGCATGTTATATTGATAATATTGGGAGTAATAAGTATATTTATTATGGTTCTAGCGATAATAACTGCATAATATGGGTAACAATGCATGTTATATTGAGAATAATATAAGTAATAAGTATAATTATTACAGTTCTGGCGACAATAACTGCATTATGTGGGTAACAATGCACGTTATATTGCTAATAGTATAAGTAATTAGTATATTTATTAGAGTTCTAGCGATAATAACTGCATTATATGGGTAATAATGCATGTTATATTGATGATAATGAAAGTAATACGAATATTTATTATAGTTCTAGCGATAATAACTGCATAATATGGGTAATAATGCATGTTATCTTGATAATAATATAAGTAATAAGTATAATTATTACAGTTCTAGCGATAATAACTGCATTATATGGGTAATAACGCATGTTATATTGATAATAATCTAAGTAATAAGCATAATTATTACAGTTCTAGCGATAATAACTGCATTATATGGGTAATAATGCACGTTATATTGCTAACAATATAAGTAATAAGTATAATTATTACAGTTCTAGCGATAATAACTGCATTATATGGGTAATAATGCATGTTATATTGATGATAATGAAAGTAATACGTATATTTATTATAGTTCTTGCGATAATAACTGCATAATATGGGTAATAATGCATGTTATATTGAGAATAATATAAGTTATAAGTATAATTATTACAGTTCTGGCGATAATAACTGCATATTATGGGTAATAATGCACGTTATATTGCTAAGAGTATAAGTAATAAGTATAATTATTACAGTTCTAGCGATAATAACTGCATTATATGGGTAATAATGCATGTTACATTGATAATATTGGGAGTAATAAGTGTATTTATTATAGTTCTAGCGATAATAACTGCATAATATGGGTAATAATGCATGTTATATTGATATTAATATAAGTAATAAGTATAATTATTATAGTTCTAGCAATAATACCTCCATTATATGGGTAATAATGCATGTTATATTGATGATAATGAAAGTGATACGTATATTTATTATAGCTCTTGCGACAATAACTGCATCATATGGGTAATAATGCATGTTATATTGATAATAATCTAAGTAATAAGTATAATTATTACAGTTCTAGCGATAATAACTGCATTATATGGGTAATAATGCATGTTATATTGATAATAATATAAGTAATAAGTATAATTATTACAGTTCTAGCGATAATAACTGCATTATATGGGTAATAACGCATGTTATATTGATAATAATCTAAGTAATAAGCATAATTATTACAGTTCTAGCGATAATACCTCCATTATATGGGTAATAATGCATGTTATATTGATAATAGTATAAGTAATAAGTATAATTATTATAGTTCTAGCAATAATACCTCCATTATATGGGTAATAATGCATGTTATATTGATGATAATGAAAGTGATACGTATATTTATTATAGCTCTTGCGACAATAACTGCATCATATGGGTAATAATGCATGTTATATTGATAATAATCTAAGTAATAAGTATAATTATTACAGTTCTAGCGATAATAACTGCATTATATGGGTAATAATGCATGTTATATTGATAATAATATAAGTAATAAGTATAATTATTACAGTTCTGGCGATAATAACTGCATTATATGGGTAATAATGCATGTTATATTGATGATAATGAAAGTAATACGAATATTTATTATAGTTCTAGCGATAATAACTGCATAATATGGGTAATAATGCATGTTATATTGAGAATAATATAAGTTATAAGTATAATTATTACAGTTCTAGCGATAATACCTCCATTATATGGGTAATAATGCATGTTATATTGATAATAGTATAAGTAGTAAGTATAATTATTATAGTTCTAGCAATAATACCTCCATTATATGGGTAATAATGCATGTTATATTGATGATAATGAAAGTGATACGTATATTTATTATAGCTCTTGCGACAATAACTGCATCATATGGGTAATAATGCATGTTATATTGATAATAATCTAAGTAATAAGTATAATTATTACAGTTCTAGCGATAATAACTGCATTATATGGGTAATAATGCATGTTATATTGATAATAATATAAGTAATAAGTATAATTATTACAGTTCTAGCGATAATAACTGCATTATATGGGTAATAACGCATGTTATATTGATAATAATCTAAGTAATAAGCATAATTATTACAGTTCTAGCGATAATAACTGCATTATATGGGTAATAATGCACGTTATATTGCTAACAATATAAGTAATAAGTATAATTATTACAGTTCTAGCGATAATAACTGCATTATATGGGTAATAATGCATGTTATATTGATGATAATGAAAGTAATACGTATATTTATTATAGTTCTTGCGATAATAACTGCATAATATGGGTAACAATGCATGTTATATTGAGAATAATATAAGTAATAAGTATAATTATTACAGTTCTGGCGACAATAACTGCATTATATGGGTAACAATGCACGTTATATTGCTAATAGTATAAGTAATTAGTATATTTATTACAGTTCTAGCGATAATAACTGCATTATATGGGTAATAATGCATGTTATATTGATAATATCGGGAGTAATAAGTATAATTATTATATTTGTAGCGATAATAATAGTAAAATATGGCAAATAGTGCATGTTATATTGATAATAATAAAAGTAACAAATATATTTATTACAGTTCTATCGATAATAACTGCATAATATGGGTAATAATGCATGTTATATTGATGATAATAAAAGTAATACGTATATTTATTATAGCTCTTGCGATAATAACTGCATCATATGGGTAATAATGCATGTTATATTGATAATAATCTAAGTAATAAGTATAATTATTACAGTTCTAGCGATAATAACTGCATTATATGGGTAAAAATGCATGTTGTCTTGATAATATTGGGAGTAATAAGTATATTTATTATGGTTCTAGAGATAATAACTGCATAATATGGGTAATAATGCATGTTATATTGATAATAATATAAGTAATAAGTATAATTATTACAGTTCTAGCGATAATACCTCCATTATATGGGTAATAATGCATGTTATATTGATAATAGTCTAAGTAATAAGTATAATTATTATAGTTCTAGCAATAATACCTCCATTATATGGGTAATAATGCATGTTATATTGATGATAATGAAAGTGATACGTATATTTATTATAGCTCTTGCGACAATAACTGCATCATATGGGTAATAATGCATGTTATATTGATAATAATCTAAGTAATAAGTATAATTATTACAGTTCTAGCGATAATAACTGCATTATATGGGTAATAATGCATGTTATATTGATAATAATATAAGTAATAAGTATAATTATTACAGTTCTATCGATAATAACTGCATAATATGGGTAATAATGCATGTTATATTGATGATAATGAAAGTAATACGAATATTTATTATAGTTCTAGCGATAATAACTGCATAATATGGGTAATAATGCATGTTATATTGAGAATAATATAAGTTATAAGTATAATTATTACAGTTCTAGCGATAATACCTCCATTATATGGGTAATACTGCATGTTATATTGATGATAATGAAAGTGATACGTATATTTATTATAGCTCTTGCGACAATAACTGCATCATATGGGTAATAATGCATGTTATATTGATAATAATCTAAGTAATAAGTATAATTATTACAGTTCTAGCGATAATAACTGCATTATATGGGTAATAACGCATGTTATATTGATAATAATCTAAGTAATAAGTATAATTATTACAGTTCTAGCGATAATAACTGCATTATATGGGTAATAATGCACGTTATATTGCTAACAATGTAAGTAATAAGTATAATTATTACAGTTCTAGCGATAATAACTGCATTATATGGGTAAAAATGCATGTTATATTGATAATATTGGGAGTAATAAGTATATTTATTATGGTTCTAGCGATAATAACTGCATAATATGGGTAATAATGCATGTTATATTGATAATAATCTAAGTAATAAGTATAATTATTACAGTTGTGGCGATAATAACTGCATTATATGGGTAATAATGCATGTTATATTGATGATAATGAAAGTAATACGAATATTTATTATAGTTCTAGCGATAATAACTGCATAATATGGGTAATAATGCATGTTATATTGAGAATAATATAAGTTATAAGTATAATTATTACAGTTCTGGCGATAATAACTGCATATTATGGGTAATAATGCACGTTATATTGCTAAGAGTATAAGTAATAAGTATAATTATTACAGTTCTAGCGATAATTCCTCCATTATATGGGTAATAATGCATGTTATATTGATAATGATATAAGTAATAAGTATAATTATTACAGTTCTAGCGATAATAACTGCATTATATGGGTAATAATGCATGTTATCTTGATAATAATATAAGTAATAAGTATAATTATTACAGTTCTAGCGATAATAACTGCATTATATGGGTAATAATGCACGTTATATTGCTAGTAGTATAAGTAATAAGTATAATTATTACAGTTCTAGCGATAATAACTGCATGATATGGGTAATAATGCACGTTATATTGCTAATAATATAAGTAATGAGTACAATTATTACAGTTCTAGCGATAATAACTGCATTATATGGGTAATAATGCATGTTACATTGATAATATTGGGAGTAATAAGTGTATTTATTATAGTTCTAGCGATAATAACTGCATAATATGGGTAATAATGCATGTTATATTGATATTAATATAAGTAATAAGTATAATTATTATAGTTCTAGCAATAATACCTCCATTATATGGGTAATAATGCATGTTATATTGATGATAATGAAAGTGATACGTATATTTATTATAGCTCTTGCGACAATAACTGCATCATATGGGTAATAATGCATGTTATATTGATAATAATCTAAGTAATAAGTATAATTATTACAGTTCTAGCGATAATAACTGCATTATATGGGTAATAATGCATGTTATATTGATAATAATATAAGTAATAAGTATAATTATTACAGTTCTATCGATAATAACTGCATAATATGGGTAATACTGCATGTTATATTGATGATAATGAAAGTGATACGTATATTTATTATAGCTCTTGCGACAATAACTGCATCATATGGGTAATAATGCATGTTATATTGATAATAATCTAAGTAATAAGTATAATTATTACAGTTCTAGCGATAATAACTGCATTATATGGGTAATAACGCATGTTATATTGATAATAATCTAAGTAATAAGTATAATTATTACAGTTGTGGCGATAATAACTGCATTATATGGGTAATAATGCATGTTATATTGATGATAATGAAAGTAATACGAATATTTATTATAGTTCTAGCGATAATAACTGCATAATATGGGTAATAATGCATGTTATATGGAGAATAATATAAGTTATAAGTATAATTATTACAGTTCTGGCGATAATAACTGCATTATATGGGTAAAAATGCATGTTATATTGATAATATTGGGAGTAATAAGTATATTTATTATGGTTCTAGCGATAATAACTGCATAATATGGGTAATAATGCATGTTATATTGATAATAATCTAAGTAATAAGTATAATTATTACAGTTGTGGCGATAATAACTGCATTATATGGGTAATAATGCATGTTATATTGATGATAATGAAAGTAATACGAATATTTATTATAGTTCTAGCGATAATAACTGCATAATATGGGTAATAATGCATGTTATATTGAGAATAATATAAGTTATAAGTATAATTATTACAGTTCTGGCGATAATAACTGCATATTATGGGTAATAATGCACGTTATATTGCTAAGAGTATAAGTAATAAGTATAATTATTACAGTTCTAGCGATAATACCTCCATTATATGGGTAATAATGCATGTTATATTGATAATGATATAAGTAATAAGTATAATCATTACAGTTCTAGCGATAATAACTGCATTATATGGGTAATAATGCATGTTATCTTGATAATAATATAAGTAATAAGTATAATTATTACAGTTCTAGCGATAATAACTGCATTATATGGGTAATAATGCACGTTATATTGCTAGTAGTATAAGTAATAAGTATAATTATTACAGTTCTAGCGATAATAACTGCATGATATGGGTAATAATGCACGTTATATTGCTAATAATATAAGTAATGAGTACAATTATTACAGTTCTAGCGATAATAACTGCATTATATGGGTAATAATGCACGTTATATTGCTAATAATATAAGTAATAAGTATAATTATTACAGTTCTAGCGATAATAACTACATTATATGGGTAATAATGCATGTTACATTGATAATATTGGGAGTAATAAGTGTATTTATTATAGTTCTAGCGATAATAACTGCATAATATGGGTAATAATGCATGTTATATTGATATTAATATAAGTAATAAGTATAATTATTATAGTTCTAGCAATAATACCTCCATTATATGGGTAATAATGCATGTTATATTGATGATAATGAAAGTGATACGTATATTTATTATAGCTCTTGCGATAATAACTGCATCTTATGGGTAATAATGCATGTTATATTGAGAATAATATAAGTTATAAGTATAATTATTACAGTTCTGGCGATAATAACTGCATATTATGGGTAATAATGCACGTTATATTGCTAAGAGTATAAGTAATAAGTATAATTATTACAGTTCTAGCGATAATACCTCCATTATATGGGTAATAATGCATGTTATATTGATAATGATATAAGTAATAAGTATAATTATTACAGTTCTAGCGATAATAACTGCATTATATGGGTAATAATGCATGTTATCTTGATAATAATATAAGTAATAAGTATAATTATTACAGTTCTAGCGATAATAACTGCATTATATGGGTAATAATGCACGTTATATTGCTAGTAGTATAAGTAATAAGTATAATTATTACAGTTCTAGCGATAATAACTGCATGATATGGGTAATAATGCACGTTATATTGCTAATAATATAAGTAATGAGTACAATTATTACAGTTCTAGCGATAATAACTGCATTATATGGGTAATAATGCATGTTACATTGATAATATTGGGAGTAATAAGTGTATTTATTATAGTTCTAGCGATAATAACTGCATAATATGGGTAATAATGCATGTTATATTGATATTAATATAAGTAATAAGTATAATTATTATAGTTCTAGCAATAATACCTCCATTATATGGGTAATAATGCATGTTATATTGATGATAATGAAAGTGATACGTATATTTATTATAGCTCTTGCGACAATAACTGCATCATATGGGTAATAATGCATGTTATATTGATAATAATCTAAGTAATAAGTATAATTATTACAGTTCTAGCGATAATAACTGCATTATATGGGTAATAACGCATGTTATATTGATAATAATCTAAGTAATAAGTATAATTATTACAGTTGTGGCGATAATAACTGCATTATATGGGTAATAATGCATGTTATATTGATGATAATGAAAGTAATACGAATATTTATTATAGTTCTAGCGATAATAACTGCATAATATGGGTAATAATGCATGTTATATTGAGAATAATATAAGTTATAAGTATAATTATTACAGTTCTGGCGATAATAACTGCATTATATGGGTAAAAATGCATGTTATATTGATAATATTGGGAGTAATAAGTATATTTATTATGGTTCTAGCGATAATAACTGCATAATATGGGTAATAATGCATGTTATATTGATAATAATCTAAGTAATATGTATAATTATTACAGTTGTGGCGATAATAACTGCATTATATGGGTAATAATGCATGTTATATTGATGATAATGAAAGTAATACGAATATTTATTATAGTTCTAGCGATAATAACTGCATAATATGGGTAATAATGCATGTTATATTGAGAATAATATAAGTTATAAGTATAATTATTACAGTTCTGGCGATAATAACTGCATATTATGGGTAATAATGCACGTTATATTGCTAAGAGTATAAGTAATAAGTATAATTATTACAGTTCTAGCGATAATACCTCCATTATATGGGTAATAATGCATGTTATATTGATAATGATATAAGTAATAAGTATAATCATTACAGTTCTAGCGATAATAACTGCATTATATGGGTAATAATGCATGTTATCTTGATAATAATATAAGTAATAAGTATAATTATTACAGTTCTAGCGATAATAACTGCATTATATGGGTAATAATGCACGTTATATTGCTAGTAGTATAAGTAATAAGTATAATTATTACAGTTCTAGCGATAATAACTGCATGATATGGGTAATAATGCACGTTATATTGCTAATAATATAAGTAATGAGTACAATTATTACAGTTCTAGCGATAATAACTGCATTATATGGGTAATAATGCACGTTATATTGCTAATAATATAAGTAATAAGTATAATTATTACAGTTCTAGCGATAATAACTACATTATATGGGTAATAATGCATGTTACATTGATAATATTGGGAGTAATAAGTGTATTTATTATAGTTCTAGCGATAATAACTGCATAATATGGGTAATAATGCATGTTATATTGATATTAATATAAGTAATAAGTATAATTATTATAGTTCTAGCAATAATACCTCCATTATATGGGTAATAATGCATGTTATATTGATGATAATGAAAGTGATACGTATATTTATTATAGCTCTTGCGATAATAACTGCATCTTATGGGTAATAATGCATGTTATATTGAGAATAATATAAGTAATAAGTATAATTATTACAGTTCTGGCGATAATAACTGCATTATATGGGTAACAATGCACGTTATATTGCTAATAGTATAAGTAATAAGTTTAATTATTACAGTTCTAGCAATAATACCTCCATTATATGGGTAATAATGCATGTTATATTGATATTAATATAAGTAATAAGTATAATTATTACAGTTCTAGCGATAATAACTGCATAATATGGGAAATAATGCATGTTATATTGATGATAATAAAAGTAATACGTATATTTATTATAGTTCTAGCGATAATAACTTCATAATATGGGTAATAATGCATGTTATATTGAGAATAATATAAGTAATAAGTATAATTATTACAGTTCTGGCGATAATAACTGCAGTATATGGGTAATAATGCACGTTATATTGCTAACAATATAAGTAATAAGTATAATTATTACAGTTCTAGCGATAATAACTGCATTATATGGGTAAAAATGCACGTTATATTGCTAACAATATAAGTAATAAGTATAATTATTACAGTTCTAGCGATAATAACTGCATTATATGGGTAAAAATGCATGTTATATTGATAATATTGGGAGTAATAAGTATATTTATTATGGTTCTAGCGATAATAACTGCATAATATGGGTAATAATGCATGTTATATTGATAATAATCTAAGTAATAAGTATAATTATTACAGTTCTGGCGATAATAACTGCATTATATGGGTAATAATGCATGTTATATTGATGATAATGAAAGTAATACGAATATTTATTATAGTTCTAGCGATAATAACTGCATAATATGGGTAATAATGCATGTTATATTGAGAATAATATAAGTTATAAGTATAATTATTACAGTTCTGGCGATAATAACTGCATCTTATGGGTAATAATGCATGTTATATTGAGAATAATATAAGTAATAAGTATAATTATTACAGTTCTGGCGATAATAACTGCATTATATGGGTAACAATGCACGTTATATTGCTAATAGTATAAGTAATAAGTATAATTATTACAGTTCTAGCAATAATACCTCCATTATATGGGTAATAATGCATGTTATATTGATAATAATCTAAGTAATAAGTATAATTATTACAGTTCTAGCGATAATAACTGCATTATATGGGTAATAACGCATGTTATATTGATAATAATCTAAGTAATAAGTATAATTATTACAGTTCTAGCGATAATAACTGCATTATATGGGTAATAATGCACGTTATATTGCTAACAATATAAGTAATAAGTATAATTATTACAGTTCTAGCGATAATAACTGCATTATATGGGTAAAAATGCATGTTATATTGATAATATTGGGAGTAATAAGTATATTTATTATGGTTCTAGCGATAATAACTGCATAATATGGGTAATAATGCATGTTATATTGATAATAATATAAGTAATGAGTACAATTATTACAGTTCCAGCGATAATAACTGCATTATATGGGTAATAATGCATGTTATATTGATAATAATATAAGTAATAAGTATAATTATTACAGTTCTGGCGACAATAACGGCATTATATGGGTAACAATGCACGTTATATTGCTAACAGTATAAGTAGTAAGTATATTTATTACAGTTCTATCGATAATAACTGCATAATATGGGTAATAATGCATGTTATATTGATGATAATAAAAGTAATACGTATATTTATTATAGTTCTAGCGATAATAACTGCATAATATGGGTAATAATGCATGTTATATTGTTAATAATATAAGTAATAAGTATAATTATTACAGTTCTAGCGATAATAACTGCATTATATGGGTAATAATGCACGTTATATTGCTAACAATATAAGTAATAAGTATAATTATTACAGTTCTAGCGATAATAACTGCATTATATGGGTAAAAATGCATGTTATATTGATAATATTGGGAGTAATAAGTATATTTATTATGGTTCTAGCGATAATAACTGCATAATATGGGTAATAATGCATGTTATATTGCTAACAATATAAGTAATAAGTATAATTATTACAGTTCTAGCGATAATAACTGCATTATATGGGTAAAAATGCATGTTATATTGATAATATTGGGAGTAATAAGTATATTTATTATGGTTCTAGCGATAATAACCGCATAATATGGGTAATAATGCATGTTATATTGCTAACAATATAAGTAATAAGTATAATTATTACAGTTCTAGCGATAATAACTGCATTATATGGGTAAAAATGCATGTTATATTGATAATATTGGGAGTAATAAGTATATTTATTATGGTTCTAGCGATAATAACTGCATAATATGGGTAATAATGCATGTTATATTGATAATAATCTAAGTAATATGCATAATTATTACAGTTCTAGCGATAATAACTGCATTATATGGGTAATAATGCACGTTATATTGCTAACAATATAAGTAATAAGTATAATTATTACAGTTCTAGCGATAATAACTGCATTATATGGGTAAAAATGCGTGTTATATTGATAATATTGGGAGTAATAAGTATATTTATTATGCTTCTAGCGATAATAACTGCATAATATGGGTAATAATGCATGTTATATTGATGATAATGAAAGTGATACGTATATTTATTATAGTTCTTGCGATAATAACTGCATCATATGGGTAATAATGCATGTTATATTGAGAATAATATAAGTAATAAGTATAATAATTACAGTTCTGGCGATAATAACTGCATTATATGGGTAACAATGCACGTTATATTGATAATAGTATAAGTAATAAGTATAATTATTACAGTTCTAGCGATAATAACTGCATTATATGGGTAATAATGCACGTTATATTGCTAATAATATAAGTAATAAGTATAATTATTACAGTTCTAGCGATAATAACTGCATTATATGGGTAATAATGCACGTTATATTGCTAACAATATAAGTAATAAGTATAATTATTACAGTTCTAGCGACAATAACTGCATTATATGGGTAGTAATGCATGTTATATTGATAATATTGGGAGTAATAAGTATATTTATTATGGTTCTAGAGATAATAACTGCATAATATGGGTAATAATGCATGTTATATTGATAATAATATAAGTAATAAGTATAATTATTACAGTTCTATCGATAATAACTGCATAATATGGGTAATAATGCACGTTATATTGCTAATAATATAAGTAATGAGTACAATTATTACAGTTCTAGCGATAATAACTGCATTATATGGGTAATAATGCACGTTATATTGCCAATAATATAAGTAACAAGTATAATTATTACAGTTCTAGCGATAATAACTGCATTATATGGGTAATAATGCATGTTACATTGATAATATTGGGAGTAATAAGTGTATTTATTATAGTTCTAGCGATAATAACTGCATAATATGGGTAATAATGCATGTTATATTGATAATAATATAAGTAATAAGTATAATTATTACAGTTCTAGCGATAATACCTCCATTATATGGGTAATAATGCATGTTATATTGATAATAATATAAGTAATAAGTATAATTATTACAGTTCTAGCGATAATAACTGCATAATATGGGTAATAATGCACGTTATATTGCTAATAATATAAGTAATGAGTATAATTATTACAGTTCTAGCGATAATAACTGCATTACATGGGTAATAATGCATGTTATATTGATGATAATAAAAGTAATACGTATATTTATTATAGTTCTAGCGATAATAACTGCATAATATGGGTAATAATGCATGTTATATTGATAATAATCTAAGTAATCAGTATAATTATTACAGTTCTAGCGATAATACCTCCATTATATGGGTAATAATGCATGTTATATTGATAATGATATAAGTAATAAGTATAATTATTACAGTTCTAGCGATAATAACTGCATAATATGGGTAATAATGCACGTTATATTGCTAATAATATAAGTAATGAGTGCAATTATTACAGTTCTAGCGATAATAACTGCATTATATGGGTAATAATGCATGTTATATTGATAATATCGGGAGTAATAGGTATAATTATTATAGTTCTAGCGATAATAATAGTAAAATATGGCAAATAGTGCATGTTATATTGCTAATAGTATAAGTAATAAGTATAATTATTACAGTTCTAGCGATAATAACTGCATTATATGGGTAAAAATGCATGTTATATTGATAATATTGGGAGTAATAAGTATATTTATTATGGTTCTAGAGATAATAACTGCATAATATGGGTAATAATGCATTTTATATTGATAATAATATAAGTAATAAGTATAATTACTACAGTTCTAGCGATAATAACTGCATAATTTGGGTAATAATGCACGTTATATTGCTAATAATATAAGTAATGAGTACAATTATTACAGTTCTAGCGATAATAACTGCATAATATGGGTAATAATGCATGTTATGTTGATAATAATATAAGTAATAAGTATATTTATTACAGTTCTGGCGATAATAACTGCATTATATGGGTAATAATGCACGTTATATTGCTAATAGTATAAGTAATAAGTATAATTATTACAGTTCTAGCGATAATAGCTCCATTATATGGGTAAGAATGCATGTTATATTGATAACAATATAAGTAATAAGTATAATTATTACAGTTCTAGCGATAATAACTGCATAATATGGGTAATAATGCACGTTATATTGCTAATAATATAAGTAATGAGTATAATTATTACAGTTCTAGCGATAATAACTGCATAATATTGGTAATAATGCACGTTATATTGCTAATAATATAAGTAATGAGTATAATTATTACAGTTCTAGCGATAATAACTGCATAATATGGGTAATAATGCATGTTATATTGATAATAATCTAAGTAATAAGTATAATTATTACAGTTCTGGCGATAATAACTGCATTATATGGGTAATAATGCATGTTATATTGATGATAATGAAAGTAATACGAATATTTATTATAGTTCTAGCGATAATAACTGCATAATATGGGTAATAATGCATGTTATATTGAGAATAATATAAGTTATAAGTATAATTATTACAGTTCTGGCGATAATAACTGCATCTTATGGGTAATAATGCATGTTATATTGAGAATAATATAAGTAATAAGTATAATTATTACAGTTCTGGCGATAATAACTGCATTATATGGGTAACAATGCACGTTATATTGCTAATAGTATAAGTAATAAGTATAATTATTACAGTTCTAGCAATAATACCTCCATTATATGGGTAATAATGCATGTTATATTGATAATAATCTAAGTAATAAGTATAATTATTACAGTTCTAGCGATAATAACTGCATTATATGGGTAATAACGCATGTTATATTGATAATAATCTAAGTAATAAGTATAATTATTACAGTTCTAGCGATAATAACTGCATTATATGGGTAATAATGCACGTTATATTGCTAACAATATAAGTAATAAGTATAATTATTACAGTTCTAGCGATAATAACTGCATTATATGGGTAAAAATGCATGTTATATTGATAATATTGGGAGTAATAAGTATATTTATTATGGTTCTAGCGATAATAACTGCATAATATGGGTAATAATGCATGTTATATTGATAATAATATAAGTAATGAGTACAATTATTACAGTTCCAGCGATAATAACTGCATTATATGGGTAATAATGCATGTTATATTCATAATAATATAAGTAATAAGTATAATTATTACAGTTCTGGCGACAATAACGGCATTATATGGGTAACAATGCACGTTATATTGCTAACAGTATAAGTAGTAAGTATATTTATTACAGTTCTATCGATAATAACTGCATAATATGGGTAATAATGCATGTTATATTGATGATAATAAAAGTAATACGTATATTTATTATAGTTCTAGCGATAATAACTGCATAATATGGGTAATAATGCATGTTATATTGTTAATAATATAAGTAATAAGTATAATTATTACAGTTCTAGCGATAATAACTGCATTATATGGGTAATAATGCACGTTATATTGCTAACAATATAAGTAATAAGTATAATTATTACAGTTCTAGCGATAATAACTGCATTATATGGGTAAAAATGCATGTTATATTGATAATATTGGGAGTAATAAGTATATTTATTATGGTTCTAGCGATAATAACTGCATAATATGGGTAATAATGCATGTTATATTGATAATAATCTAAGTAATATGCATAATTATTACAGTTCTAGCGATAATAACTGCATTATATGGGTAATAATGCACGTTATATTGCTAACAATATAAGTAATAAGTATAATTATTACAGTTCTAGCGATAATAACTGCATTATATGGGTAAAAATGCGTGTTATATTGATAATATTGGGAGTAATAAGTATATTTATTATGCTTCTAGCGATAATAACTGCATAATATGGGTAATAATGCATGTTATATTGATGATAATGAAAGTGATACGTATATTTATTATAGTTCTTGCGATAATAACTGCATCATATGGGTAATAATGCATGTTATATTGAGAATAATATAAGTAATAAGTATAATAATTACAGTTCTGGCGATAATAACTGCATTATATGGGTAACAATGCACGTTATATTGATAATAGTATAAGTAATAAGTATAATTATTACAGTTCTAGCGATAATAACTGCATTATATGGGTAATAATGCACGTTATATTGCTAATAATATAAGTAATAAGTATAATTATTACAGTTCTAGCGATAATAACTGCATTATATGGGTAATAATGCACGTTATATTGCTAACAATATAAGTAATAAGTATAATTATTACAGTTCTAGCGACAATAACTGCATTATATGGGTAGTAATGCATGTTATATTGATAATATTGGGAGTAATAAGTATATTTATTATGGTTCTAGAGATAATAACTGCATAATATGGGTAATAATGCATGTTATATTGATAATAATATAAGTAATAAGTATAATTATTACAGTTCTATCGATAATAACTGCATAATATGGGTAATAATGCACGTTATATTGCTAATAATATAAGTAATGAGTACAATTATTACAGTTCTAGCGATAATAACTGCATTATATGGGTAATAATGCACGTTATATTGCCAATAATATAAGTAACAAGTATAATTATTACAGTTCTAGCGATAATAACTGCATTATATGGGTAATAATGCATGTTACATTGATAATATTGGGAGTAATAAGTGTATTTATTATAGTTCTAGCGATAATAACTGCATAATATGGGTAATAATGCATGTTATATTGATAATAATATAAGTAATAAGTATAATTATTACAGTTCTAGCAATAATACCTCCATTATATGGGTAATAATGCATGTTATATTGATGATAATGAAAGTGATACGTATATTTATTATAGTTCTTGCGATAATAACTGCATCATATGGGTAATAATGCATGTTATATTGAGAATAATATAAGTAATAAGTATAATAATTACAGTTCTGGCGATAATAACTGCATTATATGGGTAACAATGCACGTTATATTGATAATAGTATAAGTAATAAGTATAATTATTACAGTTCTAGCGATAATAACTGCATTATATGGGTAATAATGCACGTTATATTGCTAATAATATAAGTAATAAGTATAATTATTACAGTTCTAGCGATAATAACTGCATTATATGGGTAATAATGCATGTTATATTGATAATAATATAAGTAATAAGTATAATTATTACAGTTCTAGCGATAATAACTGCATTATATGGGTAATAATGCACGTTATATTGCTAGTAGTATAAGTAATAAGTATAATTATTACAGTTCTAGCGATAATAACTGCATAATATGGGTAATAATGCACGTTATATTGCTAATAATATAAGTAATAAGTATAATTATTACAGTTCTAGCGATAATAACTGCATTACATGGGTAATAATGCACGTTATATTGCTAATAGTATAAGTAATAAGTATAATTATTACAGTTCTAGCGATAATACCTCCATTATATGGGTAATAATGCATGTTATATTGATAATAATATAAGTAATAAGTATAATTATTACAGTTCTAGCGATAATAACTGCATTATATGGGTAATAATGCATGTTATATTGATAATAATATAAGTAATAAGTATAATTATTACAGTTCTAGCGATAATAACTGCATTATATGGGTGATAATGCACGTTATATTGCTAGTAGTATAAGTAATAAGTATAATTATTACAGTTCGAGCGATAATAATTGCATAATATGGGTAATAATGCACGTTATATTGCTAATAATATAAGTAATAAGTATAATTATTACAGTTCTAACGATAATAACTGCATTATATGGGTAATAATGCACGTTATATTGCTAATAGTATAAGTAATAAGTATAATTATTACAGTTCTAGCGATAATACCTCCATTATATGGATAATAATGCATGTTATATTGATAATAATATAAGTAATAAGTATAATTATTACAGTTCTAGCGATAATAACTGCATAATATGGGTAATAATGCACGTTATATTGCTAATAATATAAGTAATGAGTATAATTATTACAGTTCTAGCGATAATAACTGCATTACATGGGTAATAATGCATGTTATATTGATGATAATAAAAGTAATACGTATATTTATTATAGTTCTAGCGATAATAACTGCATAATATGGGTAATAATGCATGTTATATTGATAATAATCTAAGTAATCAGTATAATTATTACAGTTCTAGCGATAATACCTCCATTATATGGGTAATAATGCATGTTATATTGATAATGATATAAGTAATAAGTATAATTATTACAGTTCTAGCGATAATAACTGCATAATATGGGTAATAATGCACGTTATATTGCTAATAATATAAGTAATGAGTGCAATTATTACAGTTCTAGCGATAATAACTGCATTATATGGGTAATAATGCATGTTATATTGATAATATCGGGAGTAATAGGTATAATTATTATAGTTCTAGCGATAATAATAGTAAAATATGGCAAATAGTGCATGTTATATTGCTAATAGTATAAGTAATAAGTATAATTATTACAGTTCTAGCGATAATAACTGCATTATATGGGTAAAAATGCATGTTATATTGATAATATTGGGAGTAATAAGTATATTTATTATGGTTCTAGAGATAATAACTGCATAATATGGGTAATAATGCATGTTATATTGATAATAATATAAGTAATAAGTATAATTACTACAGTTCTAGCGATAATAACTGCATAATTTGGGTAATAATGCACGTTATATTGCTAATAATATAAGTAATGAGTACAATTATTACAGTTCTAGCGATAATAACTGCATAATATGGGTAATAATGCATGTTATGTTGATAATAATATAAGTAATAAGTATATTTATTACAGTTCTGGCGATAATAACTGCATTATATGGGTAATAATGCACGTTATATTGCTAATAGTATAAGTAATAAGTATAATTATTACAGTTCTAGCGATAATAGCTCCATTATATGGGTAAGAATGCATGTTATATTGATAACAATATAAGTAATAAGTATAATTATTACAGTTCTAGCGATAATAACTGCATAATATGGGTAATAATGCACGTTATATTGCTAATAATATAAGTAATGAGTATAATTATTACAGTTCTAGCCATAATAACTGCATAATATTGGTAATAATGCACGTTATATTGCTAATAATATAAGTAATGAGTATAATTATTACAGTTCTAGCGATAATAACTGCATTATATGGGTAATAAGGCATGTTATATTGATAATATCGGCAGTAATAAGTATAATTATTATAGTTCTAGCGATAATAATAGTAAAATATGGCTAATAGTGCATGATATATTGATAATAGTAAAAGTAATAAGTATAATTATTACAGTTCTGGCGATAATAACTGCATTATATGGGTAATAATGCACGTTACATTGCTAATAATATAAGTAATGAGTACAATTATTACAGTTCTAGCGATAATAACTGCATAATGTGGGTAATAATGCATGTTATGTTGATAATAATATAAGTAATAAGTATATTTATTACAGTTCTGGCGATAATAACTGCATTATATGGGTAATAATGCACGTTATATTGCTAATAATATAAGCAATGAGTTCAATTATTACAGTTCTAGCGATAATAACTGCATAATATGGGTAATAATGCACGTTATATTGCTAATAATATAAGTAATGAGTTCAATTATTACAGTTCTAGCGATAATAACTGCATAATATGGGTAATAATGCATGTTATATTGATAATAATATAAGTAATAAGTATAATTATTACAGTTCTAGCGATAATAACTGCATAATATGGGTAATAATGCACGTTATATTGCTAATAATATAAGTAATAAGTATAATTATTACAGTTCTAGCGATAATAACTGCATTATATGGGTAATAATGCACGTTATATTGCTAATAATATAAGTAATGAGTTCAATTATTACAGTTCTAGCGATAATAACTGCATAATATGGGTAATAATGCACGTTATATTGCTAATAATATAAGTAATGAGTTCAATTATTACAGTTCTAGCGATAATAACTGCATAATATGGGTAATAATGCATGTTATATTGATAATAATATAAGTAATAAGTATAATTATTACAGTTCTAGCGATAATAACTGCATAATATGGGTAATAATGCACGTTATATTGCTAGTAGTATAAGTAATAAGTATAATTATTACAGTTCTAGCGATAATAACTGCATAATATGGGTAATAATGCACGTTATATTGCTAGTAGTATAAGTAATAAGTATAATTATTACAGTTCTAGCGATAATAACTGCATAATATGGGTAATAATGCACGTTATATTGCTAATAATATAAGTAATGAGTATAATTATTACAGTTCTAGCGATAATAACTGCATTATATGGGTAATAATGCATGGTATATTGATAATATCGGGAGTCATAAGTATAATTATTATAGTTCTAGCGATAATAATAGTAAAATATGGCAAATAGTGCATGTTATATTGCTAATAGTATAAGTAATAAGTATAATTATTACAGTTCTAGCGATAATAACTGCATTATATGGGTAATAAGGCATGTTATATTGATAATATCGGCAGTAATAAGTATAATTATTATAGTTCTAGCGATAATAATAGTAAAATATGGCTAATAGTGCATGATATATTGATAATAGTAAAAGTAATAAGTATAATTATTACAGTTCTGGCGATAATAACTGCATTATATGGGTAATAATGCACGTTACATTGCTAATAATATAAGTAATGAGTACAATTATTACAGTTCTAGCGATAATAACTGCATAATATGGGTAATAATGCATGTTATGTTGATAATAATATAAGTAATAAGTATATTTATTACAGTTCTGGCGATAATAACTGCATTATATGGGTAATAATGCACGTTATATTGCTAATAATATAAGTAATGAGTTCAATTATTACAGTTCTAGCGATAATAACTGCATAATATGGGTAATAATGCACGTTATATTGCTAATAATATAAGTAATGAGTTCAATTATTACAGTTCTAGCGATAATAACTGCATAATATGGGTAATAATGCATGTTATATTGATAATAATATAAGTAATAAGTATAATTATTACAGTTCTAGCGATAATAACTGCATAATATGGGTAATAATGCACGTTATATTGCTAGTAGTATAAGTAATAAGTATAATTATTACAGTTCTAGCGATAATAACTGCATAATATGGGTAATAATGCACGTTATATTGCTAGTAGTATAAGTAATAAGTATAATTATTACAGTTCTAGCGATAATAACTGCATAATATGGGTAATAATGCATGTTATATTGATAATAATATAAGTAATAAGTATAATTATTACAGTTCTAGCGATAATAACTGCATAATATGGGTAATAATGCACGTTATATTGCTAATAATATAAGTAATGAGTATAATTATTAGAGTTGTAGCGATAATAACTGCATTATATGGGTAATAATGCATGTTTTATTGATAATAATATAAGTAATAAGTATAATTATTACAGTTCTAGCGATAATAACTGCATTATATGGGTAATAATGCATGGTATATTGATAATATCGGGAGTAATAAGTATAATTATTATAGTTCTAGCGATAATAATAGTAAAATATGGCAAATAGTGCATGTTATATTGCTAATAGTATAAGTAATAAGTATAATTATTACAGTTCTAGCGATAATAACTGCATTATATGGGTAAAAATGCATGTTATATTGATAATATTGGGAGTAATAAGTATATTTATTATGGTTCTAGAGATAATAACTGCATAATATGGGTAATAATGCATGTTATATTGATAATAATATAAGTAATAAGTATAATTACTACAGTTCTAGCGATAATAACTGCATAATTTGGGTAATAATGCACGTTATATTGCTAACAATATAAGTAATGAGTACAATTATTACAGTTCTAGCGATAATAACTGCATAATATGGGTAATAATGCATGTTATGTTGATAATAATATAAGTAATAAGTATATTTATTACAGTTCTGGCGATAATAACTGCATTATATGGGTAATAATGCACGTTATATTGCTAATAGTATAAGTAATAAGTATAATTATTACAGTTCTAGCGATAATAGCTCCATTATATGGGTAAGAATGCATGTTATATTGATAACAATATAAGTAATAAGTATAATTATTACAGTTCTAGCGATAATAACTGCATAATATGGGTAATAATGCACGTTATATTGCTAATAATATAAGTAATGAGTATAATTATTACAGTTCTAGCGATAATAACTGCATAATATTGGTAATAATGCACGTTATATTGCTAATAATATAAGTAATGAGTATAATTATTACAGTTCTAGCGATAATAACTGCATTATGTGGGTAATAAGGCATGTTATATTGATAATATCGGCAGTAATAAGTATAATTATTATAGTTCTAGCGATAATAATAGTAAAATATGGCTAATAGTGCATGATATATTGATAATAGTAAAAGTAATAAGTATAATTATTACAGTTCTGGCGATAATAACTGCATTATATGGGTAATAATGCACGTTACATTGCTAATAATATAAGTAATGAGTACAATTATTACAGTTCTAGCGATAATAACTGCATAATATGGGTAATAATGCATGTTATGTTGATAATAATATAAGTAATAAGTATATTTATTACAGTTCTGGCGATAATAACTGCATTATATGGGTAATAATGCACGTTATATTGCTAATAATATAAGTAATGAGTTCAATTATTACAGTTCTAGCGATAATAACTGCATAATATGGGTAATAATGCACGTTATATTGCTAATAATATAAGTAATGAGTTCAATTATTACAGTTCTAGCGATAATAACTGCATAATATGGGTAATAATGCATGTTATATTGATAATAATATAAGTAATAAGTATAATTATTACAGTTCTAGCGATAATAACTGCATAATATGGGTAATAATGCACGTTATATTGCTAGTAGTATAAGTAATAAGTATAATTATTACAGTTCTAGCGATAATAACTGCATAATATGGGTAATAATGCACGTTATATTGCTAGTAGTATAAGTAATAAGTATAATTATTACAGTTCTAGCGATAATAACTGCATAATATGGGTAATAATGCATGTTATATTGATAATAATATAAGTAATAAGTATAATTATTACAGTTCTAGCGATAATAACTGCATAATATGGGTAATAATGCACGTTATATTGCTAATAATATAAGTAATGAGTATAATTATTACAGTTCTAGCGATAATAACTGCATTATATGGGTAATAATGCATGTTATATTGATGATAATAAAAGTAATACGTATATTTATTATAGTTCTAGCGATAATAACTGCATAATATGGGTAATAATGCATGTTATATTGATAATAATATAAGTAATGAGTACAATTATTAGAGTTGTAGCGATAATAACTGCATTATATGGGTAATAATGCATGTTTTATTGATAATAATATAAGTAATAAGTATAATTATTACAGTTCTAGCGATAATAACTGCATTATATGGGTAATAATGCATGGTATATTGATAATATCGGGAGTAATAAGTATAATTATTATAGTTCTAGCGATAATAATAGTAAAATATGGCAAATAGTGCATGTTATATTGCTAATAGTATAAGTAATAAGTATAATTATTACAGTTCTAGCGATAATAACTGCATTATATGGGTAAAAATGCATGTTATATTGATAATATTGGGAGTAATAAGTATATTTATTATGGTTCTAGAGATAATAACTGCATAATATGGGTAATAATGCATGTTATATTGATAATAATATAAGTAATAAGTATAATTACTACAGTTCTAGCGATAATAACTGCATAATATGGGTAATAATGCATGTTATGTTGATAATAATATAAGTAATAAGTATATTTATTACAGTTCTGGCGATAATAACTGCATTATATGGGTAATAATGCACGTTATATTGCTAATAGTATAAGTAATAAGTATAGTTATTACAGTTCTAGCGATAATAGCTCCATTATATGGGTAATAATGCACGTTATATTGCTAGTAGTATAAGTAATAAGTATAATTATTACAGTTCTAGCGATAATAACTGCATAATATGGGTAATAATGCATGTTATATTGATAATAATATAAGTAATAAGTATAATTATTACAGTTCTAGCGATAATAACTGCATAATATGGGTAATAATGCACGTTATATTGCTAATAATATAAGTAATGAGTATAATTATTACAGTTCTAGCGATAATAACTGCATTATATGGGTAATAATGCATGTTATATTGATGATAATAAAAGTAATACGTATATTTATTATAGTTCTAGCGATAATAACTGCATAATATGGGTAATAATGCATGTTATATTGATAATAATATAAGTAATGAGTACAATTATTAGAGTTGTAGCGATAATAACTGCATTATATGGGTAATAATGCATGTTTTATTGATAATAATATAAGTAATAAGTATAATTATTACAGTTCTAGCGATAATAACTGCATTATATGGGTAATAATGCATGGTATATTGATAATATCGGGAGTAATAAGTATAATTATTATAGTTCTAGCGATAATAATAGTAAAATATGGCAAATAGTGCATGTTATATTGCTAATAGTATAAGTAATAAGTATAATTATTACAGTTCTAGCGATAATAACTGCATTATATGGGTAAAAATGCATGTTATATTGATAATATTGGGAGTAATAAGTATATTTATTATGGTTCTAGAGATAATAACTGCATAATATGGGTAATAATGCATGTTATATTGATAATAATATAAGTAATAAGTATAATTACTACAGTTCTAGCGATAATAACTGCATAATTTGGGTAATAATGCACGTTATATTGCTAATAATATAAGTAATGAATACAATTCTTACAGTTCTAGCGATAATAACTGCATAATATGGGTAATAATGCATGTTATGTTGATAATAATATAAGTAATAAGTATATTTATTACAGTTCTGGCGATAATAACTGCATTATATGGGTAATAATGCACGTTATATTGCTAATAGTATAAGTAATAAGTATAATTATTACAGTTCTAGCGATAATAGCTCCATTATATGGGTAAGAATGCATGTTATATTGATAACAATATAAGTAATAAGTATAATTATTACAGTTCTAGCGATAAAAACTGCATAATTTGGGTAATAATGCACGTTATATTGCTAATAATATAAGTAATGAGTATAATTATTACAGTTCTAGCGATAATAACTGCATAATATGGGTAATAATGCACGTTATATTGCTAATAATATAAGTAATGAGTATAATTATTACAGTTCTAGCGATAATAACTGCATTATGTGGGTAATAAGGCATGTTATATTGATAATATCGGCAGTAATAAGTATAATTATTATAGTTCTAGCGATAATAATAGTAAAATATGGCTAATAGTGCATGATATATTGATAATAGTAAAAGTAATAAGTATAATTATTACAGTTCTGGCGATAATAACTGCATTATATGGGTAATAATGCACGTTACATTGCTAATAATATAAGTAATGAGTACAATTATTACAGTTCTAGCGATAATAACTGCATAATATGGGTAATAATGCATGTTATGTTGATAATAATATAAGTAATAAGTATATTTATTACAGTTCTGGCGATAATAACTGCATTATATGGGTAATAATGCACGTTATATTGCTAATAATATAAGTAATGAGTTCAATTATTACAGTTCTAGCGATAATAACTGCATAATATGGGTAATAATGCACGTTATATTGCTAATAATATAAGTAATGAGTTCAATTATTACAGTTCTAGCGATAATAACTGCATAATATGGGTAATAATGCATGTTATATTGATAATAATATAAGTAATAAGTCTAATTATTACAGTTCTAGCGATAATAACTGCATAATATGGGTAATAATGCACGTTATATTGCTAGTAGTATAAGTAATAAGTATAATTATTACAGTTCTAGCGATAATAACTGCATAATATGGGTAATAATGCACGTTATATTGCTAATAATATAAGTAATAAGTATAATTATTACAGTTCTAGCGATAATAACTGCATTATATGGGTAATAATGCACGTTATATTGCTAATAGTATAAGTAATAAGTATAATTATTACAGTTCTAGCGATAATACCTCCATTATATGGGTAATAATGCATGTTATATTGATAATAATATAAGTAATAAGTATAATTATTACAGTTCTAGCGATAATAACTGCATTATATGGGTAATAATGCATGTTATATTGATAATAATATAAGTAATAAGTATAATTATTACAGTTCTAGCGATAATAACTGCATAATATGGGTGATAATGCACGTTATATTGCTAGTAGTATAAGTAATAAGTATAATTATTACAGTTCTAGCGATAATAACTGCATAATATGGGTAATAATGCACGTTATATTGCTAATAATATAAGTAATAAGTATAATTATTACAGTTCTAGCGATAATAACTGCATTATATGGGTAATAATGCACGTTATATTGCTAATAGTATAAGTAATAAGTATAATTATTACAGTTCTAGCGATAATACCTCCATTATATGGGTAATAATGCATGTTATATTGATAATAATATAAGTAATAAGTATAATTATTACAGTTCTAGCGATAATAACTGCAAAATATGGGTAATAATGCACGTTATATTGCTAATAATATAAGTAATGAGTATAATTATTACAGTTCTAGCGATAATAACTGCATTACATGGGTAATAATGCATGTTATATTGATGATAATAAAAGTAATACGTATATTTATTATAGTTCTAGCGATAATAACTGCATAATATGGGTAATAATGCATGTTATATTGATAATAATCTAAGTAATACGTATAATTATTACAGTTCTAGCGATAATACCTCCATTATATGGGTAATAATGCATGTTATATTGATAATGATATAAGTAATAAGTATAATTATTACAGTTCTAGCGATAATAACTGCATAATATGGGTAATAATGCACGTTATATTGCTAACAATATAAGTAATAAGTATAATTATTACAGTTCTAGCGACAATAACTGCATTATATGGGTAAAAATGCATGTTATATTGATAATATTGGGAGTAATAAGTATATTTATTATGGTTCTAGAGATAATAACTGCATAATATGGGTAATGATGCATGTTATATTGATAATAATATAAGGAATAAGTATAATTATTACAGTTCTGGCGATAATAACTGCACTATATGGGTAATGATGCACGTTATATTGCTAATAGTATTTAATAAGTATAATTATTACAGTTCTAGCGATAATACCTCCATTATATGGGTAATAACGCATGTTATATTGATAATGATATAAGTAATAAGTATAATTATTACAGTTCTAGCGATAATAACTGCATTATATGGGTAATAATGCACGTTATATTGCTAACAATATAAGTAATAAGTATAATTATTACAGTTCTAGCGATAATAACTGCATAATATGGGTAATAATGCATGTTATATTGATAATAATATAAGTAATAAGTATAATTATTACAGTTCTAGCGATAATAACTGCATAATATGGGTAATAATGCACGTTATATTGCTAATAATATAAGTAATAAGTATAATTATTACAGTTCTAGCGATAATAACTGCATTATATGGGTAAAAATGCATGTTATATTGATAATATTGGGAGTAATAAGTATATTTATTATGGTTCTAGCGATAATAATAGTAAAATATGGCAAATAGTGCATGTTATATTGATAATAATAAAAGTAATAAGTATATTTATTACAGTTCTATCGATAATAACTGCATAATATGGGTAATAATGCATGTTATATTGATGATAATAAAGGTAATACGTATATTTACTATAGTTCTAGCGATAATAACTGCATAATGTGGGTAATAATGCATGTTATATTGATAATAATATAAGTAATAAGTATAATTATTACAGTTCTAGCGATAATAACTGCATTATATGGGTAATAATGCACGTTATATTGCTAACAATATAAGTAATAAGTATAATTATTACAGTTCTAGCGACAATAACTGCATTATATGGGTAGTAATGCATGTTATATTGATAATATTGGGAGTAATAAGTATATTTATTATGGTTCTAGAGATAATAACTGCATAATATGGGTAATAATGCATGTTATATTGATAATAATATAAGTAATAAGTATAATTATTACAGTTCTATCGATAATAACTGCATAATATGGGTAATAATGCATGTTATATTGATGATAATAAAGGTAATACGTATATTTATTATAGTTCTAGCGATAATAACTGCATAATATGGGTAATAATGCATGTTATATTGATAATAATATAAGTAAGAAGTATAATTATTACAGTTCTAGCGATAATAACTGCATTATATGGGTAATAATGCACGTTATATTGCTAACAATATAAGTAATAAGTATAATTATTACAGTTCTAGCGATAATAACTGCATTATATGGGTAATAATGCATGTTATATTGATAATATTGGGAGTAATAAGTATATTTATTATGGTTCTAGAGATAATAACTGCATAATATGGGTAATAATGCATGTTATATTGATAATAATATAAGTAATAAGTATAATTATTACAGTTCTAGCGATAATAACTGCATAATATGGGTAGTAATGCATGTTATATTGATGATAATAAAGGTAATACGTATATTTATTATAGTTCTAGCGATAATAACTGCATAATATGGGTAATAATGCATGTTATATTGATAATAATATAAGTAAGAAGTATAATTATTACAGTTCTAGCGATAATAACTGCATAATATGGGTAATAATGCATGTTATATTGATAATAATATAAGTAAGAAGTATAATTATTACAGTTCTAGCGATAATAACTGCATTATATGGGTAATAATGCACGTTATATTGCTAGCAATATAAGTAATAAGTATAATTATCACAAGTTCTAGCGCTAATAACTGCATTATATGGGTAATAATGCATGTTATATTGCTAACAGTATTTAATAAGTATAATTATTACAGTTCTAGCGATAATACCTCCATTATATGGGTAATAATGCATGTTATATTGATAATGATATAAGTAATAAGTATAATTATTACAGTTCTAGCGATAATAACTGCATAATATGGGTAATAATGCACGTTATATTGCTAACAATATAAGTAATAAGTATAATAATTACAGTTCTAGCGATAATAACTGCATTATATGGGTAATAATGCATGTTATATTGATAATATTGGGAGTAATAAGTATATTTATTATGGTTCTAAAGATAATAACTGCATAATATGGGTAATAATGCATGTTATATTGATAAGAATATAAGTAATAAGTATGATTATTACAGTTCTAGCGATAATACCTCCATTATATGGGTAATAATGCATGTTATATTGAGAATAATATAAGTAATAAGTATAATTATGAGAGTTCTAGCGATAATAACTGCATTATATGGGTAATAATGCACGTTATATTGCTAATAGTATTTAGTAACTTTAGTTATTACAGTTCTAGCGATAATACCTCCATTATATGGGTAATAATGCATGTTATATTGATAATGATATAAGTAATAAGTATAATTATTACAGTTCTAGCGATAATAACTGCATAATATGGGTAATAATGCACGTTATATTGCTAATAATATAAGTAATGAGTACAATTATTACAGTTCTAGCGATAATAACTGCATAATATGGGTAATAATGCATGTTATATAGATAATATCGGGAGTAATAAGTATAATTATTATAGTTCTAGCGAAAATAATAGCAAAATATGGCAAATAGTGCATGTTATATTGATAATAATAAAAGTAATAAATATATTTATTACAGTTCTATCGATGATAACTGCATAATATGGGTAATAATGCATGTTATATTGATGATAATAAAAGTAATACGTATATTTATTATAGTTCTAGCGATAATAACTGCATAATATGGGTAATAATGCATGTTATATTGAGAATAATATAAGCAATAAGTATAATTATTACAGTTCTGGCGATAATAACTGCATTATATGGGTAATAATGCACGTTATATTGCTAATAGTATAAGTAATAAGTATAATTATTACAGTTCTGGCGATAATACCTCCATTATATGGGTAATAATGCACGTTATATTGCTAATAATATAAGTAATGAGTATAATTATTACAGTTCTAGCGATAATAACTGCATTATATGGGTAATAATGCATGTTATATTGATAATATCGGGAGTAATAAGTATAATTATTATAGTTCTAGCGATAATAATAGTAAAATATGGCTAATAGTGCATGTTATATTGATAATAATAAAAGTAATAAGCATATTTATTATACTTCTGTCGATAATAACTGCATTATATGGGTAATAATGCAAGTTATATTGATAATAATATAAGTAATAAGTATAATTATTACAGTTCTAGCGATAATAACTGCATTATATTGGTAATAATGCATGTTATATTGATAATATCGGGATTAATAAGTATAATTATTATAGTTCTAGCATTAATAATAGTAAAATATGGCAAATAGTGCATGTTATATTGATAATAATAAAAGTAATAAATATATTTAGTACAGTTCTATCGATAATAACTGCATAATATGGGTAATAATGCATGTTATATTGACGATAATCAAAGTAATTCGTATATTTATTATAGTTCTATCTACAATAACTGCATAATATGGGTAATAATGCATGTTATATTCATGATAAGAAAGTAATACGTATATTTATTATAGTTCTAGCGATAATAACTGCATAATATGGGTAATAATGCATGTTATATTGAGAATAATATAAGTAATAAGTATAATTATTACAGTTCTGGCGATAATAACTGCATTATATGGGTAATAATGCACGTTATATTGCTAATAGTCTAAGTAATAAGTATAATTATTACTGTTCTAGCGATAATACCTCCATTATATGGGTAATAATGCATGTTATATTGATAATAATATAAGTAATAAGTGTAATTATTACAGTTCCAGCGATAATAACTGCATAATATGGGTAATAATGCACGTTATATTGCTAATAATATAAGTAATGAGTTCAATTATTACAGTTCTAGCGATAATAACTGCATTATATGGGTAACAATGCACGTTATATTGCTAATAATATAAGTAATAAGTATAATTATTACAGTTCTAGCGATAATAACTGCATAATATGAGTAATAATGCATGTTATATTGATAATAATATAAGTAATAAGTATAATTATTACAGTTCTAGCGATAATAACTGCATTATATGGGTAATAATGCACGTTATATTGCTAATAGTATAAGTAATAAGTATAATTATTACAGTTCTAGCGATAATACCTCCATTATATGGGTAATAATGCATTATATATTGATAATAATATAAGTAATAAGTATAATTATTACAGTTCCAGCGATAATAACTGCATTATATGGGTAATAATGCACGTTATATTGATGATAATAAAAGTAATACGTATATTTATTATAGTTCTAGCGATAATAACTGCATAATATGGCTAATAATGCATGTTATATTGATCATAATATAAGTAATAAGTATAATTATTACAGTTCTAGCGATGATAACTGCAATTTATGGCTAATAATGCACGTTATATTGCTAATAATATAAGTAATAAGTATAATTATTACAGTTCTAGCGATAATAACTGCATAATATGGGTAATAATGCATGTTATATTGATGATAATAAAAGTAATACGTATATTTATTATAGTTCTAGCGATAATAACTGCATAATATGGGTAATAATGCATGTTATATTGAGAATAATATAAGTAATAAGTATAATTATTACAGTTCTGGCGATAATAACTGCATTATATGGGTAATAATGCACGTTATATTGCTAATAGTATAAGTAATAAGTATAATTATTACAGTTCTAGCGATAATACCTCCATTATATGGGTAATAATGCATTATATATTGATAATAATATAAGTAGTAAGTATAATTATTACAGTTCCAGCGATAATAACTGCATCATATGGGTAATAATGCACGTTATATTGCTAATAATATAAGTAATCAGTATAATTATTACAGTTCTAGCGATAATAACTGCATTATATGGGTAATAATGCATTTTATATTGATAATATCGGGAGTAATAAGTATAATTATTATAGTTCTGGCGATAATAATAGTAAAACATTTCTAATAGTGCAAGTTATATTGATAATAATAAAAGTAATAAGTATAATTATTACAGTTCTAGCGATAATAACTTCTTAATATGGGTAGTAATGCATGTTATATTGATGATAATGAAAGTAGTAAGTATATTTATTACAGTTCTAGCGATAATAACTGCATTATATGCGTAATAAGGCATGTTATATTGATAATATCGGGAGTAATAAGTACAATTATTATAGTTCTAGCGATAATAATAGTAAAATATGGCTAATAGTGCATGATATATTGATAATAGTAAAAGTAATAAGTATATTTATTACAGTTCTAGCGATAATAACTGCATTATATGGGTAAAAATGCACGTTATATTGATGGTAATAAAAGTAATACGTATATTTATTATAGTTCTGGCGATAATAACTGCATAATATGGGTAATAATGCATGTTGTATTGAGAATAATATAAGTAATAAGTATAATTATTACAGTTCTGGCGATAATAACTGCATTATATGGGTAATAATGCACGTTATGTTGCTAACAATATAAGTAATGAGTATAATTATTACAGTTCTAGCGATAATAACTGCATTATATGGGTAATAATGCACGTTATATTGCTAATAGTATAAGTAATAAGTATAATTATTACAGTTCTAGCGACAATAACTGCATTATATGGGTAATAATGCATGTTATATTGATAATATTGGGAGTAATAAGTATATTTATTATGGTTCTAGAGATAATAACTGCATAATATGGGTAACAATGGATGTTATATTGATAATAATATAAGTAATAAGTATAATTATTACAGTTCTATCGATAATAACTGCATAATATGGGTAATAATGCACGTTATATTGCTAATAATATAAGTAATGAGTACAATTATTACAGTTATAGCGATAATAACTGCATTATATGGGTAATAATGCACGTTATATTGCTAATAATATAAGTAATAAGTATAATTATTACAGTTCTAGCGATAATAACTGCATTATATGGGTAATAATGCATGTTATATTGATAATATTGCCAGTAATAAGTATATTTATTATAGTTCTAGCGATAATAACTGCATTATATGGGTAATAATGCGTGTTATATTGATAATATTGGGAGTAATAAGTATATTTATTATAGTTCTAGCGATAATAACTGCATAATATGGGTAATAATGCATGTTATATTGATAATAATATAAGTAATAAGTATAATTATTACAGTTCTAGCGATAATAACTGCATTATATGGGTAATAATGCACGTTATATTGATAATATTGCCAGTAATAAGTATATTTATTATAGTTCTAGCGATAATAACTGCATTATATGGGTAATAATGCATGTTATATTGATAATATTGGGAGTAATAAGTATATTTATTATAGTTCTAGCGATAATAACTGCATAATATGGGTAATAATGCATGTTATATTGATAATAATATAAGTAATAAGTATAATTATTACAGTTCTAGCGATAATAACTGCATTATATGGGTAATAATGCACGTTATATTGATGATAATAAAAGTAATACGTATATTTATTATAGCTCTAGCGATAGTAACTGCATAATATGGGAAATAATGCATGTTATATTGATAATATTGGGAGTAATAAGTATAATTATTATAGTTCTTGCGATAATAACTGCATAATATGGGTAATAATGCATGTTATATTGAGAATAATATAAGTAATAAGTATAATTATTACAGTTCTGGCGATAATAACTGCATTATATGGGTAATAATGCACGTTATATTGCTAATAGTATAAGTAATAAGTATAATTATTACTGTTCTAGCGATAATACCTCCATTATATGGGTAATAATGCATGTTATATTGATAATAATATCAGTAATAAGTGTAATTATTACAGTTCCAGCGATTATAACTGCATAATATGGGTAATAATGCACGTTATATTGCTAATAATATAAGTAATGAGTTCAATTATTACAGTTCTAGCGATAATAACTGCATTATATGGGTAACAATGCACGTTATATTGCTAATACTATAAGTAATAAGTATAATTATTACAGTTCTAGCGATAATAACTGCATTATATGGGTAATAATGCATGTTATATTGATAATATTGCCAGTAATAAGTATATTTATTATAGTTCTAGCGATAATAACTGCATTATATGGGTAATAATGCATGTTATATTGATAATATTGGGAGTAATAAGTATATTTATTAGAGTTCTAGCGATAATAACTGCATAATATGAGTAATAATGCATGTTATATTGATAATAATATAAGTAATAAGTATAATTATTACAGTTCTGGCGATAATAACTGCATTATATGGGTAATAATGCTCGTTATATTGCTAATAGTATAAGTAATAAGTATAATTATTACAGTTCTAGCGATAATACCTCCATTATATGGGTAATAATGCATTATATATTGATAATAATATAAGTAATAAGTATAATTATTACAGTTGCAGCGATAATAACTGCATCATATGGGTAATAATGCACGTTATATTGCTAATAATATAAGTAATGAGTATAATTATTACAGTTCTAGCGATAATAACTGCATTATATGGGTAATAATGCACGTTATATTGCTAATAGTATAAGTAATAAGTATAATTATTACAGTTCTAGCGATAATACCTCCATTATATGGGTAATAATGCATGGTATATTGATAATAATATAAGTAATAAGTATAATTATTACAGTTCTAGCGATAATAACTGCATTATATGGGTAATAATGCACGTTATATTGCTAATAATATAAGTAATAAGAATAACTATTACAGTTCTAGCGATAATAACTGCATTATATGGGTAATAATGCATGTTATATTGATAATATCGGGAGTAATAAGTATAATTATTATAGTTCTAGCGAAAATAATAGCAAAATATGGCAAATAGTGCATGTTATATTGATAATAATAAAAGTAATAAATATATTTATTACAGTTCTATCGATAATAACTGCATAATATGGGTAATAATGCATGTTCTATTGATGATAATAAGAGTAATACGTATATTTATTATAGTTCTAGCGATAATAACTGCATAATATGGGTAATAATGCATGTTATATTGAGAATAATATAAGTAATAAGTATAATTATTACAGTTCTGGCGATAATAACTGCATTATATGGGTAATAATGCACGTTATATTGCTAATAGTATAAGTAATAAGTATAATTATTACAGTTCTAGCGATAATACCTCCATTATATGGGTAATAATGCATTATATATTGATAATAATATAAGTAATAAGTATAATTATTACAGTTCCAGCGATAATAACTGCATCATATGGGTAATAATGCACGTTATATTGCTAATAATATAAGTAATGAGTATAATTATTACAGTTCTAGCGATAATAACTGCATAATATGGGTAATAATGCATGTTATATTGATAATAATATAAGTAATAAGTATAATTATTACAGTTCTAGCGATAATAACTGCATTATATGGGTAATAATGCACGTTATATTGATGATAATAAAAGTAATACGTATATTTATTATAGCTCTAGCGATGGTAACTGCATAATATGGGTAATAATGCATGTTATATTGATAATATTGGGAGTAATAAGTATAATTATTATAGTTCTAGCGATAATAATAGTGAAATATGGCAAATAGTGCATGTAATATTGATAATAATAAAAGTAGTAAGTATATTTATTACAGATCTATCCAAAATAACTGCATAATACGGGTAATAATGCATGTTATATTGATGATAATAAAAGTAATACGTATATTTATTATAGTTCTAGCGATAATAACTGCATAATATGGGTAATAATGCATGTTATATTGATCATAATATAAGTAATAAGTATAATTATTACAGTTCTAGCGATAATAACTGCATTATATGGGTAATAATGCACGTTATATTGCTAATAATATAAGTAATAAGAATAATTATTACAGTTCTAGCGATAATAACTGCATAATATGGGCAATAATGCATGTTATATTGATGATAATGAAAGTAGTAAGTATATTTATTACAGTTCTAGCGATAATAACTGCATTATATGCGTAATAATGCATGTTATATTGATAATATCGCGAGTAATAAGTATAATTATTATAGTTCTAGCGATAATAATAGTAAAATATGGGTACTAGTGCCTGTTATATTGATAATAATAAAAGTAATAAGTATATTTATTATACTTCTGTCGATAATAACTGCATCATATGGGCAATAATGCATGTTATATTGATAACAATATAAGTAATAAGTAGAATTATTACAGTTCTAGCGATAATAACTGCATTATATGGGTAATAATGCATGTTATATTGATAATATTGGGAGTAATAAGTATATTTATTATAGTTCTAGCGATAATAACTGCATAATATGGGTAATAATGCATGTTATATTGATAATAAAATAAGTAATAAGTATAATTATTACAGTTCTAGCGATAATAACTGCATTATATGGGTAATAATGCACGTTATATTGCTAATAATATAAGTAATAAGAATAATTATTACAGTTCTAGCGATAATAACTGCATTATATGGGTAATAATGCATGTTATATTGATAATATCGGGAGTAATAAGTACAATTATTATAGTTCTAGCGATAATAATAGTAAAATATGGCTAATAGTGCATGATATATTGATAATAGTAAAAGTAATAAGTATATTTAATACAGTTCTATCGATAATAACTGCATAATATGGGTAATAATGCATGTTATATTGATGATAATGAAAGTAATACGTATATTTATTATAGTTCTAGCGATAATAACTGCATAATATGGGTAATAATGCATGTTATATTGAGAATAATATAAGTAATAAGTATAATTATTACAGTTCTGGCGATAATAACTGCATTGTATGGGTAATAATGCACGTTATATTGCTAATAGTATAAGTAATAAGTATAATTACTACAGTTCTAGCGATAATACCTCCATTATATGGGTAATAATGCATTATATATTGATAATAATATAAGTAATAAGTATAATTATTACAGTTCCAGCGATAATAACTGCATCATATGGGTAATAATGCACGTTATATTGCTAATAATATAAGTAATGAGTATAATTATTACAGTTCTAGCGATAATAACTGCATTATATGGGTAATAATGCATTTTATATTGATAATATCGGGAGTAATAAGTATAATTATTATAGTTCTGGCGATAATAATAGTAAAATATTTCTAATAGTGCATGTTATATTGATAATAATAAAAGTAATAAGTATATTTATTATAGTTCTATCGATAATAACTGCATAATGTGGGTAATAATGCATGTTATATTGATGATAATGAAAGTAGTAAGTATATTTATTACAGTTCTAGCGATAATAACTGCATTATATGCGTAATAATGCATGTTATATTGATAGTATCGGGAGTAATAAGTATAATTATTACAGTTCTAGCGATAATACTAGTAAAATATGGCTAAGAGTGCCTGTTATATTGATAATAATAAAAGTAATAAGCATATTTATTATACTTCTGTCGATAATAACTGCATTATATGGGTAATAATGCAAGTTATATTGATAATAATATAAGTAATAAGTATAATTATTACAGTTCTAGCGATAATAACTTCTTAATATGGGTAATAATGCATGTTATATTGATGATAATGATAGTAGTAAGTATATTTATTACAGTTCTAGCGATAATAACTGCATTATATGCGTAATAAGGCATGTTATATTGATAATATCGGGAGTAATAAGTACAATTATTATAGTTCTAGCGATAATAATAGTAAAATATGGCTAATAGTGCATGATATATTGATAATAGTAAAAGTAATAAGTATACTTATTACAGTTCTAGCGATAATAACTGCATTATATGGGTAATAATGCACGTTATATTGATGATAATAAAAGTAATACGTATATTTATTATAGTTCTAGCGATAATAACTGCATAATATGGGTAATAATACATGTTGTATTGAGAATAATATAAGTAATAAGTATAATTATTACAGTTCTGCCGATAATAACTGCATTATATGGGTAATAATGCACGTTATATTGCTAATAATATAAGTAATGAGTATAATTATTACAGTTCTAGCGATAATAACTGCATTATATGGGTAATAATGCACGTTATATTGCTAATAGTATAAGTAATAAGTATAATTATTACAATTCTAGCGATAATACCACCATTATATGGGTAATAATGCATGGTATATTGATAATAATATAAGTAATAAGTATAATTATTACAGTTCTAGCGATAATAACTGCATTATATGGGTAATAATGCACGTTATATTGATGATAATAAAAGTAATACGTATATTTATTATAGCTCTAGCGATAGTAACTGCATAATATGGGTAATAATGCATGTTGTATTGAGAATAATATAAGTAATAAGTATAATTATTACAGTTCTGGCGATAATAACTGCATTATATGGGTAATAATGCACGTTATATTGCTAATAATATAAGTAATAAGTATAATTATTACAGTTCTAGCGATAATAACTGCATTATATGGGTAATAATGCATGTTATATTGATAATATTGCCAGTAATAAGTATATTTATTATAGTTCTAGCGATAATAACTGCATTATATGGGTGATAATGCATGTTATATTGATAATATTGGGAGTAATAAGTATATTTATTATAGTTCTAGCGATAATAACTGCATAATATGGGTAATAATGCATGTTATATTGATAATAATATAAGTAATAAGTATAATTATTACAGTTCTAGCGATAATAACTGCATAATATGGGCAATAATGCATGTTATATTGATGATAATGAAAGTAGTAAGTATACTTATTACAGTTCTAGCGATAATAACTGCATTATATGCGTAATAATGCATGTTATATTGATAATATCGCGAGTAATAAGTATAATTATTATAGTTCTAGCGATAATAATAGTAAAATATGGCTATTAGTGCCTGTTATATTGATAATAATAAAAGTATTAAGTATATTTATTATACTTCTGTCGATAATAACTGCATTATATGGGTAATAATGCATGTTATATTGATAATAATATAAGTAATAAGTATAATTATTACAGTTCTAGCGATAATAACTGCATTATATGGGTAATAATGCACGTTATATTGCTAATAATATAAGTAATAAGTATAATTATTACAGTTCTAGCGATAATAACTGCATTATATGGGTAATAATGCACGTTATATTGCTAATGGTATAAGTAATAAGTATAATTATTACAGTTCTAGCGATAATACCTCCATTATATGGGTAATAATGCATGTTATATTGATAATAATATAAGTAATAAGTATAATTATTACAGTTCCAGCGATAATAACTGCATAATATGGGTAATAATGCACGTTATATTGCTAATAATATAAGTAATGAGTACAATTATTACAGTTCTAGCGATAATAACTGCATTATATGGGTAATAATGCACGTTATATTGCTAATAATATAAGTAATAAGTATAATTATTACAGTTCTAGCGATAATAACTGCATTATATGGGTAATAATGCATGTTATATTGATAATATTGCCAGTAATAAGTATATTTATTATAGTTCTAGCGATAATAACTGCATTATATGGGTAATAATGCATGTTATATTGATAATATTGGGAGTAATAAGTATATTTATTATAGTTCTAGCGATAATAACTGCATAATATGGGTAATAATGCATGTTATATTGATAATAATATAAGTAATAAGTATAATTATTACAGTTCTAGCGATAATAACTGCATTATATGGGTAATAGTGCATGTTATATTGATGATAATGAAAGTAATACGTATATTTATTATAGTTCTATGGACAATAACTGCATAATATGGGTAATAATGCATGTTATATTTGTGATAATAAAAGTAATACGTATATTTATTATAGTTCTAGCGATAATAACTGCATGATATGGGTAATAATGCATGTTATATTGAGAATAATATAAGTAATAAGTATAATTATTACAGTTCTGCCGATAATAACTGCATTATATGGGTAATAATGCACGTTATATTGCTAATAGTATAAGTAATAAGTATAATTATTACAGTTCTAGCGATAATAACTGCATAATATGGGTAATAATGCACGTTATATTGCTAATAATATAAGTAATGAGTACAATTATTACAGTTCTAGCGATAATAACTGCATTATATGGGTAATAATGCATGTTTTGTTGATAATAATATAAGTAATAAGTATAATTATTACAGTTCTGGCGGTAATAACTGCATTATATGGGTAATAATGCACGTTATATTGCTAACAATATAAGTAATAAGTATAATTATTACAGTTCTAGCGATAATAACTGCATTATATGGGTAATAATGCATGTTATATTGATGTTAATGAGAGTAATACGTATATTTATTATAGTTCTAGCGGTAATAACTGCATAATATGGGTAATAATGCATGTCATATTGAGAATAATATAAGTAATAAGTATAATTATTACAGTTCTAGCGATAATAACTGCATTATATGGGTAATAATGCACGCTATATTGCTAACAATATAAGTAATAAGTTTAATTATTACAGTTCTAGCGATAATAACTGCATTATATGGGTAAAAATGCATGTTATATTGATAATATTGGGAGTAATAAGTATATTTATTATGGTTCTAGAGATAATAACTGCATAATATGGGTAATAATGCATGTTATATTGATAATAATATAAGTAATAAGTATAATTATTACAGTTCTAGCGATAATACCTCCATTATATGGGTAATAATGCATGTTATATTGATGATAATGAAAGTAATACGTATATTTATTATAGTTCTAGCGATAATAACTGCATAATATGGGTAATAATGCATGTTATATTGAGAATAATATAAGTAATAAGTATAATTATTACAGTTCTGGCGATAATAACTGCATTATATGGGTAATAATGCACGTTATATTGCTAACAATATAAGTAATAAGTATAATTATTACAGTTCTAGCGATAATAACTGCATTATATGGGTAATAATGCATGTTATATTGATAATATCGGGAGTAATAAGTATAATTATTACAGTTCTAGCGATAATAATAGTAAAATATGGCTAATAGTGCATGATATATTGATAATAGTAAAAGTAATAAGTATATTTATTACAGTTCTATCGATAATAACTGCATAATATGGGTAATAATGCATGTTATATTGAGAATAATATAAGTAATAAGTATAATTATTACAGTTCTGGCGATAATAACTGCATAATATGGGTAATAATGCATGTTATATTGATAATATTGGGAGTAATAAGTATAATTATTATAGTTCTAGCGATAATAATAGTGAAATATGGCAAATAGTGCATGTAATATTGATAATAATAAAAGTAGTAAGTATATTTATTACAGTTCTATCCAAAATAACTGCATAATACGGGTAATAATGCATGTTATATTGATGATAATAAAAGTAATACGTATATTTATTATAGTTCTAGCGATAATAACTGCATAATATGGGTAATAATGCATGATATATTGATGATAATATAAGTAATAAGTATAATTATTACAGTTCTAGCGATGATAACTGCAATTTATGGCTAATAATGCACGTTATATTGCTAATAGTATAAGTAATAAGTATAATTATTACAGTTCTAGCGATAATACCTCCATTATATGGGTAATAATGCATGGTATATTGCTAATAATATAAGTAATAAGTATAATTATTACAGTTCTATCGATAATAACTGCATTATATGGGTAATAATGCACGTTATATTGATGATAATAAAAGTAATACGTATATTTATTATAGTTCTAGCGATAATAACTGCATAATATGGGTAATAATGCATGTTATATTGATCATAATATAAGTAATAAGTATAATTATTACAGTTCTGGCGATAATAACTGCATTATATGGGTAATAATGCACGTTATATTGCTAATAGTATAAGTAATAAGTATAATTATTACAGTTCTAGCGATAATACCTCCATTATATGGGTAATAATGCATGTTATATTGATAATGATATAAGTAATAAGTATAATTATTACAGTTCTAGCGATAATAACTGCATAATATGAGTAATAATGCACGTTATATTGCTAATAATATAAGTAATGAGTACAATTATTACAGTTCTAGCGATAATAACTGCATTATATGGGTAATAATGCATGTTATATTGATAATAACATAAGTAATAAGTATAATTATTACAGTTCTAGCGATAATACCTCCATTATATGGGTAATAATGCATGTTATATTGATAATGATATAAGTAATAAGTATAATTATTACAGTTCTAGCGATAATAACTGCATAATATGAGTAATAATGCACGTTATATTGCTAATAATATAAGTAATGAGTACAATTATTACAGTTCTAGCGATAATAACTGCATTATATGGGTAATAATGCATGTTATATTGATAATAACATAAGTAATAAGTATAATTATTACAGTTCTAGCGATAATAACTGCATTATATGGGTAATAATGCATGTTATATTGATAATATCGGGAGTAATAAGTATAATTATTATAGTTCTAGAGATAATAACTGCATAATATGGGTAATAATGCATGTTATATTGAGAATAATATAAGTAATAAGTATAATTATTACAGTTCTGGCGACAATAACGGCATTATATGGGTGACAATGCACGTTATATTACTAATAGTATAAGTAATTAGTATATTTATTACAGTTCTAGCGATAATAACTGCATTATATGGGTAATAATGCATGTTATATTGATAATATCGGGAGTAATAAGTATAATTATTATAGTTCTAGCGATAATAATAGTAAAATATGGCAAATAGTGCATGTTATATTGATAATAATAAAAGTAATAAGTATATTTATTACAGTTCTATCTATAATAACTGCATAATATGGGTAATAATGCATGTTATATTGATGATAATAAAAGTAATACGTATATTTATTATAGTTCTAGCGATAATAACTGCATAATATGGGTAATAATGCATGTTATATTGATAATAATATAAGTAATAAGTATAATTATTACAGTTCTAGCGATAATAACTGCATTACATGGGTAATAATGCACGTTATATTGCTAACAATATAAGTAATAAGTATAATTATTACAGTTCTAGCGATAATAACTGCATTATATGGGTAATAATGCATGTTACATTGATAATATTGGGAGTAATAAGTGTATTTATTATAGTTCTAGCGATAATAACTGCATAATATGGGTAATAATGCCTGTTATATTGATAATAATATAAGTAATAAGTATAATTATTACAGTTCTAGCAATAATACCTGCATTATATGGGTAATAATGCATGTTATATTGATGATAATGAAAGTGATACGTATATTTATTATAGTTCTTGCGATAATAACTGCATCATATGGGTAATAATGCATGTTATATTGAGAATAATATAAGTAATAAGTATAATTATTACAGTTCTGGCGATAATAACTGCATTATATGGGTAACAATGCACGTTATATTGCTAATAGTATAAGTAATAAGTATAATTATTACAGTTCTTGCGATAATACCTCCATTATATGGGTAATAATGCATGTTATATTGATAATAATATAAGTAATAAGTATAATTATTACAGTTCTAGCGATAATAACTGCATTATATGGGTAATAATGCACGTTATATTGCTAATAATAAAAGTAATAAGTATAATTATTACAGTTCTAGCGATAATAACTGCATTATATGGGTAATAATGCATGTTATATTGATAATAATATAAGTAATAAGTATAATTATTACAGTTCTAGCGATAATAACTGCATTATATGGGTAACAATGCACGTTATATTGCTAGTAGTATAAGTAATAAGTATAATTATTACAGTTCTAGCGATAATAACTGCATAATATGGGTAATAATGCACGTTATATTGCTAATAATATAAGTAATGAGTACAATTATTACAGTTCTAGCGATAATAACTGCATTATATGGGTAATAATGCACGTTATATTGCTAACAATATAAGTAATAAGTATAATTATTACAGTTCTAGCGATAATAACTGCATTATATGGGTAATAATGCATGTTATATTGATGATAATGAAAGTAATACGAATATTTATTATAGTTCTAGCGATAATAACTGCATAATATGGGTAATAATGCATGTTATATTGAGAATAATATAAGTAATAAGTATAATTATTACAGTTCTGGCGATAATAACTGCATATTATGGGTAATAATGCACGTTATATTGCTAATAGTATAAGTAATAAGTATAATTATTACAGTTCTAGCGATAATACCTCCATTATATGGGTAATAATGCATGTTATATTGATAATGATATAAGTAATAAGTATAATTATTACAGTTCTAGCGATAATAACTGCATAATATGGGTAATAATGCACGTTATATTGCTAATAATATAAGTAATGAGTACAATTATTACAGTTCTAGCGATAATAACTGCATTACATGGGTAATAATGCATGTTATATTGATAATAACATAAGTAATAAGTATAATTATTACAGTTCTATCGATAATAACCGCATAATATGGGTAATAATGCATGTTATATTGATGATAATAAAAGTAATACGTATATTTATTATAGTTCTAGCGATAATAACTGCATAATATGGGTAATAATGCATGTTATATAGATAATAATATAAGTAATAAGTATAATTATTACAGTTCTAGCAATAATACCTCCATTATATGGATAATAATACATGTTATATTGATAATAATATAAGTAATAAGTATAATTATTACAGTTCTAGCGATAATAACTGCATTACATGGGTAATAATGCATGTTATATTGATGATAATGAAAGTAATACGAATATTTATTATAGTTCTAGCGATAATAACTGCATAATATGGGTAATAATGCATGTTATATTGAGAATAATATAAGTAATAAGTATAATTATTACAGTTCTGGCGATAATAACTGCATATTATGGGTAATAATGCACGTTATATTGCTAATAGTATAAGTAATAAGTATAATTATTACAGTTCTAGCGATAATACCTCCATTATATGGGTAATAATGCATGTTATATTGATAATGATATAAGTAATAAGTATAATTATTACAGTTCTAGCGATAATAACTGCATAATATGGGTAATAATGCACGTTATATTGCTAATAATATAAGTAATGAGTACAATTATTACAGTTCTAGCGATAATAACTGCATTACATGGGTAATAATGCATGTTATATTGATAATAACATAAGTAATAAGTATAATTATTACAGTTCTATCGATAATAACTGCATAATATGGGTAATAATGCATGTTATATTGATGATAATAAAAGTAATACGTATATTTATTATAGTTCTAGCGATAATAACTGCATAATATGGGTAATAATGCATGTTATATTGATAATAATATAAGTAATAAGTATAATTATTACAGTTCTAGCAATAATACCTCCATTATATGGATAATAATACATGTTATATTGATAATAATATAAGTAATAAGTATAATTATTACAGTTCTAGCGATAATAACTGCATTATATGGGTAATAATGCATGTTATATTGATAATATTGGGAGTAATAAGTATATTTATTATAGTTCTAGCGATAAGAACTGCATAATATGGGTAATAATGCATGTTATATTGATAATAGTATAAGTAATAAGTATAATTATTACAGTTCTAGCGATAATAACTGCATTATATGGGTAATAATGCACGTTATATTGCTAATAATATAAGTAATAAGTATAATTATTACAGTTCTAGCGATAATAACTGCATTATGTGGGTAATAATGCATGTTATATTGATAATATCGGGAGTAATAAGTATAATTATTATAGTTCTAGCGGTAATAATAGTAAAATACGGCAAATAGTGCATGTTATATTGATAATAATAAAAGTAATAAATATATTTATTACAGTTCTATCGATAATAACTGCATAATATGGGTAATAGTGCATGTTATATTGATGATAATAAAAGTAATACGTATATTTATTATAGTTCTAGCGATAATAACTGCATAATATGGGTAATAATGCATGTTATATTGATAATAATCTAAGTAATAAGTATAATTATTACAGTTCCAGCGATAATAACTGCATTATATGGGTAATAATGCACGTTATATTGCTAACAATATAAGTAATAAGTATAATTATTACAGTTCTAGCGATAATAACTGCATTATATGGGTAATAATGCATGTTATATTGATGATAATGAAAGTAATACGAATATTTATTATAGTTCTAGCGATAATAACTGCATAATATGGGTAATAATGCATGTTATATTGAGAATAATATAAGTAATAAGTATAATTATTAGAGTTCTGGCGATAATAACTGCATATTATGGGTAATAATGCACGTTATATTGCTAATAGTATAAGTAATAAGTATAATTATTACAGTTCTAGCGATAATACCTCCATTATATGGGTAATAATGCATGTTATATTGATAATGATATAAGTAATAAGTATAATTATTCCAGTTCTAGCGATAATAACTGCATTATATGGGTAATAATGCACGTTATATTGCTAATAATATAAGTAATAAGTATAATTATTACAGTTCTAGCGATAATAACTGCATTATGTGGGTAATAATGCATGTTATATTGATAATATCGGGAGTAATAAGTATAATTATTATAGTTCTAGCGATAATAACTGCATTATATGGGTAATAATGCACGTTATATTGCTAATAGTGTAAGTAATAAGTATAATTATTACAGTTCTAGCGATAATACCTCAATTATATGGGTAATAATGCATGTTATATTGATAATGATATAAGTAATAAGTATAATTATTACAGTTCTAGCGATAATAACTGCATAATATGGGTAATAATGCACGTTATATTGATAATAATATAAGTAATAAGTATAATTATTACAGTTCTAGCGATAATAACTGCATTATATGGGTAATAATGCATGTTATATTGATAATATTGGGAGTAATAAGTATATTTATTATAGTTCTAGCGATAATAACTGCATAATATGGGTAATAATGCATGTTATATTGATAATAGTATAAGTAATAAGTATAATTATTACAGTTCTAGCGATAATAACTGCATTATATGGGTAATAATGCACGTTATATTGCCAATAATATAAGTAATAAGTATAATTATTACAGTTCTAGCGATAATAACTGCATTATGTGGGTAATAATGCATGTTATATTGATAATATCGGGAGTAATAAGTATAATTATTATAGTTCTAGCGGTAATAATAGTAAAATATGGCAAATAGTGCATGTTATATTGATAATAATAAAAGTAATAAATATATTTATTACAGTTCTATCGATAATAACTGCATAATATGGGTAATAATGCATGTTTTATTGATGATAATAAAAGTAATACGTATATTTATTATAGTTCTAGCGATAATAACTGCATAATATGGGTAATAATGCATGTTATATTGAGAATAATATAAGTAATAAGTATAATTATTACAGTTCTGGCGATAATAACTGCATATTATGGGTAATAATGCACGTTATATTGCTAATAGTATAAGTAATAAGTATAATTATTACAGTTCTAGCGATAATACCTCCATTATATGGGTAACAATGCATGTTATATTGATAATGATATAAGTAATAAGTATAATTATTACAGTTCTAGCGATAATAACTGCATAATATGGGTAATAATGCACGTTATATTGCTAATAATATAAGTAATGAGTACAATTATTACAGTTCTAGCGATAATAACTGCATTATATGGGTAATAATGCATGTTATATTGATAATAACATAAGTAATAAGTATAATTATTACAGTTCTATCGATAATAACTGCATAATATGGGTAATAATGCATGTTATATTGATGATATTGAGAGAAATAAGTATATTTATTATAGTTTAGCGATAATGACTGCATAATATGGGTAATAATGCATGTTATATTGATAATAGTATAAGTAATAAGTATAATTGTTACAGTTCTAGCGATAATAACTGCATTATATGGGTAATAATGCACGTTATATTGCTAACAATATAAGTAATAAGTATAATTATTACAGTTCTAGCGATAATAACTGCATTATATGGGTAATAATGCATGTTATATTGATGATAATGAAAGTAATACGAATATTTATTATAGTTCTAGCGATAATAACTGCATAATATGGGTAATAATGCATGTTATATTGAGAATAATATAAGTAATAAGTATAATTATTACAGTTCTGGCGATAATAACTGCATACTATGGGTAATAATGCACGTTATATTGCTAATAGTATAAGTAATAAGTATAATTATTACAGTTCTAGCGATAATACCTCCATTATATGGGTAATAATGCATGTTATATTGATAATGATATAAGTAATAAGTATAATTATTACAGTTCTAGCGATAATAACTGCATAATATGGGTAATAATGCACGTTATATTGCTAATAATATAAGTAATGAGTACAATTATTACAGTTCTAGCGATAATAACTGCATTATATGGGTAATAATGCATGTTATATTGATAATAACATAAGTAATAAGTATAATTATTACAGTTCTATCGATAATAACTGCATAATATGGGTAATAATGCATGTTATATTGATGATAATAAAAGTAATACGTATATTTATTATAGTTCTAGCGATAATAACTGCATAATATGGGTAATAATGCATGTTATATTGATAATAATATAAGTAATAAGTATAATTATTACAGTTCTAGCAATAATACCTCCATTATATGGATAATAATACATGTTATATTGATAATAATATAAGTAATAAGTATAATTATTACAGTTCTAGCGATAATAACTGCATTATATGGGTAATAATGCATGTTATATTGATAATATTGGGAGTAATAAGTATATTTATTATAGTTCTAGCGATAATAACTGCATAATATGGGTAATAATGCATGTTATATTGATAATAGTATAAGTAATAAGTATAATTATTACAGTTCTAGCGATAATAACTGCATTATATGGGTAATAATGCACGTTATATTGCTAATAATATAAGTAATAAGTATAATTATTACAGTTCTTGCGATAATAACTGCATTATGTGGGTAATAATGCATGTTATATTGATAATATCGGGAGTAATAAGTATAATTATTATAGTTCTAGCGGTAATAATAGTAAAATACGGCAAATAGTGCATGTTATATTGATAATAATAAAAGTAATAAATATATTTATTACAGTTCTATCGATAATAACTGCATAATATGGGTAATAATGCATGTTATATTGATGATAATAAAAGTAATACGTATATTTATTATAGTTCTAGCGATAATAACTGCATAATATGGGTAATAATGCATGTTATATTGATAATAATCTAAGTAATAAGTATAATTATTACAGTTCCAGCGATAATAACTGCATTATATGGGTAATAATGCACGTTATATTGCTAACAATATAAGTAATAAGTATAATTATTACAGTTCTAGCGATAATAACTGCATTATATGGGTAATAATGCATGTTATATTGATGATAATGAAAGTAATACGAATATTTATTATAGTTCTAGCGATAATAACTGCATAATATGGGTAATAATGCATGTTATATTGAGAATAATATAAGTAATAAGTATAATTATTAGAGTTCTGGCGATAATAACTGCATATTATGGGTAATAATGCACGTTATATTGCTAATAGTATAAGTAATAAGTATAATTATTACAGTTCTAGCGATAATACCTCCATTATATGGGTAATAATGCATGTTATATTGATAATGATATAAGTAATAAGTATAATTATTCCAGTTCTAGCGATAATAACTGCATTATATGGGTAATAATGCACGTTATATTGCTAATAATATAAGTAATAAGTATAATTATTACAGTTCTAGCGATAATAACTGCATTATGTGGGTAATAATGCATGTTATATTGATAATATCGGGAGTAATAAGTATAATTATTATAGTTCTAGCGGTAATAATAGTAAAATATGGCAAATAGTGCATGTTATATTGATAATAATAAAAGTAATAAATATATTTATTACAGGTCTATCGATAATAACTGCATAATATGGGTAATAATGCATGTTATATTGATGATAATAAAAGTAATACGTATATTTATTATAGTTCTAGCGATAATAACTGCATAATATGGGTAATAATGCATGTTATATTGATAATAATCTAAGTAATAAGTATAATTATTACAGTTCTAGCGATAATAACTGCATTATATGGGTAATAATGCACGTTATATTGCTAACAATATAAGTAATAAGTATAATTATTACAGTTCTAGCGATAATAACTGCATTATATGGGTAATAATGCATGTTATATTGATGATAATGAAAGTAATACGAATATTTATTATAGTTCTAGCGATAATAACTGCATAATATGGGTAATAATGCATGTTATATTGATAATAGTATAAGTAATAAGAATAATTATTACAGTTCTAGCGATAATAACTGCATTATATGGGTAATAATGCACGTTATATTGCTAATAATATAAGTAATGAGTACAATTATTACAGTTCTAGCGATAATAACTGCATTATATGGGTAATAATGCATGTTATATTGATAATAACATAAGTAATAAGTATAATTATTACAGTTCTATCGATAATAACTGCATAATATGGGTAATAATGCATGTTATATTGATGATAATAAAAGTAATACGTATATTTATTACAGTTCTAGCGATAATAACTGCATAATATGGGTAATAATGCATGTTATATTGATAATAATATAAGTAATAAGTATAATTATTACAGTTCTAGCAATAATACCTCCATTATATGGATAATAATACATGTTATATTGATAATAATATAAGTAATAAGTATAATTATTACAGTTCTAGCCATAATAACTGCATTATATGGGTAATAATGCATGTTATATTGATAATATTGGGAGTAATAAGTATATTTATTATAGTTCTAGCGATAATAACTGCATAATATGGGTAATAATGCATGTTATATTGATAATAGTATAAGTAATAAGTATAATTATTACAGTTCTAGCGATAATAACTGCATTATATGGGTAATAATGCACGTTATATTGCCAATAATATAAGTAATAAGTATAATTATTACAGTTCTAGCGATAATAACTGCATTATGTGGGTAATAATGCATGTTATATTGATAATATCGGGAGTAATAAGTATAATTATTATAGTTCTAGCGGTAATAATAGTAAAATATGGCAAATAGTGCATGTTATATTGATAATAATAAAAGTAATAAATATATTTATTACAGTTCTATCGATAATAACTGCATAATATGGGTAATAATGCATGTTATATTGATGATAATAAAAGTAATACGTATATTTATTATAGTTCTAGCGATAATAACTGCATAATATGGGTAATAATGCATGTTATATTGAGAATAATATAAGTAATAAGTATAATTATTACAGTTCTGGCGATAATAACTGCATATTATGGGTAATAATGCACGTTATATTGCTAATAGTATAAGTAATAAGTATAATTATTACAGTTCTAGCGATAATACCTCCATTATATGGGTAACAATGCATGTTATATTGATAATGATATAAGTAATAAGTATAATTATTACAGTTCTAGCGATAATAACTGCATAATATGGGTAATAATGCACGTTATATTGCTAATAATATAAGTAATGAGTACAATTATTACAGTTCTAGCGATAATAACTGCATTATATGGGTAATAATGCATGTTATATTGATAATAACATAAGTAATAAGTATAATTATTACAGTTCTATCGATAATAACTGCATAATATGGGTAATAATGCATGTTATATTGATGATATTGAGAGAAATAAGTATATTTATTATAGTTTAGCGATAATGACTGCATAATATGGGTAATAATGCATGTTATATTGATAATAGTATAAGTAATAAGTATAATTGTTACAGTTCTAGCGATAATAACTGCATTATATGGGTAATAATGCACGTTATATTGCTAACAATATAAGTAATAAGTATAATTATTACAGTTCTAGCGATAATAACTGCATTATATGGGTAATAATGCATGTTATATTGATGATAATGAAAGTAATACGAATATTTATTATAGTTCTAGCGATAATAACTGCATAATATGGGTAATAATGCATGTTATATTGAGAATAATATAAGTAATAAGTATAATTATTACAGTTCTGGCGATAATAACTGCATACTATGGGTAATAATGCACGTTATATTGCTAATAGTATAAGTAATAAGTATAATTATTACAGTTCTAGCGATAATACCTCCATTATATGGGTAATAATGCATGTTATATTGATAATGATATAAGTAATAAGTATAATTATTACAGTTCTAGCGATAATAACTGCATAATATGGGTAATAATGCACGTTATATTGCTAATAATATAAGTAATGAGTACAATTATTACAGTTCTAGCGATAATAACTGCATTATATGGGTAATAATGCATGTTATATTGATAATAACATAAGTAATAAGTATAATTATTACAGTTCTATCGATAATAACTGCATAATATGGGTAATAATGCATGTTATATTGATGATAATAAAAGTAATACGTATATTTATTATAGTTCTAGCGATAATAACTGCATAATATGGGTAATAATGCATGTTATATTGATAATAATATAAGTAATAAGTATAATTATTACAGTTCTAGCAATAATACCTCCATTATATGGATAATAATACATGTTATATTGATAATAATATAAGTAATAAGTATAATTATTACAGTTCTAGCGATAATAACTGCATTATATGGGTAATAATGCATGTTATATTGATAATATTGGGAGTAATAAGTATATTTATTATAGTTCTAGCGATAATAACTGCATAATATGGGTAATAATGCATGTTATATTGATAATAGTATAAGTAATAAGTATAATTATTACAGTTCTAGCGATAATAACTGCATTATATGGGTAATAATGCACGTTATATTGCTAATAATATAAGTAATAAGTATAATTATTACAGTTCTAGCGATAATAACTGCATTATGTGGGTAATAATGCATGTTATATTGATAATATCGGGAGTAATAAGTATAATTATTATAGTTCTAGCGGTAATAATAGTAAAATACGGCAAATAGTGCATGTTATATTGATAATAATAAAAGTAATAAATATATTTATTACAGTTCTATCGATAATAACTGCATAATATGGGTAATAATGCATGTTATATTGATGATAATAAAAGTAATACGTATATTTATTATAGTTCTAGCGATAATAACTGCATAATATGGGTAATAATGCATGTTATATTGATAATAATCTAAGTAATAAGTATAATTATTACAGTTCCAGCGATAATAACTGCATTATATGGGTAATAATGCACGTTATATTGCTAACAATATAAGTAATAAGTATAATTATTACAGTTCTAGCGATAATAACTGCATTATATGGGTAATAATGCATGTTATATTGATGATAATGAAAGTAATACGAATATTTATTATAGTTCTAGCGATAATAACTGCATAATATGGGTAATAATGCATGTTATATTGAGAATAATATAAGTAATAAGTATAATTATTAGAGTTCTGGCGATAATAACTGCATATTATGGGTAATAATGCACGTTATATTGCTAATAGTATAAGTAATAAGTATAATTATTACAGTTCTAGCGATAATACCTCCATTATATGGGTAATAATGCATGTTATATTGATAATGATATAAGTAATAAGTATAATTATTCCAGTTCTAGCGATAATAACTGCATTATATGGGTAATAATGCACGTTATATTGCTAATAATATAAGTAATAAGTATAATTATTACAGTTCTAGCGATAATAACTGCATTATGTGGGTAATAATGCATGTTATATTGATAATATCGGGAGTAATAAGTATAATTATTATAGTTCTAGCGGTAATAATAGTAAAATATGGCAAATAGTGCATGTTATATTGATAATAATAAAAGTAATAAATATATTTATTACAGTTCTATCGATAATAACTGCATAATATGGGTAATAATGCATGTTATATTGATGATAATAAAAGTAATACGTATATTTATTATAGTTCTAGCGATAATAACTGCATAATATGGGTAATAATGCATGTTATATTGATAATAATCTAAGTAATAAGTATAATTATTACAGTTCTAGCGATAATAACTGCATTATATGGGTAATAATGCACGTTATATTGCTAACAATATAAGTAATAAGTATAATTATTACAGTTCTAGCGATAATAACTGCATTATATGGGTAATAATGCATGTTATATTGATGATAATGAAAGTAATACGAATATTTATTATAGTTCTAGCGATAATAACTGCATAATATGGGTAATAATGCATGTTATATTGATAATAGTATAAGTAATAAGAATAATTATTACAGTTCTAGCGATAATAACTGCATTATATGGGTAATAATGCACGTTATATTGCTAATAATATAAGTAATAAGTATAATTGTTACAGTTCTAGCGATAATAACTGCATTATGTGGGTAATAATGCATGTTATATTGATAATATCGGGAGTAATAAGTATAATTATTATAGTTCTAGCGATAAGAACTGCATTATATGGGTAATAATGCACGTTATATTGCTAATAGTATAAGTAATAAGTATAATTATTACAGTTCTAGCGATAATACCTCCATTATATGGGTAATAATGCATGTTACATTGATAATGATATAAGTAATAAGTATAATTATTACAGTTCTAGCGATAATAACTGCATTATATGGGTAATAATGCACGTTATATTGCTAGTAGTATAAGTAATAAGTATAATTATTACAGTTCTAGCGATAATAACTGCATAATATGGGTAATAATGCACGTTATATTGCTAATAATATAAGTAATGAGTACAATTATTACAGTTCTAGCGATAATAACTGCATCATATGGGTAATAATGCATGTTATATTGATAATAATCTAAGTAATAAGTATAATTATTACAGTTCTAGCGATAATAACTGCATTATATGGGTAATAATGCACGTTATATTGCTAACAATATAAGTAATAAGAATAATTATTACAGTTCTAGCGATAATACCTCCATTATATGGGTAATAACGCATGTTATATTGATAATGATATAAGTAATAAGTATAATTATTACAGTTCTAGCGATAATAACTGCATAATATGGGTAATAATGCATGTTATATTGATAATAATATAAGTAATAAGTATAATTATTACAGTTCTAGCAATAATACCTCCATTATATGGATAATAATACATGTTATATTGATAATAATATAAGTAATAAGTATAATTATTACAGTTCTAGCCATAATAACTGCATTATATGGGTAATAATGCATGTTATATTGATAATATTGGGAGTAATAAGTATATTTATTATAGTTCTAGCGATAATAACTGCATAATATGGGTAATAATGCATGTTATATTGATAATAGTATAAGTAATAAGTATAATTATTACAGTTCTAGCGATAATACCTCCATTATATGGGTAATAATGCATGTTATATTGATGATAATGAAAGTAATACGTATATTTATTATAGTTCTAGCGATAATAACTGCATAATATGGGTAATAATGCATGTTATATTGAGAATAATATAAGTAATAAGTATAATTATTACAGTTCTGGCGATAATAACTGCATTATATGGGTAATAATGCACGTTATATTGCTAATAGTATAAGTAATAAGTATAATTATTACAGTTCTTGCGATAATACCTCCATTATATGGGTAATAATGCATGTTATATTGATAATAATATAAGTAATAAGTATAATTATTACAGTTCTAGCGATAATAACTGCATTATATGGGTAATAATGCACGTTATATTGCTAATAATATAAGTAATAAGTATAATTATTACAGTTCTAGCGATAATAACTGCATTATATGGGTAATAATGCATGTTATATTGATAATAATATAAGTAATAAGTATAATTATTACAGTTCTAGCGATAATAACTGCATTATATGGGTAATAATGCACGTTATATTGCTAGTAGTATAAGTAATAAGTATAATTATTACAGTTCTAGCGATAATAACTGCATAATATGGGTAATAATGCACGTTATATTGCTAATAATATAAGTAATGAGTACAATTATTACAGTTCTAGCGATAATAACTGCATCATATGGGTAATAATGCATGTTATATTGATAATAATCTAAGTAATAAGTATAATTATTACAGTTCTAGCGATAATAACTGCATTATATGGGTAATAATGCACGTTATATTGCTAACAATATAAGTAATAAGAATAATTATTACAGTTCTAGCGATAATACCTCCATTATATGGGTAATAACGCATGTTATATTGATAATGATATAAGTAATAAGTATAATTATTACAGTTCTAGCGATAATAACTGCATAATATGGGTAATAATGCACGTTATATTGCTAATAATATAAGTAATAAGTATAATTATTACAGTTCTAGCGATAATAACTGCATTATATGGGTAAAAATGCATGTTATACTGATAATATTGGGAGTAATAAGTATATTTATTATGGTTCTAGAGATAATAACTGCATAATATGGGTAATAATGCATGTTATATTGATAATAATCTAAGTAATAAGTATAATTATTACAGTTCCAGCGATAATAACTGCATTATATGGGTAATAATGCACGTTATATTGCTAACAATATAAGTAATAAGTATAATTATTACAGTTCTAGCGATAATAACTGCATTATATGGGTAATAATGCATGTTATATTGATGATAATGAAAGTAATACGAATATTTATTATAGTTCTAGCGATAATAACTGCATAATATGGGTAATAATGCATGTTATATTGAGAATAATATAAGTAATAAGTATAATTATTAGAGTTCTGGCGATAATAACTGCATATTATGGGTAATAATGCACGTTATATTGCTAATAGTATAAGTAATAAGTATAATTATTACAGTTCTAGCGATAATACCTCCATTATATGGGTAATAATGCATGTTATATTGATAATGATATAAGTAATAAGTATAATTATTCCAGTTCTAGCGATAATAACTGCATTATATGGGTAATAATGCACGTTATATTGCTAATAATATAAGTAATAAGTATAATTATTACAGTTCTAGCGATAATAACTGCATTATGTGGGTAATAATGCATGTTACATTGATAATATCGGGAGTAATAAGTATAATTATTATAGTTCTAGCGATAATAACTGCATTATATGGGTAATAATGCACGTTATATTGCTAATAGTGTAAGTAATAAGTATAATTATTACAGTTCTAGCGATAATACCTCAATTATATGGGTAATAATGCATGTTATATTGATAATGATATAAGTAATAAGTATAATTATTACAGTTCTAGCGATAATAACTGCATAATATGGGTAATAATGCACGTTATATTGCTAATAATATAAGTAATGAGTACAATTATTACAGTTCTAGCGATAATAACTGCATTATATGGGTAATAATGCATGTTATATTGATAATAACATAAGTAATAAGTATAATTATTACAGTTCTATCGATAATAACTGCATAATATGGGTAATAATGCATGTTATATTGATAATATTGGGAGTAATAAGTATATTTATTATAGTTCTAGCGATAATAACTGCATAATATGGGTAATAATGCATGTTATATTGATAATAGTATAAGTAATAAGTATAATTATTACAGTTCTAGCGATAATAACTGCATAATATGGGTAATAATGCACGTTATATTGCTAATAATATAAGTAATGAGTACAATTATTACAGTTCTAGCGATAATAACTGCATTATATGGGTAATAATGCATGTTATATTGATAATAACATAAGTAATAAGTATAATTATTACAGTTCTATCGATAATAACTGCATAATATGGGTAATAATGCATGTTATATTGATGATAATAAAAGTAATACGTATATTTATTATAGTTCTAGCGATAATAACTGCATAATATGGGTAATAATGCATGTTATATTGATAATAATATAAGTAATAAGTATAATTATTACAGTTCTAGCAATAATACCTCCATTATATGGATAATAATACATGTTATATTGATAATAATATAAGTAATAAGTATAATTATTACAGTTCTAGCGATAATAACTGCATTATATGGGTAATAATGCATGTTATATTGATAATATTGGGAGTAATAAGTATATTTATTATAGTTCTAGCGATAATAACTGCATAATATGGGTAATAATGCATGTTATATTGATAATAGTATAAGTAATAAGTATAATTATTACAGTTCTAGCGATAATAACTGCATTATATGGGTAATAATGCACGTTATATTGCTAATAATATAAGTAATAAGTATAATTATTACAGTTCTAGCGATAATAACTGCATTATGTGGGTAATAATGCATGTTATATTGATAATATCGGGAGTAATAAGTATAATTATTATAGTTCTAGCGGTAATAATAGTAAAATACGGCAAATAGTGCATGTTATATTGATAATAATAAAAGTAATAAATATATTTATTACAGTTCTATCGATAATAACTGCATAATATGGGTAATAATGCATGTTATATTGATGATAATAAAAGTAATACGTATATTTATTATAGTTCTAGCGATAATAACTGCATAATATGGGTAATAATGCATGTTATATTGATAATAATCTAAGTAATAAGTATAATTATTACAGTTCCAGCGATAATAACTGCATTATATGGGTAATAATGCACGTTATATTGCTAACAATATAAGTAATAAGTATAATTATTACAGTTCTAGCGATAATAACTGCATTATATGGGTAATAATGCATGTTATATTGATGATAATGAAAGTAATACGAATATTTATTATAGTTCTAGCGATAATAACTGCATAATATGGGTAATAATGCATGTTATATTGAGAATAATATAAGTAATAAGTATAATTATTAGAGTTCTGGCGATAATAACTGCATATTATGGGTAATAATGCACGTTATATTGCTAATAGTATAAGTAATAAGTATAATTATTACAGTTCTAGCGATAATACCTCCATTATATGGGTAATAATGCATGTTATATTGATAATGATATAAGTAATAAGTATAATTATTCCAGTTCTAGCGATAATAACTGCATTATATGGGTAATAATGCACGTTATATTGCTAATAATATAAGTAATAAGTATAATTATTACAGTTCTAGCGATAATAACTGCATTATGTGGGTAATAATGCATGTTATATTGATAATATCGGGAGTAATAAGTATAATTATTATAGTTCTAGCGGTAATAATAGTAAAATATGGCAAATAGTGCATGTTATATTGATAATAATAAAAGTAATAAATATATTTATTACAGGTCTATCGATAATAACTGCATAATATGGGTAATAATGCATGTTATATTGATGATAATAAAAGTAATACGTATATTTATTATAGTTCTAGCGATAATAACTGCATAATATGGGTAATAATGCATGTTATATTGATAATAATCTAAGTAATAAGTATAATTATTACAGTTCTAGCGATAATAACTGCATTATATGGGTAATAATGCACGTTATATTGCTAACAATATAAGTAATAAGTATAATTATTACAGTTCTAGCGATAATAACTGCATTATATGGGTAATAATGCATGTTATATTGATGATAATGAAAGTAATACGAATATTTATTATAGTTCTAGCGATAATAACTGCATAATATGGGTAATAATGCATGTTATATTGATAATAGTATAAGTAATAAGAATAATTATTACAGTTCTAGCGATAATAACTGCATTATATGGGTAATAATGCACGTTATATTGCTAATAATATAAGTAATGAGTACAATTATTACAGTTCTAGCGATAATAACTGCATTATATGGGTAATAATGCATGTTATATTGATAATAACATAAGTAATAAGTATAATTATTACAGTTCTATCGATAATAACTGCATAATATGGGTAATAATGCATGTTATATTGATGATAATAAAAGTAATACGTATATTTATTACAGTTCTAGCGATAATAACTGCATAATATGGGTAATAATGCATGTTATATTGATAATAATATAAGTAATAAGTATAATTATTACAGTTCTAGCAATAATACCTCCATTATATGGATAATAATACATGTTATATTGATAATAATATAAGTAATAAGTATAATTATTACAGTTCTAGCCATAATAACTGCATTATATGGGTAATAATGCATGTTATATTGATAATATTGGGAGTAATAAGTATATTTATTATAGTTCTAGCGATAATAACTGCATAATATGGGTAATAATGCATGTTATATTGATAATAGTATAAGTAATAAGTATAATTATTACAGTTCTAGCGATAATAACTGCATTATATGGGTAATAATGCACGTTATATTGCCAATAATATAAGTAATAAGTATAATTATTACAGTTCTAGCGATAATAACTGCATTATGTGGGTAATAATGCATGTTATATTGATAATATCGGGAGTAATAAGTATAATTATTATAGTTCTAGCGGTAATAATAGTAAAATATGGCAAATAGTGCATGTTATATTGATAATAATAAAAGTAATAAATATATTTATTACAGTTCTATCGATAATAACTGCATAATATGGGTAATAATGCATGTTATATTGATGATAATAAAAGTAATACGTATATTTATTATAGTTCTAGCGATAATAACTGCATAATATGGGTAATAATGCATGTTATATTGAGAATAATATAAGTAATAAGTATAATTATTACAGTTCTGGCGATAATAACTGCATATTATGGGTAATAATGCACGTTATATTGCTAATAGTATAAGTAATAAGTATAATTATTACAGTTCTAGCGATAATACCTCCATTATATGGGTAACAATGCATGTTATATTGATAATGATATAAGTAATAAGTATAATTATTACAGTTCTAGCGATAATAACTGCATAATATGGGTAATAATGCACGTTATATTGCTAATAATATAAGTAATGAGTACAATTATTACAGTTCTAGCGATAATAACTGCATTATATGGGTAATAATGCATGTTATATTGATAATAACATAAGTAATAAGTATAATTATTACAGTTCTATCGATAATAACTGCATAATATGGGTAATAATGCATGTTATATTGATGATATTGAGAGAAATAAGTATATTTATTATAGTTTAGCGATAATGACTGCATAATATGGGTAATAATGCATGTTATATTGATAATAGTATAAGTAATAAGTATAATTGTTACAGTTCTAGCGATAATAACTGCATTATATGGGTAATAATGCACGTTATATTGCTAACAATATAAGTAATAAGTATAATTATTACAGTTCTAGCGATAATAACTGCATTATATGGGTAATAATGCATGTTATATTGATGATAATGAAAGTAATACGAATATTTATTATAGTTCTAGCGATAATAACTGCATAATATGGGTAATAATGCATGTTATATTGAGAATAATATAAGTAATAAGTATAATTATTACAGTTCTGGCGATAATAACTGCATACTATGGGTAATAATGCACGTTATATTGCTAATAGTATAAGTAATAAGTATAATTATTACAGTTCTAGCGATAATACCTCCATTATATGGGTAATAATGCATGTTATATTGAGAATGATATAAGTAATAAGTATAATTATTACAGTTCTAGCGATAATAACTGCATAATATGGGTAATAATGCACGTTATATTGCTAATAATATAAGTAATGAGTACAATTATTACAGTTCTAGCGATAATAACTGCATTATATGGGTAATAATGCATGTTATATTGATAATAACATAAGTAATAAGTATAATTATTACAGTTCTATCGATAATAACTGCATAATATGGGTAATAATGCATGTTATATTGATGATAATAAAAGTAATACGTATATTTATTATAGTTCTAGCGATAATAACTGCATAATATGGGTAATAATGCATGTTATATTGATAATAATATAAGTAATAAGTATAATTATTACAGTTCTAGCAATAATACCTCCATTATATGGATAATAATACATGTTATATTGATAATAATATAAGTAATAAGTATAATTATTACAGTTCTAGCGATAATAACTGCATTATATGGGTAATAATGCATGTTATATTGATAATATTGGGAGTAATAAGTATATTTATTATAGTTCTAGCGATAATAACTGCATAATATGGGTAATAATGCATGTTATACTGATAATAGTATAAGTAATAAGTATAATTATTACAGTTCTAGCGATAATAACTGCATTATATGGGTAATAATGCACGTTATATTGCTAATAATATAAGTAATAAGTATTTTTATTACAGTTCTAGCGATAATAACTGCATTATATGGGTAATAATGCATGTTATATTGATGATAATGAAAGTAATACGAATATTTATTATAGTTCTAGCGATAATAACTGCATAATATGGGTAATAATGCATGTTATATTGAGAATAATATAAGTAATAAGTATAATTATTAGAGTTCTGGCGATAATAACTGCATATTATGGGTAATAATGCACGTTATATTGCTAATAGTATAAGTAATAAGTATAATTATTACAGTTCTAGCGATAATACCTCCATTATATGGGTAATAATGCATGTTATATTGATAATGATATAAGTAATAAGTATAATTATTCCAGTTCTAGCGATAATAACTGCATTATATGGGTAATAATGCACGTTATATTGCTAATAATATAAGTAATAAGTATAATTATTACAGTTCTAGCGATAATAACTGCATTATGTGGGTAATAATGCATGTTATATTGATAATATCGGGAGTAATAAGTATAATTATTATAGTTCTAGCGGTAATAATAGTAAAATATGGCAAATAGTGCATGTTATATTGATAATAATAAAAGTAATAAATATATTTATTACAGTTCTATCGATAATAACTGCATAATATGGGTAATAATGCATGTTATATTGATGATAATAAAAGTAATACGTATATTTATTATAGTTCTAGCGATAATAACTGCATAATATGGGTAATAATGCATGTTATATTGATAATAATCTAAGTAATAAGTATAATTATTACAGTTCTAGCGATAATAACTGCATTATATGGGTAATAATGCACGTTATATTGCTAACAATATAAGTAATAAGTATAATTATTACAGTTCTAGCGATAATAACTGCATTATATGGGTAATAATGCATGTTATATTGATGATAATGAAAGTAATACGAATATTTATTATAGTTCTAGCGATAATAACTGCATAATATGGGTAATAATGCATGTTATATTGATAATAGTATAAGTAATAAGAATAATTATTACAGTTCTAGCGATAATAACTGCATTATATGGGTAATAATGCACGTTATATTGCTAATAATATAAGTAATAAGTATAATTGTTACAGTTCTAGCGATAATAACTGCATTATGTGGGTAATAATGCATGTTATATTGATAATATCGGGAGTAATAAGTATAATTATTATAGTTCTAGCGATAAGGACTGCATTATATGGGTAATAATGCACGTTATATTGCTAATAGTATAAGTAATAAGTATAATTATTACAGTTCTAGCGATAATACCTCCATTATATGGGTAATAATGCATGTTACATTGATAATGATATAAGTAATAAGTATAATTATTACAGTTCTAGCGATAATAACTGCATTATATGGGTAATAATGCACGTTATATTGCTAGTAGTATAAGTAATAAGTATAATTATTACAGTTCTAGCGATAATAACTGCATAATATGGGTAATAATGCACGTTATATTGCTAATAATATAAGTAATGAGTACAATTATTACAGTTCTAGCGATAATAACTGCATCATATGGGTAATAATGCATGTTATATTGATAATAATCTAAGTAATAAGTATAATTATTACAGTTCTAGCGATAATAACTGCATTATATGGGTAATAATGCACGTTATATTGCTAACAATATAAGTAATAAGAATAATTATTACAGTTCTAGCGATAATACCTCCATTATATGGGTAATAACGCATGTTATATTGATAATGATATAAGTAATAAGTATAATTATTACAGTTCTAGCGATAATAACTGCATAATATGGGTAATAATGCATGTTATATTGATAATAATATAAGTAATAAGTATAATTATTACAGTTCTAGCAATAATACCTCCATTATATGGATAATAATACATGTTATATTGATAATAATATAAGTAATAAGTATAATTATTACAGTTCTAGCCATAATAACTGCATTATATGGGTAATAATGCATGTTATATTGATAATATTGGGAGTAATAAGTATATTTATTATAGTTCTAGCGATAATAACTGCATAATATGGGTAATAATGCATGTTATATTGATAATAGTATAAGTAATAAGTATAATTATTACAGTTCTAGCGATAATACCTCCATTATATGGGTAATAATGCATGTTATATTGATGATAATGAAAGTAATACGTATATTTATTATAGTTCTAGCGATAATAACTGCATAATATGGGTAATAATGCATGTTATATTGAGAATAATATAAGTAATAAGTATAATTATTACAGTTCTGGCGATAATAACTGCATTATATGGGTAATAATGCACGTTATATTGCTAATAGTATAAGTAATAAGTATAATTATTACAGTTCTTGCGATAATACCTCCATTATATGGGTAATAATGCATGTTATATTGATAATAATATAAGTAATAAGTATAATTATTACAGTTCTAGCGATAATAACTGCATTATATGGGTAATAATGCACGTTATATTGCTAATAATATAAGTAATAAGTATAATTATTACAGTTCTAGCGATAATAACTGCATTATATGGGTAATAATGCATGTTATATTGATAATAATATAAGTAATAAGTATAATTATTACAGTTCTAGCGATAATAACTGCATTATATGGGTAATAATGCACGTTATATTGCTAACAATATAAGTAATAAGTATAATTATTACAGTTCTAGCGATAATAACTGCATTATATGGGTAATAATGCATGTTATATTGATGATAATGAAAGTAATACGAATATTTATTATAGTTCTAGCGATAATAACTGCATAATATGGGTAATAATGCATGTTATATTGATAATAGTATAAGTAATAAGAATAATTATTACAGTTCTAGCGATAATAACTGCATTATATGGGTAATAATGCACGTTATATTGCTAATAATATAAGTAATAAGTATAATTGTTACAGTTCTAGCGATAATAACTGCATTATGTGGGTAATAATGCATGTTATATTGATAATATCGGGAGTAATAAGTATAATTATTATAGTTCTAGCGATAAGAACTGCATTATATGGGTAATAATGCACGTTATATTGCTAATAGTATAAGTAATAAGTATAATTATTACAGTTCTAGCGATAATACCTCCATTATATGGGTAATAATGCATGTTACATTGATAATGATATAAGTAATAAGTATAATTATTACAGTTCTAGCGATAATAACTGCATTATATGGGTAATAATGCACGTTATATTGCTAGTAGTATAAGTAATAAGTATAATTATTACAGTTCTAGCGATAATAACTGCATAATATGGGTAATAATGCACGTTATATTGCTAATAATATAAGTAATGAGTACAATTATTACAGTTCTAGCGATAATAACTGCATCATATGGGTAATAATGCATGTTATATTGATAATAATCTAAGTAATAAGTATAATTATTACAGTTCTAGCGATAATAACTGCATTATATGGGTAATAATGCACGTTATATTGCTAACAATATAAGTAATAAGAATAATTATTACAGTTCTAGCGATAATACCTCCATTATATGGGTAATAACGCATGTTATATTGATAATGATATAAGTAATAAGTATAATTATTACAGTTCTAGCGATAATAACTGCATAATATGGGTAATAATGCACGTTATATTGCTAATAATATAAGTAATAAGTATAATTATTACAGTTCTAGCGATAATAACTGCATTATATGGGTAAAAATGCATGTTATATTGATAATATTGGGAGTAATAAGTATATTTATTATGGTTCTAGAGATAATAACTGCATAATATGGGTAATAATGCATGTTATATTGATAATAATCTAAGTAATAAGTATAATTATTACAGTTCCAGCGATAATAACTGCATTATATGGGTAATAATGCACGTTATATTGCTAACAATATAAGTAATAAGTATAATTATTACAGTTCTAGCGATAATAACTGCATTATATGGGTAATAATGCATGTTATATTGATGATAATGAAAGTAATACGAATATTTATTATAGTTCTAGCGATAATAACTGCATAATATGGGTAATAATGCATGTTATATTGAGAATAATATAAGTAATAAGTATAATTATTAGAGTTCTGGCGATAATAACTGCATATTATGGGTAATAATGCACGTTATATTGCTAATAGTATAAGTAATAAGTATAATTATTACAGTTCTAGCGATAATACCTCCATTATATGGGTAATAATGCATGTTATATTGATAATGATATAAGTAATAAGTATAATTATTCCAGTTCTAGCGATAATAACTGCATTATATGGGTAATAATGCACGTTATATTGCTAATAATATAAGTAATAAGTATAATTATTACAGTTCTAGCGATAATAACTGCATTATGTGGGTAATAATGCATGTTACATTGATAATATCGGGAGTAATAAGTATAATTATTATAGTTCTAGCGATAATAACTGCATTATATGGGTAATAATGCACGTTATATTGCTAATAGTGTAAGTAATAAGTATAATTATTACAGTTCTAGCGATAATACCTCAATTATATGGGTAATAATGCATGTTATATTGATAATGATATAAGTAATAAGTATAATTATTACAGTTCTAGCGATAATAACTGCATAATATGGGTAATAATGCACGTTATATTGCTAATAATATAAGTAATGAGTACAATTATTACAGTTCTAGCGATAATAACTGCATTATATGGGTAATAATGCATGTTATATTGATAATAACATAAGTAATAAGTATAATTATTACAGTTCTATCGATAATAACTGCATAATATGGGTAATAATGCATGTTATATTGATAATATTGGGAGTAATAAGTATATTTATTATAGTTCTAGCGATAATAACTGCATAATATGGGTAATAATGCATGTTATATTGATAATAGTATAAGTAATAAGTATAATTATTACAGTTCTAGCGATAATAACTGCATTATATGGGTAATAATGCACGTTATATTGCTAATAATATAAGTAATAAGTATAATTATTACAGTTCTAGCGATAATAACTGCATTATGTGGGTAATAATGCATGTTATATTGATAATATCGGGAGTAATAAGTATAATTATTATAGTTCTAGCGGTAATAATAGTAAAATATGGCAAATAGTGCATGTTATATTGATAATAATAAAAGTAATAAATATATTTATTACAGTTCTATCGATAATAACTGCATAATATGGGTAATAATGCATGTTATATTGATGATAATAAAAGTAATACGTATATTTATTATAGTTCTAGCGATAATAACTGCATAATATGGGTAATAATGCATGTTATATTGATAATAATCTAAGTAATAAGTATAATTATTACAGTTCTAGCGATAATAACTGCATTATATGGGTAATAATGCACGTTATATTGCTAACAATATAAGTAATAAGTATAATTATTACAGTTCTAGCGATAATAACTGCATTATATGGGTAATAATGCATGTTATATTGATGATAATGAAAGTAATACGAATATTTATTATAGTTCTAGCGATAATAACTGCATAATATGGGTAATAATGCATGTTATATTGATAATAGTATAAGTAATAAGAATAATTATTACAGTTCTAGCGATAATAACTGCATTATATGGGTAATAATGCACGTTATATTGCTAATAATATAAGTAATAAGTATAATTGTTACAGTTCTAGCGATAATAACTGCATTATGTGGGTAATAATGCATGTTATATTGATAATATCGGGAGTAATAAGTATAATTATTATAGTTCTAGCGATAAGAACTGCATTATATGGGTAATAATGCACGTTATATTGCTAATAGTATAAGTAATAAGTATAATTATTACAGTTCTAGCGATAATACCTCCATTATATGGGTAATAATGCATGTTATATTGATAATGATATAAGTAATAAGTATAATTATTACAGTTCTAGCGATAATAACTGCATAATATGGGTAATAATACACGTTATATTGCTAATAATATAAGTAATGAGTACAATTATTACAGTTCTAGCGATAATAACTGCATTATATGGGTAATAATGCATGTTATATTGATAATAACATAAGTAATAAGTATAATTATTACAGTTCTATCGATAATAACTGCATAATATGGGTAATAATGCATGTTATATTGATGATAATAAAAGTAATACGTATATTTATTACAGTTCTAGCGATAATAACTGCATAATATGGGTAATAATGCATGTTATATTGATAATAATATAAGTAATAAGTATAATTATTACAGTTCTAGCAATAATACCTCCATTATATGGATAATAATACATGTTATATTGATAATAATATAAGTAATAAGTATAATTATTACAGTTCTAGCGATAATACCTCCATTATATGGGTAACAATGCATGTTATATTGATAATGATATAAGTAATAAGTATAATTATTACAGTTCTAGCGATAATAACTGCATAATATGGGTAATAATGCACGTTATATTGCTAATAATATAAGTAATGAGTACAATTATTACAGTTCTAGCGATAATAACTGCATTATATGGGTAATAATGCATGTTATATTGATAATAACATAAGTAATAAGTATAATTATTACAGTTCTATCGATAATAACTGCATAATATGGGTAATAATGCATGTTATATTGATGATATTGAGAGAAATAAGTATATTTATTATAGTTTAGCGATAATGACTGCATAATATGGGTAATAATGCATGTTATATTGATAATAGTATAAGTAATAAGTATAATTGTTACAGTTCTAGCGATAATAACTGCATTATATGGGTAATAATGCACGTTATATTGCTAACAATATAAGTAATAAGTATAATTATTACAGTTCTAGCGATAATAACTGCATTATATGGGTAATAATGCATGTTATATTGATGATAATGAAAGTAATACGAATATTTATTATAGTTCTAGCAATAATAACTGCATAATATGGGTAATAATGCATGTTATATTGAGAATAATATAAGTAATAAGTATAATTATTACAGTTCTGGCGATAATAACTGCATACTATGGGTAATAATGCACGTTATATTGCTAATAGTATAAGTAATAAGTATAATTATTACAGTTCTAGCGATAATACCTCCATTATATGGGTAATAATGCATGTTATATTGATAATGATATAAGTAATAAGTATAATTATTCCAGTTCTAGCGATAATAACTGCATTATATGGGTAATAATGCACGTTATATTGCTAATAATATAAGTAATAAGTATAATTATTACAGTTCTAGCGATAATAACTGCATTATGTGGGTAATAATGCATGTTATATTGATAATATCGGGAGTAATAAGTATAATTATTATAGTTCTAGCGGTAATAATAGTAAAATATGGCAAATAGTGCATGTTATATTGATAATAATAAAAGTAATAAATATATTTATTACAGTTCTATCGATAATAACTGCATAATATGGGTAATAATGCATGTTATATTGATGATAATAAAAGTAATACGTATATTTATTATAGTTCTAGCGATAATAACTGCATAATATGGGTAATAATGCATGTTATATTGATAATAATCTAAGTAATAAGTATAATTATTACAGTTCTAGCGATAATAACTGCATTATATGGGTAATAATGCACGTTATATTGCTAACAATATAAGTAATAAGTATAATTATTACAGTTCTAGCGATAATAACTGCATTATATGGGTAATAATGCATGTTATATTGATGATAATGAAAGTAATACGAATATTTATTATAGTTCTAGCGATAATAACTGCATAATATGGGTAATAATGCATGTTATATTGATAATAGTATAAGTAATAAGAATAATTATTACAGTTCTAGCGATAATAACTGCATTATATGGGTAATAATGCACGTTATATTGCTAATAATATAAGTAATAAGTATAATTGTTACAGTTCTAGCGATAATAACTGCATTATGTGGGTAATAATGCATGTTATATTGATAATATCGGGAGTAATAAGTATAATTATTATAGTTCTAGCGATAAGAACTGCATTATATGGGTAATAATGCACGTTATATTGCTAATAGTATAAGTAATAAGTATAATTATTACAGTTCTAGCGATAATACCTCCATTATATGGGTAATAATGCATGTTACATTGATAATGATATAAGTAATAAGTATAATTATTACAGTTCTAGCGATAATAACTGCATTATATGGGTAATAATGCACGTTATATTGCTAGTAGTATAAGTAATAAGTATAATTATTACAGTTCTAGCGATAATAACTGCATAATATGGGTAATAATGCACGTTATATTGCTAATAATATAAGTAATGAGTACAATTATTACAGTTCTAGCGATAATAACTGCATCATATGGGTAATAATGCATGTTATATTGATAATAATCTAAGTAATAAGTATAATTATTACAGTTCTAGCGATAATAACTGCATTATATGGGTAATAATGCACGTTATATTGCTAACAATATAAGTAATAAGAATAATTATTACAGTTCTAGCGATAATACCTCCATTATATGGGTAATAACGCATGTTATATTGATAATGATATAAGTAATAAGTATAATTATTACAGTTCTAGCGATAATAACTGCATAATATGGGTAATAATGCATGTTATATTGATAATAATATAAGTAATAAGTATAATTATTACAGTTCTAGCAATAATACCTCCATTATATGGATAATAATACATGTTATATTGATAATAATATAAGTAATAAGTATAATTATTACAGTTCTAGCCATAATAACTGCATTATATGGGTAATAATGCATGTTATATTGATAATATTGGGAGTAATAAGTATATTTATTATAGTTCTAGCGATAATAACTGCATAATATGGGTAATAATGCATGTTATATTGATAATAGTATAAGTAATAAGTATAATTATTACAGTTCTAGCGATAATACCTCCATTATATGGGTAATAATGCATGTTATATTGATGATAATGAAAGTAATACGTATATTTATTATAGTTCTAGCGATAATAACTGCATAATATGGGTAATAATGCATGTTATATTGAGAATAATATAAGTAATAAGTATAATTATTACAGTTCTGGCGATAATAACTGCATTATATGGGTAATAATGCACGTTATATTGCTAATAGTATAAGTAATAAGTATAATTATTACAGTTCTTGCGATAATACCTCCATTATATGGGTAATAATGCATGTTATATTGATAATAATATAAGTAATAAGTATAATTATTACAGTTCTAGCGATAATAACTGCATTATATGGGTAATAATGCACGTTATATTGCTAATAATATAAGTAATAAGTATAATTATTACAGTTCTAGCGATAATAACTGCATTATATGGGTAATAATGCATGTTATATTGATAATAATATAAGTAATAAGTATAATTATTACAGTTCTAGCGATAATAACTGCATTATATGGGTAATAATGCACGTTATATTGCTAGTAGTATAAGTAATAAGTATAATTATTACAGTTCTAGCGATAATAACTGCATAATATGGGTAATAATGCACGTTATATTGCTAATAATATAAGTAATGAGTACAATTATTACAGTTCTAGCGATAATAACTGCATCATATGGGTAATAATGCATGTTATATTGATAATAATCTAAGTAATAAGTATAATTATTACAGTTCTAGCGATAATAACTGCATTATATGGGTAATAATGCACGTTATATTGCTAACAATATAAGTAATAAGAATAATTATTACAGTTCTAGCGATAATACCTCCATTATATGGGTAATAACGCATGTTATATTGATAATGATATAAGTAATAAGTATAATTATTACAGTTCTAGCGATAATAACTGCATAATATGGGTAATAATGCACGTTATATTGCTAATAATATAAGTAATAAGTATAATTATTACAGTTCTAGCGATAATAACTGCATTATATGGGTAAAAATGCATGTTATATTGATAATATTGGGAGTAATAAGTATATTTATTATGGTTCTAGAGATAATAACTGCATAATATGGGTAATAATGCATGTTATATTGATAATAATCTAAGTAATAAGTATAATTATTACAGTTCCAGCGATAATAACTGCATTATATGGGTAATAATGCACGTTATATTGCTAACAATATAAGTAATAAGTATAATTATTACAGTTCTAGCGATAATAACTGCATTATATGGGTAATAATGCATGTTATATTGATGATAATGAAAGTAATACGAATATTTATTATAGTTCTAGCGATAATAACTGCATAATATGGGTAATAATGCATGTTATATTGAGAATAATATAAGTAATAAGTATAATTATTAGAGTTCTGGCGATAATAACTGCATATTATGGGTAATAATGCACGTTATATTGCTAATAGTATAAGTAATAAGTATAATTATTACAGTTCTAGCGATAATACCTCCATTATATGGGTAATAATGCATGTTATATTGATAATGATATAAGTAATAAGTATAATTATTCCAGTTCTAGCGATAATAACTGCATTATATGGGTAATAATGCACGTTATATTGCTAATAATATAAGTAATAAGTATAATTATTACAGTTCTAGCGATAATAACTGCATTATGTGGGTAATAATGCATGTTATATTGATAATATCGGGAGTAATAAGTATAATTATTATAGTTCTAGCGATAATAACTGCATTATATGGGTAATAATGCACGTTATATTGCTAATAGTGTAAGTAATAAGTATAATTATTACAGTTCTAGCGATAATACCTCAATTATATGGGTAATAATGCATGTTATATTGATAATGATATAAGTAATAAGTATAATTATTACAGTTCTAGCGATAATAACTGCATAATATGGGTAATAATGCACGTTATATTGCTAATAATATAAGTAATGAGTACAATTATTACAGTTCTAGCGATAATAACTGCATTATATGGGTAATAATGCATGTTATATTGATAATAACATAAGTAATAAGTATAATTATTACAGTTCTATCGATAATAACTGCATAATATGGGTAATAATGCATGTTATATTGATAATATTGGGAGTAATAAGTATATTTATTATAGTTCTAGCGATAATAACTGCATAATATGGGTAATAATGCATGTTATATTGATAATAGTATAAGTAATAAGTATAATTATTACAGTTCTAGCGATAATAACTGCATTATATGGGTAATAATGCACGTTATATTGCTAATAATATAAGTAATAAGTATAATTATTACAGTTCTAGCGATAATAACTGCATTATGTGGGTAATAATGCATGTTATATTGATAATATCGGGAGTAATAAGTATAATTATTATAGTTCTAGCGGTAATAATAGTAAAATATGGCAAATAGTGCATGTTATATTGATAATAATAAAAGTAATAAATATATTTATTACAGTTCTATCGATAATAACTGCATAATATGGGTAATAATGCATGTTATATTGATGATAATAAAAGTAATACGTATATTTATTATAGTTCTAGCGATAATAACTGCATAATATGGGTAATAATGCATGTTATATTGATAATAATCTAAGTAATAAGTATAATTATTACAGTTCTAGCGATAATAACTGCATTATATGGGTAATAATGCACGTTATATTGCTAACAATATAAGTAATAAGTATAATTATTACAGTTCTAGCGATAATAACTGCATTATATGGGTAATAATGCATGTTATATTGATGATAATGAAAGTAATACGAATATTTATTATAGTTCTAGCGATAATAACTGCATAATATGGGTAATAATGCATGTTATATTGATAATAGTATAAGTAATAAGAATAATTATTACAGTTCTAGCGATAATAACTGCATTATATGGGTAATAATGCACGTTATATTGCTAATAATATAAGTAATAAGTATAATTGTTACAGTTCTAGCGATAATAACTGCATTATGTGGGTAATAATGCATGTTATATTGATAATATCGGGAGTAATAAGTATAATTATTATAGTTCTAGCGATAAGAACTGCATTATATGGGTAATAATGCACGTTATATTGCTAATAGTATAAGTAATAAGTATAATTATTACAGTTCTAGCGATAATACCTCCATTATATGGGTAATAATGCATGTTATATTGATAATGATATAAGTAATAAGTATAATTATTACAGTTCTAGCGATAATAACTGCATAATATGGGTAATAATACACGTTATATTGCTAATAATATAAGTAATGAGTACAATTATTACAGTTCTAGCGATAATAACTGCATTATATGGGTAATAATGCATGTTATATTGATAATAACATAAGTAATAAGTATAATTATTACAGTTCTATCGATAATAACTGCATAATATGGGTAATAATGCATGTTATATTGATGATAATAAAAGTAATACGTATATTTATTACAGTTCTAGCGATAATAACTGCATAATATGGGTAATAATGCATGTTATATTGATAATAATATAAGTAATAAGTATAATTATTACAGTTCTAGCAATAATACCTCCATTATATGGATAATAATACATGTTATATTGATAATAATATAAGTAATAAGTATAATTATTACAGTTCTAGCCATAATAACTGCATTATATGGGTAATAATGCATGTTATATTGATAATATTGGGAGTAATAAGTATATTTATTATAGTTCTAGCGATAATAACTGCATAATATGGGTAATAATGCATGTTATATTGATAATAGTATAAGTAATAAGTATAATTATTACAGTTCTAGCGATAATACCTCCATTATATGGGTAATAATGCATGTTATATTGATGATAATGAAAGTAATACGTATATTTATTATAGTTCTAGCGATAATAACTGCATAATATGGGTAATAATGCATGTTATATTGAGAATAATATAAGTAATAAGTATAATTATTACAGTTCTGGCGATAATAACTGCATTATATGGGTAATAATGCACGTTATATTGCTAATAGTATAAGTAATAAGTATAATTATTACAGTTCTTGCGATAATACCTCCATTATATGGGTAATAATGCATGTTATATTGATAATAATATAAGTAATAAGTATAATTATTACAGTTCTAGCGATAATAACTGCATTATATGGGTAATAATGCACGTTATATTGCTAATAATATAAGTAATAAGTATAATTATTACAGTTCTAGCGATAATAACTGCATTATATGGGTAATAATGCATGTTATGTTGATAATAATATAAGTAATAAGTATAATTATTACAGTTCTAGCGATAATAACTGCATTATATGGGTAATAATGCACGTTATATTGCTAGTAGTATAAGTAATAAGTATAATTATTACAGTTCTAGCGATAATAACTGCATAATATGGGTAATAATGCACGTTATATTGCTAATAATATAAGTAATGAGTACAATTATTACAGTTCTAGCGATAATAACTGCATTATATGGGTAATAATGCACGTTATATTGCTAATAATATAAGTAATAAGTATAATTATTACAGTTCTAGCGATAATAACTGCATTGTATTGGTAATAATGCATGTTACATTGATAATATTGGGAGTAATAGGTGTATTTATTATAGTTCTAGCGATAATAACTGCATAATATGGGTAATAATGCATGTTATATTGATGATAATGAAAGTGATACGTATATTTATTATAGCTCTTGCGATAATAACTGCATCATATGGGTAATAATGCATGTTATATTGATAATAATCTAAGTAATAAGTATAATTATTACAGTTCTAGCGATAATAACTGCATTATATGGGTAATAATGCACGTTATATTGCTAACAATATAAGTAATAAGAATAATTATTACAGTTCTAGCGATAATACCTCCATTATATGGGTAATAACGCATGTTATATTGATAATGATATAAGTAATAAGTATAATTATTACAGTTCTAGCGATAATAACTGCATAATATGGGTAATAATGCACGTTATATTGCTAATAATATAAGTAATAAGTATAATTATTACAGTTCTAGCGATAATAACTGCATTATATGGGTAAAAATGCATGTTATATTGATAATATTGGGAGTAATAAGTATATTTATTATGGTTCTAGAGATAATAACTGCATAATATGGGTAATAATGCATGTTATATTGATAATAATATAAGTAATAAGTATAATTATTACAGTTCTAACGATAATACCTCCATTATATGGGTAATAATGCATGTTATATTGATGATAATGAAAGTAATACGTATATTTATTATAGTTCTTCCGATAATAACTGCATAATATGGGTAATAATGCATGTTATATTGAGAATAATATAAGTAATAAGTATAATTATTACAGTTCTGGCGACAATAACTGCATTATATGGGTAACAATGCACGTTATATTGCTAATAGTATAAGTAATTAGTATATTTATTACAGTTCTAGCGATAATAACTGCATTATATGGGTAATAATGCATGTTATATTGATAATATCGGGAGTAATAAGTATAATTATTATATTTCTAGCGATAATAATAGTAAAATATGGCAAATAGTGCATGTTATATTGATAATAATAAAAGTAACAAATATATTTATTACTGTTCTATCGATAATAACTGCATAATATGGGTAATAATGCATGTTATATTGATGATAATAAAAGTAATACGTATATTTATTATAGTTCTAGCGATAATAACTGCATAAGATGGGTAATAATGCATGTTATATTGATAATAATATAAGTAATAAGTATAATTATTACAGTTCTAGCGATAATAACTGCATTATATGGGTAATAATGCACGTTATATTGCTAACAATATAAGTAATAAGTATAATTATTACAGTTCTAGCGATAATAACTGCATTATATGGGTAAAAATGCATGTTATATTGATAATATTGGGAGTAATAAGTATATTTATTATGGTTCTAGAGATAATAACTGCATAATATGGGTAATAATGCATGTTATATTGATAATAATATAAGTAATAAGTATAATTATTACAGTTCTAGCGATAATACCTCCATTATATGGGTAATAATGCATGTTATATTGATAATAATAAAAGTAACAAATATATTTATTACAGTTCTATCGATAATAACTGCATAATATGGGTAATAATGCATGTTATATTGATGATAATAAAAGTAATACGTATATTTATTATAGTTCTAGCGATAATAACTGCATAAGATGGGTAATAATGCATGTTATATTGATAATAATATAAGTAATAAGTATAATTATTACAGTTCTAGCGATAATAACTGCATTATATGGGTAATAATGCACGTTATATTGCTAACAATATAAGTAATAAGTATAATTATTACAGTTCTAGCGATAATAACTGCATTATATGGGTAAAAATGCATGTTATATTGATAATATTGGGAGTAATAAGTATATTTATTATGGTTCTAGAGATAATAACTGCATAATATGGGTAATAATGCATGTTATATTGATAATAATCTAAGTAATAAGTATAATTATTACAGTTCTTGCGATAATACCTCCATTATATGGGTAATAATGCATGTTATATTGATAATAATATAAGTAATAAGTATAATTATTACAGTTCTAGCGATAATAACTGCATTATATGGGTAATAATGCACGTTATATTGCTAATAATATAAGTAATAAGTATAATTATTACAGTTCTAGCGATAATAACTGCATTATATGGGTAATAATGCATGTTATGTTGATAATAATATAAGTAATAAGTATAATTATTACAGTTCTAGCGATAATAACTGCATTATATGGGTAATAATGCACGTTATATTGCTAGTAGTATAAGTAATAAGTATAATTATTACAGTTCTAGCGATAATAACTGCATGATATGGGTAATAATGCACGTTATATTGCTAATAATATAAGTAATGAGTACAATTATTACTGTTCTAGCGATAATAACTGCATTATGTGGGTAATAATGCACGTTATATTGCTAATAATATAAGTAATAAGTATAATTATTACAGTTCTAGCGATAATAACTGCATTATATGGGTAATAATGCATGTTACATTGATAATATTGGGAGTAATAAGTGTATTTATTATAGTTCTAGCGATAATAACTGCATAATATGGGTAATAATGCATGTTATATTGATAATAATATAAGTAATAAGTATAATTATTATAGTTCTAGCAATAATACATCCATTATATGGGTAATAATGCATGTTATATTGAGGATAATGAAAGTGATACGTATATTTATTATAGCTCTTGCGATAATAACTGCATCTTATGGGTAATAATGCATGTTATATTGAGAATAATATAAGTAATAAGTATAATTATTACAGTTCTGGCGATAATAACTGCATTATATGGGTAACAATGCACGTTATATTGCTAATAGTATAAGTAATAAGTATAATTATTACAGTTCTAGCAATAATACCTCCATTATATGGGTAATAATGCATGTTATATTGATATTAATATAAGTAATAAGTATAATTATGACAGTTCTAGCGATAATAACTGCATTATATGGGTAATAATGCATGTTATATTGATAATATTGAGAGAAATAAGTATATTTATTATAGTTTAGCGATAATAACTGCATAATATGGGCAATAATGCATGCTATATTGATAATAGTATAAGTAATAAGTATAATTGTTACAGTTCTAGCGATAATAACTGCATTATATGGGTAATAATGCACGTTATATTGCTAACAATATAAGTAATAAGTATAATTATTACAGTTCTAGCGATAATAACTGCATTATATGGGTAATAATGCATGTTATATTGATGATAATGAAAGTAATACGAATATTTATTATAGTTCTAGCGATAATAACTGCATAATATGGGTAATAATGCATGTTATATTGAGAATAATATAAGTAATAAGTATAATTATTACAGTTCTGGCGATAATAACTGCATATTATGGGTAATAATGCATGTTATATTGATAATAACATAAGTAATAAGTATAATTATTACAGTTCTATCGATAATACCTCCATTATATGGGTAATAATGCATGTTATATTGATAATGATATAAGTAATAAGTATAATTATTACAGTTCTAGCGATAATAACTGCATAATATGGGTAATAATGCACGTTATATTGCTAATAATATAAGTAATGAGTACAATTATTACAGTTCTAGCGATAATAACTGCATTATATGGGTAATAATGCATGTTATATTGATAATAACATAAGTAATAATTATAATTATTACAGTTCTATCGATAATAACTGCATAATATGGGTAATAATGCATGTTATATTGATGATAATAAAAGTAATACGTATATTTATTATAGTTCTAGCGATAATAACTGCATAATATGGGTAATAATGCATGTTATATTGATAATAATATAAGTAATAAGTATAATTATTACAGTTCTAGCAATAATACCTCCATTATATGGATAATAATACATGTTATATTGATAATAATATAAGTAATAAGTATAATTATTACAGTTCTAGCGATAATAACTGCATTATATGGGTAATAATGCATGTTATATTGATAATATTGGGAGTAATAAGTATATTTATTATAGTTCTAGCGATAATAACTGCATAATATGGGTAATAATGCATGTTATATTGATAATAGTATAAGTAATAAGTATAATTATTACAGTTCTAGCGATAATAACTGCATTATATGGGTAATAATGCATGTTATATTGATAATATCGGGAGTAATAAGTATAATTATTATAGTTCTAGCGATAATAACTGCATTATATGGGTAATAATGCACGTTATATTGCTAATAGTGTAAGTAATAAGTATAATTATTACAGTTCTAGCAATAATACCTCCGTTATATGGATAATAATACATGTTATATTGATAATAATATAAGTAATAAGTATAATTATTACAGTTCTAGCGATAATAACTGCATTATATGGGTAATAATGCATGTTATATTGATAATATTGGGAGTAATAAGTATATTTATTATGGTTCTAGCGATAATAACTGCATAATATGGGTAATAATGCATGTTATATTGATAATAGTATAAGTAATAAGTATAATTATTACAGTTCTAGCGATAATAACTGCATTATATGGGTAATAATGCACGTTATATTGCTAATAATATAAGTAATAAGTATAATTATTACAGTTCTAGCGATAATAACTGCATTATGTGGGTAATAATGCATGTTATATTGATAATATCGGGAGTAATAAGTATAATTATTATAGTTCTAGCGGTAATAATAGTAAAATATGGCAAATAGTGCATGTTATATTGATAATAATAAAAGTAATAAATATATTTATTACAGTTCTATCGATAATAGCTGCATAATATGGGTAATAATGCATGTTATATTGATGATAATAAAACTAATACGTATATTTATTATAGTTCTAGCGATAATAACTGCATAATATGGGTAATAATGCATGTTATATTGATAATAATCTAAGTAATAAGTATAGTTATTACAGTTCTAGCGATAATAACTGCATTATATGGGTAATAATGCACGTTATATTGCTAACAATATAAGTAATAAGTATAATTATTACAGTTCTAGCGATAGTAACTGCATTATATGGGTAATAATGCATGTTATATTGATGATAATGAAAGTAATACGAATATTTATTATGGTTCTAGCGATAATAACTGCATAATATGGGTAATAATGCATGTTATATTGAGAATAATATAAGTAATAAGTATAATTATTAGAGTTCTGGCGATAATAACTGCATATTATGGGTAATAATGCACGTTATATTGCTAATAGTATAAGTAATAAGTATAATTATTACAGTTCTAGCGATAATACCTCCATTATATGGGTAATAATGCATGTTATATTGATAATGATATAAGTAATAAGTATAATTATTCCAGTTCTAGCGATAATAACTGCATTATATGGGTAATAATGCACGTTATATTGCTAATAATATAAGTAATAAGTATAATTATTACAGTTCTAGCGATAATAACTGCATTATGTGGGTAATAATGCATGTTATATTGATAATATCGGGAGTAATAAGTATAATTATTATAGTTCTAGCGATAATAACTGCATTATATGGGTAATAATGCACGTTATATTGCTAATAGTGTAAGTAATAAGTATAATTATTACAGTTCTAGCGATAATACCTCAATTATATGGGTAATAATGCATGTTATATTGATAATGATATAAGTAATAAGTATAATTATTACAGTTCTAGCGATAATAACTGCATAATATGGGTAATAATGCACGTTATATTGCTAATAATATAAGTAATGAGTACAATTATTACAGTTCTAGCGATAATAACTGCATTATATGGGTAATAATGCATGTTATATTGATAGTAACATAAGTAATAAGTATAATTATTACAGTTCTATCGATAATAACTGCATAATATGGGTAATAATGCATGTTATATTGATGATAATAAAAGTAATACGTATATTTATTATAGTTCTAGCGATAATAACTGCATAATATGGGTAATAATGCATGTTATATTGATAATAATATAAGTAATAAGTATAATTATTACAGTTCTAGCAATAATACCTCCATTATATGGATAATAATACATGTTATATTGATAATAATATAAGTAATAAGTATAATTATTACAGTTCTAGCGATAATAACTGCATTATATGGGTAATAATGCATGTTATATTGATAATATTGGGAGTAATAAGTATATTTATTATAGTTCTAGCGATAATAACTGCATAATATGGGTAATAATGCATGTTATATTGATAATAGTATAAGTAATAAGTATAATTATTACAGTTCTAGCGATAATAACTGCATGATATGGGTAATAATGCACGTTATATTGCTAATAATATAAGTAATGAGTACAATTATTACAGTTCTAGCGATAATAACTGCATTATATGGGTAATAATGCACGTTATATTGCTAATAATATAAGTAATAAGTATAATTATTACAGTTCTAGCGATAATAACTGCATTATATGGGTAATAATGCATGTTACATTGATAATATTGGGAGTAATAAGTGTATTTATTATAGTTCTAGCGATAATAACTGCATAATATGGGTAATAATGCATGTTATATTGATAATAATATAAGTAATAAGTATAATTATTATAGTTCTAGCAATAATACCTCCATTATATGGGTAATAATGCATGTTATATTGATATTAATATAAGTAATAAGTATAATTATGACAGTTCTAGCGATAATAACTGCATTATATGGGTAATAATGCATGTTATATTGATAATATTGAGAGAAATAAGTATATTTATTATAGTTTAGCGATAATAACTGCATAATATGGGCAATAATGCATGTTATATTGATGATAATAAAAGTAATACGTATATTTATTATAGTTCTAGCGATAATAACTGCATAATATGGGTAATAATGCACGTTATATTGCTAATAATATAAGTAATGAGTACAATTATTACAGTTCTAGCGATAATAACTGCATTATATGGGTAATAATGCACGTTATATTGCTAACAATATAAGTAATAAGTATAATTATCACAGTTCTAGCGATAATACCTCCATTATATGGGTATAATGCATGTTATATTGATAATGATATAAGTAATAAGTATAATTATTACAGTTCTAGCGATAATAACTGCATAATATGGGTAATAATGCACGTTATATTGCTAATAATATAAGTAATGAGTACAATTATTACAGTTCTAGCGATAATAACTGCATTATATGGGTAATAATGCACGTTATATTGCTAACAATATAAGTAATAAGTATAATTATTACAGTTCTAGCGATAATAACTGCATTATATGGGTAATAATGCACGTTATATTGCTAACAATATAAGTAATAAGTACAATTATTACAGTTCTAGCGATAATAACTGCATTATATGGGTAAAAATGCATGTTATATTGATAATATTGGGAGTAATAAGTATATTTATTATGGTTCTAGCGATAATAACTGCATAATATGGGTAATACTGCATGTTATATTGATAATAATCTAAGTAATAAGTATAATTATTACAGTTCTGGCGATAATAACTGCATTATATGGGTAATAATGCATGTTATATTGATAATATCGGGAGTAATAAGTATAATTATTATAGTTCTAGCGATAATAATAGTAAAATATGGCAAATAGTGCATGTTATATTGATAATAATAAAAGTAATAAGTATATTTATTACAGTTCTATCGATAATAACTGCATAATATGGGTAATAATGCATGTTATATTGATGATAATAAAAGTAATACGTATATTTATTATAGTTCTAGCGATAATAACTGCATAATATGGGTAATAATGCACGTTATATTGCTAATAATATAAGTAATGAGTACAATTATTACAGTTCTAGCGATAATAACTGCATTATATGGGTAATAATGCACGTTATATTGCTAACAATATAAGTAATAAGTATAATTATCACAGTTCTAGCGATAATACCTCCATTATATGGGTATAATGCATGTTATATTGATAATGATATAAGTAATAAGTATAATTATTACAGTTCTAGCGATAATAACTGCATAATATGGGTAATAATGCACGTTATATTGCTAATAATATAAGTAATGAGTACAATTATTACAGTTCTAGCGATAATAACTGCATTATATGGGTAATAATGCACGTTATATTGCTAACAATATAAGTAATAAGTATAATTATTACAGTTCTAGCGATAATAACTGCATTATATGGGTAATAATGCATGTTATATTGATAATGATATAAGTAATAAGTATAATTAGTACAGTTCTAGCGATAATAACTGCATAATATGGGTAATAATGCACGTTATATTGATAATAATATAAGTAATAAGTATAATTATTACAGTTCTAGCGATAATAACTGCATTATATGGGTAATAATGCACGTTATATTGCTAACAATATAAGTAATAAGTATAATTATCACAGTTCTAGCGATAATACCTCCATTATATGGGTATAATGCATGTTATATTGATAATGATATAAGTAATAAGTATAATTATTACAGTTCTAGCGATAATAACTGCATAATATGGGTAATAATGCATGTTATATTGAGAATAATATAAGTAATAAGTATAATTATTACAGTTCTGGCGACAATAACGGCATTATATGGGTAACAATGCACGTTATATTGCTAATAGTATAAGTAATTAGTATATTTATTGCAGTTCTAGCGATAATAACTGCATTATATGGGTAATAATGCATGTTATATTGATAATATTGAGAGAAATAAGTATATTTATTATAGTTCTAGCGATAATAACTGCATAATATGGGTAATAATGCATGTTATATTGATAATAGTATAAGTAATAAGTATAATTGTTACAGTTCTAGCGATAATAACTGCATTATATGGGTAATAATGCACGTTATATTGCTAATAATATAAGTAATAAGTATAATTATTACAGTTCTAGCGATAATAACTGCATTATATGGGTAATAATGCATGTTATATTGATAATATCGGGAGTAATAAGTATAATTATTATAGTTCCAGCGATAATAATAGTAAAATATGGCAAATAGTGCATGTTATATTGATAATAATAAAAGTAATAAATATATTTATTACACTTCTATCGATAATAACTGCATAATATGGGTAATAATGCATGTTATATTGATGATAATAAAAGTAATACGTATATTTATTTTAGTTCTAGCGATAATAACTTCATAATATGGGTAATAATGCATGTTATATTGAGAATAATATAAGTAATAAGTATAATTATTACAGTTCTGGCGATAATAACTGCATTATATGGGTAATAATGCACGTTATATTGCTAATAGTATAAGTAATAAGTATAATTATTACAGTTCTAGCGACAATAACGGCATTATATGGGTAACAATGCACGTTATATTGCTAATAGTATAAGTAATTAGTATATTTATTGCAGTTCTAGCGATAATAACTGCATTATATGGGTAATAATGCACGTTAGATTGCTAACAATATAAGTAATAAGTATAATTATTACAGTTCTAGCGATAATAACTGCATAATATGGGTAATAATGCATGTTATATTGATGATAATAAAAGTAATACGTATATTTATTATAGTTCTAGCGATAATAACTGCATAATATGGGTAATAATGCATGTTATATTGATAATAATGTAAGTAATAAGTATAATTATTACAGTTCTAGCGATAATAACTGCATTATATGGGTAATAATGCACGTTATATTGCTAATAATATAAGTAATGAGTACAATTATTACAGTTCTAGCGATAATAACTGCATTATATGGGTAATAATGCACGTTATATTGCTAACAATATAAGTAATAAGTATAATTATCACAGTTCTAGCGATAATACCTCCATTATATGGGTATAATGCATGTTATATTGATAATGATATAAGTAATAAGTATAATTATTACAGTTCTAGCGATAATAACTGCATAATATGGGTAATAATGCACGTTATATTGCTAATAATATAAGTAATGAGTACAATTATTACAGTTCTAGCGATAATAACTGCATTATATGGGTAATAATGCACGTTATATTGCTAACAATATAAGTAATAAGTATAATTATTACAGTTCTAGCGATAATAACTGCATTATATGGGTAATAATGCATGTTATATTGATAATGATATAAGTAATAAGTATAATTAGTACAGTTCTAGCGATAATAACTGCATAATATGGGTAATAATGCACGTTATATTGATAATAATATAAGTAATAAGTATAATTATTACAGTTCTAGCGATAATAACTGCATTATATGGGTAATAATGCACGTTATATTGCTAGTAGTATAAGTAATAAGTATAATTATTACAGTTCTAGCGATAATAACTGCATAATATGGGTAATAATGCATGTTATATTGCTAACAATATAAGTAATAAGTATAATTATTACAGTTCTAGCGATAATAACTGCATTATATGGGTAAAAATGCATGTTATATTGATAATATTGGGAGTAATAAGTATAATTATTATAGTTCCAGCGATAATAATAGTAAAATATGGCAAATAGTGCATGTTATATTGATAATAATAAAAGTAATAAATATATTTATTACACTTCTATCGATAATAACTGCATAATATGGGTAATAATGTATGTTATATTGATGATAATAAAAGTAATACGTATATTTATTATAGTTCTAGCGATAATAACTTCATAATATGGGTAATAATGCATGTTATATTGAGAATAATATAAGTTTTAAGTATAATTATTACAGTTCTGGCGATAATAACTGCATTATATGGGTAATAATGCACGTTATATTGCTAATAGTATAAGTAATAAGTATAATTATTACAGTTCTAGCGACAATAACGGCATTATATGGGTAACAATGCACGTTATATTGCTAATAGTATAAGTAATTAGTATATTTATTGCAGTTCTAGCGATAATAACTGCATTATATGGGTAATAATGCACGTTAGATTGCTAACAATATAAGTAATAAGTATAATTATTACAGTTCTAGCGATAATAACTGCATAATATGGGTAATAATGCATGTTATATTGATGATAATAAAAGTAATACGTATATTTATTATAGTTCTAGCGATAATAACTGCATAATATGGGTAATAATGCATGTTATATTGATAATAATGTAAGTAATGAGTACAATTATTACAGTTCTAGCGATAATAACTGCATTATATGGGTAATAATGCACGTTATATTGCTGACAATATAAGTAATAAGTATAATTATCACAGTTCTAGCGATAATACCTCCATTATATGGGTATAATGCATGTTATATTGATAATGATATAAGTAATAAGTATAATTATTACAGTTCTAGCGATAATAACTGCATAATATGGGTAATAATGCACGTTATATTGCTAATAATATAAGTAATGAGTACAATTATTACAGTTCTAGCGATAATAACTGCATTATATGGGTAATAATGCACGTTATATTGCTAACAATATAAGTAATAAGTATAATTATTACAGTTCTAGCGATAATAACTGCATTATATGGGTAATAATGCATGTTATATTGCTAATAATATAAGTAATGAGTACAATTATTACAGTTCTAGCGATAATAACTGCATTATATGGGCAATAATGCACGTTATATTGCTAACAATATAAGTAATAAGTATAATTATCACAGTTCTAGCGATAATACCTCCATTATATGGGTATAATGCATGTTATATTGATAATGATATAAGTAATAAGTATAATTATTACAGTTCTAGCGATAATAACTGCATAATATGGGTAATAATGCACGTTATATTGCTAATAATATAAGTAATGAGTACAATTATTACAGTTCTAGCGATAATAACTGCATTATATGGGTAATAATGCACGTTATATTGCTAACAATATAAGTAATAAGTATAATTATTACAGTTCTAGCGATAATAACTGCATTATATGGGTAATAATGCACGTTATATTGCTAACAATATAAGTAATAAGTACAATTATTACAGTTCTAGCGATAATAACTGCATTATATGGGTAAAAATGCATGTTATATTGATAATATTGGGAGTAATAAGTATATTTATTATGGTTCTAGCGATAATAACTGCATAATATGGGTAATACTGCATGTTATATTGATAATAATCTAAGTAATAAGTATAATTATTACAGTTCTGGCGATAATAACTGCATTATATGGGTAATAATGCATGTTATATTGATAATATCGGGAGTAATAAGTATAATTATTATAGTTCTAGCGATAATAATAGTAAAATATGGCAAATAGTGCATGTTATATTGATAATAATAAAAGTAATAAGTATATTTATTACAGTTCTATCGATAATAACTGCATAATATGGGTAATAATGCATGTTATATTGATGATAATAAAAGTAATACGTATATTTATTATAGTTCTAGCGATAATAACTGCATAATATGGGTAATAATGCACGTTATATTGCTAATAATATAAGTAATGAGTACAATTATTACAGTTCTAGCGATAATAACTGCATTATATGGGTAATAATGCACGTTATATTGCTAACAATATAAGTAATAAGTATAATTATCACAGTTCTAGCGATAATACCTCCATTATATGGGTATAATGCATGTTATATTGATAATGATATAAGTAATAAGTATAATTATTACAGTTCTAGCGATAATAACTGCATAATATGGGTAATAATGCACGTTATATTGCTAATAATATAAGTAATGAGTACAATTATTACAGTTCTAGCGATAATAACTGCATTATATGGGTAATAATGCACGTTATATTGCTAACAATATAAGTAATAAGTATAATTATTACAGTTCTAGCGATAATAACTGCATTATATGGGTAATAATGCACGTTATATTGCTAACAATATAAGTAATAAGTACAATTATTACAGTTCTAGCGATAATAACTGCATTATATGGGTAAAAATGCATGTTATATTGATAATATTGGGAGTAATAAGTATATTTATTATGGTTCTAGCGATAATAACTGCATAATATGGGTAATACTGCATGTTATATTGATAATAATCTAAGTAATAAGTATAATTATTACAGTTCTGGCGATAATAACTGCATTATATGGGTAATAATGCATGTTATATTGATAATATCGGGAGTAATAAGTATAATTATTATAGTTCTAGCGATAATAATAGTAAAATATGGCAAATAGTGCATGTTATATTGATAATAATAAAAGTAATAAGTATATTTATTACAGTTCTATCGATAATAACTGCATAATATGGGTAATAATGCATGTTATATTGATGATAATAAAAGTAATACGTATATTTATTATAGTTCTAGCGATAATAACTGCATAATATGGGTAATAATGCACGTTATATTGCTAATAATATAAGTAATGAGTACAATTATTACAGTTCTAGCGATAATAACTGCATTATATGGGTAATAATGCACGTTATATTGCTAACAATATAAGTAATAAGTATAATTATCACAGTTCTAGCGATAATACCTCCATTATATGGGTATAATGCATGTTATATTGATAATGATATAAGTAATAAGTATAATTATTACAGTTCTAGCGATAATAACTGCATAATATGGGTAATAATGCACGTTATATTGCTAATAATATAAGTAATGAGTACAATTATTACAGTTCTAGCGATAATAACTGCATTATATGGGTAACAATGCATGTTATATTGAGAATAATATAAGTAATAAGTATAATTAGTACAGTTCTGGCGATAATAACTGCATTATATGGGTAACAATGCACGTTATATTGATAATAGTGTAAGTAATAAGTATAATTATTACAGTTCTAGCGATAATAACTGCATTATATAGGTAATAATGCACGTTATATTGCTAATAATATAAGTAATAAGTATAATTATTACAGTTCTAGCGATAATAACTGCATTATATGGGTAATAATGCACGTTATATTGCTAACAATATAAGTAATAAGTATAATTATCACAGTTCTTGCGATAATACCTCCATTATATGGGTATAATGCATGTTATATTGATAATGATATAAGTAATAAGTATAATTATTACAGTTCTAGCGATAATAACTGCATAATATGGGTAATAATGCATGTTATATTGAGAATAATATAAGTAATAAGTATAATTATTACAGTTCTGGCGACAATAACGGCATTATATGGGTAACAATGCACGTTATATTGCTAATAGTATAAGTAATTAGTATATTTATTGCAGTTCTAGCGATAATAACTGCATTATATGGGTAATAATGCATGTTATATTGATAATATTGAGAGAAATAAGTATATTTATTATAGTTCTAGCGATAATAACTGCATAATATGGGTAATAATGCATGTTATATTGATAATAGTATAAGTAATAAGTATAATTGTTACAGTTCTAGCGATAATAACTGCATTATATGGGTAATAATGCACGTTATATTGCTAATAATATAAGTAATAAGTATAATTATTACAGTTCTAGCGATAATAACTGCATTATATGGGTAATAATGCATGTTATATTGATAATATCGGGAGTAATAAGTATAATTATTATAGTTCCAGCGATAATAATAGTAAAATATGGCAAATAGTGCATGTTATATTGATAATAATAAAAGTAATAAATATATTTATTACACTTCTATCGATAATAACTGCATAATATGGGTAATAATGCATGTTATATTGATGATAATAAAAGTAATACGTATATTTATTTTAGTTCTAGCGATAATAACTTCATAATATGGGTAATAATGCATGTTATATTGAGAATAATATAAGTAATAAGTATAATTATTACAGTTCTGGCGATAATAACTGCATTATATGGGTAATAATGCACGTTATATTGCTAATAGTATAAGTAATAAGTATAATTATTACAGTTCTAGCGACAATAACGGCATTATATGGGTAATAATGCATGTTATATTGATAATGATATAAGTAATAAGTATAATTAGTACAGTTCTAGCGATAATAACTGCATAATATGGGTAATAATGCACGTTATATTGATAATAATATAAGTAATAAGTATAATTATTACAGTTCTAGCGATAATAACTGCATTATATGGGTAATAATGCACGTTATATTGCTAGTAGTATAAGTAATAAGTATAATTATTACAGTTCTAGCGATAATAACTGCATAATATGGGTAATAATGCATGTTATATTGCTAACAATATAAGTAATAAGTATAATTATTACAGTTCTAGCGATAATAACTGCATTATATGGGTAAAAATGCATGTTATATTGATAATATTGGGAGTAATAAGTATAATTATTATAGTTCCAGCGATAATAATAGTAAAATATGGCAAATAGTGCATGTTATATTGATAATAATAAAAGTAATAAATATATTTATTACACTTCTATCGATAATAACTGCATAATATGGGTAATAATGCATGTTATATTGATGATAATAAAAGTAATACGTATATTTATTTTAGTTCTAGCGATAATAACTTCATAATATGGGTAATAATGCATGTTATATTGAGAATAATATAAGTAATAAGTATAATTATTACAGTTCTGGCGATAATAACTGCATTATATGGGTAATAATGCACGTTATATTGCTAATAATATAAGTAATGAGTACAATTATTACAGTTCTAGCGATAATAACTGCATTATATGGGTAATAATGCATGTTATATTGATAATGATATAAGTAATAAGTATAATTAGTACAGTTCTAGCGATAATAACTGCATAATATGGGTAATAATGCACGTTATATTGATAATAATATAAGTAATAAGTATAATTATTACAGTTCTAGCGATAATAACTGCATTATATGGGTAATAATGCACGTTATATTGCTAGTAGTATAAGTAATAAGTATAATTATTACAGTTCTAGCGATAATAACTGCATAATATGGGTAATAATGCATGTTATATTGCTAACAATATAAGTAATAAGTATAATTATTACAGTTCTAGCGATAATAACTGCATTATATGGGTAAAAATGCATGTTATATTGATAATATTGGGAGTAATAAGTATATTTATTATGGTTCTAGCGATAATAACTGCATAATATGGGTAATAATGCATGTTATATTGATAATAATCTAAGTAATAAGTATAATTATTACAGTTCTAGCGATAATAACTGCATTATATGGGTAATAATGCACGTTATATTGCTAACAATATAAGTAATAAGTACAATTATTACAGTTCTAGCGATAATAACTGCATTATATGGGTAAAAATGCATGTTATATTGATAATATTGGGAGTAATAAGTATAATTATTATAGTTCCAGCGATAATAATAGTAAAATATGGCAAATAGTGCATGTTATATTGATAATAATAAAAGTAATAAATATATTTATTACACTTCTATCGATAATAACTGCATAATATGGGTAATAATGCATGTTATATTGATGATAATAAAAGTAATACGTATATTTATTATAGTTCTAGCGATAATAACTTCATAATATGGGTAATAATGCATGTTATATTGAGAATAATATAAGTAATAAGTATAATTATTACAGTTCTGGCGATAATAACTGCATTATATGGGTAATAATGCACGTTATATTGCTAATAGTATAAGTAATAAGTATAATTATTACAGTTCTAGCGACAATAACGGCATTATATGGGTAACAATGCACGTTATATTGCTAATAGTATAAGTAATTAGTATATTTATTGCAGTTCTAGCGATAATAACTGCATTATATGGGTAATAATGCACGTTAGATTGCTAACAATATAAGTAATAAGTATAATTATTACAGTTCTAGCGATAATAACTGCATAATATGGGTAATAATGCATGTTATATTGATGATAATAAAAGTAATACGTATATTTATTATAGTTCTAGCGATAATAACTGCATAATATGGGTAATAATGCATGTTATATTGATAATAATGTAAGTAATAAGTATAATTATTACAGTTCTAGCGATAATAACTGCATTATATGGGTAATAATGCACGTTATATTGCTAATAATATAAGTAATGAGTACAATTATTACAGTTCTAGCGATAATAACTGCATTATATGGGTAATAATGCACGTTATATTGCTAACAATATAAGTAATAAGTATAATTATCACAGTTCTAGCGATAATACCTCCATTATATGGGTATAATGCATGTTATATTGATAATGATATAAGTAATAAGTATAATTATTACAGTTCTAGCGATAATAACTGCATAATATGGGTAATAATGCACGTTATATTGCTAATAATATAAGTAATGAGTACAATTATTACAGTTCTAGCGATAATAACTGCATTATATGGGTAATAATGCACGTTACATTGCTAACAATATAAGTAATAAGTATAATTATTACAGTTCTAGCGATAATAACTGCATTATATGGGTAATAATGCATGTTATATTGATAATGATATAAGTAATAAGTATAATTAGTACAGTTCTAGCGATAATAACTGCATAATATGGGTAATAATGCACGTTATATTGATAATAATATAAGTAATAAGTATAATTATTACAGTTCTAGCGATAATAACTGCATTATATGGGTAATAATGCACGTTATATTGCTAGTAGTATAAGTAATAAGTATAATTATTACAGTTCTAGCGATAATAACTGCATAATATGGGTAATAATGCATGTTATATTGCTAACAATATAAGTAATAAGTATAATTATTACAGTTCTAGCGATAATAACTGCATTATATGGGTAAAAATGCATGTTATATTGATAATATTGGGAGTAATAAGTATATTTATTATGGTTCTAGCGATAATAACTGCATAATATGGGTAATAATGCATGTTATATTGATAATAATCTAAGTAATAAGTATAATTATTACAGTTCTGGCGATAATAACTGCATTATATGGGTAATAATGCATGTTATATTGATAATATCGGGAGTAATAAGTATAATTATTATAGTTCTAGCGATAATAATAGTAAAATATGGCAAATAGTGCATGTTATATTGATAATAATAAAAGTAATAAGTATATTTATTACAGTTCTATCGATAATAACTGCATAATATGGGTAATAATGCATGTTATATTGATGATAATAAAAGTAATACGTATATTTATTATAGTTCTAGCGATAATAACTGCATAATATGGGTAATAATGCACGTTATATTGCTAATAATATAAGTAATGAGTACAATTATTACAGTTCTAGCGATAATAACTGCATTATATGGGTAATAATGCACGTTATATTGCTAACAATATAAGTAATAAGTATAATTATCACAGTTCTAGCGATAATAACTGCATTATATGGGTAAAAATGCATGTTATATTGATAACATTGGGAGTAATAAGTATATTTATTATGGTTCTAGCGATAATAACTGCATAATATGGGTAATAATGCATGTTATATTGATAATAATCTAAGTAATAAGTATAATTATTACAGTTCTAGCGATAATAACTGCATAATATGGGTAATAATGCATGTTATATTGAGAATAATATAAGTAATAAGTATAATTATTACAGTTCTGGCGACAATAACGGCATTATATGGGTAACAATGCACGTTATATTGCTAATAGTATAAGTAATTAGTATATTTATTGCAGTTCTAGCGATAATAACTGCATTATATGGGTAATAATGCATGTTATATTGATAATATTGAGAGAAATAAGTATATTTATTATAGTTCTAGCGATAATAACTGCATAATATGGGTAATAATGCATGTTATATTGATAATAGTATAAGTAATAAGTATAATTGTTACAGTTCTAGCGATAATAACTGCATTATATGGGTAATAATGCACGTTATATTGCTAATAATATAAGTAATAAGTATAATTATTACAGTTCTAGCGATAATAACTGCATTATATGGGTAATAATGCATGTTATATTGATAATATCGGGAGTAATAAGTATAATTATTATAGTTCCAGCGATAATAACTGCATAATATGGGTAATAATGCACGTTATATTGCTAATAATATAAGTAATGAGTACAATTATTACAGTTCTAGCGATAATAACTGCATTATATGGGTAATAATGCACGTTATATTGCTAACAATATAAGTAATAAGTATAATTATTACAGTTCTAGCGATAATAACTGCATTATATGGGTAATAATGCATGTTATATTGATAATGATATAAGTAATAAGTATAATTAGTACAGTTCTAGCGATAATAACTGCATAATATGGGTAATAATGCACGTTATATTGATAATAATATAAGTAATAAGTATAATTATTACAGTTCTAGCGATAATAACTGCATTATATGGGTAATAATGCACGTTATATTGCTAGTAGTATAAGTAATAAGTATAATTATTACAGTTCTAGCGATAATAACTGCATAATATGGGTAATAATGCATGTTATATTGCTAACAATATAAGTAATAAGTATAATTATTACAGTTCTAGCGATAATAACTGCATTATATGGGTAAAAATGCATGTTATATTGATAATATTGGGAGTAATAAGTATAATTATTATAGTTCCAGCGATAATAATAGTAAAATATGGCAAATAGTGCATGTTATATTGATAATAATAAAAGTAATAAATATATTTATTACACTTCTATCGATAATAACTGCATAATATGGGTAATAATGCATGTTATATTGATGATAATAAAAGTAATACGTATATTTATTATAGTTCTAGCGATAATAACTTCATAATATGGGTAATAATGCATGTTATATTGAGAATAATATAAGTAATAAGTATAATTATTACAGTTCTGGCGATAATAACTGCATTATATGGGTAATAATGCACGTTATATTGCTAATAGTATAAGTAATAAGTATAATTATTACAGTTCTAGCGACAATAACGGCATTATATGGGTAACAATGCACGTTATATTGCTAATAGTATAAGTAATTAGTATATTTATTGCAGTTCTAGCGATAATAACTGCATTATATGGGTAATAATGCACGTTAGATTGCTAACAATATAAGAAATAAGTATAATTATTACAGTTCTAGCGATAATAACTGCATAATATGGGTAATAATGCATGTTATATTGATGATAATAAAAGTAATACGTATATTTATTATAGTTCTAGCGATAATAACTGCATAATATGGGTAATAATGCATGTTATATTGATAATAATGTAAGTAATAAGTATAATTATTACAGTTCTAGCGATAATAACTGCATTATATGGGTAATAATGCACGTTATATTGCTAATAATATAAGTAATGAGTACAATTATTACAGTTCTAGCGATAATAACTGCATTATATGGGTAATAATGCACGTTATATTGCTAACAATATAAGTAATAAGTATAATTATCACAGTTCTAGCGATAATACCTCCATTATATGGGTATAATGCATGTTATATTGATAATGATATAAGTAATAAGTATAATTATTACAGTTCTAGCGATAATAACTGCATAATATGGGTAATAATGCACGTTATATTGCTAATAATATAAGTAATGAGTACAATTATTACAGTTCTAGCGATAATAACTGCATTATATGGGTAATAATGCACGTTATATTGCTAACAATATAAGTAATAAGTATAATTATTACAGTTCTAGCGATAATAACTGCATTATATGGGTAATAATGCATGTTATATTGATAATGATATAAGTAATAAGTATAATTAGTACAGTTCTAGCGATAATAACTGCATAATATGGGTAATAATGCACGTTATATTGATAATAATATAAGTAATAAGTATAATTATTACAGTTCTAGCGATAATAACTGCATTATATGGGTAATAATGCACGTTATATTGCTAGTAGTATAAGTAATAAGTATAATTATTACAGTTCTAGCGATAATAACTGCATAATATGGGTAATAATGCATGTTATATTGCTAACAATATAAGTAATAAGTATAATTATTACAGTTCTAGCGATAATAACTGCATTATATGGGTAAAAATGCATGTTATATTGATAATATTGGGAGTAATAAGTATAATTATTATAGTTCCAGCGATAATAATAGTAAAATATGGCAAATAGTGCATGTTATATTGATAATAATAAAAGTAATAAATATATTTATTACACTTCTATCGATAATAACTGCATAATATGGGTAATAATGCATGTTATATTGATGATAATAAAAGTAATACGTATATTTATTATAGTTCTAGCGATAATAACTTCATAATATGGGTAATAATGCATGTTATATTGAGAATAATATAAGTAATAAGTATAATTATTACAGTTCTGGCGATAATAACTGCATTATATGGGTAATAATGCACGTTATATTGCTAATAGTATAAGTAATAAGTATAATTATTACAGTTCTAGCGACAATAACGGCATTATATGGGTAACAATGCACGTTATATTGCTAATAGTATAAGTAATAAGTATAATTATTACAGTTCTAGCGATAATAACTGCATTATATGGGTAATAATGCATGTTATATTGATAATGATATAAGTAATAAGTATAATTAGTACAGTTCTAGCGATAATAACTGCATTATATGGGTAAAAATGCATGTTATATTGATAATATTGGGAGTAATAAGTATAATTATTATAGTTCCAGCGATAATAATAGTAAAATATGGCAAATAGTGCATGTTATATTGATAATAATAAAAGTAATAAATATATTTATTACACTTCTATCGATAATAACTGCATAATATGGGTAATAATGCATGTTATATTGATGATAATAAAAGTAATACGTATATTTATTATAGTTCTAGCGATAATAACTTCATAATATGGGTAATAATGCATGTTATATTGAGAATAATATAAGTAATAAGTATAATTATTACAGTTCTGGCGATAATAACTGCATTATATGGGTAATAATGCACGTTATATTGCTAATAGTATAAGTAATAAGTATAATTATTACAGTTCTAGCGACAATAACGGCATTATATGGGTAACAATGCACGTTATATTGCTAATAGTATAAGTAATTAGTATATTTATTGCAGTTCTAGCGATAATAACTGCATTATATGGGTAATAATGCACGTTAGATTGCTAACAATATAAGTAATAAGTATAATTATTACAGTTCTAGCGATAATAACTGCATAATATGGGTAATAATGCATGTTATATTGATGATAATAAAAGTAATACGTATATTTATTATAGTTCTAGCGATAATAACTGCATAATATGGGTAATAATGCATGTTATATTGATAATAATGTAAGTAATAAGTATAATTATTACAGTTCTAGCGATAATAACTGCATTATATGGGTAATAATGCACGTTATATTGCTAATAATATAAGTAATGAGTACAATTATTACAGTTCTAGCGATAATAACTGCATTATATGGGTAATAATGCACGTTATATTGCTAACAATATAAGTAATAAGTATAATTATCACAGTTCTAGCGATAATACCTCCATTATATGGGTATAATGCATGTTATATTGATAATGATATAAGTAATAAGTATAATTATTACAGTTCTAGCGATAATAACTGCATAATATGGGTAATAATGCACGTTATATTGCTAATAATATAAGTAATGAGTACAATTATTACAGTTCTAGCGATAATAACTGCATTATATGGGTAATAATGCACGTTATATTGCTAACAATATAAGTAATAAGTATAATTATTACAGTTCTAGCGATAATAACTGCATTATATGGGTAATAATGCATGTTATATTGATAATGATATAAGTAATAAGTATAATTAGTACAGTTCTAGCGATAATAACTGCATAATATGGGTAATAATGCACGTTATATTGATAATAATATAAGTAATAAGTATAATTATTACAGTTCTAGCGATAATAACTGCATTATATGGGTAATAATGCACGTTATATTGCTAGTAGTATAAGTAATAAGTATAATTATTACAGTTCTAGCGATAATAACTGCATAATATGGGTAATAATGCATGTTATATTGCTAACAATATAAGTAATAAGTATAATTATTACAGTTCTAGCGATAATAACTGCATTATATGGGTAAAAATGCATGTTATATTGATAATATTGGGAGTAATAAGTATATTTATTATGGTTCTAGCGATAATAACTGCATAATATGGGTAATAATGCATGTTATATTGATAATAATCTAAGTAATAAGTATAATTATTACAGTTCTAGCGATAATAACTGCACTATATGGGTAATAATGCACGTTATATTGCTAACAATATAAGTAATAAGTACAATTATTACAGTTCTAGCGATAATAACTGCATTATATGGGTAAAAATGCATGTTATATTGATAATATTGGGAGTAATAAGTATAATTATTATAGTTCCAGCGATAATAATAGTAAAATATGGCAAATAGTGCATGTTATATTGATAATAATAAAAGTAATAAATATATTTATTACACTTCTATCGATAATAACTGCATAATATGGGTAATAATGCATGTTATATTGATGATAATAAAAGTAATACGTATATTTATTATAGTTCTAGCGATAATAACTGCATAATATGGGTAATAATGCATGTTATATTGATAATAATGTAAGTAATAAGTATAATTATTACAGTTCTAGCGATAATAACTGCATTATATGGGTAATAATGCACGTTATATTGCTAATAATATAAGTAATGAGTACAATTATTACAGTTCTAGCGATAATACCTCCATTATATGGGTATAATGCATGTTATATTGATAATGATATAAGTAATAAGTATAATTATTACAGTTCTAGCGATAATAACTGCATAATATGGGTAATAATGCACGTTATATTGCTAATAATATAAGTAATGAGTACAATTATTACAGTTCTAGCGATAATAACTGCATTATATGGGTAATAATGCACGTTATATTGCTAACAATATAAGTAATAAGTATAATTATTACAGTTCTAGCGATAATAACTGCATTATATGGGTAATAATGCATGTTATATTGATAATGATATAAGTAATAAGTATAATTAGTACAGTTCTAGCGATAATAACTGCATAATATGGGTAATAATGCACGTTATATTGATAATAATATAAGTAATAAGTATAATTATTACAGTTCTAGCGATAATAACTGCATTATATGGGTAATAATGCACGTTATATTGCTAGTAGTATAAGTAATAAGTATAATTATTACAGTTCTAGCGATAATAACTGCATAATATGGGTAATAATGCATGTTATATTGCTAACAATATAAGTAATAAGTATAATTATTACAGTTCTAGCGATAATAACTGCATTATATGGGTAAAAATGCATGTTATATTGATAATATTGGGAGTAATAAGTATATTTATTATGGTTCTAGCGATAATAACTGCATAATATGGGTAATAATGCATGTTATATTGATAATAATCTAAGTAATAAGTATAATTATTACAGTTCTAGCGATAATAACTGCATTATATGGGTAATAATGCACGTTATATTGCTAACAATATAAGTAATAAGTACAATTATTACAGTTCTAGCGATAATAACTGCATTATATGGGTAAAAATGCATGTTATATTGATAATATTGGGAGTAATAAGTATATTTATTATGGTTCTAGCGATAATAACTGCATAATATGGGTAATACTGCATGTTATATTGATAATAATAAAAGTAATAAATATATTTATTACACTTCTATCGATAATAACTGCATAATATGGGTAATAATGCATGTTATATTGATGATAATAAAAGTAATACGTATATTTATTATAGTTCTAGCGATAATAACTTCATAATATGGGTAATAATGCATGTTATATTGAGAATAATATAAGTAATAAGTATAATTATTACAGTTCTGGCGATAATAACTGCATTATATGGGTAATAATGCACGTTATATTGCTAATAGTATAAGTAATAAGTATAATTATTACAGTTCTAGCGACAATAACGGCATTATATGGGTAACAATGCATGTTATATTGAGAATAATATAAGTAATAAGTATAATTATTACAGTTCTGGCGATAATAACTGCATTATATGGGTAATAATGCACGTTATATTGCTAATAGTATAAGTAATAAGTATAATTATTACAGTTCTAGCGACAATAACGGCATTATATGGGTAACAATGCACGTTATATTGCTAATAGTATAAGTAATTAGTATATTTATTGCAGTTCTAGCGATAATAACTGCATTATATGGGTAATAATGCACGTTAGATTGCTAACAATATAAGTAATAAGTATAATTATTACAGTTCTAGCGATAATAACTGCATAATATGGGTAATAATGCATGTTATATTGATGATAATAAAAGTAATACGTATATTTATTATAGTTCTAGCGATAATAACTGCATAATATGGGTAATAATGCATGTTATATTGATAATAATGTAAGTAATAAGTATAATTATTACAGTTCTAGCGATAATAACTGCATTATATGGGTAATAATGCACGTTATATTGCTAATAATATAAGTAATGAGTACAATTATTACAGTTCTAGCGATAATAACTGCATTATATGGGTAATAATGCACGTTATATTGCTAACAATATAAGTAATAAGTATAATTATCACAGTTCTAGCGATAATACCTCCATTATATGGGTATAATGCATGTTATATTGATAATGATATAAGTAATAAGTATAATTATTACAGTTCTAGCGATAATAACTGCATAATATGGGTAATAATGCACGTTATATTGCTAATAATATAAGTAATGAGTACAATTATTACAGTTCTAGCGATAATAACTGCATTATATGGGTAATAATGCACGTTATATTGCTAACAATATAAGTAATAAGTATAATTATTACAGTTCTAGCGATAATAACTGCATTATATGGGTAATAATGCATGTTATATTGATAATGATATAAGTAATAAGTATAATTAGTACAGTTCTAGCGATAATAACTGCATAATATGGGTAATAATGCACGTTATATTGATAATAATATAAGTAATAAGTATAATTATTACAGTTCTAGCGATAATAACTGCATTATATGGGTAATAATGCACGTTATATTGCTAGTAGTATAAGTAATAAGTATAATTATTACAGTTCTAGCGATAATAACTGCATAATATGGGTAATAATGCATGTTATATTGCTAACAATATAAGTAATAAGTATAATTATTACAGTTCTAGCGATAATAACTGCATTATATGGGTAAAAATGCATGTTATATTGATAATATTGGGAGTAATAAGTATATTTATTATGGTTCTAGCGATAATAACTGCATAATATGGGTAATAATGCATGTTATATTGATAATAATCTAAGTAATAAGTATAATTATTACAGTTCTAGCGATAATAACTGCATTATATGGGTAATAATGCACGTTATATTGCTAACAATATAAGTAATAAGTACAATTATTACAGTTCTAGCGATAATAACTGCATTATATGGGTAAAAATGCATGTTATATTGATAATATTGGGAGTAATAAGTATATTTATTATGGTTCTAGCGATAATAACTGCATAATATGGGTAATACTGCATGTTATATTGATAATAATCTAAGTAATAAGTATATTTATTACAGTTCTATCGATAATAACTGCATAATATGGGTAATAATGCATGTTATATTGATGATAATAAAAGTAATACGTATATTTATTATAGTTCTAGCGATAATAACTGCATAATATGGGTAATAATGCACGTTATATTGCTAATAATATAAGTAATGAGTACAATTATTACAGTTCTAGCGATAATAACTGCATTATATGGGTAATAATGCACGTTATATTGCTAACAATATAAGTAATAAGTATAATTATCACAGTTCTAGCGATAATACCTCCATTATATGGGTATAATGCATGTTATATTGATAATGATATAAGTAATAAGTATAATTATTACAGTTCTAGCGATAATAACTGCATAATATGGGTAATAATGCACGTTATATTGCTAATAATATAAGTAATGAGTACAATTATTACAGTTCTAGCGATAATAACTGCATTATATGGGTAATAATGCACGTTATATTGCTAACAATATAAGTAATAAGTATAATTATTACAGTTCTAGCGATAATAACTGCATTATATGGGTAATAATGCATGTTATATTGATAATGATATAAGTAATAAGTATAATTAGTACAGTTCTAGCGATAATAACTGCATAATATGGGTAATAATGCACGTTATATTGCTAATAATATAAGTAATAAGTATAATTATTACAGTTCTAGCGATAATAACTGCATTATATGGGTAATAATGCATGTTATATTGATAATAATATAAGTAATAAGTATAATTATTACAGTTCTAGCGATAATAACTGCATTATATGGGTAATAATGCACGTTATATTGCTAGTAGTATAAGTAATAAGTATAATTATTACAGTTCTAGCGATAATAACTGCATAATATGGGTAATAATGCACGTTATATTGCTAATAATATAAGTAATGAGTACAATTATTACAGTTCTAGCGATAATAACTGCATTATATGGGTAATAATGCACGTTATATTGCTAACAATATAAGTAATAAGTATAATTATCACAGTTCTAGCGATAATACCTCCATTATATGGGTATAATGCATGTTATATTGATAATGATATAAGTAATAAGTATAATTATTACAGTTCTAGCGATAATAACTGCATAATATGGGTAATAATGCACGTTATATTGCTAATAATATAAGTAATGAGTACAATTATTACAGTTCTAGCGATAATAACTGCATTATATGGGTAATAATGCACGTTATATTGCTAACAATATAAGTAATAAGTATAATTATTACAGTTCTAGCGATAATAACTGCATTATATGGGTAATAATGCATGTTATATTGATAATGATATAAGTAATAAGTATAATTAGTACAGTTCTAGCGATAATAACTGCATAATATGGGTAATAATGCACGTTATATTGCTAATAATATAAGTAATAAGTATAATTATTACAGTTCTAGCGATAATAACTGCATTATATGGGTAATAATGCATGTTATATTGATAATAATATAAGTAATAAGTATAATTATTACAGTTCTAGCGATAATAACTGCATTATATGGGTAATAATGCACGTTATATTGCTAGTAGTATAAGTAATAAGTATAATTATTACAGTTCTAGCGATAATAACTGCATAATATGGGTAATAATGCACGTTATATTGCTAATAATATAAGTAATGAGTACAATTATTACAGTTCTAGCGATAATAACTGCATTATATGGGTAATAATGCACGTTATATTGCTAATAATATAAGTAATAAGTATAATTATTACAGTTCTAGCGATAATAACTGCATTATATGGGTAAAAATGCATGTTATATTGATAATATTGGGAGTAATAAGTATATTTATTATGGTTCTAGCGATAATAACTGCATAATATGGGTAATAATGCATGTTATATTGATAATAATCTAAGTAATAAGTATAATTATTACAGTTCTAGCGATAATAACTGCATTATATGGGTAATAATGCACGTTATATTGCTAACAATATAAGTAATAAGTATAATTATTACAGTTCTAGCGATAATAACTGCATTATATGGGTAAAAATGCATGTTATATTGATAACATTGGGAGTAATAAGTATATTTATTATGGTTCTAGCGATAATAACTGCATAATATGGGTAATAATGCATGTTATATTGATGATAATAAAAGTAATACGTATATTTATTTTAGTTCTAGCGATAATAACTTCATAATATGGGTAATAATGCATGTTATATTGAGAATAATATAAGTAATAAGTATAATTATTACAGTTCTGGCGATAATAACTGCATTATATGGGTAATAATGCACGTTATATTGCTAATAGTATAAGTAATTAGTATATTTATTGCAGTTCTAGCGATAATAACTGCATTATATGGGTAATAATGCACGTTATATTGCTAACAATATAAGTAATAAGTATAATTATCACAGTTCTAGCGATAATACCTCCATTATATGGGTATAATGCATGTTATATTGCTAACAATATAAGTAATAAGTATAATTATTACAGTTCTAGCGATAATAACTGCATAATATGGGTAATAATGCATGTTATATTGATGATAATAAAAGTAATACGTATATTTATTATAGTTCTAGCGATAATAACTGCATAATATGGGTAATAATGCATGTTATATTGATAATAATGTAAGTAATAAGTATAATTATTACAGTTCTAGCGATAATAACTGCATTATATGGGTAATAATGCACGTTATATTGCTAATAATATAAGTAATGAGTACAATTATTACAGTTCTAGCGATAATAACTGCATTATATGGGTAATAATGCACGTTATATTGCTAACAATATAAGTAATAAGTATAATTATCACAGTTCTAAGCGATAATACCTCCATTATATGGGTATAATGCATGTTATATTGATAATGATATAAGTAATAAGTATAATTATTACAGTTCTAGCGATAATAACTGCATAATATGGGTAATAATGCACGTTATATTGCTAATAATATAAGTAATGAGTACAATTATTACAGTTCTAGCGATAATAACTGCATTATATGGGTAATAATGCACGTTATATTGCTAACAATATAAGTAATAAGTATAATTATTACAGTTCTAGCGATAATAACTGCATTATATGGGTAATAATGCATGTTATATTGATAATGATATAAGTAATAAGTATAATTAGTACAGTTCTAGCGATAATAACTGCATAATATGGGTAATAATGCACGTTATATTGATAATAATATAAGTAATAAGTATAATTATTACAGTTCTAGCGATAATAACTGCATTATATGGGTAATAATGCACGTTATATTGCTAGTAGTATAAGTAATAAGTATAATTATTACAGTTCTAGCGATAATAACTGCATAATATGGGTAATAATGCATGTTATATTGCTAACAATATAAGTAATAAGTATAATTATTACAGTTCTAGCGATAATAACTGCATTATATGGGTAAAAATGCATGTTATATTGATAATATTGGGAGTAATAAGTATATTTATTATGGTTCTAGCGATAATAACTGCATAATATGGGTAATAATGCATGTTATATTGATAATAATCTAAGTAATAAGTATAATTATTACAGTTCTAGCGATAATAACTGCATTATATGGGTAATAATGCACGTTATATTGCTAACAATATAAGTAATAAGTACAATTATTACAGTTCTAGCGATAATAACTGCATTATATGGGTAAAAATGCATGTTATATTGATAATATTGGGAGTAATAAGTATATTTATTATGGTTCTAGCGATAATAACTGCATAATATGGGTAATACTGCATGTTATATTGATAATAATCTAAGTAATAAGTATATTTATTACAGTTCTATCGATAATAACTGCATAATATGGGTAATAATGCATGTTATATTGATGATAATAAAAGTAATACGTATATTTATTATAGTTCTAGCGATAATAACTGCATAATATGGGTAATAATGCACGTTATATTGCTAATAATATAAGTAATGAGTACAATTATTACAGTTCTAGCGATAATAACTGCATTATATGGGTAATAATGCACGTTATATTGCTAACAATATAAGTAATAAGTATAATTATCACAGTTCTAGCGATAATACCTCCATTATATGGGTATAATGCATGTTATATTGATAATGATATAAGTAATAAGTATAATTATTACAGTTCTAGCGATAATAACTGCATAATATGGGTAATAATGCACGTTATATTGCTAATAATATAAGTAATGAGTACAATTATTACAGTTCTAGCGATAATAACTGCATTATATGGGTAATAATGCACGTTATATTGCTAACAATATAAGTAATAAGTATAATTATTACAGTTCTAGCGATAATAACTGCATTATATGGGTAATAATGCATGTTATATTGATAATGATATAAGTAATAAGTATAATTAGTACAGTTCTAGCGATAATAACTGCATAATATGGGTAATAATGCACGTTATATTGCTAATAATATAAGTAATAAGTATAATTATTACAGTTCTAGCGATAATAACTGCATTATATGGGTAATAATGCATGTTATATTGATAATAATATAAGTAATAAGTATAATTATTACAGTTCTAGCGATAATAACTGCATTATATGGGTAATAATGCACGTTATATTGCTAGTAGTATAAGTAATAAGTATAATTATTACAGTTCTAGCGATAATAACTGCATAATATGGGTAATAATGCACGTTATATTGCTAATAATATAAGTAATGAGTACAATTATTACAGTTCTAGCGATAATAACTGCATTATATGGGTAATAATGCACGTTATATTGCTAACAATATAAGTAATAAGTATAATTATCACAGTTCTAGCGATAATACCTCCATTATATGGGTATAATGCATGTTATATTGATAATGATATAAGTAATAAGTATAATTATTACAGTTCTAGCGATAATAACTGCATAATATGGGTAATAATGCACGTTATATTGCTAATAATATAAGTAATGAGTACAATTATTACAGTTCTAGCGATAATAACTGCATTATATGGGTAATAATGCACGTTATATTGCTAACAATATAAGTAATAAGTATAATTATTACAGTTCTAGCGATAATAACTGCATTATATGGGTAATAATGCATGTTATATTGATAATGATATAAGTAATAAGTATAATTAGTACAGTTCTAGCGATAATAACTGCATAATATGGGTAATAATGCACGTTATATTGCTAATAATATAAGTAATAAGTATAATTATTACAGTTCTAGCGATAATAACTGCATTATATGGGTAATAATGCATGTTATATTGATAATAATATAAGTAATAAGTATAATTATTACAGTTCTAGCGATAATAACTGCATTATATGGGTAATAATGCACGTTATATTGCTAGTAGTATAAGTAATAAGTATAATTATTACAGTTCTAGCGATAATAACTGCATAATATGGGTAATAATGCACGTTATATTGCTAATAATATAAGTAATGAGTACAATTATTACAGTTCTAGCGATAATAACTGCATTATATGGGTAATAATGCACGTTATATTGCTAATAATATAAGTAATAAGTATAATTATTACAGTTCTAGCGATAATAACTGCATTATATGGGTAAAAATGCATGTTATATTGATAATATTGGGAGTAATAAGTATATTTATTATGGTTCTAGCGATAATAACTGCATAATATGGGTAATAATGCATGTTATATTGATAATAATCTAAGTAATAAGTATAATTATTACAGTTCTAGCGATAATAACTGCATTATATGGGTAATAATGCACGTTATATTGCTAACAATATAAGTAATAAGTATAATTATTACAGTTCTAGCGATAATAACTGCATTATATGGGTAAAAATGCATGTTATATTGATAACATTGGGAGTAATAAGTATATTTATTATGGTTCTAGCGATAATAACTGCATAATATGGGTAATAATGCATGTTATATTGATGATAATAAAAGTAATACGTATATTTATTTTAGTTCTAGCGATAATAACTTCATAATATGGGTAATAATGCATGTTATATTGAGAATAATATAAGTAATAAGTATAATTATTACAGTTCTGGCGATAATAACTGCATTATATGGGTAATAATGCACGTTATATTGCTAATAGTATAAGTAATTAGTATATTTATTGCAGTTCTAGCGATAATAACTGCATTATATGGGTAATAATGCATGTTATATTGATAATATTGAGAGAAATAAGTATATTTATTATAGTTCTAGCGATAATAACTGCATAATATGGGTAATAATGCATGTTATATTGAGAATAATATAAGTAATAAGTATAATTATTACAGTTCTGGCGATAATAACTGCATTATATGGGTAATAATGCACGTTATATTGCTAATAGTATAAGTAATAAGTATAATTATTACAGTTCTAGCGACAATAACGGCATTATATGGGTAACAATGCACGTTATATTGCTAATAGTATAAGTAATTAGTATATTTATTGCAGTTCTAGCGATAATAACTGCATTATATGGGTAATAATGCACGTTAGATTGCTAACAATATAAGTAATAAGTATAATTATTACAGTTCTAGCGATAATAACTGCATAATATGGGTAATAATGCATGTTATATTGATGATAATAAAAGTAATACGTATATTTATTATAGTTCTAGCGATAATAACTGCATAATATGGGTAATAATGCATGTTATATTGATAATAATGTAAGTAATAAGTATAATTATTACAGTTCTAGCGATAATAACTGCATTATATGGGTAATAATGCACGTTATATTGATAATAATATAAGTAATTGATAATATTGGGAGTAATAAGTATATTTATTATGGTTCTAGCGATAATAACTGCATAATATGGGTAATACTGCATGTTATATTGATAATAATCTAAGTAATAAGTATTATTATTACAGTTCTGGCGATAATAACTGCATTATATGGGTAATAATGCATGTTATATTGATAATATCGGGAGTAATAAGTATAATTATTATAGTTCTAGCGATAATAATAGTAAAATATGGCAAATAGTGCATGTTATATTGATAATAATAAAAGTAATAAGTATATTTATTACAGTTCTATCGATAATAACTGCATAATATGGGTAATAATGCATGTTATATTGATGATAATAAAAGTAATACGTATATTTATTATAGTTCTAGCGATAATAACTGCATAATATGGGTAATAATGCACGTTATATTGCTAATAATATAAGTAATGAGTACAATTATTACAGTTCTAGCGATAATAACTGCATTATATGGGTAATAATGCACGTTATATTGCTAACAATATAAGTAATAAGTATAATTATCACAGTTCTAGCGATAATACCTCCATTATATGGGTATAATGCATGTTATATTGATAATGATATAAGTAATAAGTATAATTATTACAGTTCTAGCGATAATAACTGCATTATATGGGTAATAATGCACGTTATATTGCTAACAATATAAGTAATAAGTACAATTATTACAGTTCTAGCGATAATAACTGCATTATATGGGTAAAAATGCATGTTATATTGATAATATTGGGAGTAATAAGTATATTTATTATGGTTCTAGCGATAATAACTGCATAATATGGGTAATACTGCATGTTATATTGATAATAATCTAAGTAATAAGTATAATTATTACAGTTCTGGCGATAATAACTGCATTATATGGGTAATAATGCATGTTATATTGATAATATCGGGAGTAATAAGTATAATTATTATAGTTCTAGCGATAATAATAGTAAAATATGGCAAATAGTGCATGTTATATTGATAATAATAAAAGTAATAAGTATATTTATTACAGTTCTATCGATAATAACTGCATAATATGGGTAATAATGCATGTTATATTGATGATAATAAAAGTAATACGTATATTTATTATAGTTCTAGCGATAATAACTGCATAATATGGGTAATAATGCACGTTATATTGCTAATAATATAAGTAACGAGTACAATTATTACAGTTCTAGCGATAATAACTGCATTATATGGGTAATAATGCACGTTATATTGCTAACAATATAAGTAATAAGTATAATTATCACAGTTCTAGCGATAATACCTCCATTATATGGGTATAATGCATGTTATATTGATAATGATATAAGTAATAAGTATAATTATTACAGTTCTAGCGATAATAACTGCATAATATGGGTAATAATGCACGTTATATTGCTAATAATATAAGTAATGAGTACAATTATTACAGTTCTAGCGATAATAACTGCATTATATGGGTAATAATGCACGTTATATTGCTAACAATATAAGTAATAAGTATAATTATTACAGTTCTAGCGATAATAACTGCATTATATGGGTAATAATGCATGTTATATTGATAATGATATAAGTAATAAGTATAATTAGTACAGTTCTAGCGATAATAACTGCATAATATGGGTAATAATGCACGTTATATTGCTAATAATATAAGTAATAAGTATAATTATTACAGTTCTAGCGATAATAACTGCATTATATGGGTAATAATGCATGTTATATTGATAATAATATAAGTAATAAGTATAATTATTACAGTTCTAGCGATAATAACTGCATTATATGGGTAATAATGCACGTTATATTGCTAGTAGTATAAGTAATAAGTATAATTATTACAGTTCTAGCGATAATAACTGCATAATATGGGTAATAATGCACGTTATATTGCTAATAATATAAGTAATGAGTACAATTATTACAGTTCTAGCGATAATAACTGCATTATATGGGTAATAATGCACGTTATATTGCTAATAATATAAGTAATAAGTATAATTATTACAGTTCTAGCGATAATAACTGCATTATATGGGTAAAAATGCATGTTATATTGATAATATTGGGAGTAATAAGTATATTTATTATGGTTCTAGCGATAATAACTGCATAATATGGGTAATAATGCATGTTATATTGATAATAATCTAAGTAATAAGTATAATTATTACAGTTCTGGCGATAATAACTGCATCATATGGGTAATAATGCATGTTATATTGATAACATCGGGAGTAATAAGTATAATTATTATAGTTCTAGCGATAATAATAGTAAAATATGGCAAATAGTGCATGTTATATTGATAATAATAAAAGTAATAAGTATATTTATTACAGTTCTATCGATAATAACTGCATAATATGGGTAATAATGCATGTTATATTGATGATAATAAAAGTAATACGTATATTTATTATAGTTCTAGCGATAATAACTGCATAATATGGGTAATAATGCACGTTATATTGCTAATAATATAAGTAATGAGTACAATTATTACAGTTCTAGCGATAATAACTGCATTATATGGGTAATAATGCACGTTATATTGCTAACAATATAAGTAATAAGTATAATTATCACAGTTCTAGCGATAATACCTCCATTATATGGGTATAATGCATGTTATATTGATAATGATATAAGTAATAAGTATAATTATTACAGTTCTAGCGATAATAACTGCATAATATGGGTAATAATGCACGTTATATTGCTAATAATATAAGTAATGAGTACAATTATTACAGTTCTAGCGATAATAACTGCATTATATGGGTAATAATGCACGTTATATTGCTAACAATATAAGTAATAAGTATTATTATTACAGTTCTAGCGATAATAACTGCATTATATGGGTAATAATGCATGTTATATTGATAATGATATAAGTAATAAGTATAATTAGTACAGTTCTAGCGATAATAACTGCATAATATGGGTAATAATGCACGTTATATTGCTAATAATATAAGTAATAAGTATAATTATTACAGTTCTAGCGATAATAACTGCATTATATGGGTAATAATGCATGTTATATTGATAATAATATAAGTAATAAGTATAATTATTACAGTTCTAGCGATAATAACTGCATTATATGGGTAATAATGCACGTTATATTGCTAGTAGTATAAGTAATAAGTATAATTATTACAGTTCTAGCGATAATAACTGCATAATATGGGTAATAATGCACGTTATATTGCTAATAATATAAGTAATGAGTACAATTATTACAGTTCTAGCGATAATAACTGCATTATATGGGTAATAATGCACGTTATATTGCTAACAATATAAGTAATAAGTATAATTATCACAGTTCTAGCGATAATACCTCCATTATATGGGTATAATGCATGTTATATTGATAATGATATAAGTAATAAGTATAATTATTACAGTTCTAGCGATAATAACTGCATAATATGGGTAATAATGCACGTTATATTGCTAATAATATAAGTAATGAGTACAATTATTACAGTTCTAGCGATAATAACTGCATTATATGGGTAATAATGCACGTTATATTGCTAACAATATAAGTAATAAGTATTATTATTACAGTTCTAGCGATAATAACTGCATTATATGGGTAATAATGCATGTTATATTGATAATGATATAAGTAATAAGTATAATTAGTACAGTTCTAGCGATAATAACTGCATAATATAGGTAATAATGCACGTTATATTGCTAATAATATAAGTAATAAGTATAATTATTACAGTTCTAGCGATAATAACTGCATTATATGGGTAATAATGCATGTTATATTGATAATAATATAAGTAATAAGTATAATTATTACAGTTCTAGCGATAATAACTGCATTATATGGGTAATAATGCACGTTATATTGCTAGTAGTATAAGTAATAAGTATAATTATTACAGTTCTAGCGATAATAACTGCATAATATGGGTAATAATGCACGTTATATTGCTAATAATATAAGTAATGAGTACAATTATTACAGTTCTAGCGATAATAACTGCATTATATGGGTAATAATGCACGTTATATTGCTAATAATATAAGTAATAAGTATAATTATTACAGTTCTAGCGATAATAACTGCATTATATGGGTAAAAATGCATGTTATATTGATAATATTGGGAGTAATAAGTATATTTATTATGGTTCTAGCGATAATAACTGCATAATATGGGTAATAATGCATGTTATATTGATAATAATCTAAGTAATAAGTATAATTATTACAGTTCTAGCGATAATAACTGCATTATATGGGTAATAATGCACGTTATATTGCTAACAATATAAGTAATAAGTATAATTATTACAGTTCTAGCGATAATAACTGCATTATATGGGTATAAATGCATGTTATATTGATAATATTGGGAGTAATAAGTATATTTATTATGGTTTTAGCGATAATAACTGCATAATATGGGTAATAATGCATGTTATATTGATAATAATCTAAGTAATAAGTATAATTATTACAGTTCTGGCGATAATAACTGCATCATATGGGTAATAATGCATGTTATATTGATAATATCGGGAGTAATAAGTATAATTATTATAGTTCTAGCGATAATAATAGTAAAATATGGCAAATAGTGCATGTTATATTGATAATAATAAAAGTAATAAGTATATTTATTACAGTTCTATCGATAATAACTGCATAATATGGGTAATAATGCATGTTATATTGATGATAATAAAAGTAATACGTATATTTATTATAGTTCTAGCGATAATAACTGCATAATATGGGTAATAATGCACGTTATATTGCTAATAATATAAGTAATGAGTACAATTATTACAGTTCTAGCGATAATAACTGCATTATATGGGTAATAATGCACGTTATATTGCTAACAATATAAGTAATAAGTATAATTATCACAGTTCTAGCGATAATACCTCCATTATATGGGTATAATGCATGTTATATTGATAATGATATAAGTAATAAGTATAATTATTACAGTTCTAGCGATAATAACTGCATAATATGGGTAATAATGCACGTTATATTGCTAATAATATAAGTAATGAGTACAATTATTACAGTTCTAGCGATAATAACTGCATTATATAGGTAATAATGCACGTTATATTGCTAACAATATAAGTAATAAGTATAATTATTACAGTTCTAGCGATAATAACTGCATTATATGGGTAATAATGCATGTTATATTGATAATGATATAAGTAATAAGTATAATTAGTACAGTTCTAGCGATAATAACTGCATAATATGGGTAATAATGCACGTTATATTGCTAATAATATAAGTAATAAGTATAATTATTACAGTTCTAGCGATAATAACTGCATTATATGGGTAATAATGCATGTTAGATTGATAATAATATAAGTAATAAGTATAATTATTACAGTTCTAGCGATAATAACTGCATTATATGGGTAATAATGCACGTTATATTGCTAGTAGTATAAGTAATAAGTATAATTATTACAGTTCTAGCGATAATAACTGCATAATATGGGTAGTAATGCACGTTATATTGCTAATAATATAAGTAATGAGTACAATTATTACAGTTCTAGCGATAATAACTGCATTATATGGGTAATAATGCACGTTATATTGCTAATAATATAAGTAATAAGTATAATTATTACAGTTCTAGCGATAATAACTGCATTATATGGGTAATAATGCATGTTATATTGATAATGATATAAGTAATAAGTATAATTAGTACAGTTCTAGCGATAATAACTGCATAATATGGGTAATAATGCACGTTATATTGCTAATAATATAAGTAATAAGTATAATTATTACAGTTCTAGCGATAATAACTGCATTATATGGGTAATAATGCATGTTATATTGATAATAATATAAGTAATAAGTATAATTATTACAGTTCTAGCGATAATAACTGCATTATATGGGTAATAATGCACGTTATATTGCTAGTAGTATAAGTAATAAGTATAATTATTACAGTTCTAGCGATAATAACTGCATAATATGGGTAATAATGCACGTTATATTGCTAATAATATAAGTAATGAGTACAATTATTACAGTTCTAGCGATAATAACTGCATTATATGGGTAATAATGCACGTTATATTGCTAATAATATAAGTAATAAGTATAATTATTACAGTTCTAGCGATAATAACTGCATTATATGGGTAAAAATGCATGTTATATTGATAATATTGGGAGTAATAAGTATATTTATTATGGTTCTAGCGATAATAACTGCATAATATGGGTAATAATGCATGTTATATTGATAATAATCTAAGTAATAAGTATAATTATTACAGTTCTGGCGATAATAACTGCATCATATGGGTAATAATGCATGTTATATTGATATCATCGGGAGTAATAAGTATAATTATTATAGTTCTAGCGATAATAATAGTAAAATATGGCAAATAGTGCATGTTATATTGATAATAATAAAAGTAATAAGTATATTTATTACAGTTCTATCGATAATAACTGCATAATATGGGTAATAATGCATGTTATATTGATGATAATAAAAGTAATACGTATATTTATTATAGTTCTAGCGATAATAACTGCATAATATGGGTAATAATGCACGTTATATTGCTAATAATATAAGTAATGAGTACAATTATTACAGTTCTAGCGATAATAACTGCATTATATGGGTAATAATGCACGTTATATTGCTAACAATATAAGTAATAAGTATAATTATCACAGTTCTAGCGATAATACCTCCATTATATGGGTATAATGCATGTTATATTGATAATGATATAAGTAATAAGTATAATTATTACAGTTCTAGCGATAATAACTGCATAATATGGGTAATAATGCACGTTATATTGCTAATAATATAAGTAATGAGTACAATTATTACAGTTCTAGCGATAATAACTGCATTATATGGGTAATAATGCACGTTATATTGCTAACAATATAAGTAATAAGTATTATTATTACAGTTCTAGCGATAATAACTGCATTATATGGGTAATAATGCATGTTATATTGATAATGATATAAGTAATAAGTATAATTAGTACAGTTCTAGCGATAATAACTGCATAATATGGGTAATAATACACGTTATATTGCTAATAATATAAGTAATAAGTATAATTATTACAGTTCTAGCGATAATAACTGCATTATATGGGTAATAATGCATGTTATATTGATAATAATATAAGTAATAAGTATAATTATTACAGTTCTAGCGATAATAACTGCATTATATGGGTAATAATGCACGTTATATTGCTAGTAGTATAAGTAATAAGTATAATTATTACAGTTCTAGCGATAATAACTGCATAATATGGGTAATAATGCACGTTATATTGCTAATAATATAAGTAATGAGTACAATTATTACAGTTCTAGCGATAATAACTGCATTATATGGGTAATAATGCACGTTATATTGCTAATAATATAAGTAATAAGTATAATTATTACAGTTCTAGCGATAATAACTGCATTATATGGGTAAAAATGCATGTTATATTGATAATATTGGGAGTAATAAGTATATTTATTATGGTTCTAGCGATAATAACTGCATAATATGGGTAATAATGCATGTTATATTGATAATAATCTAAGTAATAAGTATAATTATTACAGTTCTAGCGATAATAACTGCATTATATGGGTAATAATGCACGTTATATTGCTAACAATATAAGTAATAAGTATAATTATTACAGTTCTAGCGATAATAACTGCATTATATGGGTATAAATGCATGTTATATTGATAATATTGGGAGTAATAAGTATATTTATTATGGTTTTAGCGATAATAACTGCATAATATGGGTAATAATGCATGTTATATTGATAATAATCTAAGTAATAAGTATAATTATTACAGTTCTGGCGATAATAACTGCATCATATGGGTAATAATGCATGTTATATTGATAATATCGGGAGTAATAAGTATAATTATTATAGTTCTAGCGATAATAATAGTAAAATATGGCAAATAGTGCATGTTATATTGATAATAATAAAAGTAATAAGTATATTTATTACAGTTCTATCGATAATAACTGCATAATATGGGTAATAATGCATGTTATATTGATGATAATAAAAGTAATACGTATATTTATTATAGTTCTAGCGATAATAACTGCATAATATGGGTAATAATGCACGTTATATTGCTAATAATATAAGTAATGAGTACAATTATTACAGTTCTAGCGATAATAACTGCATTATATGGGTAATAATGCACGTTATATTGCTAACAATATAAGTAATAAGTATAATTATCACAGTTCTAGCGATAATACCTCCATTATATGGGTATAATGCATGTTATATTGATAATGATATAAGTAATAAGTATAATTATTACAGTTCTAGCGATAATAACTGCATAATATGGGTAATAATGCACGTTATATTGCTAATAATATAAGTAATGAGTACAATTATTACAGTTCTAGCGATAATAACTGCATTATATGGGTAATAATGCACGTTATATTGCTAACAATATAAGTAATAAGTATAATTATTACAGTTCTAGCGATAATAACTGCATTATATGGGTAATAATGCATGTTATATTGATAATGATATAAGTAATAAGTATAATTAGTACAGTTCTAGCGATAATAACTGCATAATATGGGTAATAATGCACGTTATATTGATAATAATATAAGTAATAAGTATAATTATTACAGTTCTAGCGATAATAACTGCATTATATGGGTAATAATGCACGTTATATTGCTAGTAGTATAAGTAATAAGTATAATTATTACAGTTCTAGCGATAATAACTGCATAATATGGGTAATAATGCATGTTATATTGCTAACAATATAAGTAATAAGTATAATTATTACAGTTCTAGCGATAATAACTGCATTATATGGGTAAAAATGCATGTTATATTGATAATATTGGGAGTAATAAGTATAATTATTATAGTTCCAGCGATAATAATAGTAAAATATGGCAAATAGTGCATGTTATATTGATAATAATAAAAGTAATAAATATATTTATTACACTTCTATCGATAATAACTGCATAATATGGGTAATAATGCATGTTATATTGATGATAATAAAAGTAATACGTATATTTATTATAGTTCTAGCGATAATAACTTCATAATATGGGTAATAATGCATGTTATATTGAGAATAATATAAGTAATAAGTATAATTATTACAGTTCTGGCGATAATAACTGCATTATATGGGTAATAATGCACGTTATATTGCTAATAGTATAAGTAATAAGTATAATTATTACAGTTCTAGCGACAATAACGGCATTATATGGGTAACAATGCACGTTATATTGCTAATAGTATAAGTAATTAGTATATTTATTGCAGTTCTAGCGATAATAACTGCATTGTATGGGTAATAATGCACGTTAGATTGCTAACAATATAAGTAATAAGTATAATTATTACAGTTCTAGCGATAATAACTGCATAATATGGGTAATAATGCATGTTATATTGATGATAATAAAAGTAATACGTATATTTATTATAGTTCTAGCGATAATAACTGCATAATATGGGTAATAATGCATGTTATATTGATAATAATGTAAGTAATAAGTATAATTATTACAGTTCTAGCGATAATAACTGCATTATATGGGTAATAATGCACGTTATATTGCTAATAATATAAGTAATGAGTACAATTATTACAGTTCTAGCGATAATAACTGCATTATATGGGTAATAATGCACGTTATATTGCTAACAATATAAGTAATAAGTATAATTATCACAGTTCTAGCGATAATACCTCCATTATATGGGTATAATGCATGTTATATTGATAATGATATAAGTAATAAGTATAATTATTACAGTTCTAGCGATAATAACTGCATAATATGGGTAATAATGCACGTTATATTGCTAATAATATAAGTAATGAGTACAATTATTACAGTTCTAGCGATAATAACTGCATTATATGGGTAATAATGCACGTTATATTGCTAACAATATAAGTAATAAGTATAATTATTACAGTTCTAGCGATAATAACTGCATTATATGGGTAATAATGCATGTTATATTGATAATGATATAAGTAATAAGTATAATTAGTACAGTTCTAGCGATAATAACTGCATAATATGGGTAATAATGCACGTTATATTGATAATAATATAAGTAATAAGTATAATTATTACAGTTCTAGCGATAATAACTGCATTATATGGGTAATAATGCACGTTATATTGCTAGTAGTATAAGTAATAAGTATAATTATTACAGTTCTAGCGATAATAACTGCATAATATGGGTAATAATGCATGTTATATTGCTAACAATATAAGTAATAAGTATAATTATTACAGTTCTAGCGATAATAACTGCATTATATGGGTAAAAATGCATGTTATATTGATAATATTGGGAGTAATAAGTATAATTATTATAGTTCCAGCGATAATAATAGTAAAATATGGCAAATAGTGCATGTTATATTGATAATAATAAAAGTAATAAATATATTTATTACACTTCTATCGATAATAACTGCATAATATGGGTAATAATGCATGTTATATTGATGATAATAAAAGTAATACGTATATTTATTATAGTTCTAGCGATAATAACTTCATAATATGGGTAATAATGCATGTTATATTGAGAATAATATAAGTAATAAGTATAATTATTACAGTTCTGGCGATAATAACTGCATTATATGGGTAATAATGCACGTTATATTGCTAATAGTATAAGTAATAAGTATAATTATTACAGTTCTAGCGACAATAACGGCATTATATGGGTAACAATGCACGTTATATTGCTAGTAGTATAAGTAATAAGTATAATTATTACAGTTCTAGCGATAATAACTGCATAATATGGGTAATAATGCATGTTATATTGCTAACAATATAAGTAATAAGTATAATTATTACAGTTCTAGCGATAATAACTGCATTATATGGGTAAAAATGCATGTTATATTGATAATATTGGGAGTAATAAGTATAATTATTATAGTTCCAGCGATAATAATAGTAAAATATGGCAAATAGTGCATGTTATATTGATAATAATAAAAGTAATAAATATATTTATTACACTTCTATCGATAATAACTGCATAATATGGGTAATAATGCATGTTATATTGATGATAATAAAAGTAATACGTATATTTATTATAGTTCTAGCGATAATAACTTCATAATATGGGTAATAATGCATGTTATATTGAGAATAATATAAGTAATAAGTATAATTATTACAGTTCTGGCGATAATAACTGCATTATATGGGTAATAATGCACGTTATATTGCTAATAGTATAAGTAATAAGTATAATTATTACAGTTCTAGCGACAATAACGGCATTATATGGGTAACAATGCACGTTATATTGCTAATAGTATAAGTAATAAGTATAATTATTACAGTTCTAGCGACAATAACGGCATTATATGGGTAACAATGCACGTTATATTGCTAATAGTATAAGTAATTAGTATATTTATTGCAGTTCTAGCGATAATAACTGCATTGTATGGGTAATAATGCACGTTAGATTGCTAACAATATAAGTAATAAGTATAATTATTACAGTTCTAGCGATAATAACTGCATAATATGGGTAATAATGCATGTTATATTGATGATAATAAAAGTAATACGTATATTTATTATAGTTCTAGCGATAATAACTGCATAATATGGGTAATAATGCATGTTATATTGATAATAATGTAAGTAATAAGTATAATTATTACAGTTCTAGCGATAATAACTGCATTATATGGGTAATAATGCACGTTATATTGCTAATAATATAAGTAATGAGTACAATTATTACAGTTCTAGCGATAATAACTGCATTATATGGGTAATAATGCACGTTATATTGCTAACAATATAAGTAATAAGTATAATTATCACAGTTCTAGCGATAATACCTCCATTATATGGGTATAATGCATGTTATATTGATAATGATATAAGTAATAAGTATAATTATTACAGTTCTAGCGATAATAACTGCATAATATGGGTAATAATGCACGTTATATTGCTAATAATATAAGTAATGAGTACAATTATTACAGTTCTAGCGATAATAACTGCATTATATGGGTAATAATGCACGTTATATTGCTAACAATATAAGTAATAAGTATAATTATTACAGTTCTAGCGATAATAACTGCATTATATGGGTAATAATGCATGTTATATTGATAATGATATAAGTAATAAGTATAATTAGTACAGTTCTAGCGATAATAACTGCATAATATGGGTAATAATGCACGTTATATTGATAATAATATAAGTAATAAGTATAATTATTACAGTTCTAGCGATAATAACTGCATTATATGGGTAATAATGCACGTTATATTGCTAGTAGTATAAGTAATAAGTATAATTATTACAGTTCTAGCGATAATAACTGCATAATATGGGTAATAATGCATGTTATATTGCTAACAATATAAGTAATAAGTATAATTATTACAGTTCTAGCGATAATAACTGCATTATATGGGTAAAAATGCATGTTATATTGATAATATTGGGAGTAATAAGTATAATTATTATAGTTCCAGCGATAATAATAGTAAAATATGGCAAATAGTGCATGTTATATTGATAATAATAAAAGTAATAAATATATTTATTACACTTCTATCGATAATAACTGCATAATATGGGTAATAATGCATGTTATATTGATGATAATAAAAGTAATACGTATATTTATTATAGTTCTAGCGATAATAACTTCATAATATGGGTAATAATGCATGTTATATTGAGAATAATATAAGTAATAAGTATAATTATTACAGTTCTGGCGATAATAACTGCATTATATGGGTAATAATGCACGTTATATTGCTAATAGTATAAGTAATAAGTATAATTATTACAGTTCTAGCGACAATAACGGCATTATATGGGTAACAATGCACGTTATATTGCTAATAGTATAAGTAATAAGTATAATTATTACAGTTCTAGCGATAATAACTGCATTATATGGGTAATAATGCATGTTATATTGATAATGATATAAGTAATAAGTATAATTAGTACAGTTCTAGCGATAATAACTGCATTATATGGGTAAAAATGCATGTTATATTGATAATATTGGGAGTAATAAGTATAATTATTATAGTTCCAGCGATAATAATAGTAAAATATGGCAAATAGTGCATGTTATATTGATAATAATAAAAGTAATAAATATATTTATTACACTTCTATCGATAATAACTGCATAATATGGGTAATAATGCATGTTATATTGATGATAATAAAAGTAATACGTATATTTATTATAGTTCTAGCGATAATAACTTCATAATATGGGTAATAATGCATGTTATATTGAGAATAATATAAGTAATAAGTATAATTATTACAGTTCTGGCGATAATAACTGCATTATATGGGTAATAATGCACGTTATATTGCTAATAGTATAAGTAATAAGTATAATTATTACAGTTCTAGCGACAATAACGGCATTATATGGGTAACAATGCACGTTATATTGCTAATAGTATAAGTAATTAGTATATTTATTGCAGTTCTAGCGATAATAACTGCATTATATGGGTAATAATGCACGTTAGATTGCTAACAATATAAGTAATAAGTATAATTATTACAGTTCTAGCGATAATAACTGCATAATATGGGTAATAATGCATGTTATATTGATGATAATAAAAGTAATACGTATATTTATTATAGTTCTAGCGATAATAACTGCATAATATGGGTAATAATGCATGTTATATTGATAATAATGTAAGTAATAAGTATAATTATTACAGTTCTAGCGATAATAACTGCATTATATGGGTAATAATGCACGTTATATTGCTAATAATATAAGTAATGAGTACAATTATTACAGTTCTAGCGATAATAACTGCATTATATGGGTAATAATGCACGTTATATTGCTAACAATATAAGTAATAAGTATAATTATCACAGTTCTAGCGATAATACCTCCATTATATGGGTATAATGCATGTTATATTGATAATGATATAAGTAATAAGTATAATTATTACAGTTCTAGCGATAATAACTGCATTATATGGGTAATAATGCACGTTATATTGCTAATAATATAAGTAATGAGTACAATTATTACAGTTCTAGCGATAATAACTGCATTATATGGGTAATAATGCACGTTATATTGCTAACAATATAAGTAATAAGTATAATTATCACAGTTCTAGCGATAATACCTCCATTATATGGGTATAATGCATGTTATATTGATAATGATATAAGTAATAAGTATAATTATTACAGTTCTAGCGATAATAACTGCATAATATGGGTAATAATGCACGTTATATTGCTAATAATATAAGTAATGAGTACAATTATTACAGTTCTAGCGATAATAACTGCATTATATGGGTAATAATGCACGTTATATTGCTAACAATATAAGTAATAAGTATAATTATTACAGTTCTAGCGATAATAACTGCATTATATGGGTAATAATGCATGTTATATTGATAATGATATAAGTAATAAGTATAATTAGTACAGTTCTAGCGATAATAACTGCATAATATGGGTAATAATGCACGTTATATTGATAATAATATAAGTAATAAGTATAATTATTACAGTTCTAGCGATAATAACTGCATTATATGGGTAATAATGCACGTTATATTGCTAGTAGTATAAGTAATAAGTATAATTATTACAGTTCTAGCGATAATAACTGCATAATATGGGTAATAATGCATGTTATATTGCTAACAATATAAGTAATAAGTATAATTATTACAGTTCTAGCGATAATAACTGCATTATATGGGTAAAAATGCATGTTATATTGATAATATTGGGAGTAATAAGTATATTTATTATGGTTCTAGCGATAATAACTGCATAATATGGGTAATAATGCATGTTATATTGATAATAATCTAAGTAATAAGTATAATTATTACAGTTCTAGCGATAATAACTGCACTATATGGGTAATAATGCACGTTATATTGCTAACAATATAAGTAATAAGTACAATTATTACAGTTCTAGCGATAATAACTGCATTATATGGGTAAAAATGCATGTTATATTGATAATATTGGGAGTAATAAGTATAATTATTATAGTTCCAGCGATAATAATAGTAAAATATGGCAAATAGTGCATGTTATATTGATAATAATAAAAGTAATAAATATATTTATTACACTTCTATCGATAATAACTGCATAATATGGGTAATAATGCATGTTATATTGATGATAATAAAAGTAATACGTATATTTATTATAGTTCTAGCGATAATAACTGCATAATATGGGTAATAATGCATGTTATATTGATAATAATGTAAGTAATAAGTATAATTATTACAGTTCTAGCGATAATAACTGCATTATATGGGTAATAATGCACGTTATATTGCTAATAATATAAGTAATGAGTACAATTATTACAGTTCTAGCGATAATACCTCCATTATATGGGTATAATGCATGTTATATTGATAATGATATAAGTAATAAGTATAATTATTACAGTTCTAGCGATAATAACTGCATAATATGGGTAATAATGCACGTTATATTGCTAATAATATAAGTAATGAGTACAATTATTACAGTTCTAGCGATAATAACTGCATTATATGGGTAATAATGCACGTTATATTGCTAACAATATAAGTAATAAGTATAATTATTACAGTTCTAGCGATAATAACTGCATTATATGGGTAATAATGCATGTTATATTGATAATGATATAAGTAATAAGTATAATTAGTACAGTTCTAGCGATAATAACTGCATAATATGGGTAATAATGCACGTTATATTGATAATAATATAAGTAATAAGTATAATTATTACAGTTCTAGCGATAATAACTGCATTATATGGGTAATAATGCACGTTATATTGCTAGTAGTATAAGTAATAAGTATAATTATTACAGTTCTAGCGATAATAACTGCATAATATGGGTAATAATGCATGTTATATTGCTAACAATATAAGTAATAAGTATAATTATTACAGTTCTAGCGATAATAACTGCATTATATGGGTAAAAATGCATGTTATATTGATAATATTGGGAGTAATAAGTATATTTATTATGGTTCTAGCGATAATAACTGCATAATATGGGTAATAATGCATGTTATATTGATAATAATCTAAGTAATAAGTATAATTATTACAGTTCTAGCGATAATAACTGCATTATATGGGTAATAATGCACGTTATATTGCTAACAATATAAGTAATAAGTACAATTATTACAGTTCTAGCGATAATAACTGCATTATATGGGTAAAAATGCATGTTATATTGATAATATTGGGAGTAATAAGTATATTTATTATGGTTCTAGCGATAATAACTGCATAATATGGGTAATACTGCATGTTATATTGATAATAATCTAAGTAATAAGTATATTTATTACAGTTCTATCGATAATAACTGCATAATATGGGTAATAATGCATGTTATATTGATGATAATAAAAGTAATACGTATATTTATTATAGTTCTAGCGATAATAACTGCATAATATGGGTAATAATGCACGTTATATTGCTAATAATATAAGTAATGAGTACAATTATTACAGTTCTAGCGATAATAACTGCATTATATGGGTAATAATGCACGTTATATTGCTAACAATATAAGTAATAAGTATAATTATCACAGTTCTAGCGATAATACCTCCATTATATGGGTATAATGCATGTTATATTGATAATGATATAAGTAATAAGTATAATTATTACAGTTCTAGCGATAATAACTGCATAATATGGGTAATAATGCACGTTATATTGCTAATAATATAAGTAATGAGTACAATTATTACAGTTCTAGCGATAATAACTGCATTATATGGGTAATAATGCACGTTATATTGCTAACAATATAAGTAATAAGTATAATTATTACAGTTCTAGCGATAATAACTGCATTATATGGGTAATAATGCATGTTATATTGATAATGATATAAGTAATAAGTATAATTAGTACAGTTCTAGCGATAATAACTGCATAATATGGGTAATAATGCACGTTATATTGCTAATAATATAAGTAATAAGTATAATTATTACAGTTCTAGCGATAATAACTGCATTATATGGGTAATAATGCATGTTATATTGATAATAATATAAGTAATAAGTATAATTATTACAGTTCTAGCGATAATAACTGCATTATATGGGTAATAATGCACGTTATATTGCTAGTAGTATAAGTAATAAGTATAATTATTACAGTTCTAGCGATAATAACTGCATAATATGGGTAATAATGCACGTTATATTGCTAATAATATAAGTAATGAGTACAATTATTACAGTTCTAGCGATAATAACTGCATTATATGGGTAATAATGCACGTTATATTGCTAATAATATAAGTAATAAGTATAATTATTACAGTTCTAGCGATAATAACTGCATTATATGGGTAAAAATGCATGTTATATTGATAATATTGGGAGTAATAAGTATATTTATTATGGTTCTAGCGATAATAACTGCATAATATGGGTAATAATGCATGTTATATTGATAATAATCTAAGTAATAAGTATAATTATTACAGTTCTAGCGATAATAACTGCATTATATGGGTAATAATGCACGTTATATTGCTAACAATATAAGTAATAAGTATAATTATTACAGTTCTAGCGATAATAACTGCATTATGTGGGTAAAAATGCATGTTATATTGATAACATTGGGAGTAATAAGTATATTTATTATGGTTCTAGCGATAATAACTGCATAATATGGGTAATAATGCATGTTATATTGATGATAATAAAAGTAATACGTATATTTATTTTAGTTCTAGCGATAATAACTTCATAATATGGGTAATAATGCATGTTATATTGAGAATAATATAAGTAATAAGTATAATTATTACAGTTCTGGCGATAATAACTGCATTATATGGGTAATAATGCACGTTATATTGCTAATAGTATAAGTAATTAGTATATTTATTGCAGTTCTAGCGATAATAACTGCATTATATGGGTAATAATGCATGTTATATTGATAATATTGAGAGAAATAAGTATATTTATTATAGTTCTAGCGATAATAACTGCATAATATGGGTAATAATGCATGTTATATTGATAATAGTATAAGTAATAAGTATAATTGTTACAGTTCTAGCGATAATAACTGCATTATATGGGTAATAATGCACGTTATATTGCTAATAATATAAGTAATAAGTATAATTATTACAGTTCTAGCGATAATAACTGCATTATATGGGTAATAATGCATGTTATATTGATAATATCGGGAGTAATAAGTATAATTATTATAGTTCCAGCGATAATAATAGTAAAATATGGCAAATAGTGCATGTTATATTGATAATAATAAAAGTAATAAATATATTTATTACACTTCTATCGATAATAGCTGCATAATATGGGTAATAATGCATGTTATATTGATGATAATAAAAGTAATACGTATATTTATTTTAGTTCTAGCGATAATAACTTCATAATATGGGTAATAATGCATGTTATATTGAGAATAATATAAGTAATAAGTATAATTATTACAGTTCTGGCGATAATAACTGCATTATATGGGTAATAATGCACGTTATATTGCTAATAGTATAAGTAATAAGTATAATTATTACAGTTCTAGCGACAATAACGGCATTATATGGGTAACAATGCACGTTATATTGCTAATAGTATAAGTAATTAGTATATTTATTGCAGTTCTAGCGATAATAACTGCATTATATGGGTAATAATGCACGTTAGATTGCTAACAATATAAGTAATAAGTATAATTATTACAGTTCTAGCGATAATAACTGCATAATATGGGTAATAATGCATGTTATATTGATGATAATAAAAGTAATACGTATATTTATTATAGTTCTAGCGATAATAACTGCATAATATGGGTAATAATGCATGTTATATTGATAATAATGTAAGTAATAAGTATAATTATTACAGTTCTAGCGATAATAACTGCATTATATGGGTAATAATGCACGTTATATTGATAATAATATAAGTAATAAGTATAATTATTACAGTTCTAGCGATAATAACTGCATTATATGGGTAATAATGCACGTTATATTGCTAGTAGTATAAGTAATAAGTATAATTATTACAGTTCTAGCGATAATAACTGCATAATATATGTAATAATGCATGTTATATTGCTAACAATATAAGTAATAAGTATAATTATTACAGTTCTAGCGATAATAACTGCATTATATGGGTAAAAATGCATGTTATATTGATAATATTGGGAGTAATAAGTATATTTATTATGGTTCTAGCGATAATAACTGCATAATATGGGTAATAATGCATGTTATATTGATAATAATCTAAGTAATAAGTATAATTATTACAGTTCTAGCGATAATAACTGCATTATATGGGTAATAATGCACGTTATATTGCTAACAATATAAGTAATAAGTACAATTATTACATTTCTAGCGATAATAACTGCATTATATGGGTAAAAATGCATGTTATATTGATAATATTGGGAGTAATAAGTATATTTATTATGGTTCTAGCGATAATAACTGCATAATATGGGTAATACTGCATGTTATATTGATAATAATCTAAGTAATAAGTATAATTATTACAGTTCTGGCGATAATAACTGCATTATATGGGTAATAATGCATGTTATATTGATAATATCGGGAGTAATAAGTATAATTATTATAGTTCTAGCGATAATAATAGTAAAATATGGGAAATAGTGCATGTTATATTGATAATAATAAAAGTAATAAGTATATTTATTACAGTTCTATCGATAATAACTGCATAATATGGGTAATAATGCATGTTATATTGATGATAATAAAAGTAATACGTATATTTATTATAGTTCTAGCGATAATAACTGCATAATATGGGTAATAATGCACGTTATATTGCTAATAATATAAGTAATGAGTACAATTATTACAGTTCTAGCGATAATAACTGCATTATATGGGTAATAATGCACGTTATATTGCTAACAATATAAGTAATAAGTATAATTATCACAGTTCTAGCGATAATACCTCCATTATATGGGTATAATGCATGTTATATTGATAATGATATAAGTAATAAGTATAATTATTACAGTTCTAGCGATAATAACTGCATTATATGGGTAATAATGCACGTTATATTGCTAACAATATAAGTAATAAGTACAATTATTACAGTTCTAGCGATAATAACTGCATTATATGGGTAAAAATGCATGTTATATTGATAATATTGGGAGTAATAAGTATATTTATTATGGTTCTAGCGATAATAACTGCATAATATGGGTAATACTGCATGTTATATTGATAATAATCTAAGTAATAAGTATAATTATTACAGTTCTGGCGATAATAACTGCATTATATGGGTAATAATGCATGTTATATTGATAATATCGGGAGTAATAAGTATAATTATTATAGTTCTAGCGATAATAATAGTAAAATATGGCAAATAGTGCATGTTATATTGATAATAATAAAAGTAATAAGTATATTTATTACAGTTCTATCGATAATAACTGCATAATATGGGTAATAATGCATGTTATATTGATGATAATAAAAGTAATACGTATATTTATTATAGTTCTAGCGATAATAACTGCATAATATGGGTAATAATGCACGTTATATTGCTAATAATATAAGTAATGAGTACAATTATTACAGTTCTAGCGATAATAACTGCATTATATGGGTAATAATGCACGTTATATTGCTAACAATATAAGTAATAAGTATAATTATCACAGTTCTAGCGATAATACCTCCATTATATGGGTATAATGCATGTTATATTGATAATGATATAAGTAATAAGTATAATTATTACAGTTCTAGCGATAATAACTGCATAATATGGGTAATAATGCACGTTATATTGCTAATAATATAAGTAATGAGTACAATTATTACAGTTCTAGCGATAATAACTGCATTATATGGGTAATAATGCACGTTATATTGCTAACAATATAAGTAATAAGTATAATTATTACAGTTCTAGCGATAATAACTGCATTATATGGGTAATAATGCATGTTATATTGATAATGATATAAGTAATAAGTATAATTAGTACAGTTCTAGCGATAATAACTGCATAATATGGGTAATAATGCACGTTATATTGCTAATAATATAAGTAATAAGTATAATTATTACAGTTCTAGCGATAATAACTGCATTATATGGGTAATAATGCATGTTATATTGATAATAATATAAGTAATAAGTATAATTATTACAGTTCTAGCGATAATAACTGCATTATATGGGTAATAATGCACGTTATATTGCTAGTAGTATAAGTAATAAGTATAATTATTACAGTTCTAGCGATAATAACTGCATAATATGGGTAATAATGCACGTTATATTGCTAATAATATAAGTAATGAGTACAATTATTACAGTTCTAGCGATAATAACTGCATTATATGGGTAATAATGCACGTTATATTGCTAATAATATAAGTAATAAGTATAATTATTACAGTTCTAGCGATAATAACTGCATTATATGGGTAAAAATGCATGTTATATTGATAATATTGGGAGTAATAAGTATATTTATTATGGTTCTAGCGATAATAACTGCATAATATGGGTAATAATGCATGTTATATTGATAATAATCTAAGTAATAAGTATAATTATTACAGTTCTGGCGATAATAACTGCATCATATGGGTAATAATGCATGTTATATTGATAACATCGGGAGTAATAAGTATAATTATTATAGTTCTAGCGATAATAATAGTAAAATATGGCAAATAGTGCATGTTATATTGATAATAATAAAAGTAATAAGTATATTTATTACAGTTCTATCGATAATAACTGCATAATATGGGTAATAATGCATGTTATATTGATGATAATAAAAGTAATACGTATATTTATTATAGTTCTAGCGATAATAACTGCATAATATGGGTAATAATGCACGTTATATTGCTAATAATATAAGTAATGAGTACAATTATTACAGTTCTAGCGATAATAACTGCATTATATGGGTAATAATGCACGTTATATTGCTAACAATATAAGTAATAAGTATAATTATCACAGTTCTAGCGATAATACCTCCATTATATGGGTATAATGCATGTTATATTGATAATGATATAAGTAATAAGTATAATTATTACAGTTCTAGCGATAATAACTGCATAATATGGGTAATAATGCACGTTATATTGCTAATAATATAAGTAATGAGTACAATTATTACAGTTCTAGCGATAATAACTGCATTATATGGGTAATAATGCACGTTATATTGCTAACAATATAAGTAATAAGTATTATTATTACAGTTCTAGCGATAATAACTGCATTATATGGGTAATAATGCATGTTATATTGATAATGATATAAGTAATAAGTATAATTAGTACAGTTCTAGCGATAATAACTGCATAATATGGGTAATAATGCACGTTATATTGCTAATAATATAAGTAATAAGTATAATTATTACAGTTCTAGCGATAATAACTGCATTATATGGGTAATAATGCATGTTATATTGATAATAATATAAGTAATAAGTATAATTATTACAGTTCTAGCGATAATAACTGCATTATATGGGTAATAATGCACGTTATATTGCTAGTAGTATAAGTAATAAGTATAATTATTACAGTTCTAGCGATAATAACTGCATAATATGGGTAATAATGCACGTTATATTGCTAATAATATAAGTAATAAGTATAATTATTACAGTTCTAGCGATAATAACTGCATAATATGGGTAATAATGCACGTTATATTGCTAATAATATAAGTAATGAGTACAATTATTACAGTTCTAGCGATAATAACTGCATTATATGGGTAATAATGCACGTTATATTGCTAACAATATAAGTAATAAGTATTATTATTACAGTTCTAGCGATAATAACTGCATTATATGGGTAATAATGCATGTTATATTGATAATGATATAAGTAATAAGTATAATTAGTACAGTTCTAGCGATAATAACTGCATAATATGGGTAATAATGCACGTAATATTGCTAATAATATAAGTAATAAGTATAATTATTACAGTTCTAGCGATAATAACTGCATTATATGGGTAATAATGCATGTTATATTGATAATAATATAAGTAATAAGTATAATTATTACAGTTCTAGCGATAATAACTGCATTATATGGGTAATAATGCACGTTATATTGCTAGTAGTATAAGTAATAAGTATAATTATTACAGTTCTAGCGATAATAACTGCATAATATGGGTAATAATGCACGTTATATTGCTAATAATATAAGTAATGAGTACAATTATTACAGTTCTAGCGATAATAACTGCATTATATGGGTAATAATGCACGTTATATTGCTAATAATATAAGTAATAAGTATAATTATTACAGTTCTAGCGATAATAACTGCATTATATGGGTAAAAATGCATGTTATATTGATAATATTGGGAGTAATAAGTATATTTATTATGGTTCTAGCGATAATAACTGCATAATATGGGTAATAATGCATGTTATATTGATAATAATCTAAGTAATAAGTATAATTATTACAGTTCTAGCGATAATAACTGCATTATATGGGTAATAATGCACGTTATATTGCTAACAATATAAGTAATAAGTATAATTATTACAGTTCTAGCGATAATAACTGCATTATATGGGTATAAATGCATGTTATATTGATAATATTGGGAGTAATAAGTATATTTATTATGGTTTTAGCGATAATAACTGCATAATATGGGTAATAATGCATGTTATATTGATAATAATCTAAGTAATAAGTATAATTATTACAGTTCTGGCGATAATAACTGCATCATATGGGTAATAATGCATGTTATATTGATAATATCGGGAGTAATAAGTATAATTATTATAGTTCTAGCGATAATAATAGTAAAATATGGCAAATAGTGCATGTTATATTGATAATAATAAAAGTAATAAGTATATTTATTACAGTTCTATCGATAATAACTGCATAATATGGGTAATAATGCATGTTATATTGATGATAATAAAAGTAATACGTATATTTATTATAGTTCTAGCGATAATAACTGCATAATATGGGTAATAATGCACGTTATATTGCTAATAATATAAGTAATGAGTACAATTATTACAGTTCGAGCGATAATAACTGCATTATATGGGTAATAATGCACGTTATATTGCTAACAATATAAGTAATAAGTATAATTATCACAGTTCTAGCGATAATACCTCCATTATATGGGTATAATGCATGTTATATTGATAATGATATAAGTAATAAGTATAATTATTACAGTTCTAGCGATAATAACTGCATAATATGGGTAATAATGCACGTTATATTGCTAATAATATAAGTAATGAGTACAATTATTACAGTTCTAGCGATAATAACTGCATTATATGGGTAATAATGCACGTTATATTGCTAACAATATAAGTAATAAGTATAGTTATTACAGTTCTAGCGATAATAACTGCATTATATGGGTAATAATGCATGTTATATTGATAATGATATAAGTAATAAGTATAATTAGTACAGTTCTAGCGATAATAACTGCATAATATGGGTAATAATGCACGTTATATTGCTAATAATATAAGTAATAAGTATAATTATTACAGTTCTAGCGATAATAACTGCATTATATGGGTAATAATGCATGTTAGATTGATAATAATATAAGTAATAAGTATAATTATTACAGTTCTAGCGATAATAACTGCATTATATGGGTAATAATGCACGTTATATTGCTAGTAGTATAAGTAATAAGTATAATTATTACAGTTCTAGCGATAATAACTGCATAATATGGGTAGTAATGCACGTTATATTGCTAATAATATAAGTAATGAGTACAATTATTACAGTTCTAGCGATAATAACTGCATTATATGGGTAATAATGCACGTTATATTGCTAATAATATAAGTAATAAGTATAATTATTACAGTTCTAGCGATAATAACTGCATTATATGGGTAATAATGCATGTTATATTGATAATGATATAACTAATAAGTATAATTAGTACAGTTCTAGCGATAATAACTGCATAATATGGGTAATAATGCACGTTATATTGCTAATAATATAAGTAATAAGTATAATTATTACAGTTCTAGCGATAATAACTGCATTATATGGGTAATAATGCATGTTATATTGATAATAATATAAGTAATAAGTATAATTATTACAGTTCTAGCGATAATAACTGCATTATATGGGTAATAATGCACGTTATATTGCTAGTAGTATAAGTAATAAGTATAATTATTACAGTTCTAGCGATAATAACTGCATAATATGGGTAATAATGCACGTTATATTGCTAATAATATAAGTAATGAGTACAATTATTACAGTTCTAGCGATAATAACTGCATTATATGGGTAATAATGCATGTTATATTGATAATAATATAAGTAATAAGTATAATTATTACAGTTCTAGCGATAATAACTGCATTATATGGGTAATAATGCACGTTATATTGCTAGTAGTATAAGTAATAAGTATAATTATTACAGTTCTAGCGATAATAACTGCATAATATGGGTAATAATGCACGTTATATTGCTAATAATATAAGTAATGAGTACAATTATTACAGTTCTAGCGATAATAACTGCATTATATGGGTAATAATGCACGTTATATTGCTAATAATATAAGTAATAAGTATAATTATTACAGTTCTAGCGATAATAACTGCATTATATGGGTAAAAATGCATGTTATATTGATAATATTGGGAGTAATAAGTATATTTATTATGGTTCTAGCGATAATAACTGCATAATATGGGTAATAATGCATGTTATATTGATAATAATCTAAGTAATAAGTATAATTATTACAGTTCTAGCGATAATAACTGCATTATATGGGTAATAATGCACGTTATATTGCTAACAATATAAGTAATAAGTATAATTATTACAGTTCTAGCGATAATAACTGCATTATGTGGGTAAAAATGCATGTTATATTGATAACATTGGGAGTAATAAGTATATTTATTATGGTTCTAGCGATAATAACTGCATAATATGGGTAATAATGCATGTTATATTGATGATAATAAAAGTAATACGTATATTTATTTTAGTTCTAGCGATAATAACTTCATAATATGGGTAATAATGCATGTTATATTGAGAATAATATAAGTAATAAGTATAATTATTACAGTTCTGGCGATAATAACTGCATTATATGGGTAATAATGCACGTTATATTGCTAATAGTATAAGTAATTAGTATATTTATTGCAGTTCTAGCGATAATAACTGCATTATATGGGTAATAATGCATGTTATATTGATAATATTGAGAGAAATAAGTATATTTATTATAGTTCTAGCGATAATAACTGCATAATATGGGTAATAATGCATGTTATATTGATAATAGTATAAGTAATAAGTATAATTGTTACAGTTCTAGCGATAATAACTGCATTATATGGGTAATAATGCACGTTATATTGCTAATAATATAAGTAATAAGTATAATTATTACAGTTCTAGCGATAATAACTGCATTATATGGGTAATAATGCATGTTATATTGATAATATCGGGAGTAATAAGTATAATTATTATAGTTCCAGCGATAATAATAGTAAAATATGGCAAATAGTGCATGTTATATTGATAATAATAAAAGTAATAAATATATTTATTACACTTCTATCGATAATAGCTGCATAATATGGGTAATAATGCATGTTATATTGATGATAATAAAAGTAATACGTATATTTATTTTAGTTCTAGCGATAATAACTTCATAATATGGGTAATAATGCATGTTATATTGAGAATAATATAAGTAATAAGTATAATTATTACAGTTCTGGCGATAATAACTGCATTATATGGGTAATAATGCACGTTATATTGCTAATAGTATAAGTAATAAGTATAATTATTACAGTTCTAGCGACAATAACGGCATTATATGGGTAACAATGCACGTTATATTGCTAATAGTATAAGTAATTAGTATATTTATTGCAGTTCTAGCGATAATAACTGCATTATATGGGTAATAATGCACGTTAGATTGCTAACAATATAAGTAATAAGTATAATTATTACAGTTCTAGCGATAATAACTGCATAATATGGGTAATAATGCATGTTATATTGATGATAATAAAAGTAATACGTATATTTATTATAGTTCTAGCGATAATAACTGCATAATATGGGTAATAATGCATGTTATATTGATAATAATGTAAGTAATAAGTATAATTATTACAGTTCTAGCGATAATAACTGCATTATATGGGTAATAATGCACGTTATATTGATAATAATATAAGTAATAAGTATAATTATTACAGTTCTAGCGATAATAACTGCATTATATGGGTAATAATGCACGTTATATTGCTAGTAGTATAAGTAATAAGTATAATTATTACAGTTCTAGCGATAATAACTGCATAATATATGTAATAATGCATGTTATATTGCTAACAATATAAGTAATAAGTATAATTATTACAGTTCTAGCGATAATAACAACTGCATTATATGGGTAAAAATGCATGTTATATTGATAATATTGGGAGTAATAAGTATATTTATTATGGTTCTAGCGATAATAACTGCATAATATGGGTAATAATGCATGTATATTGATAATAATCTAAGTAATAAGTATAATTATTACAGTTCTAGCGATAATACTGCATTATATGGGTAATAATGCACGTTATATTGCTAACAATATAAGTAATAAGTACAATTATTACAGTTCTAGCGATAATAACTGCATTATATGGGTAAAAATGCATGTTATATTGATAATATTGGAGTAATAAGTATATTTATTATGGTTCTAGCGATAATAACTGCATAATATGGGTAATACTGCATGTTATATTGATAATAATCTAAGTAATAAGTATAATTATTACAGTTCTGGCGATAATAACTGCATTATATGGGTAATAATGCATGTTCTATTGATAATATCGGGAGTAATAAGTATAATTATTATAGTTCTAGCGGATAATAATAGTAAAATATGGCAAATAGTGCATGTTATATTGATAATAATAAAAGTAATAAGTATATTTATTACAGTTCTATCGATAATAACTGCATAATATGGGTAATAATGCATGTTATATTGATGATAATAAAAGTAATACGTATATTTATTATAGTTCTAGCGATAATAACTGCATAATATGGGTAATAATGCACGTTATATTGCTAATAATATAAGTAATGAGTACAATTATTACAGTTCTAGCGATAATAACTGCATTATATGGGTAATAATGCACGTTATATTGCTAACAATATAAGTAATAAGTATTAATTATCACAGTTCTAGCGATAATACCTCCATTATATGGGTATAATGCATGTTATATTGATAATGATATAAGTAATAAGTATAATTATTACAGTTCTAGCGATAATAACTGCATTATATGGGTAATAATGCACGTTATATTGCTAACAATATAAGTAATAAGTACAATTATTACAGTTCTAGCGATAATAACTGCATTATATGGGTAAAAATGCATGTTATATTGATAATATTGGGAGTAATAAGTATATTTATTATGGTTCTAGCGATAATAACTGCATAATATGGGTAATTACTGCATGTTATATTGATAATAATCTAAGTAATAAGTATAATTATTACAGTTCTGGCGATAATAACTGCATTATATGGGTAATAATGCATGTTATATTGATAATATCGGGAGTAATAAGTATAATTATTATAGTTCTAGCGATAATAATAGTAAAATATGGCAAATAGTGCATGTTATATTGATAATAATAAAAGTAATAAGTATATTTATTACAGTTCTATCGATAATAGCTGCATAATATGGGTAATAATGCATGTTATATTGATGATAATAAAAGTAATACGTATATTTATTTTAGTTCTAGCGATAATAACTTCATAATATGGGTAATAATGCATGTTATATTGAGAATAATATAAGTAATAAGTATAATTATTACAGTTCTGGCGATAATAACTGCATTATATGGGTAATAATGCACGTTATATTGCTAATAGTATAAGTAATAAGTATAATTATTACAGTTCTAGCGACAATAACGGCATTATATGGGTAAACAATGCACGTTATATTGCTAATAGTATAAGTAATTAGTATATTTATTGCAGTTCTAGCGATAATAACTGCATTATATGGGTAATAATGCACGTTAGATTGCTAACAATATAAGTAATAAGTATAATTATTACAGTTCTAGCGATAATAACTGCATAATATGGGTAATAATGCATGTTATATTGATAATATTGGGAGTAATAAGTATATTTATTATGGTTCTAGCGATAATAACTGCATAATATGGGTAATAATGCATGTTATATTGATAATAATCTAAGTAATAAGTATAATTATTACAGTTCTAGCGATAATAACTGCATTATATGGGTAATATGCACGTTATATTGCTAACATATAAGTAATAAGTACAATTATTACAGTTCTAGCGATAATAACTGCATTATATGGGTAAAAATGCATGTTATATTGATAATATTGGGAGTAATAAGTATATTTATTATGGTTCTAGCGATAATAACTGCATAATATGGGTAATACTGCATGTTATATTGATAATAATCTAAGTAATAAGTATAATTATTACAGTTCTGGCGATAATAACTGCATTATATGGGTAATAATGCATGTTATATTGATAATATCGGGAGTAATAAGTATAATTATTATAGTTCTAGCGATAATAATAGTAAAATATGGCAAATAGTGCATGTTATATTGATAATAATAAAAGTAATAAGTATATTTATTACAGTTCTATCGATAATAACTGCATAATATGGGTAATAATGCATGTTATATTGATGATAATAAAAGTAATACGTATATTTATTATAGTTCTAGCGATAATAACTGCATAATATGGGTAATAATGCACGTTATATTGCTAATAATATAAGTAATGAGTACAATTATTACAGTTCTAGCGATAATAACTGCATTATATGGGTAATAATGCACGTTATATTGCTAACAATATAAGTAATAAGTATAATTATCACAGTTCTAGCGATAATACCTCCATTATATGGGTATAATGCATGTTATATTGATAATGATATAAGTAATAAGTATAATTATTACAGTTCTAGCGATAATAACTGCATTATATGGGTAATAATGCACGTTATATTGCTAACAATATAAGTAATAAGTACAATTATTACAGTTCTAGCGATAATAACTGCATTATATGGGTAAAAATGCATGTTATATTGCTAACAATATAAGTAATAAGTATTATTATTACAGTTCTAGCGATAATAACTGCATTATATGGGTAATAATGCATGTTATATTGATAATGATATAAGTAATAAGTATAATTAGTACAGTTCTAGCGATAATAACTGCATAATATGGGTAATAATGCACGTTATATTGCTAATAATATAAGTAATAAGTATAATTATTACAGTTCTAGCGATAATAACTGCATTATATGGGTAATAATGCATGTTATATTGATAATAATATAAGTAATAAGTATAATTATTACAGTTCTAGCGATAATAACTGCATTATATGGGTAATAATGCACGTTATATTGCTAGTAGTATAAGTAATAAGTATAATTATTACAGTTCTAGCGATAATAACTGCATAATATGGGTAATAATGCACGTTATATTGCTAATAATATAAGTAATAAGTATAATTATTACAGTTCTAGCGATAATAACTGCATAATATGGGTAATAATGCACGTTATATTGCTAATAATATAAGTAATGAGTACAATTATTACAGTTCTAGCGATAATAACTGCATTATATGGGTAATAATGCACGTTATATTGCTAACAATATAAGTAATAAGTATTATTATTACAGTTCTAGCGATAATAACTGCATTATATGGGTAATAATGCATGTTATATTGATAATGATATAAGTAATAAGTATAATTAGTACAGTTCTAGCGATAATAACTGCATAATATGGGTAATAATGCACGTTATATTGCTAATAATATAAGTAATAAGTATAATTATTACAGTTCTAGCGATAATAACTGCATTATATGGGTAATAATGCATGTTATATTGATAATAATATAAGTAATAAGTATAATTATTACAGTTCTAGCGATAATAACTGCATTATATGGGTAATAATGCACGTTATATTGCTAGTAGTATAAGTAATAAGTATAATTATTACAGTTCTAGCGATAATAACTGCATAATATGGGTAATAATGCACGTTATATTGCTAATAATATAAGTAATGAGTACAATTATTACAGTTCTAGCGATAATAACTGCATTATATGGGTAATAATGCACGTTATATTGCTAATAATATAAGTAATAAGTATAATTATTACAGTTCTAGCGATAATAACTGCATTATATGGGTAAAAATGCATGTTATATTGATAATATTGGGAGTAATAAGTATATTTATTATGGTTCTAGCGATAATAACTGCATAATATGGGTAATAATGCATGTTATATTGATAATAATCTAAGTAATAAGTATAATTATTACAGTTCTAGCGATAATAACTGCATTATATGGGTAATAATGCACGTTATATTGCTAACAATATAAGTAATAAGTATAATTATTACAGTTCTAGCGATAATAACTGCATTATATGGGTATAAATGCATGTTATATTGATAATATTGGGAGTAATAAGTATATTTATTATGGTTTTAGCGATAATAACTGCATAATATGGGTAATAATGCATGTTATATTGATAATAATCTAAGTAATAAGTATAATTATTACAGTTCTGGCGATAATAACTGCATCATATGGGTAATAATGCATGTTATATTGATAATATCGGGAGTAATAAGTATAATTATTATAGTTCTAGCGATAATAATAGTAAAATATGGCAAATAGTGCATGTTATATTGATAATAATAAAAGTAATAAGTATATTTATTACAGTTCTATCGATAATAACTGCATAATATGGGTAATAATGCATGTTATATTGATGATAATAAAAGTAATACGTATATTTATTATAGTTCTAGCGATAATAACTGCATAATATGGGTAATAATGCACGTTATATTGCTAATAATATAAGTAATGAGTACAATTATTACAGTTCGAGCGATAATAACTGCATTATATGGGTAATAATGCACGTTATATTGCTAACAATATAAGTAATAAGTATAATTATCACAGTTCTAGCGATAATACCTCCATTATATGGGTATAATGCATGTTATATTGATAATGATATAAGTAATAAGTATAATTATTACAGTTCTAGCGATAATAACTGCATAATATGGGTAATAATGCACGTTATATTGCTAATAATATAAGTAATGAGTACAATTATTACAGTTCTAGCGATAATAACTGCATTATATGGGTAATAATGCACGTTATATTGCTAACAATATAAGTAATAAGTATAATTATTACAGTTCTAGCGATAATAACTGCATTATATGGGTAATAATGCATGTTATATTGATAATGATATAAGTAATAAGTATAATTAGTACAGTTCTAGCGATAATAACTGCATAATATGGGTAATAATGCACGTTATATTGCTAATAATATAAGTAATAAGTATAATTATTACAGTTCTAGCGATAATAACTGCATTATATGGGTAATAATGCATGTTAGATTGATAATAATATAAGTAATAAGTATAATTATTACAGTTCTAGCGATAATAACTGCATTATATGGGTAATAATGCACGTTATATTGCTAGTAGTATAAGTAATAAGTATAATTATTACAGTTCTAGCGATAATAACTGCATAATATGGGTAGTAATGCACGTTATATTGCTAATAATATAAGTAATGAGTACAATTATTACAGTTCTAGCGATAATAACTGCATTATATGGGTAATAATGCACGTTATATTGCTAATAATATAAGTAATAAGTATAATTATTACAGTTCTAGCGATAATAACTGCATTATATGGGTAATAATGCATGTTATATTGATAATGATATAAGTAATAAGTATAATTAGTACAGTTCTAGCGATAATAACTGCATAATATGGGTAATAATGCACGTTATATTGCTAATAATATAAGTAATAAGTATAATTATTACAGTTCTAGCGATAATAACTGCATTATATGGGTAATAATGCATGTTATATTGATAATAATATAAGTAATAAGTATAATTATTACAGTTCTAGCGATAATAACTGCATTATATGGGTAATAATGCACGTTATATTGCTAGTAGTATAAGTAATAAGTATAATTATTACAGTTCTAGCGATAATAACTGCATAATATGGGTAATAATGCACGTTATATTGCTAATAATATAAGTAATGAGTACAATTATTACAGTTCTAGCGATAATAACTGCATTATATGGGTAATAATGCACGTTATATTGCTAATAATATAAGTAATAAGTATAATTATTACAGTTCTAGCGATAATAACTGCATTATATGGGTAATAATGCATGTTATATTGATAATAATATAAGTAATAAGTATAATTATTACAGTTCTAGCGATAATAACTGCATTATATGGGTAATAATGCACGTTATATTGCTAGTAGTATAAGTAATAAGTATAATTATTACAGTTCTAGCGATAATAACTGCATAATATGGGTAATAATGCACGTTATATTGCTAATAATATAAGTAATGAGTACAATTATTACAGTTCTAGCGATAATAACTGCATTATATGGGTAATAATGCACGTTATATTGCTAATAATATAAGTAATAAGTATAATTATTACAGTTCTAGCGATAATAACTGCATTATATGGGTAATAATGCATGTTATATTGATAATGATATAAGTAATAAGTATAATTAGTACAGTTCTAGCGATAATAACTGCATAATATGGGTAATAATGCACGTTATATTGATAATAATATAAGTAATAAGTATAATTATTACAGTTCTAGCGATAATAACTGCATTATATGGGTAATAATGCACGTTATATTGCTAGTAGTATAAGTAATAAGTATAATTATTACAGTTCTAGCGATAATAACTGCATAATATATGTAATAATGCATGTTATATTGCTAACAATATAAGTAATAAGTATAATTATTACAGTTCTAGCGATAATAACTGCATTATATGGGTAAAAATGCATGTTATATTGATAATATTGGGAGTAATAAGTATATTTATTATGGTTCTAGCGATAATAACTGCATAATATGGGTAATAATGCATGTTATATTGATAATAATCTAAGTAATAAGTATAATTATTACAGTTCTAGCGATAATAACTGCATTATATGGGTAATAATGCACGTTATATTGCTAACAATATAAGTAATAAGTACAATTATTACAGTTCTAGCGATAATAACTGCATTATATGGGTAAAAATGCATGTTATATTGATAATATTGGGAGTAATAAGTATATTTATTATGGTTCTAGCGATAATAACTGCATAATATGGGTAATACTGCATGTTATATTGATAATAATCTAAGTAATAAGTATAATTATTACAGTTCTGGCGATAATAACTGCATTATATGGGTAATAATGCATGTTCTATTGATAATATCGGGAGTAATAAGTATAATTATTATAGTTCTAGCGATAATAATAGTAAAATATGGCAAATAGTGCATGTTATATTGATAATAATAAAAGTAATAAGTATATTTATTACAGTTCTATCGATAATAACTGCATAATATGGGTAATAATGCATGTTATATTGATGATAATAAAAGTAATACGTATATTTATTATAGTTCTAGCGATAATAACTGCATAATATGGGTAATAATGCACGTTATATTGCTAATAATATAAGTAATGAGTACAATTATTACAGTTCTAGCGATAATAACTGCATTATATGGGTAATAATGCACGTTATATTGCTAACAATATAAGTAATAAGTATAATTATCACAGTTCTAGCGATAATACCTCCATTATATGGGTATAATGCATGTTATATTGATAATGATATAAGTAATAAGTATAATTATTACAGTTCTAGCGATAATAACTGCATTATATGGGTAATAATGCACGTTATATTGCTAACAATATAAGTAATAAGTACAATTATTACAGTTCTAGCGATAATAACTGCATTATATGGGTAAAAATGCATGTTATATTGATAATATTGGGAGTAATAAGTATATTTATTATGGTTCTAGCGATAATAACTGCATAATATGGGTAATACTGCATGTTATATTGATAATAATCTAAGTAATAAGTATAATTATTACAGTTCTGGCGATAATAACTGCATTATATGGGTAATAATGCATGTTATATTGATAATATCGGGAGTAATAAGTATAATTATTATAGTTCTAGCGATAATAATAGTAAAATATGGCAAATAGTGCATGTTATATTGATAATAATAAAAGTAATAAGTATATTTATTACAGTTCTATCGATAATAGCTGCATAATATGGGTAATAATGCATGTTATATTGATGATAATAAAAGTAATACGTATATTTATTTTAGTTCTAGCGATAATAACTTCATAATATGGGTAATAATGCATGTTATATTGAGAATAATATAAGTAATAAGTATAATTATTACAGTTCTGGCGATAATAACTGCATTATATGGGTAATAATGCACGTTATATTGCTAATAGTATAAGTAATAAGTATAATTATTACAGTTCTAGCGACAATAACGGCATTATATGGGTAACAATGCACGTTATATTGCTAATAGTATAAGTAATTAGTATATTTATTGCAGTTCTAGCGATAATAACTGCATTATATGGGTAATAATGCACGTTAGATTGCTAACAATATAAGTAATAAGTATAATTATTACAGTTCTAGCGATAATAACTGCATAATATGGGTAATAATGCATGTTATATTGATAATATTGGGAGTAATAAGTATATTTATTATGGTTCTAGCGATAATAACTGCATAATATGGGTAATAATGCATGTTATATTGATAATAATCTAAGTAATAAGTATAATTATTACAGTTCTAGCGATAATAACTGCATTATATGGGTAATAATGCACGTTATATTGCTAACAATATAAGTAATAAGTACAATTATTACAGTTCTAGCGATAATAACTGCATTATATGGGTAAAAATGCATGTTATATTGATAATATTGGGAGTAATAAGTATATTTATTATGGTTCTAGCGATAATAACTGCATAATATGGGTAATACTGCATGTTATATTGATAATAATCTAAGTAATAAGTATAATTATTACAGTTCTGGCGATAATAACTGCATTATATGGGTAATAATGCATGTTATATTGATAATATCGGGAGTAATAAGTATAATTATTATAGTTCTAGCGATAATAATAGTAAAATATGGCAAATAGTGCATGTTATATTGATAATAATAAAAGTAATAAGTATATTTATTACAGTTCTATCGATAATAACTGCATAATATGGGTAATAATGCATGTTATATTGATGATAATAAAAGTAATACGTATATTTATTATAGTTCTAGCGATAATAACTGCATAATATGGGTAATAATGCACGTTATATTGCTAATAATATAAGTAATGAGTACAATTATTACAGTTCTAGCGATAATAACTGCATTATATGGGTAATAATGCACGTTATATTGCTAACAATATAAGTAATAAGTATAATTATCACAGTTCTAGCGATAATACCTCCATTATATGGGTATAATGCATGTTATATTGATAATGATATAAGTAATAAGTATAATTATTACAGTTCTAGCGATAATAACTGCATTATATGGGTAATAATGCACGTTATATTGCTAACAATATAAGTAATAAGTACAATTATTACAGTTCTAGCGATAATAACTGCATTATATGGGTAAAAATGCATGTTATATTGCTAACAATATAAGTAATAAGTATTATTATTACAGTTCTAGCGATAATAACTGCATTATATGGGTAATAATGCATGTTATATTGATAATGATATAAGTAATAAGTATAATTAGTACAGTTCTAGCGATAATAACTGCATAATATGGGTAATAATGCACGTTATATTGCTAATAATATAAGTAATAAGTATAATTATTACAGTTCTAGCGATAATAACTGCATTATATGGGTAATAATGCATGTTATATTGATAATAATATAAGTAATAAGTATAATTATTACAGTTCTAGCGATAATAACTGCATTATATGGGTAATAATGCACGTTATATTGCTAGTAGTATAAGTAATAAGTATAATTATTACAGTTCTAGCGATAATAACTGCATAATATGGGTAATAATGCACGTTATATTGCTAATAATATAAGTAATAAGTATAATTATTACAGTTCTAGCGATAATAACTGCATAATATGGGTAATAATGCACGTTATATTGCTAATAATATAAGTAATGAGTACAATTATTACAGTTCTAGCGATAATAACTGCATTATATGGGTAATAATGCACGTTATATTGCTAACAATATAAGTAATAAGTATTATTATTACAGTTCTAGCGATAATAACTGCATTATATGGGTAATAATGCATGTTATATTGATAATGATATAAGTAATAAGTATAATTAGTACAGTTCTAGCGATAATAACTGCATAATATGGGTAATAATGCACGTTATATTGCTAATAATATAAGTAATAAGTATAATTATTACAGTTCTAGCGATAATAACTGCATTATATGGGTAATAATGCATGTTATATTGATAATAATATAAGTAATAAGTATAATTATTACAGTTCTAGCGATAATAACTGCATTATATGGGTAATAATGCACGTTATATTGCTAGTAGTATAAGTAATAAGTATAATTATTACAGTTCTAGCGATAATAACTGCATAATATGGGTAATAATGCACGTTATATTGCTAATAATATAAGTAATGAGTACAATTATTACAGTTCTAGCGATAATAACTGCATTATATGGGTAATAATGCACGTTATATTGCTAATAATATAAGTAATAAGTATAATTATTACAGTTCTAGCGATAATAACTGCATTATATGGGTAAAAATGCATGTTATATTGATAATATTGGGAGTAATAAGTATATTTATTATGGTTCTAGCGATAATAACTGCATAATATGGGTAATAATGCATGTTATATTGATAATAATCTAAGTAATAAGTATAATTATTACAGTTCTAGCGATAATAACTGCATTATATGGGTAATAATGCACGTTATATTGCTAACAATATAAGTAATAAGTATAATTATTACAGTTCTAGCGATAATAACTGCATTATATGGGTATAAATGCATGTTATATTGATAATATTGGGAGTAATAAGTATATTTATTATGGTTTTAGCGATAATAACTGCATAATATGGGTAATAATGCATGTTATATTGATAATAATCTAAGTAATAAGTATAATTATTACAGTTCTGGCGATAATAACTGCATCATATGGGTAATAATGCATGTTATATTGATAATATCGGGAGTAATAAGTATAATTATTATAGTTCTAGCGATAATAATAGTAAAATATGGCAAATAGTGCATGTTATATTGATAATAATAAAAGTAATAAGTATATTTATTACAGTTCTATCGATAATAACTGCATAATATGGGTAATAATGCATGTTATATTGATGATAATAAAAGTAATACGTATATTTATTATAGTTCTAGCGATAATAACTGCATAATATGGGTAATAATGCACGTTATATTGCTAATAATATAAGTAATGAGTACAATTATTACAGTTCGAGCGATAATAACTGCATTATATGGGTAATAATGCACGTTATATTGCTAACAATATAAGTAATAAGTATAATTATCACAGTTCTAGCGATAATACCTCCATTATATGGGTATAATGCATGTTATATTGATAATGATATAAGTAATAAGTATAATTATTACAGTTCTAGCGATAATAACTGCATAATATGGGTAATAATGCACGTTATATTGCTAATAATATAAGTAATGAGTACAATTATTACAGTTCTAGCGATAATAACTGCATTATATGGGTAATAATGCACGTTATATTGCTAACAATATAAGTAATAAGTATAATTATTACAGTTCTAGCGATAATAACTGCATTATATGGGTAATAATGCATGTTATATTGATAATGATATAAGTAATAAGTATAATTAGTACAGTTCTAGCGATAATAACTGCATAATATGGGTAATAATGCACGTTATATTGCTAATAATATAAGTAATAAGTATAATTATTACAGTTCTAGCGATAATAACTGCATTATATGGGTAATAATGCATGTTAGATTGATAATAATATAAGTAATAAGTATAATTATTACAGTTCTAGCGATAATAACTGCATTATATGGGTAATAATGCACGTTATATTGCTAGTAGTATAAGTAATAAGTATAATTATTACAGTTCTAGCGATAATAACTGCATAATATGGGTAGTAATGCACGTTATATTGCTAATAATATAAGTAATGAGTACAATTATTACAGTTCTAGCGATAATAACTGCATTATATGGGTAATAATGCACGTTATATTGCTAATAATATAAGTAATAAGTATAATTATTACAGTTCTAGCGATAATAACTGCATTATATGGGTAATAATGCATGTTATATTGATAATGATATAAGTAATAAGTATAATTAGTACAGTTCTAGCGATAATAACTGCATAATATGGGTAATAATGCACGTTATATTGCTAATAATATAAGTAATAAGTATAATTATTACAGTTCTAGCGATAATAACTGCATTATATGGGTAATAATGCATGTTATATTGATAATAATATAAGTAATAAGTATAATTATTACAGTTCTAGCGATAATAACTGCATTATATGGGTAATAATGCACGTTATATTGCTAGTAGTATAAGTAATAAGTATAATTATTACAGTTCTAGCGATAATAACTGCATAATATGGGTAATAATGCACGTTATATTGCTAATAATATAAGTAATGAGTACAATTATTACAGTTCTAGCGATAATAACTGCATTATATGGGTAATAATGCACGTTATATTGCTAATAATATAAGTAATAAGTATAATTATTACAGTTCTAGCGATAATAACTGCATTATATGGGTAAAAATGCATGTTATATTGATAATATTGGGAGTAATAAGTATATTTATTATGGTTCTAGCGATAATAACTGCATAATATGGGTAATAATGCATGTTATATTGATAATAATCTAAGTAATAAGTATAATTATTACAGTTCTGGCGATAATAACTGCATCATATGGGTAATAATGCATGTTATATTGATAACATCGGGAGTAATAAGTATAATTATTATAGTTCTAGCGATAATAATAGTAAAATATGGCAAATAGTGCATGTTATATTGATAATAATAAAAGTAATAAGTATATTTATTACAGTTCTATCGATAATAACTGCATAATATGGGTAATAATGCATGTTATATTGATGATAATAAAAGTAATACGTATATTTATTATAGTTCTAGCGATAATAACTGCATAATATGGGTAATAATGCACGTTATATTGCTAATAATATAAGTAATGAGTACAATTATTACAGTTCTAGCGATAATAACTGCATTATATGGGTAATAATGCACGTTATATTGCTAACAATATAAGTAATAAGTATAATTATCACAGTTCTAGCGATAATACCTCCATTATATGGGTATAATGCATGTTATATTGATAATGATATAAGTAATAAGTATAATTATTACAGTTCTAGCGATAATAACTGCATAATATGGGTAATAATGCACGTTATATTGCTAATAATATAAGTAATGAGTACAATTATTACAGTTCTAGCGATAATAACTGCATTATATGGGTAATAATGCACGTTATATTGCTAACAATATAAGTAATAAGTATTATTATTACAGTTCTAGCGATAATAACTGCATTATATGGGTAATAATGCATGTTATATTGATAATGATATAAGTAATAAGTATAATTAGTACAGTTCTAGCGATAATAACTGCATAATATGGGTAATAATACACGTTATATTGCTAATAATATAAGTAATAAGTATAATTATTACAGTTCTAGCGATAATAACTGCATTATATGGGTAATAATGCATGTTATATTGATAATAATATAAGTAATAAGTATAATTATTACAGTTCTAGCGATAATAACTGCATTATATGGGTAATAATGCACGTTATATTGCTAGTAGTATAAGTAATAAGTATAATTATTACAGTTCTAGCGATAATAACTGCATAATATGGGTAATAATGCACGTTATATTGCTAATAATATAAGTAATGAGTACAATTATTACAGTTCTAGCGATAATAACTGCATTATATGGGTAATAATGCACGTTATATTGCTAATAATATAAGTAATAAGTATAATTATTACAGTTCTAGCGATAATAACTGCATAATATGGGTAATAATGCATGTTATATTGCTAACAATATAAGTAATAAGTATAATTATTACAGTTCTAGCGATAATAACTGCATTATATGGGTAAAAATGCATGTTATATTGATAATATTGGGAGTAATAAGTATAATTATTATAGTTCCAGCGATAATAATAGTAAAATATGGCAAATAGTGCATGTTATATTGATAATAATAAAAGTAATAAATATATTTATTACACTTCTATCGATAATAACTGCATAATATGGGTAATAATGCATGTTATATTGATGATAATAAAAGTAATACGTATATTTATTATAGTTCTAGCGATAATAACTTCATAATATGGGTAATAATGCATGTTATATTGAGAATAATATAAGTAATAAGTATAATTATTACAGTTCTGGCGATAATAACTGCATTATATGGGTAATAATGCACGTTATATTGCTAATAGTATAAGTAATAAGTATAATTATTACAGTTCTAGCGACAATAACGGCATTATATGGGTAACAATGCACGTTATATTGCTAATAGTATAAGTAATTAGTATATTTATTGCAGTTCTAGCGATAATAACTGCATTATATGGGTAATAATGCACGTTAGATTGCTAACAATATAAGTAATAAGTATAATTATTACAGTTCTAGCGATAATAACTGCATAATATGGGTAATAATGCATGTTATATTGATGATAATAAAAGTAATACGTATATTTATTATAGTTCTAGCGATAATAACTGCATAATATGGGTAATAATGCATGTTATATTGATAATAATGTAAGTAATAAGTATAATTATTACAGTTCTAGCGATAATAACTGCATTATATGGGTAATAATGCACGTTATATTGCTAATAATATAAGTAATGAGTACAATTATTACAGTTCTAGCGATAATAACTGCATTATATGGGTAATAATGCACGTTATATTGCTAACAATATAAGTAATAAGTATAATTATCACAGTTCTAGCGATAATACCTCCATTATATGGGTATAATGCATGTTATATTGATAATGATATAAGTAATAAGTATAATTATTACAGTTCTAGCGATAATAACTGCATAATATGGGTAATAATGCACGTTATATTGCTAATAATATAAGTAATGAGTACAATTATTACAGTTCTAGCGATAATAACTGCATTATATGGGTAATAATGCACGTTATATTGCTAACAATATAAGTAATAAGTATAATTATTACAGTTCTAGCGATAATAACTGCATTATATGGGTAATAATGCATGTTATATTGATAATGATATAAGTAATAAGTATAATTAGTACAGTTCTAGCGATAATAACTGCATAATATGGGTAATAATGCACGTTATATTGATAATAATATAAGTAATAAGTATAATTATTACAGTTCTAGCGATAATAACTGCATTATATGGGTAATAATGCACGTTATATTGCTAGTAGTATAAGTAATAAGTATAATTATTACAGTTCTAGCGATAATAACTGCATAATATATGTAATAATGCATGTTATATTGCTAACAATATAAGTAATAAGTATAATTATTACAGTTCTAGCGATAATAACTGCATTATATGGGTAAAAATGCATGTTATATTGATAATATTGGGAGTAATAAGTATATTTATTATGGTTCTAGCGATAATAACTGCATAATATGGGTAATAATGCATGTTATATTGATAATAATCTAAGTAATAAGTATAATTATTACAGTTCTAGCGATAATAACTGCATTATATGGGTAATAATGCACGTTATATTGCTAACAATATAAGTAATAAGTACAATTATTACAGTTCTAGCGATAATAACTGCATTATATGGGTAAAAATGCATGTTATATTGATAATATTGGGAGTAATAAGTATATTTATTATGGTTCTAGCGATAATAACTGCATAATATGGGTAATACTGCATGTTATATTGATAATAATCTAAGTAATAAGTATAATTATTACAGTTCTGGCGATAATAACTGCATTATATGGGTAATAATGCATGTTATATTGATAATATCGGGAGTAATAAGTATAATTATTATAGTTCTAGCGATAATAATAGTAAAATATGGCAAATAGTGCATGTTATATTGATAATAATAAAAGTAATAAGTATATTTATTACAGTTCTATCGATAATAACTGCATAATATGGGTAATAATGCATGTTATATTGATGATAATAAAAGTAATACGTATATTTATTATAGTTCTAGCGATAATAACTGCATAATATGGGTAATAATGCACGTTATATTGCTAATAATATAAGTAATGAGTACAATTATTACAGTCCTAGCGATAATAACTGCATTATATGGGTAATAATGCACGTTAAATTGCTAACAATATAAGTAATAAGTATAATTATCACAGTTCTAGCGATAATACCTCCATTATATGGGTATAATGCATGTTATATTGATAATCATATAAGTAATAAGTATAATTATTACAGTTCTAGCGATAATAACTGCATAATATGGGTAATAATGCACGTTATATTGCTAATAATATAAGTAATGAGTACAATTATTACAGTTCTAGCGATAATAACTGCATTATATGGGTAATAATGCACGTTATATTGCTAACAATATAAGTAATAAGTATAATTATTACAGTTCTAGCGATAATAACTGCATTATATGGGTAATAATGCATGTTATATTGATAATGATATAAGTAATAAGTATAATTAGTACAGTTCTAGCGATAATAACTGCATAATATGGGTAATAATGCACGTTATATTGCTAATAATATAAGTAATAAGTATAATTATTACAGTTCTAGCGATAATAACTGCATTATATGGGTAATAATGCATGTTATATTGATAATAATATAAGTAATAAGTATAATTATTACAGTTCTAGCGATAATAACTGCATTATATGGGTAATAATGCACGTTATATTGCTAGTAGTATAAGTAATAAGTATAATTATTACAGTTCTAGCGATAATAACTGCATAATATGGGTAATAATGCACGTTATATTGCTAATAATATAAGTAATGAGTACAATTATTACAGTTCTAGCGATAATAACTGCATTATATGGGTAATAATGCACGTTATATTGCTAATAATATAAGTAATAAGTATAATTATTACAGTTCTAGCGATAATAACTGCATTATATGGGTAAAAATGCATGTTATATTGATAATATTGGGAGTAATAAGTATATTTATTATGGTTCTAGCGATAATAACTGCATAATATGGGTAATAATGCATGTTATATTGATAATAATCTAAGTAATAAGTATAATTATTACAGTTCTAGCGATAATAACTGCATTATATGGGTAATAATGCACGTTATATTGCTAACAATATAAGTAATAAGTATAATTATTACAGTTCTAGCGATAATAACTGCATTATATGGGTATAAATGCATGTTATATTGATAATATTGGGAGTAATAAGTATATTTATTATGGTTTTAGCGATAATAACTGCATAATATGGGTAATAATGCATGTTATATTGATAATAATCTAAGTAATAAGTATAATTATTACAGTTCTGGCGATAATAACTGCATCATATGGGTAATAATGCATGTTATATTGATAATATCGGGAGTAATAAGTATAATTATTATAGTTCTAGCGATAATAATAGTAAAATATGGCAAATAGTGCATGTTATATTGATAATAATAAAAGTAATAAGTATATTTATTACAGTTCTATCGATAATAACTGCATAATATGGGTAATAATGCATGTTATATTGATGATAATAAAAGTAATACGTATATTTATTATAGTTCTAGCGATAATAACTGCATAATATGGGTAATAATGCACGTTATATTGCTAATAATATAAGTAATGAGTACAATTATTACAGTTCTAGCGATAATAACTGCATTATATGGGTAATAATGCACGTTATATTGCTAACAATATAAGTAATAAGTATAATTATCACAGTTCTAGCGATAATACCTCCATTATATGGGTATAATGCATGTTATATTGATAATGATATAAGTAATAAGTATAATTATTACAGTTCTAGCGATAATAACTGCATAATATGGGTAATAATGCACGTTATATTGCTAATAATATAAGTAATGAGTACAATTATTACAGTTCTAGCGATAATAACTGCATTATATGGGTAATAATGCACGTTATATTGCTAACAATATAAGTAATAAGTATAATTATTACAGTTCTAGCGATAATAACTGCATTATATGGGTAATAATGCATGTTATATTGATAATGATATAAGTAATAAGTATAATTAGTACAGTTCTAGCGATAATAACTGCATAATATGGGTAATAATGCACGTTATATTGATAATAATATAAGTAATAAGTATAATTATTACAGTTCTAGCGATAATAACTGCATTATATGGGTAATAATGCACGTTATATTGCTAGTAGTATAAGTAATAAGTATAATTATTACAGTTCTAGCGATAATAACTGCATAATATGGGTAATAATGCATGTTATATTGCTAACAATATAAGTAATAAGTATAATTATTACAGTTCTAGCGATAATAACTGCATTATATGGGTAAAAATGCATGTTATATTGATAATATTGGGAGTAATAAGTATAATTATTACAGTTCTAGCGATAATAACTGCATTATATGGGTAATAATGCACGTTATATTGCTAATAATATAAGTAATGAGTACAATTATTACAGTTCTAGCGATAATAACTGCATTATATGGGTAATAATGCACGTTATATTGCTAACAATATAAGTAATAAGTATAATTATCACAGTTCTAGCGATAATACCTCCATTATATGGGTATAATGCATGTTATATTGATAATGATATAAGTAATAAGTATAATTATTACAGTTCTAGCGATAATAACTGCATAATATGGGTAATAATGCACGTTATATTGCTAATAATATAAGTAATGAGGACAATTATTACAGTTCTAGCGATAATAACTGCATTATATGGGTAATAATTCACGTTATATTGCTAACAATATAAGTAATAAGTATAATTATTACAGTTCTAGCGATAATAACTGCATTATATGGGTAATAATGCATGTTATATTGATAATGATATAAGTAATAAGTATAATTAGTACAGTTCTAGCGATAATAACTGCATAATATGGGTAATAATGCACGTTATATTGATAATAATATAAGTAATAAGTATAATTATTACAGTTCTAGCGATAATAACTGCATTATATGGGTAATAATGCACGTTATATTGCTAGTAGTATAAGTAATAAGTATAATTATTACAGTTCTAGCGATAATAACTGCATAATATATGTAATAATGCATGTTATATTGCTAACAATATAAGTAATAAGTATAATTATTACAGTTCTAGCGATAATAACTGCATTATATGGGTAAAAATGCATGTTATATTGATAATATTGGGAGTAATAAGTATATTTATTATGGTTCTAGCGATAATAACTGCATAATATGGGTAATAATGCATGTTATATTGATAATAATCTAAGTAATAAGTATAATTATTACAGTTCTAGCGATAATAACTGCATTATATGGGTAATAATGCACGTTATATTGCTAACAATATAAGTAATAAGTACAATTATTACAGTTCTAGCGATAATAACTGCATTATATGGGTAAAAATGCATGTTATATTGATAATATTGGGAGTAATAAGTATATTTATTATGGTTCTAGCGATAATAACTGCATAATATGGGTAATACTGCATGTTATATTGATAATAATCTAAGTAATAAGTATAATTATTACAGTTCTGGCGATAATAACTGCATTATATGGGTAATAATGCATGTTATATTGATAATATCGGGAGTAATAAGTATAATTATTATAGTTCTAGCGATAATAATAGTAAAATATGGCAAATAGTGCATGTTATATTGATAATAATAAAAGTAATAAGTATATTTATTACAGTTCTATCGATAATAACTGCATAATATGGGTAATAATGCATGTTATATTGATGATAATAAAAGTAATACGTATATTTATTATAGTTCTAGCGATAATAACTGCATAATATGGGTAATAATGCACGTTATATTGCTAATAATATAAGTAATGAGTACAATTATTACAGTTCTAGCGATAATAACTGCATTATATGGGTAAAAATGCATGTTATATTGATAATATTGGGAGTAATAAGTATATTTATTATGGTTCTAGCGATAATAACTGCATAATATGGGTAATACTGCATGTTATATTGATAATAATCTAAGTAATAAGTATAATTATTACAGTTCTGGCGATAATAACTGCATTATATGGGTAATAATGCATGTTATATTGATAATATCGGGAGTAATAAGTATAATTATTATAGTTCTAGCGATAATAATAGTAAAATATGGCAAATAGTGCATGTTATATTGATAATAATAAAAGTAATAAGTATATTTATTACAGTTCTATCGATAATAACTGCATAATATGGGTAATAATGCATGTTATATTGATGATAATAAAAGTAATACGTATATTTATTATAGTTCTAGCGATAATAACTGCATAATATGGGTAATAATGCACGTTATATTGCTAATAATATAAGTAATGAGTACAATTATTACAGTTCTAGCGATAATAACTGCATTATATGGGTAATAATGCACGTTATATTGCTAACAATATAAGTAATAAGTATAATTATCACAGTTCTAGCGATAATACCTCCATTATATGGGTATAATGCATGTTATATTGATAATCATATAAGTAATAAGTATAATTATTACAGTTCTAGCGATAATAACTGCATAATATGGGTAATAATGCACGTTATATTGCTAATAATATAAGTAATGAGTACAATTATTACAGTTCTAGCGATAATAACTGCATTATATGGGTAATAATGCACGTTATATTGCTAACAATATAAGTAATAAGTATAATTATTACAGTTCTAGCGATAATAACTGCATTATATGGGTAATAATGCATGTTATATTGATAATGATATAAGTAATAAGTATAATTAGTACAGTTCTAGCGATAATAACTGCATAATATGGGTAATAATGCACGTTATATTGCTAATAATATAAGTAATAAGTATAATTATTACAGTTCTAGCGATAATAACTGCATTATATGGGTAATAATGCATGTTATATTGATAATAATATAAGTAATAAGTATAATTATTACAGTTCTAGCGATAATAACTGCATTATATGGGTAATAATGCACGTTATATTGCTAGTAGTATAAGTAATAAGTATAATTATTACAGTTCTAGCGATAATAACTGCATAATATGGGTAATAATGCACGTTATATTGCTAATAATATAAGTAATGAGTACAATTATTACAGTTCTAGCGATAATAACTGCATTATATGGGTAATAATGCACGTTATATTGCTAATAATATATGTAATAAGTATAATTATTACAGTTCTAGCTATAATAACTGCATTATATGGGTAAAAATGCATGTTATATTGATAATATTGGGAGTAATAAGTATATTTATTATGGTTCTAGCGATAATAACTGCATAATATGGGTAATAATGCATGTTATATTGATAATAATCTAAGTAATAAGTATAATTATTACAGTTCTAGCGATAATAACTGCATTATATGGGTAATAATGCACGTTATATTGCTAACAATATAAGTAATAAGTATAATTATTACAGTTCTAGCGATAATAACTGCATTATATGGGTAAAAATGCATGTTATATTGATAATATTGGGAGTAATAAGTATATTTATTATGGTTCTAGCGATAATAACTGCATAATATGGGTAATAATGCATGTTATATTGATAATAATCTAAGTAATAAGTATAATTATTACAGTTCTGGCGATAATAACTGCATCATATGGGTAATAATGCATGTTATATTGATAATATCGGGAGTAATAAGTATAATTATTATAGTTCTAGCGATAATAATAGTAAAATATGGCAAATAGTGCATGTTATATTGATAATAATAAAAGTAATAAGTATATTTATTACAGTTCTATCGATAATAACTGCATAATATGGGTAATAATGCATGTTATATTGATGATAATAAAAGTAATACGTATATTTATTATAGTTCTAGCGATAATAACTGCATAATATGGGTAATAATGCACGTTATATTGCTAATAATATAAGTAATGAGTACAATTATTACAGTTCTAGCGATAATAACTGCATTATATGGGTAATAATGCACGTTATATTGCTAACAATATAAGTAATAAGTATAATTATCACAGTTCTAGCGATAATACCTCCATTATATGGGTATAATGCATGTTATATTGATAATGATATAAGTAATAAGTATAATTATTACAGTTCTAGCGATAATAACTGCATTATATGGGTAATAATGCACGTTATATTGCTAACAATATAAGTAATAAGTACAATTATTACAGTTCTAGCGATAATAACTGCATTATATGGGTAAAAATGCATGTTATATTGATAATATTGGGAGTAATAAGTATATTTATTATGGTTCTAGCGATAATAACTGCATAATATGGGTAATACTGCATGTTATATTGATAATAATCTAAGTAATAAGTATAATTATTACAGTTCTGGCGATAATAACTGCATTATATGGGTAATAATGCATGTTATATTGATAATATCGGGAGTAATAAGTATAATTATTATAGTTCTAGCGATAATAATAGTAAAATATGGCAAATAGTGCATGTTATATTGATAATAATAAAAGTAATAAGTATATTTATTACAGTTCTATCGATAATAACTGCATAATATGGGTAATAATGCATGTTATATTGATGATAATAAAAGTAATACGTATATTTATTATAGTTCTAGCGATAATAACTGCATAATATGGGTAATAATGCACGTTATATTGCTAATAATATAAGTAATGAGTACAATTATTACAGTTCTAGCGATAATAACTGCATTATATGGGTAATAATGCACGTTATATTGCTAACAATATAAGTAATAAGTATAATTATCACAGTTCTAGCGATAATACCTCCATTATATGGGTATAATGCATGTTATATTGATAATGATATAAGTAATAAGTATAATTATTACAGTTCTAGCGATAATAACTGCATAATATGGGTAATAATGCACGTTATATTGCTAATAATATAAGTAATGAGTACAATTATTACAGTTCTAGCGATAATAACTGCATTATATGGGTAATAATGCACGTTATATTGCTAACAATATAAGTAATAAGTATAATTATTACAGTTCTAGCGATAATAACTGCATTATATGGGTAATAATGCATGTTATATTGATAATGATATAAGTAATAAGTATAATTAGTACAGTTCTAGCGATAATAACTGCATAATATGGGTAATAATGCACGTTATATTGCTAATAATATAAGTAATAAGTATAATTATTACAGTTCTAGCGATAATAACTGCATTATATGGGTAATAATGCATGTTATATTGATAATAATATAAGTAATAAGTATAATTATTACAGTTCTAGCGATAATAACTGCATTATATGGGTAATAATGCACGTTATATTGCTAGTAGTATAAGTAATAAGTATAATTATTACAGTTCTAGCGATAATAACTGCATAATATGGGTAATAATGCACGTTATATTGCTAATAATATAAGTAATGAGTACAATTATTACAGTTCTAGCGATAATAACTGCATTATATGGGTAATAATGCACGTTATATTGCTAATAATATAAGTAATAAGTATAATTATTACAGTTCTAGCGATAATAACTGCATTATATGGGTAAAAATGCATGTTATATTGATAATATTGGGAGTAATAAGTATATTTATTATGGTTCTAGCGATAATAACTGCATAATATGGGTAATAATGCATGTTATATTGATAATAATCTAAGTAATAAGTATAATTATTACAGTTCTGGCGATAATAACTGCATCATATGGGTAATAATGCATGTTATATTGATAACATCGGGAGTAATAAGTATAATTATTATAGTTCTAGCGATAATAATAGAAAAATATGGCAAATAGTGCATGTTATATTGATAATAATAAAAGTAATAAGTATATTTATTACAGTTCTATCGATAATAACTGCATAATATGGGCAATAATGCATGTTATATTGATGATAATAAAAGTAATACGTATATTTATTATAGTTCTAGCGATAATAACTGCATAATATGGGTAATAATGCACGTTATATTGCTAATAATATAAGTAATGAGTACAATTATTACAGTTCTAGCGATAATAACTGCATAATATGGGTAATAATGCACGTTATATTGCTAATAATATAAGTAATGAGTACAATTATTACAGTTCTAGCGATAATAACTGCATTATATGGGTAATAATGCACGTTATATTGCTAACAATATAAGTAATAAGTATTATTATTACAGTTCTAGCGATAATAACTGCATTATATGGGTAATAATGCATGTTATATTGATAATGATATAAGTAATAAGTATAATTAGTACAGTTCTAGCGATAATAACTGCATAATATGGGTAATAATGCACGTTATATTGCTAATAATATAAGTAATAAGTATAATTATTACAGTTCTAGCGATAATAACTGCATTATATGGGTAATAATGCATGTTATATTGATAATAATATAAGTAATAAGTATAATTATTACAGTTCTAGCGATAATAACTGCATTATATGGGTAATAATGCACGTTATATTGCTAGTAGTATAAGTAATAAGTATAATTATTACAGTTCTAGCGATAATAACTGCATAATATGGGTAATAATGCACGTTATATTGCTAATAATATAAGTAATGAGTACAATTATTACAGTTCTAGCGATAATAACTGCATTATATGGGTAATAATGCACGTTATATTGCTAATAATATAAGTAATAAGTATAATTATTACAGTTCTAGCGATAATAACTGCATTATATGGGTAAAAATGCATGTTATATTGATAATATTGGGAGTAATAAGTATATTTATTATGGTTCTAGCGATAATAACTGCATAATATGGGTAATAATGCATGTTATATTGATAATAATCTAAGTAATAAGTATAATTATTACAGTTCTAGCGATAATAACTGCATTATATGGGTAATAATGCACGTTATATTGCTAACAATATAAGTAATAAGTATAATTATTACAGTTCTAGCGATAATAACTGCATTATATGGGTATAAATGCATGTTATATTGATAATATTGGGAGTAATAAGTATATTTATTATGGTTTTAGCGATAATAACTGCATAATATGGGTAATAATGCATGTTATATTGATAATAATCTAAGTAATAAGTATAATTATTACAGTTCTGGCGATAATAACTGCATCATATGGGTAATAATGCATGTTATATTGATAATATCGGGAGTAATAAGTATAATTATTATAGTTCTAGCGATAATAATAGTAAAATATGGCAAATAGTGCATGTTATATTGATAATAATAAAAGTAATAAGTATATTTATTACAGTTCTGTCGATAATAACTGCATAATATGGGTAATAATGCATGTTATATTGATGATAATAAAAGTAATACGTATATTTATTATAGTTCTAGCGATAATAACTGCATAATATGGGTAATAATGCACGTTATATTGCTAATAATATAAGTAATGAGTACAATTATTACAGTTCTAGCGATAATAACTGCATTATATGGGTAATAATGCACGTTATATTGCTAACAATATAAGTAATAAGTATAATTATCACAGTTCTAGCGATAATACCTCCATTATATGGGTATAATGCATGTTATATTGATAATGATATAAGTAATAAGTATAATTATTACAGTTCTAGCGATAATAACTGCATAATATGGGTAATAATGCACGTTATATTGCTAATAATATAAGTAATGAGTACAATTATTACAGTTCTAGCGATAATAACTGCATTATATGGGTAATAATGCACGTTATATTGCTAACAATATAAGTAATAAGTATAATTATTACAGTTCTAGCGATAATAACTGCATTATATGGGTAATAATGCATGTTATATTGATAATGATATAAGTAATAAGTATAATTAGTACAGTTCTAGCGATAATAACTGCATAATATGGGTAATAATGCACGTTATATTGCTAATAATATAAGTAATAAGTATAATTATTACAGTTCTAGCGATAATAACTGCATTATATGGGTAATAATGCATGTTAGATTGATAATAATATAAGTAATAAGTATAATTATTACAGTTCTAGCGATAATAACTGCATTATATGGGTAATAATGCACGTTATATTGCTAGTAGTATAAGTAATAAGTATAATTATTACAGTTCTAGCGATAATAACTGCATAATATGGGTAGTAATGCACGTTATATTGCTAATAATATAAGTAATGAGTACAATTATTACAGTTCTAGCGATAATAACTGCATTATATGGGTAATAATGCACGTTATATTGCTAATAATATAAGTAATAAGTATAATTATTACAGTTCTAGCGATAATAACTGCATTATATGGGTAATAATGCATGTTACATTGATAATATTGGGAGTAATAAGTGTATTTATTATAGTTCTAGCGATAATAACTGCATAATATGGGTAATAATGCATGTTATATTGATAATGATATAAGTAATAAGTATAATTATTACAGTTCTAGCAATAATACCTCCATTATATGGGTAATAATGCATGTTATATTGATGATAATGAAAGTGATACGTATATTTATTATAGTTCTTGCGATAATAACTGCATCATATGGGTAATAATGCATGTTATATTGAGAATAATATAAGTAATAAGTATAATTATTACAGTTCTGGCGATAATAACTGCATTATATGGGTAACAATGCACGTTATATTGATAATAGTATAAGTAATAAGTATAATTATTACAGTTCTAGCGATAATAACTGCATTATATGGGTAATAATGCACGTTATATTGCTAATAATATAAGTAATAAGTATAATTATTACAGTTCTAGCGATAATAACTGCATTATATGGGTAATAATGCATGTTATATTGATAATAATATAAGTAATAAGTATAATTATTACAGTTCTAGCGATAATAACTGCATTATATGGGTAATAATGCACGTTATATTGCTAGTAGTATAAGTAATAAGTATAATTATTACAGTTCTAGCGATAATAACTGCATAATATGGGTAATAATGCATGTTATATTGCTAACAATATAAGTAATAAGTATAATTATTACAGTTCTAGCGATAATAGCTGCATTATATGGGTAAAAATGCATGTTATATTGATAATATTGGGAGTAATAAGTATATTTATTATGGTTCTAGCGATAATAACTGCATAATATGGGTAATAATGCATGTTATATTGATAATAATCTAAGTAATAAGTATAATTATTACAGTTCTGGCGATAATAACTGCATTATATGGGTAACAATGCACGTTACATTGATAATAGTATAAGTAATAAGTATAATTATTACAGTTCTAGCGATAATAACTGCATTATATGGGTAATAATGCACGTTATATTGCTAATAATATAAGTAATAAGTGTAATTATTACAGTTCTAGCGATAATAACTGCATTATATGGGTAATAATGCATGTTATATTGATAATAATATAAGTAATAAGTATAATTATTACAGTTCTAGCGATAATAACTGCATTATATGGGTAATAATGCATGTTGTATTGATAATATCGGGAGTAATAAGTATAATTATTATAGTTCTAGCGATAATAATAGTAAAATATGGCAAATAGTGCATGTTATATTGATAATAACAAAAGTAATAAATATATTTATTACAGTTCTATCGATAATAACTGCATAATTTGGGTAATAATGCATGTTATATTGAGAATAATATAAGTCATAAGTATAATTATTACAGTTCTGGCGATAATAACTGCATTATATGGGTAATAATGCATGTTATATTGATAGTAATATAAGTAATAAGTATAATTATTACAGTTCTAGCGATAATAACTGCATTATATGGGTAATAATGCACGTTATATTGCTAGTAGTATAAGTAATAAGTATAATTATTACAGTTCTAGCGATAATACCTCCATTATATGGGTATAATGCATGTTATATTGATAATGATATAAGTAATAAGTATAATTATTACAGTTCTAGCGATAATAACTGCATAATATGGGTAATAATGCACGTTATATTGCTAATAATATAAGTAATGAGTACAATTATTACAGTTCTAGCGATAATAACTGCATTATATGGGTAATAATGCACGTTATATTGCTAACAATATAAGTAATAAGTATAATTATTACAGTTCTAGCGATAATACCTCCATTATATGGGTATAATGCATGTTATATTGATAATGATATAAGTAATAAGTATAATTATTACAGTTCTAGCGATAATAACTGCATAATATGGGTAATAATGCACGTTATATTGCTAATAATATAAGTAATGAGTACAATTATTACAGTTCTAGCGATAATAACTGCATTATATGGGTAATAATGCACGTTATATTGCTAACAATATAAGTAATAAGTATAATTATTACAGTTCTAGCGATAATAACTGCATTATATGGGTAATAATGCATGTTATATTGATAATGATATAAGTAATAAGTATAATTAGTACAGTTCTAGCGATAATAACTGCATTATATGGGTAATAATGCACGTTATATTGCTAGTAGTATAAGTAATAAGTATAATTATTACAGTTCTAGCGATAATAACTGCATAATATGGGTAATAATGCACGTTATATTGCTAATAATATAAGTAATGAGTACAATTATTACAGTTCTAGCGATAATAACTGCATTATATGGGTAATAATGCACGTTATATTGCTAATAATATAAGTAATAAGTATAATTATTACAGTTCTAGCGATAATAACTGCATTATATGGGTAATAATGCATGTTACATAGATAATATTGGGAGTAATAAGTGTATTTATTATAGTTCTAGCGATAATAACTGCATAATATGGGTAATAATGCATGTTATATTGAGAATAATATAAGTAATAAGTATAATTAGTACAGTTCTAGCGATAATAACTGCATTATATGGGTAATAATGCACGTTATATTGCTAGTAGTATAAGTAATAAGTATAATTATTACAGTTCTAGCGATAATAACTGCATAATATGGGTAATAATGCACGTTATATTGCTAATAATATAAGTAATGAGTACAATTAATACAGTTCTAGCGATAATAACTGCATTATATGGGTAATAATGCACGTTATATTGCTAACAATATAAGTAATAAGTATAATTATCACAGTTCTAGCGATAATACCTCCATTATATGGGTATAATGCATGTTATATTGATAATGATATAAGTAATAAGTATAATTATTACAGTTCTAGCGATAATAACTGCATAATATGGGTAATAATGCACGTTATATTGCTAATAATATAAGTAATGAGTACAATTATTACAGTTCTAGCGATAATAACTGCATTATATGGGTAATAATGCACGTTATATTGCTAACAATATAAGTAATAAGTATAATTATTACAGTTCTAGCGATAATAACTGCATTATATGGGTAATAATGCATGTTATATTGATAATGATATAAGTAATAAGTATAATTAGTACAGTTCTAGCGATAATAACTGCATTATATGGGTAATAATGCACGTTATATTGCTAATAATATAAGTAATAAGTATAATTATTACAGTTCTAGCGATAATAACTGCATTATATGGGTAATAATGCATGTTACATAGATAATATTGGGAGTAATAAGTGTATTTATTATAGTTCTAGCGATAATAACTGCATAATATGGGTAATAATGCATGTTATATTGAGAATAATATAAGTAATAAGTATAATTAGTACAGTTCTAGCGATAATAACTGCATTATATGGGTAATAATGCACGTTATATTGCTAGTAGTATAAGTAATAAGTATAATTATTACAGTTCTAGCGATAATAACTGCATAATATGGGTAATAATGCACGTTATATTGCTAATAATATAAGTAATGAGTACAATTAATACAGTTCTAGCGATAATAACTGCATTATATGGGTAATAATGCACGTTATATTGCTAACAATATAAGTAATAAGTATAATTATCACAGTTCTAGCGATAATACCTCCATTATATGGGTATAATGCATGTTATATTGATAATGATATAAGTAATAAGTATAATTATTACAGTTCTAGCGATAATAACTGCATAATATGGGTAATAATGCACGTTATATTGCTAATAATATAAGTAATGAGTACAATTATTACAGTTCTAGCGATAATAACTGCATTATATGGGTAATAATGCACGTTATATTGCTAACAATATAAGTAATAAGTATAATTATTACAGTTCTAGCGATAATAACTGCATTATATGGGTAATAATGCATGTTATATTGATAATGATATAAGTAATAAGTATAATTAGTACAGTTCTAGCGATAATAACTGCATAATATGGGTAATAATGCACGTTATATTGCTAATAATATAAGTAATAAGTATAATTATTACAGTTCTAGCGATAATAACTGCATTATATGGGTAATAATGCATGTTAGATTGATAATAATATAAGTAATAAGTATAATTATTACAGTTCTAGCGATAATAACTGCATTATATGGGTAATAATGCACGTTATATTGCTAGTAGTATAAGTAATAAGTATAATTATTACAGTTCTAGCGATAATAACTGCATAATATGGGTAGTAATGCACGTTATATTGCTAATAATATAAGTAATGAGTACAATTATTACAGTTCTAGCGATAATAACTGCATTATATGGGTAATAATGCACGTTATATTGCTAATAATATAAGTAATAAGTATAATTATTACAGTTCTAGCGATAATAACTGCATTATATGGGTAATAATGCATGTTACATTGATAATATTGGGAGTAATAAGTGTATTTATTATAGTTCTAGCGATAATAACTGCATAATATGGGTAATAATGCATGTTATATTGATAATGATATAAGTAATAAGTATAATTATTACAGTTCTAGCAATAATACCTCCATTATATGGGTAATAATGCATGTTATATTGATGATAATGAAAGTGATACGTATATTTATTATAGTTCTTGCGATAATAACTGCATCATATGGGTAATAATGCATGTTATATTGAGAATAATATAAGTAATAAGTATAATTATTACAGTTCTGGCGATAATAACTGCATTATATGGGTAACAATGCACGTTATATTGATAATAGTATAAGTAATAAGTATAATTATTACAGTTCTAGCGATAATAACTGCATTATATGGGTAATAATGCACGTTATATTGCTAATAATATAAGTAATAAGTATAATTATTACAGTTCTAGCGATAATAACTGCATTATATGGGTAATAATGCATGTTATATTGATAATAATATAAGTAATAAGTATAATTATTACAGTTCTAGCGATAATAACTGCATTATATGGGTAATAATGCACGTTATATTGCTAGTAGTATAAGTAATAAGTATAATTATTACAGTTCTAGCGATAATAACTGCATAATATGGGTAATAATGCATGTTATATTGCTAACAATATAAGTAATAAGTATAATTATTACAGTTCTAGCGATAATAGCTGCATTATATGGGTAAAAATGCATGTTATATTGATAATATTGGGAGTAATAAGTATATTTATTATGGTTCTAGCGATAATAACTGCATAATATGGGTAATAATGCATGTTATATTGATAATAATCTAAGTAATAAGTATAATTATTACAGTTCTGGCGATAATAACTGCATTATATGGGTAACAATGCACGTTACATTGATAATAGTATAAGTAATAAGTATAATTATTACAGTTCTAGCGATAATAACTGCATTATATGGGTAATAATGCACGTTATATTGCTAATAATATAAGTAATAAGTGTAATTATTACAGTTCTAGCGATAATAACTGCATTATATGGGTAATAATGCATGTTATATTGATAATAATATAAGTAATAAGTATAATTATCACAGTTCTAGCGATAATAACTGCATTATATGGGTAATAATGCATGTTGTATTGATAATATCGGGAGTAATAAGTATAATTGTTATAGTTCTAGCGATAATAATAGTAAAATATGGCAAATAGTGCATGTTATATTGATAATAACAAAAGTAATAAATATATTTATTACAGTTCTATCGATAATAACTGCATAATTTGGGTAATAATGCATGTTATATTGAGAATAATATAAGTCATAAGTATAATTATTACAGTTCTGGCGATAATAACTGCATTATATGGGTAATAATGCACGTTATATTGCTAATAGTATAAGTAATAAGTATAATTATTACAGTTCTAGCGATAATAACTGCATTATATGGGTAATAATGCATGTTATATTGATAGTAATATAAGTAATAAGTATAATTATCACAGTTCTAGCGATAATAACTGCATTATATGGGTAATAATGCACGTTATATTGCTAGTAGTATAAGTAATAAGTATAATTATTACAGTTCTAGCGATAATACCTCCATTATATGGGTATAATGCATGTTATATTGATAATGATATAAGTAATAAGTATAATTATTACAGTTCTAGCGATAATAACTGCATAATATGGGTAATAATGCACGTTATATTGCTAATAATATAAGTAATGAGTACAATTATTACAGTTCTAGCGATAATAACTGCATTATATGGGTAATAATGCACGTTATATTGCTAACAATATAAGTAATAAGTATAATTATTACAGTTCTAGCGATAATAACTGCATTATATGGGTAATAATGCATGTTATATTGATAATGATATAAGTAATAAGTATAATTAGTACAGTTCTAGCGATAATAACTGCATTATATGGGTAATAATGCACGTTATATTGCTAGTAGTATAAGTAATAAGTATAATTATTACAGTTCTAGCGATAATAACTGCATAATATGGGTAATAATGCACGTTATATTGCTAATAATATAAGTAATGAGTACAATTATTACAGTTCTAGCGATAATAACTGCATTATATGGGTAATAATGCACGTTATATTGCTAATAATATAAGTAATAAGTATAATTATTACAGTTCTAGCGATAATAACTGCATTATATGGGTAATAATGCATGTTACATAGATAATATTGGGAGTAATAAGTGTATTTATTATAGTTCTAGCGATAATAACTGCATAATATGGGTAATAATGCATGTTATATTGAGAATAATATAAGTAATAAGTATAATTATTACAGTTCTGGCGATAATAACTGCATTATATGGGTAACAATGCACGTTACATTGATAATAGTATAAGTAATAAGTATAATTATTACAGTTCTAGCGATAATAACTGCATTATATAGGTAATAATGCACGTTATATTGATAATAATATAAGTAGTAAGTATAATTATTACAGTTCTAGCGATAATAACTGCATTATATGGGTAATAATGCATGTTATATTGATAGTAATATAAGTAATAAGTATAATTATTACAGTTCTAGCGATAATAACTGCATTATATGGGTAATAATGCACGTTATATTGCTAGTAGTATAAGTAATAAGTATAATTATTACAGTTCTAGCGATAATAACTGCATAATATGGGTAATATTGCACCTTATATTGCTAATAATATAAGTAATAAGTATAATTATTACAGTTCTAGCGATAATAACTGCATTATATGGGTAATAATGCATGTTGTATTGATAATATCGGGAGTAATAAGTATAATTATTATAGTTCTAGCGATAACAATAGTAAAATATGGCAAATAGTGCATGTTATATTGATAATAACTAAAGTAATAAATATATTTATTACAGTTCTATCGATAATAACTGCATAATATGGGTAATAATGCATGTTATATTGAGAATAATATAAGTCATAAGTATAATTATTACAGTTCTGGCGATAATAACTGCATTATATGGGTAATAATGCACGTTATATTGCTAATAGTATAAGTAATAAGTATAATTATTACAGTTCTAGCGATAATACCTCCATTATATGGGTAATAATGCATGTTATATTGATAATGATATAAGTAATAAGTATAATTATTACAGTTCTAGCGATAATAACTGCATAGTATGGATAATAATGCACGTTATATTGCTAATAATCTAAGTAATAAGTATAATTATTACAGTTCTAGCGATAATAACTGCATTATATGGGTAATAATGCACGTTATATTGCTAACAATATACGTTATAAGTATAATTATTACAGTTCTAGCGATTATAACTGCATTATATGGGTAATAATGCATGTTATATTGATGATAATGAAAGTAATACGTATATTTATTATAGTTCTAGCGATAATAACTGCATAATATGGGTAATAATACATGTTATATTGAGAATAATATAAGTAATAAGTATAATTATTACAGTTCTGGCGATAATAACTGCATTATATGGGTAATAATGCACGTTATATTGCCAATAGTATAAGTAATAAGTATAATTATTACAGTTCTAGCGATAATACCTCCATTATATGGGTAATAATGCATGTTATATTGATAATGATATAAGTAATAAGTATAATTATTACAGTTCTAGCGATAATAACTGCATAGTATGGGTAATAATGCACGTTATATTGCTAACAATATAAGTAATGAGTACAATTATTACAGTTCTAGCGATAATAACTGCATTATATGGGTAATAATGCATGTTATATTGACAATAACATAAGTAATAAGTATAATTATTACAGTTCTAGCGATAATAATTGCATTATATGGGTAATAATGCATGTTATATTGAGAATAATATAAGTAATAAGTATAATTATTACAGTTCTGGCGATAATAACTGCATTATATGGGTAACAATGCACGTTATATTGATAATAGTATAAGTAATAAGTATAATTATTACAGTTCTAGCGATAATAACTGCATTATATGGGTAAAAATGCGTGTTATATTGATAATATTGGGAGTAATAAGTATATTTATTATGCTTCTAGCGATAATAACTGCATAATATGGGTAATAATGCATGTTATATTGCTAACAATATAAGTAATAAGTATAATTATTACAGTTCTAGCGATAATAACTGCATTATATGGGTAAAAATGCATGTTATATTGATAATATTGGGAGTAATAAGTATATTTATTATGGTTCTAGCGATAATAACTGCATAATATGGGTAATAATGCATGTTATATTGATAATAATCTAAGTAATAAGTATAATTATTACAGTTCTAGCGATAATAACTGCATTATATGGGTAATAATGCACGTTATATTGCTAACAATATAAGTAATAAGTATAATTATTACAGTTCTAGCGATAATAACTGCATTATATGGGTAAAAATGCATGTTATATTGATAATATTGGGAGTAATAAGTATATTTATTATGGTTCTAGCGATAATAACTGCATAATATGGGTAATAATGCATGTTATATTGATAATAGTATAAGTAATAAGTATAATTATTACAGTTCTAGCGATAATAACTGCATTATATGGGTAATAATGCACGTTATATTGCTAATAATATAAGTAATAAGTATAATTATTACAGTTCTAGCGATAATAACTGCATTATATGGGTAATAATGCATGTTATATTGATAATAATATAAGTAATAAGTATAATTATTACAGTTCTAGCGATAATAACTGCATTATATGGGTAATAATGCACGTTATATTGCTAGTAGTATAAGTAATAAGTATAATTATTACAGTTCTAGCGATAATAACTGCATAATATGGGTAATAATGCATGTTATATTGCTAACAATATAAGTAATAAGTATAATTATTACAGTTCTAGCGATAATAGCTGCATTATATGGGTAAAAATGCATGTTATATTGATAATATTGGGAGTAATAAGTATATTTATTATGGTTCTAGCGATAATAACTGCATAATATGGGTAATAATGCATGTTATATTGATAATAATCTAAGTAATAAGTATAATTATTACAGTTCTGGCGATAATAACTGCATTATATGGGTAACAATGCACGTTACATTGATAATAGTATAAGTAATAAGTATAATTATTACAGTTCTAGCGATAATAACTGCATTATATGGGTAATAATGCACGTTATATTGCTAATAATATAAGTAATAAGTGTAATTATTACAGTTCTAGCGATAATAACTGCATTATATGGGTAATAATGCATGTTATATTGATAATAATATAAGTAATAAGTATAATTATTACAGTTCTAGCGATAATAACTGCATTATATGGGTAATAATGCATGTTGTATTGATAATATCGGGAGTAATAAGTATAATTATTATAGTTCTAGCGATAACAATAGTAAAATATGGCAAATAGTGCATGTTATATTGATAATAACTAAAGTAATAAATATATTTATTACAGTTCTATCGATAATAACTGCATAATATGGGTAATAATGCATGTTATATTGAGAATAATATAAGTCATAAGTATAATTAGTACAGTTCTAGCGATAATAACTGCATAATATGGGTAATAATGCACGTTATATTGCTAATAATATAAGTAATAAGTATAATTATTACAGTTCTAGCGATAATAACTGCATTATATGGGTAATAATGCATGTTATATTGATAATAATATAAGTAATAAGTATAATTATTACAGTTCTAGCGATAATAACTGCATTATATGGGTAATAATGCACGTTATATTGCTAGTAGTATAAGTAATAAGTATAATTATTACAGTTCTAGCGATAATAACTGCATAATATGGGTAATAATGCACGTTATATTGCTAATAATATAAGTAATGAGTACAATTATTACAGTTCTAGCGATAATAACTGCATTATATGGGTAATAATGCATGTTATATTGATAGTAATATAAGTAATAAGTATAATTATTACAGTTCTAGCGATAATAACTGCATTATATGGGTAATAATGCACGTTATATTGCTAGTAGTATAAGTAATAAGTATAATTATTACAGTTCTAGCGATAATAACTGCATAATATGGGTAATATTGCACCTTATATTGCTAATAATATAAGTAATAAGTATAATTATTACAGTTCTAGCGATAATAACTGCATTATATGGGTAATAATGCATGTTGTATTGATAATATCGGGAGTAATAAGTATAATTATTATAGTTCTAGCGATAACAATAGTAAAATATGGCAAATAGTGCATGTTATATTGATAATAACTAAAGTAATAAATATATTTATTACAGTTCTATCGATAATAACTGCATAATATGGGTAATAATGCATGTTATATTGAGAATAATATAAGTCATAAGTATAATTATTACAGTTCTGGCGATAATAACTGCATTATATGGGTAATAATGCACGTTATATTGCTAATAGTATAAGTAATAAGTATAATTATTACAGTTCTAGCGATAATACCTCCATTATATGGGTAATAATGCATGTTATATTGATAATGATATAAGTAATAAGTATAATTATTACAGTTCTAGCGATAATAACTGCATAGTATGGATAATAATGCACGTTATATTGCTAATAATCTAAGTAATAAGTATAATTATTACAGTTCTAGCGATAATAACTGCATTATATGGGTAATAATGCACGTTATATTGCTAACAATATACGTTATAAGTATAATTATTACAGTTCTAGCGATTATAACTGCATTATATGGGTAATAATGCATGTTATATTGATGATAATGAAAGTAATACGTATATTTATTATAGTTCTAGCGATAATAACTGCATAATATGGGTAATAATACATGTTATATTGAGAATAATATAAGTAATAAGTATAATTATTACAGTTCTGGCGATAATAACTGCATTATATGGGTAATAATGCACGTTATATTGCCAATAGTATAAGTAATAAGTATAATTATTACAGTTCTAGCGATAATACCTCCATTATATGGGTAATAATGCATGTTATATTGATAATGATATAAGTAATAAGTATAATTATTACAGTTCTAGCGATAATAACTGCATAGTATGGGTAATAATGCACGTTATATTGCTAACAATATAAGTAATGAGTACAATTATTACAGTTCTAGCGATAATAACTGCATTATATGGGTAATAATGCATGTTATATTGACAATAACATAAGTAATAAGTATAATTATTACAGTTCTAGCGATAATAATTGCATTATATGGGTAATAATGCATGTTATATTGAGAATAATATAAGTAATAAGTATAATTATTACAGTTCTGGCGATAATAACTGCATTATATGGGTAACAATGCACGTTATATTGATAATAGTATAAGTAATAAGTATAATTATTACAGTTCTAGCGATAATAACTGCATTATATGGGTAAAAATGCGTGTTATATTGATAATATTGGGAGTAATAAGTATATTTATTATGCTTCTAGCGATAATAACTGCATAATATGGGTAATAATGCATGTTATATTGCTAACAATATAAGTAATAAGTATAATTATTACAGTTCTAGCGATAATAACTGCATTATATGGGTAAAAATGCATGTTATATTGATAATATTGGGAGTAATAAGTATATTTATTATGGTTCTAGCGATAATAACTGCATAATATGGGTAATAATGCATGTTATATTGATAATAATCTAAGTAATAAGTATAATTATTACAGTTCTAGCGATAATAACTGCATTATATGGGTAATAATGCACGTTATATTGCTAACAATATAAGTAATAAGTATAATTATTACAGTTCTAGCGATAATAACTGCATTATATGGGTAAAAATGCATGTTATATTGATAATATTGGGAGTAATAAGTATATTTATTATGGTTCTAGCGATAATAACTGCATAATATGGGTAATAATGCATGTTATATTGATAATAGTATAAGTAATAAGTATAATTATTACAGTTCTAGCGATAATAACTGCATTATATGGGTAATAATGCACGTTATATTGCTAATAATATAAGTAATAAGTATAATTATTACAGTTCTAGCGATAATAACTGCATTATATGGGTAATAATGCATGTTATATTGATAATAATATAAGTAATAAGTATAATTATTACAGTTCTAGCGATAATAACTGCATTATATGGGTAATAATGCACGTTATATTGCTAGTAGTATAAGTAATAAGTATAATTATTACAGTTCTAGCGATAATAACTGCATAATATGGGTAATAATGCATGTTATATTGCTAACAATATAAGTAATAAGTATAATTATTACAGTTCTAGCGATAATAGCTGCATTATATGGGTAAAAATGCATGTTATATTGATAATATTGGGAGTAATAAGTATATTTATTATGGTTCTAGCGATAATAACTGCATAATATGGGTAATAATGCATGTTATATTGATAATAATCTAAGTAATAAGTATAATTATTACAGTTCTGGCGATAATAACTGCATTATATGGGTAACAATGCACGTTACATTGATAATAGTATAAGTAATAAGTATAATTATTACAGTTCTAGCGATAATAACTGCATTATATGGGTAATAATGCACGTTATATTGCTAATAATATAAGTAATAAGTGTAATTATTACAGTTCTAGCGATAATAACTGCATTATATGGGTAATAATGCATGTTATATTGATAATAATATAAGTAATAAGTATAATTATTACAGTTCTAGCGATAATAACTGCATTATATGGGTAATAATGCATGTTGTATTGATAATATCGGGAGTAATAAGTATAATTATTATAGTTCTAGCGATAACAATAGTAAAATATGGCAAATAGTGCATGTTATATTGATAATAACTAAAGTAATAAATATATTTATTACAGTTCTATCGATAATAACTGCATAATATGGGTAATAATGCATGTTATATTGAGAATAATATAAGTCATAAGTATAATTAGTACAGTTCTAGCGATAATAACTGCATAATATGGGTAATAATGCACGTTATATTGCTAATAATATAAGTAATAAGTATAATTATTACAGTTCTAGCGATAATAACTGCATTATATGGGTAATAATGCATGTTATATTGATAATAATATAAGTAATAAGTATAATTATTACAGTTCTAGCGATAATAACTGCATTATATGGGTAAAAATGCGTGTTATATTGATAATATTGGGAGTAATAAGTATATTTATTATGCTTCTAGCGATAATAACTGCATAATATGGGTAATAATGCATGTTATATTGCTAACAATATAAGTAATAAGTATAATTATTACAGTTCTAGCGATAATAACTGCATTATATGGGTAAAAATGCATGTTATATTGATAATATTGGGAGTAATAAGTATATTTATTATGGTTCTAGCGATAATAACTGCATAATATGGGTAATAATGCATGTTATATTGATAATAATCTAAGTAATAAGTATAATTATTACAGTTCTAGCGATAATAACTGCATTATATGGGTAATAATGCACGTTATATTGCTAACAATATAAGTAATAAGTATAATTATTACAGTTCTAGCGATAATAACTGCATTATATGGGTAAAAATGCATGTTATATTGATAATATTGGGAGTAATAAGTATATTTATTATGGTTCTAGCGATAATAACTGCATAATATGGGTAATAATGCATGTTATATTGATAATAGTATAAGTAATAAGTATAATTATTACAGTTCTAGCGATAATAACTGCATTATATGGGTAATAATGCACGTTATATTGCTAATAATATAAGTAATAAGTATAATTATTACAGTTCTAGCGATAATAACTGCATTATATGGGTAATAATGCATGTTATATTGATAATAATATAAGTAATAAGTATAATTATTACAGTTCTAGCGATAATAACTGCATTATATGGGTAATAATGCACGTTATATTGCTAGTAGTATAAGTAATAAGTATAATTATTACAGTTCTAGCGATAATAACTGCATAATATGGGTAATAATGCATGTTATATTGCTAACAATATAAGTAATAAGTATAATTATTACAGTTCTAGCGATAATAGCTGCATTATATGGGTAAAAATGCATGTTATATTGATAATATTGGGAGTAATAAGTATATTTATTATGGTTCTAGCGATAATAACTGCATAATATGGGTAATAATGCATGTTATATTGATAATAATCTAAGTAATAAGTATAATTATTACAGTTCTGGCGATAATAACTGCATTATATGGGTAACAATGCACGTTACATTGATAATAGTATAAGTAATAAGTATAATTATTACAGTTCTAGCGATAATAACTGCATTATATGGGTAATAATGCACGTTATATTGCTAATAATATAAGTAATAAGTGTAATTATTACAGTTCTAGCGATAATAACTGCATTATATGGGTAATAATGCATGTTATATTGATAATAATATAAGTAATAAGTATAATTATTACAGTTCTAGCGATAATAACTGCATTATATGGGTAATAATGCATGTTGTATTGATAATATCGGGAGTAATAAGTATAATTATTATAGTTCTAGCGATAACAATAGTAAAATATGGCAAATAGTGCATGTTATATTGATAATAACTAAAGTAATAAATATATTTATTACAGTTCTATCGATAATAACTGCATAATATGGGTAATAATGCATGTTATATTGAGAATAATATAAGTCATAAGTATAATTAGTACAGTTCTAGCGATAATAACTGCATAATATGGGTAATAATGCACGTTATATTGCTAATAATATAAGTAATAAGTATAATTATTACAGTTCTAGCGATAATAACTGCATTATATGGGTAATAATGCATGTTATATTGATAATAATATAAGTAATAAGTATAATTATTACAGTTCTAGCGATAATAACTGCATTATATGGGTAATAATGCACGTTATATTGCTAGTAGTATAAGTAATAAGTATAATTATTACAGTTCTAGCGATAATAACTGCATAATATGGGTAATAATGCACGTTATATTGCTAATAATATAAGTAATGAGTACAATTATTACAGTTCTAGCGATAATAACTGCATTATATGGGTAATAATGCACGTTATATTGCTAATAATATAAGTAATAAGTATAATTATTACAGTTCTAGCGATAATAACTGCATTATATGGGTAAAAATGCATGTTATATTGATAATATTGGGAGTAATAAGTATATTTATTATGGTTCTAGCGATAATAACTGCATAATATGGGTAATAATGCATGTTATATTGATAATAATCTAAGTAATAAGTATAATTATTACAGTTCTAGCGATAATAACTGCATTATATGGGTAATAATGCACGTTATATTGCTAACAATATAAGTAATAAGTATAATTATTACAGTTCTAGCGATAATAACTGCATTATATGGGTAATAATGCACGTTATATTGCTAACAATATAAGTAATAAGTATAATTATTACAGTTCTAGCGATAATAACTGCATTATATGGGTAATAATGCACGTTATATTGCTAACAATATAAGTAATAAGTATAATTATTACAGTTCTAGCGATAATAACTGCATTATATGGGTAAAAATGTATGTTATATTGATAATATTGGGAGTAATAAGTATATTTATTATGGTTCTAGCGATAATAACTGCATAATATGGGTAATAATGCATGTTATATTGATAATAATCTAAGTAATAAGTATAATTATTACAGTTCTGGCGATAATAACTGCATCATATGGGTAATAGTGCATGTTATATTGATAATAATAAAAGTAATAAGTATATTTATTACAGTTCTATCGATAATAACTGCATAATATGGGTAATAATGCATGTTATATTGATGATAATAAAAGTAATACGTATATTTATTATAGTTCTAGCGATAATAACTGCATAATATGGGTAATAATGCACGTTATATTGCTAATAATATAAGTAATGAGTACAATTATTACAGTTCTAGCGATAATAACTGCATTATATGGGTAATAATGCACGTTATATTGCTAACAATATAAGTAATAAGTATAATTATCACAGTTCTAGCGATAATACCTCCATTATATGGGTATAATGCATGTTATATTGATAATGATATAAGTAATAAGTATAATTATTACAGTTCTAGCGATAATAACTGCATAATATGGGTAATAATACACGTTATATTGCTAATAATATAAGTAATGAGTACAATTATTACAGTTCTAGCGATAATAACTGCATTATATGGGTATAATGCATGCTATATTGATAATGATATAAGTAATAAGTATAATTATTACAGTTCTAGCGATAATAACTGCATAATATGGGTAATAATGCACGTTATATTGCTAATAATATAAGTAATGAGTACAATTATTACAGTTCTAGCGATAATAACTGCATTATATGGGTAATAATGCACGTTATATTGCTAACAATATAAGTAATAAGTATAATTATTACAGTTCTAGCGATAATAACTGCATTATATGGGTAATAATGCATGTTATATTGATAATGATATAAGTAATAAGTATAATTAGTACAGTTCTAGCGATAATAACTGCATAATATGGGTAATAATGCACGTTATATTGCTAATAATATAAGTAATAAGTATAATTATTACAGTTCTAGCGATAATAACTGCATTATATGGGTAATAATGCATGTTATATTGATAATAATATAAGTAATAAGTATAATTATTACAGTTCTAGCGATAATAACTGCATTATATGGGTAATAATGCACGTTATATTGCTAGTAGTATAAGTAATAAGTATAATTATTACAGTTCTAGCGATAATAACTGCATAATATGGGTAGTAATGCACGTTATATTGCTAATAATATAAGTAATGAGTACAATTATTACAGTTCTAGCGATAATAACTGCATTATATGGGTAATAATGCACGTTATATTGCTAATAATATAAGTAATAAGTATAATTATTACAGTTCTAGCGATAATAACTGCATTATATGGGTAATAATGCATGTTACATTGATAATATTGGGAGTAATAAGTGTATTTATTATAGTTCTAGCGATAATAACTGCATAATATGGGTAATAATGCATGTTATATTGATAATGATATAAGTAATAAGTATAATTATTACAGTTCTAGCAATAATACCTCCATTATATGGGTAATAATGCATGTTATATTGATGATAATGAAAGTGATACGTATATTTATTATAGTTCTTGCGATAATAACTGCATCATATGGGTAATAATGCATGTTATATTGAGAATAATATAAGTAATAAGTATAATTATTACAGTTCTGGCGATAATAACTGCATTATATGGGTAACAATGCACGTTATATTGATAATAGTATAAGTAATAAGTATAATTATTACAGTTCTAGCGATAATAACTGCATTATATGGGTAATAATGCACGTTATATTGCTAATAATATAAGTAATATGTATAATTATTACAGTTCTAGCGATAATAACTGCATTATATGGGTAATAATGCATGTTATATTGATAATAATATAAGTAATAAGTATAACTATTACAGTTCTAGCGATAATAACTGCATTATATGGGTAATAATGCACGTTATATTGCTAGTAGTATAAGTAATAAGTATAATTATTACAGTTCTAGCGATAATAACTGCATAATATGGGTAATAATGCATGTTATATTGCTAACAATATAAGTAATAAGTATAATTATTACAGTTCTAGCGATAATAACTGCATTATATGGGTAAAAATGCATGTTATATTGATAATATTGGGAGTAATAAGTATATTTATTATGGTTCTAGCGATAATAACTGCATAATATGGGTAATAATGCATGTTATATTGATAATAATCTAAGTAATAAGTATAATTATTACAGTTCTGGCGATAATAACTGCATTATATGGGTAACAATGTACGTTACATTGATAATAGTATAAGTAATAAGTATAATTATTACAGTTCTAGCGATAATAACTGCATTATATGGGTAATAATGCACGTTATATTGCTAATAATATAAGTAATAAGTGTAATTATTACAGTTCTAGCGATAATAACTGCATTATATGGGTAATAATGCATGTTATATTGATAATAATATAAGTAATAAGTATAATTATTACAGTTCTAGCGATAATAACTGCATTATATGGGTAATAATGCACGTTATATTGCTAGTAGTATAAGTAATAAGTATAATTATTACAGTTCTAGCGATAATAACTGCATAATATGGGTAATAATGCACGTTATATTGCTAATAATATAAGTAATAAGTATAATTATTACAGTTCTAGCGATAATAACTGCATTATATGGGTAATAATGCATGTTGTATTGATAATATCGGGAGTAATAAGTATAATTATTATAGTTCTAGCGATAATAATAGTAAAATATGGCAAATAGTGCATGTTATATTGATAATAACAAAAGTAATAAATATATTTATTACAGTTCTATCGATAATAACTGCATAATATGGGTAATAATGCATGTTATATTGAGAATAATATAAGTCATAAGTATAATTATTACAGTTCTGGCGATAATAACTGCATTATATGGGTAATAATGCACGTTATATTGCTAATAATATAAGTAATGAGTACAATTATTACAGTTCTAGCGATAATAACTGCATTATATGGGTAATAATGCACGTTATATTGCTAACAATATAAGTAATAAGTATAATTATTACAGTTCTAGCGATAATAACTGCATTATATGGGTAATAATGCATGTTATATTGATAATGATATAAGTAATAAGTATAATTAGTACAGTTCTAGCGATAATAACTGCATAAAATGGGTAATAATGCACGTTATATTGCTAATAATATAAGTAATAAGTATAATTATTACAGTTCTAGCGATAATAACTGCATTATATGGGTAATAATGCACGTTATATTGCTAATAATATAAGTAATAAGTATAATTATTACAGTTCTAGCGATAATAACTGCATAATATGGGTAATAATGCACGTTATATTGCTAATAATATAAGTAATAAGTATAATTATTACAGTTCTAGCGATAATAACTGCATTATATAGGTAACAATGCACGTTATATTGCTAATAATATAAGTAATAAGTATAATTATTACAGTTCTAGCGATAATAACTGCATTATATGGGTAATAATGCATGTTACATTGATAATATTGGGAGTAATAAGTGTATGTATTATAGTTCTAGCGATAATAACTGCATAATATGGGTAATAATGCATGTTATATTGATAATGATATAAGTAATAAGTATAATTATTACAGTTCTGGCGATAATAACTGCATTATATGGGTAACAATGCACGTTACATTGATAATAGTATAAGTAATAAGTATAATTATTACAGTTCTAGCGATAATAACTGCATTATATGGGTAATAATGCACGTTATATTGCTAATAATATAAGTAATAAGTGTAATTATTACAGTTCTAGCGATAATAACTGCATTATATGGGTAATAATGCATGTTATATTGATAATAATATAAGTAATAAGTATAATTATTACAGTTCTAGCGATAATAACTGCATTATATGGGTAATAATGCACGATATATTGCTAGTAGTATAAGTAATAAGTATAATTATTACAGTTCTAGCGATAATAACTGCATAATATGGGTAATAATGCACGTTATATTGCTAATAATATAAGTAATAAGTATAATTATTACAGTTCTAGCGATAATAACTGCATTATATGGGTAATAATGCACGATATATTGCTAGTAGTATAAGTAATAAGTATAATTATTACAGTTCTAGCGATAATAACTGCATAATATGGGTAATAATGCACGTTATATTGCTAATAATATAAGTAATAAGTATAATTATTACAGTTCTAGCGATAATAACTGCATTATATGGGTAATAATGCACGTTATATTGCTAGTAGTATAAGTAATAAGTATAATTATTACAGTTCTAGCGCTAATAACTGCATAATATGGGTAATAATGCACGTTATATTGCTAATAATATAAGTAATGAGTACAATTATTACAGTTCTAGCGATAATAACTGCATTATATGGGTAATAATGCACGTTATATTGCTAATAATATAAGTAATAAGTATAATTATTACAGTTCTAGCGATAATAACTGCATTATATGGGTAATAATGCATGTTACATAGATAATATTGGGAGTAATAAGTGTATTTATTATAGTTCTAGCGATAATAACTGCATAATATGGGTAATAATGCATGTTATATTGAGAATAATATAAGTAATAAGTATAATTATTACAGTTCTGGCGATAATAACTGCATTATATGGGTAACAATGCACGTTACATTGATAATAGTATAAGTAATAAGTATAATTATTACAGTTCTAGCGATAATAACTGCATTATATGGGTAATAATGCACGTTATATTGATAATAATATAAGTAATAAGTATAATTATTACAGTTCTAGCGATAATAACTGCATTATATGGGTAATAATGCATGTTATATTGATAGTAATATAAGTAATAAGTATAATTATTACAGTTCTAGCGATAATAACTGCATTATATGGGTAATAATGCACGTTATATTGCTAGTAGTATAAGTAATAAGTATAATTATTACAGTTCTAGCGATAATAACTGCATTATATGGGTAATAATGCATGTTGTATTGATAATATCGGGAGTAATAAGTATAATTATTATAGTTCTAGCGATAACAATAGTAAAATATGGCAAATAGTGCATGTTATATTGATAATAACTAAAGTAATAAATATATTTATTACAGTTCTATCGATAGTAACTGCATAATATGGGTAATAATGCATGTTATATTGAGAATAATATAAGTCATAAGTATAATTATTACAGTTCTGGCGATAATAACTGCATTATATGGGTAATAATGCACGTTATATTGCTAATAGTATAAGTAATAAGTATAATTATTACAGTTCTAGCGATAATACCTCCATTATATGGGTAATAATGCATGTTATATTGATAATGATATAAGTAATAAGTATAATTATTACAGTTCTAGCGATAATAACTGCATAGTATGGGTAATAATGCACGTTATATTGCTAATAATCTAAGTAATAAGTATAATTATTACAGTTCTAGCGATAATAACTGCATTATATGGGTAATAATGCACGTTATATTGCTAACAATATACGTTATAAGTACAATTATTACAGTTCTAGCGATTATAACTGCATTATATGGGTAATAATGCATGTTATATTGATGATAATGAAAGTAATACGTATATTTATTATAGTTCTAGCGATAATAACTGCATAATATGGGTAATAATACATGTTATATTGAGAATAATATAAGTAATAAGTATAATTATTACAGTTCTGGCGATAATAACTGCATTATATGGGTAATAATGCACGTTATATTGCCAATAGTATAAGTAATAAGTATAATTATTACAGTTCTAGCGATAATACCTCCATTATATGGGTAATAATGCATGTTATATTGATAATGATATAAGTAATAAGTATAATTATTACAGTTCTAGCGATAATAACTGCATAGTATGGGTAATAATGCACGTTATATTGCTAACAATATAAGTAATGAGTACAATTATTACAGTTCTAGCGATAATAACTGCATTATATGGGTAATAATGCATGTTACATTGATAATATTGGGAGTAATAAGTGTATTTATTATAGTTCTAGCGATAATAACTGCATAATATGGGTAATAATGCATGTTATATTGCTAATAATATAAGTAATAAGTGTAATTATTACAGTTCTAGCGATAATAACTGCATTATATGGGTAATAATGCATGTTATATTGATAATAATATAAGTAATAAGTATAATTATTACAGTTCTAGCGATAATAACTGGATTATATGGGTAATAATGCACGTTATATTGCTAATAATATAAGTAATAAGTATAATTATTACAGTTCTAGCGATAATAACTGCATTATATGGGTAATAATGCATGTTATATTGATAATGATATAAGTAATAAGTATAATTAGTACAGTTCTAGCGATAATAACTGCATAATATGGGTAATAATGCATGTTATATTGATAATAACATAAGTAATAAGTATAATTATTACAGTTCTAGCGATAATAACTGCATTATATGGGTAATAATGCATGTTATATTGAGAATAATATAAGTAATAAGTATAATTATTACAGTTCTGGCGATAATAACTGCATTATATGGGTAACAATGCACGTTACATTGATAATAGTATAAGTAATAAGTATAATTATTACAGTTCTAGCGATAATAACTGCATTATATGGGTAATAATGCATGTTATATTGATAATAACATAAGTAATAAGTATAATTATTACAGTTCTAGCGATAATAACTGCATTATATGGGTAATAATGCATGTTATATTGAGAATAATATAAGTAATAAGTATAATTATTACAGTTCTGGCGATAATAACTGCATTATATGGGTAACAATGCACGTTATATTGATAATAGTATAAGTAATAAGTATAATTATTACAGTTCTAGCGATAATAACTGCATTATATGGGTAATAATGCACGTTATATTGCTAATAATATAAGTAATAAGTATAATTATTACAGTTCTAGCGATAATAACTGCATTATATGGGTAATAATGCATGTTATATTGATAATGATATAAGTAATAAGTATAATTAGTACAGTTCTAGCGATAATAACTGCATAATATGGGTAATAATGCACGTTATATTGCTAATAATATAAGTAATAAGTATAATTATTACAGTTCTAGCGATAATAACTGCATTATATGGGTAACAATGCACGTTATATTGCTAATAATATAAGTAATAAGTATAATTATTACAGTTCTAGCGATAATAACTGCATTATATGGGTAATAATGCATGTTATATTGATAATAATATAAGTAATAAGTATAATTATTACAGTTCTAGCGATAATAACTGCATTATATGGGTAATAATGCATGTTATATTGATGATAATAAAAGTAATACGTATATTTATTATAGTTCTAGCGATAATAACTGCATAATATGGGTAATAATGCACGTTATATTGCTAGAAGTATAAGTAATAAGTATAATTATTACAGTTCTAGCGATAATAACTGCATAATATGGGTAATAATGCACGTTATATTGCTAATAATATAAGTAATAAGTATAATTATTACAGTTCTAGCGATAATAACTGCATTATATGGGTAACAATGCACGTTATATTGCTAATAATATAAGTAATAAGTATAATTATTACAGTTCTAGCGATAATAACTGCATTATATGGGTAATAATGCATGTTACATTGATAATATTGGGAGTAATAAGTGTATTTATTATAGTTCTAGCGATAATAACTGCATAATATGGGTAATAATGCATGTTATATTGCTAATAATATAAGTAATAAGTGTAATTATTACAGTTCTAGCGATAATAACTGCATTATATGGGTAATAATGCATGTTATATTGATAATAATATAAGTAATAAGTATAATTATTACGGTTCTAGCGATAATAACTGGATTATATGGGTAATAATGCACGTTATATTGCTAGAAGTATAAGTAATAAGTATAATTATTACAGTTCTAGCGATAATAACTGCATAATATGGGTAATAATGCACGTTATATTGCTAATAATATAAGTAATAAGTATAATTATTACAGTTCTAGCGATTATAACTGCATTATATGGGTAATAATGCATGTTATATTGATGATAATGAAAGTAATACGTATACTTATTATAGTTCTAGCGATAATAACTGCATAATATGGGTAATAATACATGTTATATTGAGAATAATATAAGTAATAAGTATAATTATTACAGTTCTGGCGATAATACCTCCATTATATGGGTAATAATGCATGTTATATTGATAATGATATAAGTAATAAGTATAATTATTACAGTTCTAGCGATAATAACTGCATAGTATGGGTAATAATGCACGTTATATTGCTAATAATCTAAGTAATAAGTATAATCATTACAGTTCTAGCGATAATAACTGCATTATATGGGTAATAATGCACGTTATATTGCTAACAATATACGTTATAAGTATAATTATTACAGTTCTAGCGATAATAACTGCATTATATGGGTAATAATGCATGTTGTATTGATAATATCGGGAGTAATAAGTATAATTATTATAGTTCTAGCGATAATAATAGTAAAATATGGCAAATAGTGCATGTTATATTGATAATAACAAAAGTAATAAATATATTTATTACAGTTCTATCGATAATAACTGCATAATATGGGTAATAATGCATGTTATATTGAGAATAATATAAGTCATAAGTATAATTATTACAGTTCTGGCGATAATAACTGCATTATATGGGTAATAATGCACGTTATATTGCTAATAGTATAAGTAATAAGTATAATTATTACAGTTCTAGCGATAATAACTGCATTATATGGGTAATAATGCATGTTATATTGATAGTAATATAAGTAATAAGTATAATTATTACAGTTCTAGCGATAATAACTGCATTATATGGGTAATAATGCACGTTATATTGCTAGTAGTATAAGTAATAAGTATAATTATTACAGTTCTAGCGATAATAACTGCATAATATGGGTAATAATGCACGTTATATTGCTAATGATATAAGTAATGAGTACAATTATTACAGTTCTAGCGATAATAACTGCATTATATGGGTAATAATGCACGTTATATTGCTAATAATATAAGTAATAAGTATAATTATTACAGTTCTAGCGATAATAACTGCATTATATGGGTAATAATGCATGTTACATAGATAATATTGGGAGTAATAAGTGTATTTATTATAGTTCTAGCGATAATAACTGCATAATATGGGTAATAATGCATGTTATATTGAGAATAATATAAGTAATAAGTATAATTATTACAGTTCTGGCGATAATAACTGCATTATATGGGTAACAATGCACGTTACATTGATAATAGTATAAGTAATAAGTATAATTATTACAGTTCTAGCGATAATAACTGCATTATATGGGTAATAATGCACGTTATATTGATAATAATATAAGTAATAAGTATAATTATTACAGTTCTAGCGATAATAACTGCATTATATGGATAATAATGCATGTTATATTGATAGTAATATAAGTAATAAGTATAATTATTACAGTTCTAGCGATAATAACTGCATTATATGGGTAATAATGCACGTTATATTGCTAGTAGTATAAGTAATAAGTATAATTATTACAGTTCTAGCGATAATAACTGCATTATATGGGTAATAATGCATGTTGTATTGATAATATCGGGAGTAATAAGTATAATTATTATAGTTCTAGCGATAACAATAGTAAAATATGGCAAATAGTGCATGTTATATTGATAATAACTAAAGTAATAAATATATTTATTACAGTTCTATCGATAGTAACTGCATAATATGGGTAATAATGCATGTTATATTGAGAATAATATAAGTCATAAGTATAATTATTACAGTTCTGGCGATAATAACTGCATTATATGGGTAATAATGCACGTTATATTGCTAATAGTATAAGTAATAAGTATAATTATTACAGTTCTAGCGATAATACCTCCATTATATGGTTAATAATGCATGTTATATTGATAATGATATAAGTAATAAGTATAATTATTACAGTTCTAGCGATAATAACTGCATAGTATGGGTAATAATGCACGTTATATTGCTAATAATCTAAGTAATAAGTATAATTATTACAGTTCTAGCGATAATAACTGCATTATATGGGTAATAATGCACGTTATATTGCTAACAATATACGTTATAAGTACAATTATTACAGTTCTAGCGATTATAACTGCATTATATGGGTAATAATGCATGTTATATTGATGATAATGAAAGTAATACGTATATTTATTATAGTTCTAGCGATAATAACTGCATAATATGGGTAATAATACATGTTATATTGAGAATAATATAAGTAATAAGTATAATTATTACAGTTCTGGCGATAATAACTGCATTATATGGGTAATAATGCACGTTATATTGCCAATAGTATAAGTAATAAGTATAATTATTACAGTTCTAGCGATAATACCTCCATTATATGGGTAATAATGCATGTTATATTGATAATGATATAAGTAATAAGTATAATTATTACAGTTCTAGCGATAATAACTGCATAGTATGGGTAATAATGCACGTTATATTGCTAACAATATAAGTAATGAGTACAATTATTACAGTTCTAGCGATAATAACTGCATTATATGGGTAACAATGCACGTTATATTGCTAATAATATAAGTAATAAGTATAATTATTACAGTTCTAGCGATAATAACTGCATTATATGGGTAATAATGCATGTTATATTGATAATAATATAAGTAATAAGTATAATTATTACAGTTCTAGCGATAATAACTGCATTATATGGGTAATAATGCATGTTATATTGATGATAATAAAAGTAATACGTATATTTATTATAGTTCTAGCGATAATAACTGCATAATATGGGTAATAATGCACGTTATATTGCTAGAAGTATAAGTAATAAGTATAATTATTACAGTTCTAGCGATAATATCTGCATAATATGGGTAATAATGCACGTTATATTGCTAATAATATAAGTAATAAGTATAATTATTACAGTTCTAGCGATAATAACTGCATTATATGGGTAACAATGCACGTTATATTGCTAATAATATAAGTAATAAGTATAATTATTACAGTTCTAGCGATAATAACTGCATTATATGGGTAATAATGCATGTTACATTGATAATATTGGGAGTAATAAGTGTATTTATTATAGTTCTAGCGATAATAACTGCATAATATGGGTAATAATGCATGTTATATTGCTAATAATATAAGTAATAAGTGTAATTATTACAGTTCTAGCGATAATAACTGCATTATATGGGTAATAATGCATGTTATATTGATAATAATATAAGTAATAAGTATAATTATTACAGTTCTAGCGATAATAACTGCATTATATGGGTAATAATGCATGTTGTATTGATAATATCGGGAGTAATAAGTATAATTATTATAGTTCTAGCGATAATAATAGTAAAATATGGCAAATAGTGCATGTTATATTGATAATAACAAAAGTAATAAATATATTTATTACAGTTCTATCGATAATAACTGCATAATATGGGTAATAATGCATGTTATATTGAGAATAATATAAGTCATAAGTATAATTATTACAGTTCTGGCGATAATAACTGCATTATATGGGTAATAATGCACGTTATATTGCTAATAGTATAAGTAATAAGTATAATTATTACAGTTCTAGCGATAATACCTCCATTATATGGGTAATAATGCATGTTATATTGATAATGATATAAGTAATAAGTATAATTATTACAGTTCTAGCGATAATAACTGCATAGTATGGGTAATAATGCACGTTATATTGCTAATAATCTAAGTAATAAGTATAATCATTACAGTTCTAGCGATAATAACTGCATTATATGGGTAATAATGCACGTTATATTGCTAACAATATACGTTATAAGTATAATTATTACAGTTCTAGCGATTATAACTGCATTATATGGGTAATAATGCATGTTATATTGATGATAATGAAAGTAATACGTATACTTATTATAGTTCTAGCTATAATAACTGCATAATATGGGTAATAATACATGTTATATTGAGAATAATATAAGTAATAAGTATAATTATTACAGTTCTGGCGATAATAACTGCATTATATGGGTAATAATGCACGTTATATTGCCAATAGTATAAGTAATAAGTATAATTATTACAGTTCTAGCGATAATACCTCCATTATATGGGTAATAATGCATGTTATATTGATAATGATATAAGTAATAAGTATAATTATTACAGTTCTAGCGATAATAACTGCATAGTATGGGTAATAATGCACGTTATATTGCTAACAATATAAGTAATGAGTACAATTATTACAGTTCTAGCGATAATAACTGCATTATATGGGTAATAATGCATGTTATATTGATAATAACATAAGTAATAAGTATAATTATTACAGTTCTGGCGATAATAACTGCATTATATGGGTAACAATGCACGTTATATTGATAATAGTGTAAGTAATAAGTATAATTATTACAGTTCTAGCGATAATAACTGCATTATATGGGTAATAATGCACGTTATATTGCTAATAATATAAGTAATAAGTATAATTATTACAGTTCTAGCGATAATAACTGCATTATATGGGTAATAATGCATGTTATATTGATAATAATATAAGTAATAAGTATAATTATTACAGTTCTTACGATAATAACTGCATTATATGGGTAATAATGCATGTTATATTGATGATAATAAAAGTAATACGTATATTTATTATAGTTCTAGCGATAATAACTGCATAATATGGGTAATAATGCACGTTATATTGATAATAATCTAAGTAATAAGTATAATTATTACAGTTCTAGCGATAATAACTGCATTATATGGGTAATAATGCACGTTATATTGCTAACAATATAAGTAATAAGTATAATTATTACAGTTCTAGCGATAATAACTGCATTATATGGGTAATAATGCATGTTATATTGATGATAATGAAAGTAATACGTATATTTATTATAGTTCTAGCGATAATAACTGCATAATATGGGTAATAATGCATGTTATATTGAGAATAATATAAGTAATAAGTATAATTATTACAGTTCTGGCGATAATAACTGCATTATATGGGTAATAATGCACGTTATATTGCTAATAGTATAAGTAATAAGTATAATTATTACAGTTCTAGCGATAATACCTCCATTATATGGGTAAGAATGCATGTTATATTGATAATGATATAAGTAGTAAGTATAATTATTACAGTTCTAGCGATAATAACTGCATAGTATGGGTAATAATGCACGTTATATTGCTAACAATATAAGTAATGAGTACAATTATTACAGTTCTAGCGATAATACCTCCATTATATGGGTATAATGCATGTTATATTGATAATGATATAAGTAATAAGTATAATTATTACAGTTCTAGCGATAATAACTGCATAATATGGGTAATAATGCACGTTATATTGCTAATAATATAAGTAATGAGTACAATTATTACAGTTCTAGCGATAATAACTGCATTATATGGGTAATAATGCACGTTATATTGCTAACAATATAAGTAATAAGTATAATTATTACAGTTCTAGCGATAATAACTGCAGTATATGGGTAATAATGCATGTTATATTGATAATGATATAAGTAATAAGTATAATTAGTACAGTTCTAGCGATAATAACTGCATAATATGGGTAATAATGCACGTTATATTGCTAATAATATAAGTAATAAGTATAATTATTACAGTTCTAGCGATAATAACTGCATTATATGGGTAATAATGCATGTTATATTGATAATAATATAAGTAATAAGTATAATTATTACAGTTCTAGCGATAATAACTGCATTATATGGGTAATAATGCACGTTATATTGCTAGTAGTATAAGTAATAAGTATAATTATTACAGTTCTAGCGATAATAACTGCATAATATGGGTAATAATGCACGTTAGATTGCTAATAATATAAGTAATGAGTACAATTATTACAGTTCTAGCGATAATAACTGCATTATATGGGTAATAATGCACGTTATATTGCTAATAATATAAGTAATAAGTATAATTATTACAGTTCTAGCGATAATAACTGCATTATATGGGTAATAATGCATGTTACATAGATAATATTGGGAGTAATAAGTGTATTTATTATAGTTCTAGCGATAATAACTGCATAATATGGGTAATAATGCATGTTATATTGATAATGATATAAGTAATAAGTATAATTATTACAGTTCTAGCAATAATACCTCCATTAAGTGGGTAATAATGCATGTTATATTGATGATAATGAAAGTGATACGTATATTTATTATAGTTCTTGCGATAATAACTGCATTATATGGGTAACAATGCACGTTACATCGATAATAGTATAAGTAATAAGTATAATTATTACAGTTCTAGCGATAATAACTGCATTATATGGGTAATAATGCATGTTATATTGATAATGATATAAGTAATAAGTATAATTAGTACAGTTCTAGCGATAATAACTGCATAATATGGGTAATAATGCACGTTATATTGCTAATAATATAAGTAATAAGTATAATTATTACAGTTCTAGCGATAATAACTGCATTATATGGGTAATAATGCATGTTATATTGATAATAATATAAGTAATAAGTATAATTATTACAGTTCTAGCGATAATAACTGCATTATATGGGTAATAATGCACGTTATATTGCTAGTAGTATAAGTAATAAGTATAATTATTACAGTTCTAGCGATAATAACTGCATAATATGGGTAATAATGCACGTTATATTGCTAATAATATAAGTAATGAGTACAATTATTACAGTTCTAGCGATAATAACTGCATTATATGGGTAATAATGCATGTTATATTGATGATAATGAAAGTAATACGTATATTTATTATAGTTCTAGCGATAATAACTGCATAATATGGGTAATAATACATGTTATATTGAGAATAATATAAGTAATAAGTATAATTATTACAGTTCTGGCGATAATAACTGCATTATATGGGTAATAATGCACGTTATATTGCCAATAGTATAAGTAATAAGTATAATTATTACAGTTCTAGCGATAATACCTCCATTATATGGGTAATAATGCATGTTATATTGATAATGATATAAGTAATAAGTATAATTATTACAGTTCTAGCGATAATAACTGCATAGTATGGGTAATAATGCACGTTATATTGCTAACAATATAAGTAATGAGTACAATTATTACAGTTCTAGCGATTATAACTGCATTATATGGGTAATAATGCATGTTATATTGATAATAACATAAGTAATAAGTATAATTATTACAGTTCTAGCGATAATAACTGCATTATATGGGTAACAATGCACGTTATATTGCTAATAATATAAGTAATAAGTACAATTATTACAGTTCTAGCGATAATAACTGCATTATATGGGTAATAATGCACGTTATATTGCTAACAATATAAGTAATAAGTATAATTATTACAGTTCTAGCGATAATAACTGCATTATATGGGTAATAATGCATGTTATATTGATAATGATATAAGTAATAAGTATAATTAGTACAGTTCTAGCGATAATAACTGCATAATATGGGTAATAATGCACGTTATATTGCTAATAATATAAGTAATAAGTATAATTATTACAGTTCTAGCGATAATAACTGCATTATATGGATAACAATGCACGTTATATTGCTAATAATATAAGTAATAAGTATAATTATTACAGTTCTAGCGATAATAACTGCATTATATGGGTAATAATGCATGTTACATTGATAATATTGGGAGTAATAAGTGTATTTATTATAGTTCTAGCGATAATAACTGCATAATATGGGTAATAATGCATGTTATATTGATAATGATATAAGTAATAAGTATAATTATTACAGTTCTGGCGATAATAACTGCATTATATGGGTAACAATGCACGTTACATTGATAATAGTATAAGTAATAAGTATAATTATTACAGTTCTAGCGATAATTACTGCATTATATGGGTAATAATGCACGTTATATTGCTAATAATATAAGTAATAAGTATAATTATTACAGTTCTAGCGATAATAACTGCATAGTATGGGTAATAATGCACGTTATATTGCTAACAATATAAGTAATGAGTACAATTATTACAGTTCTAGCGATAATAACTGCATTATATGGGTAACAATGCACGTTATATTGCTAATAATATAAGTAATAAGTATAATTATTACAGTTCTAGCGATAATAACTGCATTATATGGGTAATAATGCATGTTATATTGATAATAATATAAGTAATAAGTATAATTATTACAGTTCTAGCGATAATAACTGCATTATATGGGTAATAATGCATGTTATATTGATGATAATAAAAGTAATACGTATATTTATTATAGTTCTAGCGATAATAACTGCATAATATGGGTAATAATGCACGTTATATTGCTAGAAGTATAAGTAATAAGTATAATTATTACAGTTCTAGCGATAATATCTGCATAATATTTGTAATAATGCACGTTATATTGCTAATAATATAAGTAATAAGTATAATTATTACAGTTCTAGCGATAATAACTGCATTATATGGGTAACAATGCACGTTATATTGCTAATAATATAAGTAATAAGTATAATTATTACAGTTCTAGCGATAATAACTGCATTATATGGGTAATAATGCATGTTACATTGATAATATTGGGAGTAATAAGTGTATTTATTATAGTTCTAGCGATAATAACTGCATAATATGGGTAATAATGCATGTTATATTGCTAATAATATAAGTAATAAGTGTAATTATTACAGTTCTAGCGATAATAACTGCATTATATGGGTAATAATGCATGTTATATTGATAATAATATAAGTAATAAGTATAATTATTACAGTTCTAGCGATAATAACTGCATTATATGGGTAATAATGCATGTTGTATTGATAATATCGGGAGTAATAAGTATAATTATTATAGTTCTAGCGATAATAATAGTAAAATATGGCAAATAGTGCATGTTATATTGATAATAACAAAAGTAATAAATATATTTATTACAGTTCTATCGATAATAACTGCATAATATGGGTAATAATGCATGTTATATTGAGAATAATATAAGTCATAAGTATAATTATTACAGTTCTGGCGATAATAACTGCATTATATGGGTAATAATGCACGTTATATTGCTAATAGTATAAGTAATAAGTATAATTATTACAGTTCTAGCGATAATACCTCCATTATATGGGTAATAATGCATGTTATATTGATAATGATATAAGTAATAAGTATAATTATTACAGTTCAAGCGATAATAACTGCATAGTATGGGTAATAATGCACGTTATATTGCTAATAATCTAAGTAATAAGTATAATCATTACAGTTCTAGCGATAATAACTGCATTATATGGGTAATAATGCACGTTATATTGCTAACAATATACGTTATAAGTATAATTATTACAGTTCTAGCGATTATAACTGCATTATATGGGTAATAATGCATGTTATATTGATGATAATGAAAGTAATACGTATACTTATTATAGTTCTAGCTATAATAACTGCATAATATGGGTAATAATACATGTTATATTGAGAATAATATAAGTAATAAGTATAATTATTACAGTTCTGGCGATAATAACTGCATTATATGGGTAATAATGCACGTTATATTGCCAATAGTATAAGTAATAAGTATAATTATTACAGTTCTAGCGATAATACCTCCATTATATGGGTAATAATGCATGTTATATTGATAATGATATAAGTAATAAGTATAATTATTACAGTTCTAGCGATAATAACTGCATAGTATGGGTAATAATGCACGTTATATTGCTAACAATATAAGTAATGAGTACAATTATTACAGTTCTAGCGATAATAACTGCATTATATGGGTAATAATGCATGTTATATTGATAATAACATAAGTAATAAGTATAATTATTACAGTTCTAGCGATAATAACTGCATTATATGGGTAACAATGCATGTTATATTGAGAATAATATAAGTAATAAGTATAATTATTACAGTTCTGGCGATAATAACTGCATTATATGGGTAACAATGCACGTTATATTGATAATAGTGTAAGTAATAAGTATAATTATTACAGTTCTAGCGATAATAACTGCATTATATGGGTAATAATGCACGTTATATTGCTAATAATATAAGTAATAAGTATAATTATTACAGTTCTAGCGATAATAACTGCATTATATGGGTAATAATGCATGTTATATTGATAATAATATAAGTAATAAGTATAATTATTACAGTTCTTACGATAATAACTGCATTATATGGGTAATAATGCATGTTATATTGATGATAATAAAAGTAATACGTATATTTATTATAGTTCTAGCGATAATAACTGCATAATATGGGTAATAATGCACGTTATATTGATAATAATCTAAGTAATAAGTATAATTATTACAGTTCTAGCGATAATAACTGCATTATATGGGTAATAATGCACGTTATATTGCTAACAATATAAGTAATAAGTATAATTATTACAGTTCTAGCGATAATAACTGCATTATATGGGTAATAATGCATGTTATATTGATGATAATGAAAGTAATACGTATATTTATTATAGTTCTAGCGATAATAACTGCATAATATGGGTAATAATGCATGTTATATTGAGAATAATATAAGTAATAAGTATAATTATTACAGTTCTGGCGATAATAACTGCATTATATGGGTAATAATGCACGTTATATTGCTAATAGTATAAGTAATAAGTATAATTATTACAGTTCTAGCGATAATACCTCCATTATATGGGTAAGAATGCATGTTATATTGATAATGATATAAGTAGTAAGTATAATTATTACAGTTCTAGCGATAATAACTGCATAGTATGGGTAATAATGCACGTTATATTGCTAACAATATAAGTAATGAGTACAATTATTACAGTTCTAGCGATAATACCTCCATTATATGGGTATAATGCATGTTATATTGATAATGATATAAGTAATAAGTATAATTATTACAGTTCTAGCGATAATAACTGCATAATATGGGTAATAATGCACGTTATATTGCTAATAATATAAGTAATGAGTACAATTATTACAGTTCTAGCGATAATAACTGCATTATATGGGTAATAATGCACGTTATATTGCTAACAATATAAGTAATAAGTATAATTATTACAGTTCTAGCGATAATAACTGCATTATATGGGTAATAATGCACGTTATATTGCTAACAATATAAGTAATAAGTATAATTATTACAGTTCTAGCGATAATAACTGCATTATATGGGTAACAATGCACGTTACATCGATAATAGTATAAGTAATAAGTATAATTATTACAGTTCTAGCGATAATAACTGCATTATATGGGTAATAATGCATGTTATATTGATAATGATATAAGTAATAAGTATAATTAGTACAGTTCTAGCGATAACTGCATAATATGGGTAATAATGCACGTTATATTGCTAATAATATAAGTAATAAGTATAATTATTACAGTTCTAGCGATAATAACTGCATTATATGGGTAATAATGCATGTTATATTGATAATAATATAAGTAATAAGTATAATTATTACAGTTCTAGCGATAATAACTGCATTATATGGGTAATAATGCACGTTATATTGCTAGTAGTATAAGTAATAAGTATAATTATTACAGTTCTAGCGATAATAACTGCATAATATGGGTAATAATGCACGTTATATTGCTAATAATATAAGTAATGAGTACAATTATTACAGTTCTAGCGATAATAACTGCATTATATGGGTAATAATGCATGTTATATTGATGATAATGAAAGTAATACGTATATTTATTATAGTTCTAGCGATAATAACTGCATAATATGGGTAATAATACATGTTATATTGAGAATAATATAAGTAATAAGTATAATTATTACAGTTCTGGCGATAATAACTGCATTATATGGGTAATAATGCACGTTATATTGCCAATAGTATAAGTAATAAGTATAATTATTACAGTTCTAGCGATAATACCTCCATTATATGGGTAATAATGCATGTTATATTGATAATGATATAAGTAATAAGTATAATTATTACAGTTCTAGCGATAATAACTGCATAGTATGGGTAATAATGCACGTTATATTGCTAACAATATAAGTAATGAGTACAATTATTACAGTTCTAGCGATTATAACTGCATTATATGGGTAATAATGCATGTTATATTGATAATAACATAAGTAATAAGTATAATTATTACAGTTCTAGCGATAATAACTGCATTATATGGGTAACAATGCACGTTATATTGCTAATAATATAAGTAATAAGTACAATTATTACAGTTCTAGCGATAATAACTGCATTATATGGGTAATAATGCACGTTATATTGCTAACAATATAAGTAATAAGTATAATTATTACAGTTCTAGCGATAATAACTGCATTATATGGGTAATAATGCATGTTATATTGATAATGATATAAGTAATAAGTATAATTAGTACAGTTCTAGCGATAATAACTGCATAATATGGGTAATAATGCACGTTATATTGCTAATAATATAAGTAATAAGTATAATTATTACAGTTCTAGCGATAATAACTGCATTATATGGATAACAATGCACGTTATATTGCTAATAATATAAGTAATAAGTATAATTATTACAGTTCTAGCGATAATAACTGCATTATATGGGTAATAATGCATGTTACATTGATAATATTGGGAGTAATAAGTGTATTTATTATAGTTCTAGCGATAATAACTGCATAATATGGGTAATAATGCATGTTATATTGATAATGATATAAGTAATAAGTATAATTATTACAGTTCTGGCGATAATAACTGCATTATATGGGTAACAATGCACGTTACATTGATAATAGTATAAGTAATAAGTATAATTATTACAGTTCTAGCGATAATTACTGCATTATATGGGTAATAATGCACGTTATATTGCTAATAATATAAGTAATAAGTATAATTATTACAGTTCTAGCGATAATAACTGCATAGTATGGGTAATAATGCACGTTATATTGCTAACAATATAAGTAATGAGTACAATTATTACAGTTCTAGCGATAATAACTGCATTATATGGGTAACAATGCACGTTATATTGCTAATAATATAAGTAATAAGTATAATTATTACAGTTCTAGCGATAATAACTGCATTATATGGGTAATAATGCATGTTATATTGATAATAATATAAGTAATAAGTATAATTATTACAGTTCTAGCGATAATAACTGCATTATATGGGTAATAATGCATGTTATATTGATGATAATAAAAGTAATATGTATATTTATTATAGTTCTAGCGATAATAACTGCATAATATGGGTAATAATGCACGTTATATTGATAATAATCTAAGTAATAAGTATAATTATTACAGTTCTAGCGATAATAACTGCATTATATGGGTAATAATGCACGTTATATTGCTAACAATATAAGTAATAAGTATAATTATTACAGTTCTAGCGATAATAACTGCATTATATGGGTAATAATGCATGTTATATTGATGATAATGAAAGTAATACGTATATTTATTATAGTTCTAGCGATAATAACTGCATAATATGGGTAATAATGCATGTTATATTGAGAATAATATAAGTAATAAGTATAATTATTACAGTTCTGGCGATAATAACTGCATTATATGGGTAATAATGCACGTTATATTGCTAATAGTATAAGTAATAAGTATAATTATTACAGTTCTAGCGATAATACCTCCATTATATGGGTAAGAATGCATGTTATATTGATAATGATATAAGTAGTAAGTATAATTATTACAGTTCTAGCGATAATAACTGCATAGTATGGGTAATAATGCACGTTATATTGCTAACAATATAAGTAATGAGTACAATTATTACAGTTCTAGCGATAATACCTCCATTATATGGGTATAATGCATGTTATATTGATAATGATATAAGTAATAAGTATAATTATTACAGTTCTAGCGATAATAACTGCATAATATGGGTAATAATGCACGTTATATTGCTAATAATATAAGTAATGAGTACAATTATTACAGTTCTAGCGATAATAACTGCATTATATGGGTAATAATGCACGTTATATTGCTAACAATATAAGTAATAAGTATAATTATTACAGTTCTAGCGATAATAACTGCATTATATGGGTAATAATGCATGTTATATTGATAATGATATAAGTAATAAGTATAATTAGTACAGTTCTAGCGATAATAACTGCATAATATGGGTAATAATGCACGTTATATTGCTAATAATATAAGTAATAAGTATAATTATTACAGTTCTAGCGATAATAACTGCATTATATGGGTAATAATGCATGTTATATTGATAATAATATAAGTAATAAGTATAATTATTACAGTTCTAGCGATAATAACTGCATTATATGGGTAATAATGCACGTTATATTGCTAGTAGTATAAGTAATAAGTATAATTATTACAGTTCTAGCGATAATAACTGCATAATATGGGTAATAATGCACGTTAGATTGCTAATAATATAAGTAATGAGTACAATTATTACAGTTCTAGCGATAATAACTGCATTATATGGGTAATAATGCACGTTATATTGCTAATAATATAAGTAATAAGTATAATTATTACAGTTCTAGCGATAATAACTGCATTATATGGGTAATAATGCATGTTACATAGATAATATTGGGAGTAATAAGTGTATTTATTATAGTTCTAGCGATAATAACTGCATAATATGGGTAATAATGCATGTTATATTGATAATGATATAAGTAATAAGTATAATTATTACAGTTCTAGCAATAATACCTCCATTAAGTGGGTAATAATGCATGTTATATTGATGATAATGAAAGTGATACGTATATTTATTATAGTTCTTGCGATAATAACTGCATTATATGGGTAACAATGCACGTTACATCGATAATAGTATAAGTAATAAGTATAATTATTACAGTTCTAGCGATAATAACTGCATTATATGGGTAATAATGCATGTTATATTGATAATGATATAAGTAATAAGTATAATTAGTACAGTTCTAGCGATAATAACTGCATAATATGGGTAATAATGCACGTTATATTGCTAATAATATAAGTAATAAGTATAATTATTACAGTTCTAGCGATAATAACTGCATTATATGGGTAATAATGCATGTTATATTGATAATAATATAAGTAATAAGTATAATTATTACAGTTCTAGCGATAATAACTGCATTATATGGGTAATAATGCACGTTATATTGCTAGTAGTATAAGTAATAAGTATAATTATTACAGTTCTAGCGATAATAACTGCATAATATGGGTAATAATGCACGTTATATTGCTAATAATATAAGTAATGAGTACAATTATTACAGTTCTAGCGATAATAACTGCATTATATGGGTAATAATGCATGTTATATTGATGATAATGAAAGTAATACGTATATTTATTATAGTTCTAGCGATAATAACTGCATAATATGGGTAATAATACATGTTATATTGAGAATAATATAAGTAATAAGTATAATTATTACAGTTCTGGCGATAATAACTGCATTATATGGGTAATAATGCACGTTATATTGCCAATAGTATAAGTAATAAGTATAATTATTACAGTTCTAGCGATAATACCTCCATTATATGGGTAATAATGCATGTTATATTGATAATGATATAAGTAATAAGTATAATTATTACAGTTCTAGCGATAATAACTGCATAGTATGGGTAATAATGCACGTTATATTGCTAACAATATAAGTAATGAGTACAATTATTACAGTTCTAGCGATTATAACTGCATTATATGGGTAATAATGCATGTTATATTGATAATAACATAAGTAATAAGTATAATTATTACAGTTCTAGCGATAATAACTGCATTATATGGGTAACAATGCACGTTATATTGCTAATAATATAAGTAATAAGTACAATTATTACAGTTCTAGCGATAATAACTGCATTATATGGGTAATAATGCACGTTATATTGCTAACAATATAAGTAATAAGTATAATTATTACAGTTCTAGCGATAATAACTGCATTATATGGGTAATAATGCATGTTATATTGATAATGATATAAGTAATAAGTATAATTAGTACAGTTCTAGCGATAATAACTGCATAATATGGGTAATAATGCACGTTATATTGCTAATAATATAAGTAATAAGTATAATTATTACAGTTCTAGCGATAATAACTGCATTATATGGATAACAATGCACGTTATATTGCTAATAATATAAGTAATAAGTATAATTATTACAGTTCTAGCGATAATAACTGCATTATATGGGTAATAATGCATGTTACATTGATAATATTGGGAGTAATAAGTGTATTTATTATAGTTCTAGCGATAATAACTGCATAATATGGGTAATAATGCATGTTATATTGATAATGATATAAGTAATAAGTATAATTATTACAGTTCTGGCGATAATAACTGCATTATATGGGTAACAATGCACGTTACATTGATAATAGTATAAGTAATAAGTATAATTATTACAGTTCTAGCGATAATTACTGCATTATATGGGTAATAATGCACGTTATATTGCTAATAATATAAGTAATAAGTATAATTATTACAGTTCTAGCGATAATAACTGCATAGTATGGGTAATAATGCACGTTATATTGCTAACAATATAAGTAATGAGTACAATTATTACAGTTCTAGCGATAATAACTGCATTATATGGGTAACAATGCACGTTATATTGCTAATAATATAAGTAATAAGTATAATTATTACAGTTCTAGCGATAATAACTGCATTATATGGGTAATAATGCATGTTATATTGATAATAATATAAGTAATAAGTATAATTATTACAGTTCTAGCGATAATAACTGCATTATATGGGTAATAATGCATGTTATATTGATGATAATAAAAGTAATACGTATATTTATTATAGTTCTAGCGATAATAACTGCATAATATGGGTAATAATGCACGTTATATTGCTAGAAGTATAAGTAATAAGTATAATTATTACAGTTCTAGCGATAATATCTGCATAATATTTGTAATAATGCACGTTATATTGCTAATAATATAAGTAATAAGTATAATTATTACAGTTCTAGCGATAATAACTGCATTATATGGGTAACAATGCACGTTATATTGCTAATAATATAAGTAATAAGTATAATTATTACAGTTCTAGCGATAATAACTGCATTATATGGGTAATAATGCATGTTACATTGATAATATTGGGAGTAATAAGTGTATTTATTATAGTTCTAGCGATAATAACTGCATAATATGGGTAATAATGCATGTTATATTGCTAATAATATAAGTAATAAGTGTAATTATTACAGTTCTAGCGATAATAACTGCATTATATGGGTAATAATGCATGTTATATTGATAATAATATAAGTAATAAGTATAATTATTACAGTTCTAGCGATAATAACTGCATTATATGGGTAATAATGCATGTTGTATTGATAATATCGGGAGTAATAAGTATAATTATTATAGTTCTAGCGATAATAATAGTAAAATATGGCAAATAGTGCATGTTATATTGATAATAACAAAAGTAATAAATATATTTATTACAGTTCTATCGATAATAACTGCATAATATGGGTAATAATGCATGTTATATTGAGAATAATATAAGTCATAAGTATAATTATTACAGTTCTGGCGATAATAACTGCATTATATGGGTAATAATGCACGTTATATTGCTAATAGTATAAGTAATAAGTATAATTATTACAGTTCTAGCGATAATACCTCCATTATATGGGTAATAATGCATGTTATATTGATAATGATATAAGTAATAAGTATAATTATTACAGTTCTAGCGATAATAACTGCATAGTATGGGTAATAATGCACGTTATATTGCTAATAATCTAAGTAATAAGTATAATCATTACAGTTCTAGCGATAATAACTGCATTATATGGGTAATAATGCACGTTATATTGCTAACAATATACGTTATAAGTATAATTATTACAGTTCTAGCGATTATAACTGCATTATATGGGTAATAATGCATGTTATATTGATGATAATGAAAGTAATACGTATACTTATTATAGTTCTAGCTATAATAACTGCATAATATGGGTAATAATACATGTTATATTGAGAATAATATAAGTAATAAGTATAATTATTACAGTTCTGGCGATAATAACTGCATTATATGGGTAATAATGCACGTTATATTGCCAATAGTATAAGTAATAAGTATAATTATTACAGTTCTAGCGATAATACCTCCATTATATGGGTAATAATGCATGTTATATTGATAATGATATAAGTAATAAGTATAATTATTACAGTTCTAGCGATAATAACTGCATAGTATGGGTAATAATGCACGTTATATTGCTAACAATATAAGTAATGAGTACAATTATTACAGTTCTAGCGATAATAACTGCATTATATGGGTAATAATGCATGTTATATTGATAATAACATAAGTAATAAGTATAATTATTACAGTTCTAGCGATAATAACTGCATTATATGGGTAACAATGCATGTTATATTGAGAATAATATAAGTAATAAGTATAATTATTACAGTTCTGGCGATAATAACTGCATTATATGGGTAACAATGCACGTTATATTGATAATAGTGTAAGTAATAAGTATAATTATTACAGTTCTAGCGATAATAACTGCATTATATGGGTAATAATGCACGTTATATTGCTAATAATATAAGTAATAAGTATAATTATTACAGTTCTAGCGATAATAACTGCATTATATGGGTAATAATGCACGTTATATTGCTAATAATATAAGTAATAAGTATAATTATTACAGTTCTAGCGATAATAACTGCATTATATGGGTAACAATGCACGTTATATTGCTAATAATATAAGTAATAAGTATAATTATTACAGTTCTAGCGATAATAACTGCATTATATGGGTAATAATGCATGTTACATTGATAATATTGGGAGTAATAAGTGTATTTATTATAGTTCTAGCGATAATAACTGCATAATATGGGTAATAATGCATGTTATATTGCTAATAATATAAGTAATAAGTGTAATTATTACAGTTCTAGCGATAATAACTGCATTATATGGGTAATAATGCATGTTATATTGATAATAATATAAGTAATAAGTATAATTATTACAGTTCTAGCGATAATAACTGCATTATATGGGTAATAATGCATGTTGTATTGATAATATCGGGAGTAATAAGTATAATTATTATAGTTCTAGCGATAATAATAGTAAAATATGGCAAATAGTGCATGTTATATTGATAATAACAAAAGTAATAAATATATTTATTACAGTTCTATCGATAATAACTGCATAATATGGGTAATAATGCATGTTATATTGAGAATAATATAAGTCATAAGTATAATTATTACAGTTCTGGCGATAATAACTGCATTATATGGGTAATAATGCACGTTATATTGCTAATAGTATAAGTAATAAGTATAATTATTACAGTTCTAGCGATAATACCTCCATTATATGGGTAATAATGCATGTTATATTGATAATGATATAAGTAATAAGTATAATTATTACAGTTCTAGCGATAATAACTGCATAGTATGGGTAATAATGCACGTTATATTGCTAATAATCTAAGTAATAAGTATAATCATTACAGTTCTAGCGATAATAACTGCATTATATGGGTAATAATGCACGTTATATTGCTAACAATATACGTTATAAGTATAATTATTACAGTTCTAGCGATTATAACTGCATTATATGGGTAATAATGCATGTTATATTGATGATAATGAAAGTAATACGTATACTTATTATAGTTCTAGCTATAATAACTGCATAATATGGGTAATAATACATGTTATATTGAGAATAATATAAGTAATAAGTATAATTATTACAGTTCTGGCGATAATAACTGCATTATATGGGTAATAATGCACGTTATATTGCCAATAGTATAAGTAATAAGTATAATTATTACAGTTCTAGCGATAATACCTCCATTATATGGGTAATAATGCATGTTATATTGATAATGATATAAGTAATAAGTATAATTATTACAGTTCTAGCGATAATAACTGCATAGTATGGGTAATAATGCACGTTATATTGCTAACAATATAAGTAATGAGTACAATTATTACAGTTCTAGCGATAATAACTGCATTATATGGGTAATAATGCATGTTATATTGATAATAACATAAGTAATAAGTATAATTATTACAGTTCTAGCGATAATAACTGCATTATATGGGTAACAATGCATGTTATATTGAGAATAATATAAGTAATAAGTATAATTATTACAGTTCTGGCGATAATAACTGCATTATATGGGTAACAATGCACGTTATATTGATAATAGTGTAAGTAATAAGTATAATTATTACAGTTCTAGCGATAATAACTGCATTATATGGGTAATAATGCACGTTATATTGCTAATAATATAAGTAATAAGTATAATTATTACAGTTCTAGCGATAATAACTGCATTATATGGGTAATAATGCATGTTATATTGATAATAATATAAGTAATAAGTATAATTATTACAGTTCTTACGATAATAACTGCATTATATGGGTAATAATGCATGTTATATTGATGATAATAAAAGTAATACGTATATTTATTATAGTTCTAGCGATAATAACTGCATAATATGGGTAATAATGCACGTTATATTGATAATAATCTAAGTAATAAGTATAATTATTACAGTTCTAGCGATAATAACTGCATTATATGGGTAATAATGCACGTTATATTGCTAACAATATAAGTAATAAGTATAATTATTACAGTTCTAGCGATAATAACTGCATTATATGGGTAATAATGCATGTTATATTGATGATAATGAAAGTAATACGTATATTTATTATAGTTCTAGCGATAATAACTGCATAATATGGGTAATAATGCATGTTATATTGAGAATAATATAAGTAATAAGTATAATTATTACAGTTCTGGCGATAATAACTGCATTATATGGGTAATAATGCACGTTATATTGCTAATAGTATAAGTAATAAGTATAATTATTACAGTTCTAGCGATAATACCTCCATTATATGGGTAAGAATGCATGTTATATTGATAATGATATAAGTAGTAAGTATAATTATTACAGTTCTAGCGATAATAACTGCATAGTATGGGTAATAATGCACGTTATATTGCTAACAATATAAGTAATGAGTACAATTATTACAGTTCTAGCGATAATACCTCCATTATATGGGTATAATGCATGTTATATTGATAATGATATAAGTAATAAGTATAATTATTACAGTTCTAGCGATAATAACTGCATAATATGGGTAATAATGCACGTTATATTGCTAATAATATAAGTAATGAGTACAATTATTACAGTTCTAGCGATAATAACTGCATTATATGGGTAATAATGCACGTTATATTGCTAACAATATAAGTAATAAGTATAATTATTACAGTTCTAGCGATAATAACTGCATTATATGGGTAATAATGCATGTTATATTGATAATGATATAAGTAATAAGTATAATTAGTACAGTTCTAGCGATAATAACTGCATAATATGGGTAATAATGCACGTTATATTGCTAATAATATAAGTAATAAGTATAATTATTACAGTTCTAGCGATAATAACTGCATTATATGGGTAATAATGCATGTTATATTGATAATAATATAAGTAATAAGTATAATTATTACAGTTCTAGCGATAATAACTGCATTATATGGGTAATAATGCACGTTATATTGCTAGTAGTATAAGTAATAAGTATAATTATTACAGTTCTAGCGATAATAACTGCATAATATGGGTAATAATGCACGTTAGATTGCTAATAATATAAGTAATGAGTACAATTATTACAGTTCTAGCGATAATAACTGCATTATATGGGTAATAATGCACGTTATATTGCTAATAATATAAGTAATAAGTATAATTATTACAGTTCTAGCGATAATAACTGCATTATATGGGTAATAATGCATGTTACATAGATAATATTGGGAGTAATAAGTGTATTTATTATAGTTCTAGCGATAATAACTGCATAATATGGGTAATAATGCATGTTATATTGATAATGATATAAGTAATAAGTATAATTATTACAGTTCTAGCAATAATACCTCCATTAAGTGGGTAATAATGCATGTTATATTGATGATAATGAAAGTGATACGTATATTTATTATAGTTCTTGCGATAATAACTGCATTATATGGGTAACAATGCACGTTACATCGATAATAGTATAAGTAATAAGTATAATTATTACAGTTCTAGCGATAATAACTGCATTATATGGGTAATAATGCATGTTATATTGATAATGATATAAGTAATAAGTATAATTAGTACAGTTCTAGCGATAATAACTGCATAATATGGGTAATAATGCACGTTATATTGCTAATAATATAAGTAATAAGTATAATTATTACAGTTCTAGCGATAATAACTGCATTATATGGGTAATAATGCATGTTATATTGATAATAATATAAGTAATAAGTATAATTATTACAGTTCTAGCGATAATAACTGCATTATATGGGTAATAATGCACGTTATATTGCTAGTAGTATAAGTAATAAGTATAATTATTACAGTTCTAGCGATAATAACTGCATAATATGGGTAATAATGCACGTTATATTGCTAATAATATAAGTAATGAGTACAATTATTACAGTTCTAGCGATAATAACTGCATTATATGGGTAATAATGCATGTTACATAGATAATATTGGGAGTAATAAGTGTATTTATTATAGTTCTAGCGATAATAACTGCATAATATGGGTAATAATGCATGTTATATTGATAATGATATAAGTAATAAGTATAATTATTACAGTTCTAGCAATAATACCTCCATTAAGTGGGTAATAATGCATGTTATATTGATGATAATGAAAGTGATACGTATATTTATTATAGTTCTTGCGATAATAACTGCATCATATGGGTAATAATGCATGTTATATTGAGAATAATATAAGTAATAAGTATAATTATTACAGTTCTGGCGATAATAACTGCATTATATGGGTAACAATGCACGTTACATTGATAATAGTATAAGTAATAAGTATAATTATTACAGTTCTAGCGATAATAACTGCATTATATGGGTAATAATGCATGTTATATTGATAATAATATAAGTAATAAGTATAATTATTACAGTTCTAGCGATAATAACTGCATTATATGGGTAATAATGCATGTTGTATTGATAATATCGGGAGTAATAAGTATAATTATTATAGTTCTAGCGATAATAATAGTAAAATATGGCAAATAGTGCATGTTATATTGATAATAACAAAAGTAATAAATATATTTATTACAGTTCTATCGATAATAACTGCATAATATGGGTAATAATGCATGTTATATTGAGAATAATATAAGTCATAAGTATAATTATTACAGTTCTGGCGATAATAACTGCATTATATGGGTAATAATGCACGTTATATTGCTAATAGTATAAGTAATAAGTATAATTATTACAGTTCTAGCGATAATACCTCCATTATATGGGTAATAATGCATGTTATATTGATAATGATATAAGTAATAAGTATAATTATTACAGTCCTAGCGATAATAACTGCATAGTATGGGTAATAATGCACGTTATATTGCTAATAATCTAAGTAATAAGTATAATCATTACAGTTCTAGCGATAATAACTGCATTATATGGGTAATAATGCACGTTATATTGCTAACAATATACGTTATAAGTATAATTATTACAGTTCTAGCGATTATAACTGCATTATATGGGTAATAATGCATGTTATATTGATGATAATGAAAGTAATACGTATACTTATTATAGTTCTAGCTATAATAACTGCATAATATGGGTAATAATACATGTTATATTGAGAATAATATAAGTAATAAGTATAATTATTACAGTTCTGGCGATAATAACTGCATTATATGGGTAATAATGCACGTTATATTGCCAATAGTATAAGTAATAAGTATAATTATTACAGTTCTAGCGATAATACCTCCATTATATGGGTAATAATGCATGTTATATTGATAATGATATAAGTAATAAGTATAATTATTACAGTTCTAGCGATAATAACTGCATAGTATGGGTAATAATGCACGTTATATTGCTAACAATATAAGTAATGAGTACAATTATTACAGTTCTAGCGATAATAACTGCATTATATGGGTAATAATGCATGTTATATTGATAATAACATAAGTAATAAGTATAATTATTACAGTTCTAGCGATAATAACTGCATTATATGGGTAACAATGCATGTTATATTGAGAATAATATAAGTAATAAGTATAATTATTACAGTTCTGGCGATAATAACTGCATTATATGGGTAACAATGCACGTTATATTGATAATAGTGTAAGTAATAAGTATAATTATTACAGTTCTAGCGATAATAACTGCATTATATGGGTAATAATGCACGTTATATTGCTAATAATATAAGTAATAAGTATAATTATTACAGTTCTAGCGATAATAACTGCATTATATGGGTAATAATGCATGTTATATTGATAATAATATAAGTAATAAGTATAATTATTACAGTTCTTACGATAATAACTGCATTATATGGGTAATAATGCATGTTATATTGATGATAATAAAAGTAATACGTATATTTATTATAGTTCTAGCGATAATAACTGCATAATATGGGTAATAATGCACGTTATATTGATAATAATCTAAGTAATAAGTATAATTATTACAGTTCTAGCGATAATAACTGCATTATATGGGTAATAATGCACGTTATATTGCTAACAATATAAGTAATAAGTATAATTATTACAGTTCTAGCGATAATAACTGCATTATATGGGTAATAATGCATGTTATATTGATGATAATGAAAGTAATACGTATATTTATTATAGTTCTAGCGATAATAACTGCATAATATGGGTAATAATGCATGTTATATTGAGAATAATATAAGTAATAAGTATAATTATTACAGTTCTGGCGATAATAACTGCATTATATGGGTAATAATGCACGTTATATTGCTAATAGTATAAGTAATAAGTATAATTATTACAGTTCTAGCGATAATACCTCCATTATATGGGTAAGAATGCATGTTATATTGATAATGATATAAGTAGTAAGTATAATTATTACAGTTCTAGCGATAATAACTGCATAGTATGGGTAATAATGCACGTTATATTGCTAACAATATAAGTAATGAGTACAATTATTACAGTTCTAGCGATAATACCTCCATTATATGGGTATAATGCATGTTATATTGATAATGATATAAGTAATAAGTATAATTATTACAGTTCTAGCGATAATAACTGCATAATATGGGTAATAATGCACGTTATATTGCTAATAATATAAGTAATGAGTACAATTATTACAGTTCTAGCGATAATAACTGCATTATATGGGTAATAATGCACGTTATATTGCTAACAATATAAGTAATAAGTATAATTATTACAGTTCTAGCGATAATAACTGCATTATATGGGTAATAATGCATGTTATATTGATAATGATATAAGTAATAAGTATAATTAGTACAGTTCTAGCGATAATAACTGCATAATATGGGTAATAATGCACGTTATATTGCTAATAATATAAGTAATAAGTATAATTATTACAGTTCTAGCGATAATAACTGCATTATATGGGTAATAATGCATGTTATATTGATAATAATATAAGTAATAAGTATAATTATTACAGTTCTAGCGATAATAACTGCATTATATGGGTAATAATGCACGTTATATTGCTAGTAGTATAAGTAATAAGTATAATTATTACAGTTCTAGCGATAATAACTGCATAATATGGGTAATAATGCACGTTAGATTGCTAATAATATAAGTAATGAGTACAATTATTACAGTTCTAGCGATAATAACTGCATTATATGGGTAATAATGCACGTTATATTGCTAATAATATAAGTAATAAGTATAATTATTACAGTTCTAGCGATAATAACTGCATTATATGGGTAATAATGCATGTTACATAGATAATATTGGGAGTAATAAGTGTATTTATTATAGTTCTAGCGATAATAACTGCATAATATGGGTAATAATGCATGTTATATTGATAATGATATAAGTAATAAGTATAATTATTACAGTTCTAGCAATAATACCTCCATTAAGTGGGTAATAATGCATGTTATATTGATGATAATGAAAGTGATACGTATATTTATTATAGTTCTTGCGATAATAACTGCATTATATGGGTAACAATGCACGTTACATCGATAATAGTATAAGTAATAAGTATAATTATTACAGTTCTAGCGATAATAACTGCATTATATGGGTAATAATGCATGTTATATTGATAATGATATAAGTAATAAGTATAATTAGTACAGTTCTAGCGATAATAACTGCATAATATGGGTAATAATGCACGTTATATTGCTAATAATATAAGTAATAAGTATAATTATTACAGTTCTAGCGATAATAACTGCATTATATGGGTAATAATGCATGTTATATTGATAATAATATAAGTAATAAGTATAATTATTACAGTTCTAGCGATAATAACTGCATTATATGGGTAATAATGCACGTTATATTGCTAGTAGTATAAGTAATAAGTATAATTATTACAGTTCTAGCGATAATAACTGCATAATATGGGTAATAATGCACGTTATATTGCTAATAATATAAGTAATGAGTACAATTATTACAGTTCTAGCGATAATAACTGCATTATATGGGTAATAATGCATGTTACATAGATAATATTGGGAGTAATAAGTGTATTTATTATAGTTCTAGCGATAATAACTGCATAATATGGGTAATAATGCATGTTATATTGATAATGATATAAGTAATAAGTATAATTATTACAGTTCTAGCAATAATACCTCCATTAAGTGGGTAATAATGCATGTTATATTGATGATAATGAAAGTGATACGTATATTTATTATAGTTCTTGCGATAATAACTGCATCATATGGGTAATAATGCATGTTATATTGAGAATAATATAAGTAATAAGTATAATTATTACAGTTCTGGCGATAATAACTGCATTATATGGGTAACAATGCACGTTACATTGATAATAGTATAAGTAATAAGTATAATTATTACAGTTCTAGCGATAATAACTGCATTATATGGGTAATAATGCACGTTATATTGCTAATAATATAAGTAATAAGTATAATTATTACAGTTCTAGCGATAATAACTGCATTATATGGGTAATAATGCATGTTATATTGATAGTAATATAAGTAATAAGTATAATTATTACAGTTCTAGCGATAATAACTGCATTATATGGGTAATAATGCACGTTATATTGCTAGTAGTATAAGTAATAAGTATAATTATTACAGTTCTAGCGATAATAACTGCATAATATGGGTAATAATGCACCTTATATTGCTAATAATATAAGTAATAAGTATAATTATTACAGTTCTAGCGATAATAACTGCATTATATGGGTAATAATGCATGTTGTATTGATAATATCGGGAGTAATAAGTATAATTATTATAGTTCTAGCGATAACAATAGTAAAATATGGCAAATAGTGCATGTTATATTGATAATAACAAAAGTAATAAATATATTTATTACAGTTCTATCGATAATAACTGCATAATATGGGTAATAATGCATGTTATATTGAGAATAATATAAGTCATAAGTATAATTATTACAGTTCTGGCGATAATAACTGCATTATATGGGTAATAATGCACGTTATATTGCTAATAGTATAAGTAATAAGTATAATTATTACAGTTCTAGCGATAGTACCTCCATTATATGGGTAATAATGCATGTTATATTGATAATGATATAAGTAATAAGTATAATTATTACAGTTCTAGCGATAATAACTGCATAGTATGGGTAATAATGCACGTTATATTGCTAATAATCTAAGTAATAAGTATAATTATTACAGTTCTAGCGATAATAACTGCATTATATGGGTAATAATGCACGTTATATTGCTAACAATATACGTTATAAGTATAATTATTACAGTTCTAGCGATTATAACTGCATTATATGGGTAATAATGCATGTTATATTGATGATAATGAAAGTAATACGTATATTTATTATAGTTCTAGCGATAATAACTGCATAATATGGGTAATAATACATGTTATATTGAGAATAATATAAGTAATAAGTATAATTATTACAGTTCTGGCGATAATAACTGCATTATATGGGTAATAATGCACGTTATATTGCCAATAGTATAAGTAATAAGTATAATTATTACAGTTCTAGCGATAATACCTCCATTATATGGGTAATAATGCATGTTATATTGATAATGATATAAGTAATAAGTATAATTATTACAGTTCTAGCGATAATAACTGCATAGTATGGGTAATAATGCACGTTATATTGCTAACAATATAAGTAATGAGTACAATTATTACAGTTCTAGCGATAATAACTGCATTATATGGGTAATAATGCATGTTATATTGATAATAACATAAGTAATAAGTATAATTATTACAGTTCTAGCGATAATAACTGCATTATATGGGTAACAATGCATGTTATATTGAAAATAATATAAGTAATAAGTATAATTATTACAGTTCTGGCGATAATAACTGCATTATATGGGTAACAATGCACGTTATATTGATAATAGTGTAAGTAATAAGTATAATTATTACAGTTCTAGCGATAATAACTGCATTATATGGGTAATAATGCACGTTATATTGCTAATAATATAAGTAATAAGTATAATTATTACAGTTCTAGCGATAATAACTGCATTATATGGGTAACAATGCATGTTATATTGAGAATAATATAAGTAATAAGTATAATTATTACAGTTCTGGCGATAATAACTGCATTATATGGGTAACAATGCACGTTATATTGATAATAGTGTAAGTAATACGTATAATTATTACAGTTCTAGCGATAATAACTGCATTATATGGGTAATAATGCACGTTACATTGATAATAGTATAAGTAATAAGTATAATTATTACAGTTCTAGCGATAATAACTGCATAATATGGGTAATAGTGCATGTTATATTGAGAATAATATAAGTAATAAGTATAATTATTACAGTTCTGGCGATAATAACTGCATTATATGGGTAATAATGCACGTTATATTGCTAATAGTATAAGTAATAAGTATAATTATTACAGTTCTAGCGATTAATACCTCCATTATATGGGTAAGAATGCATGTTATATTGATAATGATATAAGTAATGAGTATAATTATTACAGTTCTGGCGATAATTACTGCATTATATGGGTAACAATGCACGTTACATTGATAATAGTATAAGTAATAAGTATAATTATTACAGTTCTAGCGATAATAACTGCATTATATGGGTAATAATGCATGTTATATTGAGAATAATATAAGTAATAAGTATAATTATTACAGTTCTGGCGATAATAACTGCATTATATGGGTAACAATGCACGTTATTTTGATAATAGTATAAGTAATAAGTATAATTATTACAGTTCTAGCGATAATAACTGCACTATATGGGTAATAATGCACGTTATATTGCTAATAATATAAGTAATAAGTATAATTATTACAGTTCTAGCGATAATAACTGCATTATATGGGTAATAATGCATGTTATATTGATAATGATATAAGTAATAAGTATAATTAGTACAGTTCTAGCGATAATAACTGCATAATATGGGTAATAATGCACGTTATATTGCTAACAATATAAGTAATGAGTACAATTATTACAGTTCTAGCGATAATAACTGCATTATATGGGTAATAATGCATGTTATATTGATAATAACATAAGTAATAAGTATAATTATTACAGTTCTAGCGATAATAACTGCATTATATGGGTAACAATGCATGTTATATTGAGAATAATATAAGTAATAAGTATAATTATTACAGTTCTGGCGATAATAACTGCATTATATGGGTAACAATGCACGTTATATTGATAATAGTGTAAGTAATAAGTATAATTATTACGGTTCTAGCGATAATAACTGCATTATATGGGTAATAATGCACGTTATATTGCTAATAATATAAGTAATAAGTATAATTATTACAGTTCTAGCGATAATAACTGCATTATATGGGTAACAATGCACGTTATATTGCTAATAATATAAGTAATAAGTACAATTATTACAGTTCTAGCGATAATAACTGCATTATATGGGTAATAATGCATGTTATATTGATAATAATATAAGTAATAAGTATAATTATTACAGTTCTAGCGATAATAACTGCATTATATGGGTAATAATGCATGTTATATTGATGATAATAAAAGTAATACGTATATTTATTATAGTTCTAGCGATAATAACTGCATAATATGGGTAATAATGCACGTTATATTGATAATAATCTAAGTAATAAGTATCATTATTACAGTTCTAGCGATAATAACTGCATTATATGGGTAATAATGCACGTTATATTGCTAACAATATAAGTAATAAGTATAAGTATTACAGTTCGAGCGATAATAACTGCATTATATGGGTAATAATGCATGTTATATTGATAATGATATAAGTAATAAGTATAATTAGTACAGTTCTAGCGATAATAACTGCATAATATGGGTAATAATGCACGTTATATTGCTAATAATATAAGTAATAAGTATAATTATTACAGTTCTAGCGATAATAACTGCATTATATGGGTAACAATGCACGTTATATTGCTAATAATATAAGTAATAAGTATAATTATTACAGTTCTAGCGATAATAACTGCATTATATGGGTAATAATGCATGTTACATTGATAATATTGGGAGTAATAAGTGTATTTATTATAGTTCTAGCGATAATAACTGCATAATATGGGTAATAATGCATGTTATATTGATAATGATATAAGTAATAAGTATAATTATTACAGTTCTGGCGATAATAACTGCATTATATGGGTAACAATGCACGTTACATTGATAATAGTATAAGTAATAAGTATAATTATTACAGTTCTAGCGATAATAACTGCATTATATGGGTAATAATGCACGTTATATTGCTAATAATATAAGTAATAAGTGTAATTATTACAGTTCTAGCGATAATAACTGCATTATATGGGTAATAATGCATGTTATATTGATAATAATATAAGTAATAGGTATAATTATTACAGTTCTAGCGATAATAACTGCATTATATGGGTAATAATGCACGATATATTGCTAGTAGTATAAGTAATAAGTATAATTATTACAGTTCTAGCGATAATAACTGCATAATATGGGTAATAATGCACGTTATATTGCTAATAATATAAGTAATAAGTATAATTATTACAGTTCTAGCGATAATAACTGCATTATATGGGTAATAATGCATGTTGTATTGATAATATCGGGAGTAATAAGTATAATTATTATAGTTCTAGCGATAATAATAGTAAAATACGGCAAATAGTGCATGTTATATTGATAATAACAAAAGTAATAAATATATTTATTACAGTTTTATCGATAATAACTGCATAATATGGGTAATAATGCATGTTATATTGAGAATAATATAAGTCATAAGTATAATTATTACAGTTCTGGCGATAATAACTGCATTATATGGGTAATAATGCACGTTATATTGCTAATAATATAAGTAATAAGTATAATTATTACAGTTCTAGCGATAATAACTGCATTATATGGGTAACAATGCATGTTATATTGAGAATAATATAAGTAATAAGTATAATTATTACAGTTCTGGCGATAATAACTGCATTATATGGGTAACAATGCACGTTATATTGATAATAGTGTAAGTAATACGTATAATTATTACAGTTCTAGCGATAATAACTGCATTATATGGGTAATAATGCACGTTACATTGATAATAGTATAAGTAATAAGTATAATTATTACAGTTCTAGCGATAATAACTGCATAATATGGGTAATAGTGCATGTTATATTGAGAATAATATAAGTAATAAGTATAATTATTACAGTTCTGGCGATAATAACTGCATTATATGGGTAATAATGCACGTTATATTGCTAATAGTATAAGTAATAAGTATAATTATTACAGTTCTAGCGATTAATACCTCCATTATATGGGTAAGAATGCATGTTATATTGATAATGATATAAGTAATGAGTATAATTATTACAGTTCTGGCGATAATTACTGCATTATATGGGTAACAATGCACGTTACATTGATAATAGTATAAGTAATAAGTATAATTATTACAGTTCTAGCGATAATAACTGCATTATATGGGTAATAATGCATGTTATATTGAGAATAATATAAGTAATAAGTATAATTATTACAGTTCTGGCGATAATAACTGCATTATATGGGTAACAATGCACGTTATTTTGATAATAGTATAAGTAATAAGTATAATTATTACAGTTCTAGCGATAATAACTGCATTATATGGGTAATAATGCACGTTATATTGCTAATAATATAAGTAATAAGTATAATTATTACAGTTCTAGCGATAATAACTGCATTATATGGGTAATAATGCATGTTATATTGATAATGATATAAGTAATAAGTATAATTAGTACAGTTCTAGCGATAATAACTGCATAATATGGGTAATAATGCACGTTATATTGCTAACAATATAAGTAATGAGTACAATTATTACAGTTCTAGCGATAATAACTGCATTATATGGGTAATAATGCATGTTATATTGATAATAACATAAGTAATAAGTATAATTATTACAGTTCTAGCGATAATAACTGCATTATATGGGTAACAATGCATGTTATATTGAGAATAATATAAGTAATAAGTATAATTATTACAGTTCTGGCGATAATAACTGCATTATATGGGTAACAATGCACGTTATATTGATAATAGTGTAAGTAATAAGTATAATTATTACAGTTCTAGCGATAATAACTGCATTATATGGGTAATAATGCACGTTATATTGCTAATAATATAAGTAATAAGTATAATTATTACAGTTCTAGCGATAATAACTGCATTATATGGGTAACAATGCACGTTATATTGCTAATAATATAAGTAATAAGTACAATTATTACAGTTCTAGCGATAATAACTGCATTATATGGGTAATAATGCATGTTATATTGATAATAATATAAGTAATAAGTATAATTATTACAGTTCTAGCGATAATAACTGCATTATATGGGTAATAATGCATGTTATATTGATGATAATAAAAGTAATACGTATATTTATTATAGTTCTAGCGATAATAACTGCATAATATGGGTAATAATGCACGTTATATTGATAATAATCTAAGTAATAAGTATCATTATTACAGTTCTAGCGATAATAACTGCATTATATGGGTAATAATGCACGTTATATTGCTAACAATATAAGTAATAAGTATAAGTATTACAGTTCGAGCGATAATAACTGCATTATATGGGTAATAATGCATGTTATATTGATAATGATATAAGTAATAAGTATAATTAGTACAGTTCTAGCGATAATAACTGCATAATATGGGTAATAATGCACGTTATATTGCTAATAATATAAGTAATAAGTATAATTATTACAGTTCTAGCGATAATAACTGCATTATATGGGTAACAATGCACGTTATATTGCTAATAATATAAGTAATAAGTATAATTATTACAGTTCTAGCGATAATAACTGCATTATATGGGTAATAATGCATGTTACATTGATAATATTGGGAGTAATAAGTGTATTTATTATAGTTCTAGCGATAATAACTGCATAATATGGGTAATAATGCATGTTATATTGATAATGATATAAGTAATAAGTATAATTATTACAGTTCTGGCGATAATAACTGCATTATATGGGTAACAATGCACGTTACATTGATAATAGTATAAGTAATAAGTATAATTATTACAGTTCTAGCGATAATAACTGCATTATATGGGTAATAATGCACGTTATATTGCTAATAATATAAGTAATAAGTGTAATTATTACAGTTCTAGCGATAATAACTGCATTATATGGGTAATAATGCATGTTATATTGATAATAATATAAGTAATAGGTATAATTATTACAGTTCTAGCGATAATAACTGCATTATATGGGTAATAATGCACGATATATTGCTAGTAGTATAAGTAATAAGTATAATTATTACAGTTCTAGCGATAATAACTGCATAATATGGGTAATAATGCACGTTATATTGCTAATAATATAAGTAATAAGTATAATTATTACAGTTCTAGCGATAATAACTGCATTATATGGGTAATAATGCATGTTGTATTGATAATATCGGGAGTAATAAGTATAATTATTATAGTTCTAGCGATAATAATAGTAAAATACGGCAAATAGTGCATGTTATATTGATAATAACAAAAGTAATAAATATATTTATTACAGTTTTATCGATAATAACTGCATAATATGGGTAATAATGCATGTTATATTGAGAATAATATAAGTCATAAGTATAATTATTACAGTTCTGGCGATAATAACTGCATTATATGGGTAATAATGCACGTTATATTGCTAATAGTATAAGTAATAAGTATAATTATTACAGTTCTAGCGATAATACCTCCATTATATGGGTAATAATGCATGTTATATTGATAATGATATAAGTAATAAGTATAATTATTACAGTTCTAGCGATAATAACTGCATAGTATGGGTAATAATGCACGTTATATTGCTAATAATCTAAGTATTAAGTATAATCATTACAGTTCTAGCGATAATAACTGCATTATATGGGTAATAATGCACGTTATATTGCTAACAATATACGTTATAAGTATAATTATTACAGTTCTAGCGATTATAACTGCATTATATGGGTAATAATGCATGTTATATTGATGATAATGAAAGTAATACGTATACTTATTATAGTTCTAGCGATAATAACTGCATAATATGGGTAATAATACATGTTATATTGAGAATAATATAAGTAATAAGTATAATTATTACAGTTCTGGCGATAATAACTGCATTATATGGGTAATAATGCACGTTATATTGCCAATAGTATAAGTAATAAGTATAATTATTACAGTTCTAGCGATAATACCTCCATTATATGGGTAATAATGCATTTTATATTGATAATAACATAAGTAATAAGTATAATTATTACAGTTCTAGCGATAATAACTGCATTATATGGGTAATAATGCATGTTATATTGATGATAATGAAAGTAATACGTATATTTATTATAGTTCTAGCGATAATAACTGCATAATATGGGTAATAATGCATGTTATATTGAGAATAATATAAGTAATAAGTATAATTATTACAGTTCTGGCGATAATAACTGCATTATATGGGTAATAATGCACGTTACATTGCTAATAGTATAAGTAATATGTATAATTATTACAGTTCTAGCGATTAATACCTCCATTATATGGGTAAGAATGCATGTTATATTGATAATGATATAAGTAATAAGTATAATTATTACAGTTCTGGCGATAATAACTGCATTATATGGGTAACAATGCACGTTACATTGATAATAGTATAAGTAATAAGTATAATTATTACAGTTCTAGCGATAATAACTGCATTATATGGGTAATAATGCATGTTATATTGAGAATAATATAAGTAATAAGTATAATTATTACAGTTCTGGCGATAATAACTGCATTATATGGGTAACAATGCACGTTATATTGATAATAGTATAAGTAATAAGTATAATTATTACAGTTCTAGCGATAATAACTGCATTATATGGGTAATAATGCACGTTATATTGCTAATAATATAAGTAATAAGTATAATTATTACAGTTCTAGCGATAATAACTGCATTATATGGGTAATAATGCATGTTATATTGATAATGATATAAGTAATAAGTATAATTAGTACAGTTCTAGCGATAATAACTGCATAATATGGGTAATAATGCACGTTATATTGCTAACAATATAAGTAATGAGTACAATTATTACAGTTCTAGCGATAATAACTGCATTATATGGGTAATAATGCATGTTATATTGATAATAACATAAGTAATAAGTATAATTATTACAGTTCTAGCGATAATAACTGCATTATATGGGTAACAATGCATGTTATATTGAGAATAATATAAGTAATAAGTATAATTATTACAGTTCTGGCGATAATAACTGCATTATATGGGTAACAATGCACGTTATATTGATAATAGTGTAAGTAATAAGTATAATTATTACAGTTCTAGCGATAATAACTGCATTATATGGGTAATAATGCACGTTATATTGCTAATAATATAAGTAATAAGTATAATTATTACAGTTCTAGCGATAATAACTGCATTATATGGGTAACAATGCACGTTATATTGCTAATAATATAAGTAATAAGTACAATTATTACAGTTCTAGCGATAATAACTGCATTATATGGGTAATAATGCATGTTATATTGATAATAATATAAGTAATAAGTATAATTATTACAGTTCTAGCGATAATAACTGCATTATATGGGTAATAATGCATGTTATATTGATGATAATAAAAGTAATACGTATATTTATTATAGTTCTAGCGATAATAACTGCATAATATGGGTAATAATGCACGTTATATTGATAATAATCTAAGTAATAAGTATCATTATTACAGTTCTAGCGATAATAACTGCATTATATGGGTAATAATGCACGTTATATTGCTAACAATATAAGTAATAAGTATAATTATTACAGTTCTAGCGATAATAACTGCATTATATGGGTAATAATGCATGTTATATTGATAATGATATAAGTAATAAGTATAATTAGTACAGTTCTAGCGATAATAACTGCATAATATGGGTAATAATGCACGTTATATTGCTAATAATATAAGTAATAAGTATAATTATTACAGTTCTAGCGATAATAACTGCATTATATGGGTAACAATGCACGTTATATTGCTAATAATATAAGTAATAAGTATAATTATTACAGTTCTAGCGATAATAACTGCATTATATGGGTAATAATGCATGTTACATTGATAATATTGGGAGTAATAAGTGTATTTATTATAGTTCTAGCGATAATAACTGCATAATATGGGTAATAATGCATGTTATATTGATAATGATATAAGTAATAAGTATAATTATTACAGTTCTGGCGATAATAACTGCATTATATGGGTAACAATGCACGTTACATTGATAATAGTATAAGTAATAAGTATAATTATTACAGTTCTAGCGATAATAACTGCATTATATGGGTAATAATGCACGTTATATTGCTAATAATATAAGTAATAAGTGTAATTATTACAGTTCTAGCGATAATACCTGCATTATATGGGTAATAATGCATGTTATACTGATAATAATATAAGTAATAAGTATAATTATTACAGTTCTAGCGATAATAACTGCATTATATGGGTAATAATGCACGATATATTGCTAGTAGTATAAGTAATAAGTATAATTATTACAGTTCTAGCGATAATAACTGCATTATATGGGTAATAATGCATGTTATATTGATAATGATATAAGTAATAAGTATAATTAGTACAGTTCTAGCGATAATAACTGCATAATATGGGTAATAATGCACGTTATATTGCTAATAATATAAGTAATAAGTATAATTATTACAGTTCTAGCGATAATAACTGCATTATATGGGTAACAATGCACGTTATATTGCTAATAATATAAGTAATAAGTATAATTATTACAGTTCTAGCGATAATAACTGCATTATATGGGTAATAATGCATGTTACATTGATAATATTGGGAGTAATAAGTGTATTTATTATAGTTCTAGCGATAATAACTGCATAATATGGGTAATAATGCATGTTATATTGATAATGATATAAGTAATAAGTATAATTATTACAGTTCTGGCGATAATAACTGCATTATATGGGTAACAATGCACGTTACATTGATAATAGTATAAGTAATAAGTATAATTATTACAGTTCTAGCGATAATAACTGCATTATATGGGTAATAATGCACGTTATATTGCTAATAATATAAGTAATAAGTGTAATTATTACAGTTCTAGCGATAATAACTGCATTATATGGGTAATAATGCATGTTATATTGATAATAATATAAGTAATAGGTATAATTATTACAGTTCTAGCGATAATAACTGCATTATATGGGTAATAATGCACGATATATTGCTAGTAGTATAAGTAATAAGTATAATTATTACAGTTCTAGCGATAATAACTGCATAATATGGGTAATAATGCACGTTATATTGCTAATAATATAAGTAATAAGTATAATTATTACAGTTCTAGCGATAATAACTGCATTATATGGGTAATAATGCATGTTGTATTGATAATATCGGGAGTAATAAGTATAATTATTATAGTTCTAGCGATAATAATAGTAAAATACGGCAAATAGTGCATGTTATATTGATAATAACAAAAGTAATAAATATATTTATTACAGTTTTATCGATAATAACTGCATAATATGGGTAATAATGCATGTTATATTGAGAATAATATAAGTCATAAGTATAATTATTACAGTTCTGGCGATAGTAACTGCATTATATGGGTAATAATGCACGTTATATTGCTAATAGTATAAGTAATAAGTATAATTATTACAGTTCTAGCGATAATACCTCCATTATATGGGTAATAATGCATGTTATATTGATAATGATATAAGTAATAAGTATAATTATTACAGTTCTAGCGATAATAACTGCATAGTATGGGTAATAATGCACGTTATATTGCTAATAGTATAAGTAATAAGTATAATTATTACAGTTCTAGCGATTAATACCTCCATTATATGGGTAAGAATGCATGTTATATTGATAATGATATAAGTAATGAGTATAATTATTACAGTTCTGGCGATAATAACTGCATTATATGGGTAACAATGCACGTTACATTGATAATAGTATAAGTAATAAGTATAATTATTACAGTTCTAGCGATAATAACTGCATTATATGGGTAATAATGCATGTTATATTGAGAATAATATAAGTAATAAGTATAATTATTACAGTTCTGGCGATAATAACTGCATTATATGGGTAACAATGCACGTTATTTTGATAATAGTATAAGTAATAAGTATAATTATTACAGTTCTAGCGATAATAACTGCATTATATGGGTAATAATGCACGTTATATTGCTAATAATATAAGTAATAAGTATAATTATTACAGTTCTAGCGATAATAACTGCATTATATGGGTAATAATGCATGTTATATTGATAATGATATAAGTAATAAGTATAATTAGTACAGTTCTAGCGATAATAACTGCATAATATGGGTAATAATGCACGTTATATTGCTAACAATATAAGTAATGAGTACAATTATTACAGTTCTAGCGATAATAACTGCATTATATGGGTAATAATGCATGTTATATTGATAATAACATAAGTAATAAGTATAATTATTACAGTTCTAGCGATAATAACTGCATTATATGGGTAACAATGCATGTTATATTGAGAATAATATAAGTAATAAGTATAATTATTACAGTTCTGGCGATAATAACTGCATTATATGGGTAACAATGCACGTTATATTGATAATAGTGTAAGTAATAAGTATAATTATTACAGTTCTAGCGATAATAACTGCATTATATGGGTAATAATGCACGTTATATTGCTAATAATATAAGTAATAAGTATAATTATTACAGTTCTAGCGATAATAACTGCATTATATGGGTAACAATGCACGTTATATTGCTAATAATATAAGTAATAAGTACAATTATTACAGTTCTAGCGATAATAACTGCATTATATGGGTAATAATGCATGTTATATTGATAATAATATAAGTAATAAGTATAATTATTACAGTTCTAGCGATAATAACTGCATTATATGGGTAATAATGCATGTTATATTGATGATAATAAAAGTAATACGTATATTTATTATAGTTCTAGCGATAATAACTGCATAATATGGGTAATAATGCACGTTATATTGATAATAATCTAAGTAATAAGTATCATTATTACAGTTCTAGCGATAATAACTGCATTATATGGGTAATAATGCACGTTATATTGCTAACAATATAAGTAATAAGTATAATTATTACAGTTCTAGCGATAATAACTGCATTATATGGGTAATAATGCATGTTATATTGATAATGATATAAGTAATAAGTATAATTAGTACAGTTCTAGCGATAATCACTGCATTATATGGGTAATAATGCATGTTATATTGATGATAATAAAAGTAATACGTATATTTATTATAGTTCTAGCGATAATAACTGCATAATATGGGTAATAATGCACGTTATATTGATAATAATCTAAGTAATAAGTATCATTATTACAGTTCTAGCGATAATAACTGCATTATATGGGTAATAATGCACGTTATATTGCTAACAATATAAGTAATAAGTATAATTATTACAGTTCTAGCGATAATAACTGCATTATATGGGTAATAATGCATGTTATATTGATAATGATATAAGTAATAAGTATAATTAGTACAGTTCTAGCGATAATAACTGCATAATATGGGTAATAATGCACGTTATATTGCTAATAATATAAGTAATAAGTATAATTATTACAGTTCTAGCGATAATAACTGCATTATATGGGTAACAATGCACGTTATATTGCTAATAATATAAGTAATAAGTATAATTATTACAGTTCTAGCGATAATAACTGCATTATATGGGTAATAATGCATGTTACATTGATAATATTGGGAGTAATAAGTGTATTTATTATAGTTCTAGCGATAATAACTGCATAATATGGGTAATAATGCATGTTATATTGATAATGATATAAGTAATAAGTATAATTATTACAGTTCTGGCGATAATAACTGCATTATATGGGTAACAATGCACGTTATATTGCTAATAATATAAGTAATAAGTATAATTATTACAGTTCTAGCGATAATAACTGCATTATATGGGTAATAATGCATGTTACATTTATAATATTGGGAGTAATAAGTGTATTTATTATAGTTCTAGCGATAATAACTGCATAATATGGGTAATAATGCATGTTATATTGATAATGATATAAGTAATAAGTATAATTATTACAGTTCTGGCGATAATAACTGCATTATATGGGTAACAATGCACGTTACATTGATAATAGTATAAGTAATGAGTATAATTATTACAGTTCTAGCGATAATAACTGCATTATATGGGTAATAATGCACGTTATATTGCTAATAATATAAGTAATAAGTGTAATTATTACAGTTCTAGCGATAATAACTGCATTATATGGGTAATAATGCATGTTATATTGATAATAATATAAGTAATAAGTATAATTATTACAGTTCTAGCGATAATAACTGCATTATATGGGTAATAATGCACGATATATTGCTAGTAGTATAAGTAATAAGTATAATTATTACAGTTCTAGCGATAATAACTGCATAATATGGGTAATAATGCACGTTATATTGCTAATAATATAAGTAATAAGTATAATTATTACAGTTCTAGCGATAATAACTGCATTATATGGGTAATAATGCATGTTGTATTGATAATATCGGGAGTAATAAGTATAATTATTATAGTTCTAGCGATAATAATAGTAAAATACGGCAAATAGTGCATGTTATATTGATAATAACAAAAGTAATAAATATATTTATTACAGTTCTATCGATAATAACTGCATAATATGGGTAATAATGCATGTTATATTGAGAATAATATAAGTCATAAGTATAATTATTACAGTTCTGGCGATAATAACTGCATTATATGGGTAATAATGCACGTTATATTGCTAATAGTATAAGTAATAAGTATAATTATTACAGTTCTAGCGATAATACCTCCATTATATGGGTAATAATGCATGTTATATTGATAATGATATAAGTAATAAGTATAATTATTACAGTTCTAGCGATAATAACTGCATAGTATGGGTAATAATGCACGTTATATTGCTAATAATCTAAGTAATAAGTATAATCATTACAGTTCTAGCGATAATAACTGCATTATATGGGTAATAATGCACGTTATATTGCTAACAATATACGTTATAAGTATAATTTTTACAGTTCTAGCGATTATAACTGCATTATATGGGTAATAATGCATGTTATATTGATGATAATGAAAGTAATACGTATACTTATTATAGTTCTAGCGATAATAACTGCATAATATGGGTAATAATACATGTTATATTGAGAATAATATAAGTAATAAGTATAATTATTACAGTTCTGGCGATAATAACTGCATTATATGGGTAATAATGCACGTTATATTGCCAATAGTATAAGTAATAAGTATAATTATTACAGTTCTAGCGATAATACCTCCATTATATGGGTAATAATGCATGTTATATTGATAATGATATAAGTAATAAGTATAATTATTACAGTTCTAGCGATAATAACTGCATAGTATGGGTAATAATGCACGTTATATTGCTAACAATATAAGTAATGAGTACAATTATTACAGTTCTAGCGATAATAACTGCATTATATGGGTAATAATGCATGTTATATTGATAATAACATAAGTAATAAGTATAATTATTACAGTTCTAGCGATAATAACTGCATTATATGGGTAATAATGCATGTTATATTGATGATAATGAAAGTAATACGTATATTCATTATAGTTCTAGCGATAATAACTGCATAATATGGGTAATAATGCATGTTATATTGATAATGATATAAGTAATAAGTATAATTATTACAGTTCTAGCAATAATACCTCCATTAAGTGGGTAATAATGCATGTTATATTGATGATAATGAAAGTGATACGTATATTTATTATAGTTCTTGCGATAATAACTGCATTATATGGGTAACAATGCACGTTACATCGATAATAGTATAAGTAATAAGTATAATTATTACAGTTCTAGCGATAATAACTGCATTATATGGGTAATAATGCATGTTATATTGATAATGATATAAGTAATAAGTATAATTAGTACAGTTCTAGCGATAATAACTGCATAATATGGGTAATAATGCACGTTATATTGCTAATAATATAAGTAATAAGTATAATTATTACAGTTCTAGCGATAATAACTGCATTATATGGGTAATAATGCATGTTATATTGATAATAATATAAGTAATAAGTATAATTATTACAGTTCTAGCGATAATAACTGCATTATATGGGTAATAATGCACGTTATATTGCTAGTAGTATAAGTAATAAGTATAATTATTACAGTTCTAGCGATAATAACTGCATAATATGGGTAATAATGCACGTTATATTGCTAATAATATAAGTAATGAGTACAATTATTACAGTTCTAGCGATAATAACTGCATTATATGGGTAATAATGCACGTTATATTGCTAATAATATAAGTAATAAGTATAATTATTACAGTTCTAGCGATAATAACTGCATTATATGGGTAATAATGCATGTTACATAGATAATATTGGGAGTAATAAGTGTATTTATTATAGTTCTAGCGATAATAACTGCATAATATGGGTAATAATGCATGTTATATTGATAATGATATAAGTAATAAGTATAATTATTACAGTTCTAGCAATAATACCTCCATTAAGTGGGTAATAATGCATGTTATATTGATGATAATGAAAGTGATACGTATATTTATTATAGTTCTTGCGATAATAACTGCATTATATGGGTAACAATGCATGTTATATTGAGAATAATATAAGTAATAAGTATAATTATTACAGTTCTGGCGATAATAACTGCATTATATGGGTAACAATGCACGTTATATTGATAATAGTGTAAGTAATAAGTATAATTATTACAGTTCTAGCGATAATAACTGCATTATATGGGTAATAATGCACGTTATATTGCTAATAATATAAGTAATAAGTATAATTATTACAGTTCTAGCGATAATAACTGCATTATATGGGTAACAATGCACGTTATATTGCTAATAATATAAGTAATAAGTACAATTATTACAGTTCTAGCGATAATAACTGCATTATATGGGTAATAATGCATGTTATATTGATAATAATATAAGTAATAAGTATAATTATTACAGTTCTAGCGATAATAACTGCATTATATGGGTAATAATGCATGTTATATTGATGATAATAAAAGTAATACGTATATTTATTATAGTTCTAGCGATAATAACTGCATAATATGGGTAATAATGCACGTTATATTGATAATAATCTAAGTAATAAGTATCATTATTACAGTTCTAGCGATAATAACTGCATTATATGGGTAATAATGCACGTTATATTGCTAACAATATAAGTAATAAGTATAATTATTACAGTTCTAGCGATAATAACTGCATTATATGGGTAATAATGCATGTTATATTGATAATGATATAAGTAATAAGTATAATTAGTACAGTTCTAGCGATAATAACTGCATAATATGGGTAATAATGCACGTTATATTGCTAATAATATAAGTAATAAGTATAATTATTACAGTTCTAGCGATAATAACTGCATTATATGGGTAACAATGCACGTTATATTGCTAATAATATAAGTAATAAGTATAATTATTACAGTTCTAGCGATAATAACTGCATTATATGGGTAATAATGCATGTTACATTGATAATATTGGGAGTAATAAGTGTATTTATTATAGTTCTAGCGATAATAACTGCATAATATGGGTAATAATGCATGTTATATTGATAATGATATAAGTAATAAGTATAATTATTACAGTTCTGGCGATAATAACTGCATTATATGGGTAACAATGCACGTTACATTGATAATAGTATAAGTAATAAGTATAATTATTACAGTTCTAGCGATAATAACTGCATTATATGGGTAATAATGCACGTTATATTGCTAATAATATAAGTAATAAGTGTAATTATTACAGTTCTAGCGATAATACCTGCATTATATGGGTAATAATGCATGTTATACTGATAATAATATAAGTAATAAGTATAATTATTACAGTTCTAGCGATAATAACTGCATTATATGGGTAATAATGCACGATATATTGCTAGTAGTATAAGTAATAAGTATAATTATTACAGTTCTAGCGATAATAACTGCATTATATGGGTAATAATGCATGTTATATTGATAATGATATAAGTAATAAGTATAATTAGTACAGTTCTAGCGATAATAACTGCATAATATGGGTAATAATGCACGTTATATTGCTAATAATATAAGTAATAAGTATAATTATTACAGTTCTAGCGATAATAACTGCATTATATGGGTAACAATGCACGTTATATTGCTAATAATATAAGTAATAAGTATAATTATTACAGTTCTAGCGATAATAACTGCATTATATGGGTAATAATGCATGTTACATTGATAATATTGGGAGTAATAAGTGTATTTATTATAGTTCTAGCGATAATAACTGCATAATATGGGTAATAATGCATGTTATATTGATAATGATATAAGTAATAAGTATAATTATTACAGTTCTGGCGATAATAACTGCATTATATGGGTAACAATGCACGTTACATTGATAATAGTATAAGTAATAAGTATAATTATTACAGTTCTAGCGATAATAACTGCATTATATGGGTAATAATGCACGTTATATTGCTAATAATATAAGTAATAAGTGTAATTATTACAGTTCTAGCGATAATAACTGCATTATATGGGTAATAATGCATGTTATATTGATAATAATATAAGTAATAGGTATAATTATTACAGTTCTAGCGATAATAACTGCATTATATGGGTAATAATGCACGATATATTGCTAGTAGTATAAGTAATAAGTATAATTATTACAGTTCTAGCGATAATAACTGCATAATATGGGTAATAATGCACGTTATATTGCTAATAATATAAGTAATAAGTATAATTATTACAGTTCTAGCGATAATAACTGCATTATATGGGTAATAATGCATGTTGTATTGATAATATCGGGAGTAATAAGTATAATTATTATAGTTCTAGCGATAATAATAGTAAAATACGGCAAATAGTGCATGTTATATTGATAATAACAAAAGTAATAAATATATTTATTACAGTTTTATCGATAATAACTGCATAATATGGGTAATAATGCATGTTATATTGAGAATAATATAAGTCATAAGTATAATTATTACAGTTCTGGCGATAGTAACTGCATTATATGGGTAATAATGCACGTTATATTCCTAATAGTATAAGTAATAAGTATAATTATTACAGTTCTAGCGATAATACCTCCATTATATGGGTAATAATGCATGTTATATTGATAATGATATAAGTAATAAGTATAATTATTACAGTTCTAGCGATAATAACTGCATAGTATGGGTAATAATGCACGTTATATTGCTAATAGTATAAGTAATAAGTATAATTATTACAGTTCTAGCGATTAATACCTCCATTATATGGGTAAGAATGCATGTTATATTGATAATGATATAAGTAATGAGTATAATTATTACAGTTCTGGCGATAATAACTGCATTATATGGGTAACAATGCACGTTACATTGATAATAGTATAAGTAATAAGTATAATTATTACAGTTCTAGCGATAATAACTGCATTATATGGGTAATAATGCATGTTATATTGAGAATAATATAAGTAATAAGTATAATTATTACAGTTCTGGCGATAATAACTGCATTATATGGGTAACAATGCACGTTATTTTGATAATAGTATAAGTAATAAGTATAATTATTACAGTTCTAGCGATAATAACTGCATTATATGGGTAATAATGCACGTTATATTGCTAATAATATAAGTAATAAGTATAATTATTACAGTTCTAGCGATAATAACTGCATTATATGGGTAATAATGCATGTTATATTGATAATGATATAAGTAATAAGTATAATTAGTACAGTTCTAGCGATAATAACTGCATAATATGGGTAATAATGCACGTTATATTGCTAACAATATAAGTAATGAGTACAATTATTACAGTTCTAGCGATAATAACTGCATTATATGGGTAATAATGCATGTTATATTGATAATAACATAAGTAATAAGTATAATTATTACAGTTCTAGCGATAATAACTGCATTATATGGGTAACAATGCATGTTATATTGAGAATAATATAAGTAATAAGTATAATTATTACAGTTCTGGCGATAATAACTGCATTATATGGGTAACAATGCACGTTATATTGATAATAGTGTAAGTAATAAGTATAATTACTACAGTTCTAGCGATAATAACTGCATTATATGGGTAATAATGCACGTTATATTGCTAATAATATAAGTAATAAGTATAATTATTACAGTTCTAGCGATAATAACTGCATTATATGGGTAACAATGCACGTTATATTGCTAATAATATAAGTAATAAGTACAATTATTACAGTTCTAGCGATAATAACTGCATTATATGGGTAATAATGCATGTTATATTGATAATAATATAAGTAATAAGTATAATTATTACAGTTCTAGCGATAATAACTGCATTATATGGGTAATAATGCATGTTATATTGATGATAATAAAAGTAATACGTATATTTATTATAGTTCTAGCGATAATAACTGCATAATATGGGTAATAATGCACGTTATATTGATAATAATCTAAGTAATAAGTATCATTATTACAGTTCTAGCGATAATAACTGCATTATATGGGTAATAATGCACGTTATATTGCTAACAATATAAGTAATAAGTATAATTATTACAGTTCTAGCGATAATAACTGCATTATATGGGTAATAATGCATGTTATATTGATAATGATATAAGTAATAAGTATAATTAGTACAGTTCTAGCGATAATCACTGCATTATATGGGTAATAATGCATGTTATATTGATGATAATAAAAGTAATACGTATATTTATTATAGTTCTAGCGATAATAACTGCATAATATGGGTAATAATGCACGTTATATTGATAATAATCTAAGTAATAAGTATCATTATTACAGTTCTAGCGATAATAACTGCATTATATGGGTAATAATGCACGTTATATTGCTAACAATATAAGTAATAAGTATAATTATTACAGTTCTAGCGATAATAACTGCATTATATGGGTAATAATGCATGTTATATTGATAATGATATAAGTAATAAGTATAATTAGTACAGTTCTAGCGATAATAACTGCATAATATGGGTAATAATGCACGTTATATTGCTAATAATATAAGTAATAAGTATAATTATTACAGTTCTAGCGATAATAACTGCATTATATGGGTAACAATGCACGTTATATTGCTAATAATATAAGTAATAAGTATAATTATTACAGTTCTAGCGATAATAACTGCATTATATGGGTAATAATGCATGTTATATTGATAATGATATAAGTAATAAGTATAATTATTACAGTTCTGGCGATAATAACTGCATTATATGGGTAACAATGCACGTTATATTGCTAATAATATAAGTAATAAGTATAATTATTACAGTTCTAGCGATAATAACTGCATTATATGGGTAATAATGCATGTTACATTGATAATATTGGGAGTAATAAGTGTATTTATTATAGTTCTAGCGATAATAACTGCATAATATGGGTAATAATGCATGTTATATTGATAATGATATAAGTAATAAGTATAATTATTACAGTTCTGGCGATAATAACTGCATTATATGGGTAACAATGCACGTTACATTGATAATAGTATAAGTAATGAGTATAATTATTACAGTTCTAGCGATAATAACTGCATTATATGGGTAATAATGCACGTTATATTGCTAATAATATAAGTAATAAGTGTAATTATTACAGTTCTAGCGATAATAACTGCATTATATGGGTAATAATGCATGTTATATTGATAATAATATAAGTAATAAGTATAATTATTACAGTTCTAGCGATAATAACTGCATTATATGGGTAATAATGCACGATATATTGCTAGTAGTATAAGTAATAAGTATAATTATTACAGTTCTAGCGATAATAACTGCATAATATGGGTAATAATGCACGTTATATTGCTAATAATATAAGTAATAAGTATAATTATTACAGTTCTAGCGATAATAACTGCATTATATGGGTAATAATGCATGTTGTATTGATAATATCGGGAGTAATAAGTATAATTATTATAGTTCTAGCGATAATAATAGTAAAATACGGCAAATAGTGCATGTTATATTGATAATAACAAAAGTAATAAATATATTTATTACAGTTTTATCGATAATAACTGCATAATATGGGTAATAATGCATGTTATATTGAGAATAATATAAGTCATAAGTATAATTATTACAGTTCTGGCGATAGTAACTGCATTATATGGGTAATAATGCACGTTATATTGCTAATAGTATAAGTAATAAGTATAATTATTACAGTTCTAGCGATAATACCTCCATTATATGGGTAATAATGCATGTTATATTGATAATGATATAAGTAATAAGTATAATTATTACAGTTCTAGCGATAATAACTGCATAGTATGGGTAATAATGCACGTTATATTGCTAATAATCTAAGTAATAAGTATAATCATTACAGTTCTAGCGATAATAACTGCATTATGTGGGTAATAATGCACGTTATATTGCTAACAATATACGTTATAAGTATAATTTTTACAGTTCTAGCGATTATAACTGCATTATATGGGTAATAATGCATGTTATATTGATGATAATGAAAGTAATACGTATACTTATTATAGTTCTAGCGATAATAACTGCATAATATGGGTAATAATACATGTTATATTGAGAATAATATAAGTAATAAGTATAATTATTACAGTTCTGGCGATAATAACTGCATTATATGGGTAATAATGCACGTTATATTGCCAATAGTATAAGTAATAAGTATAATTATTACAGTTCTAGCGATAATACCTCCATTATATGGGTAATAATGCATGTTATATTGATAATGATATAAGTAATAAGTATAATTATTACAGTTCTAGCGATAATAACTGCATAGTATGGGTAATAATGCACGTTATATTGCTAACAATATAAGTAATGAGTACAATTATTACAGTTCTAGCGATAATAACTGCATTATATGGGTAATAATGCATGTTATATTGATAATAACATAAGTAATAAGTATAATTATTACAGTTCTAGCGATAATAACTGCATTATATGGGTAATAATGCATGTTATATTGATGATAATGAAAGTAATACGTATATTCATTATAGTTCTAGCGATAATAACTGCATAATATGGGTAATAATGCATGTTATATTGATAATGATATAAGTAATAAGTATAATTATTACAGTTCTAGCAATAATACCTCCATTAAGTGGGTAATAATGCATGTTATATTGATGATAATGAAAGTGATACGTATATTTATTATAGTTCTTGCGATAATAACTGCATTATATGGGTAACAATGCACGTTACATCGATAATAGTATAAGTAATAAGTATAATTATTACAGTTCTAGCGATAATAACTGCATTATATGGGTAATAATGCATGTTATATTGATAATGATATAAGTAATAAGTATAATTAGTACAGTTCTAGCGATAATAACTGCATAATATGGGTAATAATGCACGTTATATTGCTAATAATATAAGTAATAAGTATAATTATTACAGTTCTAGCGATAATAACTGCATTATATGGGTAATAATGCATGTTATATTGATAATAATATAAGTAATAAGTATAATTATTACAGTTCTAGCGATAATAACTGCATTATATGGGTAATAATGCACGTTATATTGCTAGTAGTATAAGTAATAAGTATAATTATTACAGTTCTAGCGATAATAACTGCATAATATGGGTAATAATGCACGTTATATTGCTAATAATATAAGTAATGAGTACAATTATTACAGTTCTAGCGATAATAACTGCATTATATGGGTAATAATGCACGTTATATTGCTAATAATATAAGTAATAAGTATAATTATTACAGTTCTAGCGATAATAACTGCATTATATGGGTAATAATGCATGTTACATAGATAATATTGGGAGTAATAAGTGTATTTATTATAGTTCTAGCGATAATAACTGCATAATATGGGTAATAATGCATGTTATATTGATAATGATATAAGTAATAAGTATAATTATTACAGTTCTAGCAATAATACCTCCATTAAGTGGGTAATAATGCATGTTATATTGATGATAATGAAAGTGATACGTATATTTATTATAGTTCTTGCGATAATAACTGCATCATATGGGTAATAATGCATGTTATATTGAGAATAATATAAGTAATAAGTATAATTATTACAGTTCTGGCGATAATAACTGCATTATATGGGTAACAATGCACGTTACATTGATAATAGTATAAGTAATAAGTATAATTATTACAGTTCTAGCGATAATAACTGCATTATATGGGTAATAATGCACGTTATATTGCTAATAATATAAGTAATAAGTATAATTATTACAGTTCTAGCGATAATAACTGCATTATATGGGTAATAATGCATGTTATATTGATAGTAATATAAGTAATAAGTATAATTATTACAGTTCTAGCGATAATAACTGCATTATATGGGTAATAATGCACGTTATATTGCTAGTAGTATAAGTAATAAGTATAATTATTACAGTTCTAGCGATAATAACTGCATAATATGGGTAATAATGCACCTTATATTGCTAATAATATAAGTAATAAGTATAATTATTACAGTTCTAGCGATAATAACTGCATTATATGGGTAATAATGCATGTTGTATTGATAATATCGGGAGTAATAAGTATAATTATTATAGTTCTAGCGATAACAATAGTAAAATATGGCAAATAGTGCATGTTATATTGATAATAACAAAAGTAATAAATATATTTATTACAGTTCTATCGATAATAACTGCATAATATGGGTAATAATGCATGTTATATTGAGAATAATATAAGTCATAAGTATAATTATTACAGTTCTGGCGATAATAACTGCATTATATGGGTAATAATGCACGTTATATTGCTAATAGTATAAGTAATAAGTATAATTATTACAGTTCTAGCGATAGTACCTCCATTATATGGGTAATAATGCATGTTATATTGATAATGATATAAGTAATAAGTATAATTATTACAGTTCTAGCGATAATAACTGCATAGTATGGGTAATAATGCACGTTATATTGCTAATAATCTAAGTAATAAGTATAATTATTACAGTTCTAGCGATAATAACTGCATTATATGGGTAATAATGCACGTTATATTGCTAACAATATACGTTATAAGTATAATTATTACAGTTCTAGCGATTATAACTGCATTATATGGGTAATAATGCATGTTATATTGATGATAATGAAAGTAATACGTATATTTATTATAGTTCTAGCGATAATAACTGCATAATATGGGTAATAATACATGTTATATTGAGAATAATATAAGTAATAAGTATAATTATTACAGTTCTGGCGATAATAACTGCATTATATGGGTAATAATGCACGTTATATTGCCAATAGTATAAGTAATAAGTATAATTATTACAGTTCTAGCGATAATACCTCCATTATATGGGTAATAATGCATGTTATATTGATAATGATATAAGTAATAAGTATAATTATTACAGTTCTAGCGATAATAACTGCATAGTATGGGTAATAATGCACGTTATATTGCTAACAATATAAGTAATGAGTACAATTATTACAGTTCTAGCGATTATAACTGCATTATATGGGTAATAATGCATGTTATATTGATAATAACATAAGTAATAAGTATAATTATTACAGTTCTAGCGATAATAACTGCATTATATGGGTAACAATGCACGTTATATTGCTAATAATATAAGTAATAAGTACAATTATTACAGTTCTAGCGATAATAACTGCATTATATGGGTAATAATGCACGTTATATTGCTAACAATATAAGTAATAAGTATAATTATTACAGTTCTAGCGATAATAACTGCATTATATGGGTAATAATGCATGTTATATTGATAATGATATAAGTAATAAGTATAATTAGTACAGTTCTAGCGATAATAACTGCATAATATGGGTAATAATGCACGTTATATTGCTAATAATATAAGTAATAAGTATAATTATTACAGTTCTAGCGATAATAACTGCATTATATGGATAACAATGCACGTTATATTGCTAATAATATAAGTAATAAGTATAATTATTACAGTTCTAGCGATAATAACTGCATTATATGGGTAATAATGCATGTTACATTGATAATATTGGGAGTAATAAGTGTATTTATTATAGTTCTAGCGATAATAACTGCATAATATGGGTAATAATGCATGTTATATTGATAATGATATAAGTAATAAGTATAATTATTACAGTTCTGGCGATAATAACTGCATTATATGGGTAACAATGCACGTTACATTGATAATAGTATAAGTAATAAGTATAATTATTACAGTTCTAGCGATAATTACTGCATTATATGGGTAATAATGCACGTTATATTGCTAATAATATAAGTAATAAGTGTAATTATTACAGTTCTAGCGATAATAACTGCATTATATGGGTAATAATGCATGTTATATTGATAATAATATAAGTAATAAGTATAATTATTACAGTTCTAGCGATAATAACTGCATTATATGGGTAATAATGCACGATATATTGCTAGTAGTATAAGTAATAAGTATAATTATTACAGTTCTAGCGATAATAACTGCATAATATGGGTAATAATGCACGTTATATTGCTAATAATATAAGTAATAAGTATAATTATTACAGTTCTAGCGATAATAACTGCATTATATGGGTAATAATGCATGTTGTATTGATAATATCGGGAGTAATAAGTATAATTATTATAGTTCTAGCGATAATAATAGTAAAATACGGCAAATAGTGCATGTTATATTGATAATAACAAAAGTAATAAATATATTTATTACAGTTCTATCGATAATAACTGCATAATATGGGTAATAATGCATGTTATATTGAGAATAATATAAGTCATAAGTATAATTATTACAGTTCTGGCGATAATAACTGCATTATATGGGTAATAATGCATGTTATATTGATAATAACATAAGTAATAAGTATAATTATTACAGTTCTAGCGATAATAACTGCATTATATGGGTAACAATGCATGTTATATTGAGAATAATATAAGTAATAAGTATAATTATTAAAGTTCTGGCGATAATAACTGCATTATATGGGTAACAATGCACGTTATATTGATAATAGTGTAAGTAATAAGTATAATTATTACAGTTCTAGCGATAATAACTGCATTATATGGGTAATAATGCACGTTATATTGCTAATAATATAAGTAATAAGTATAATTATTACAGTTCTAGCGATAATAACTGCATTATATGGGTAATAATGCATGTTATATTGATATTAATATAAGTAATAAGTATAATTATTACAGTTCTTACGATAATAACTGCATTATATGGGTAATAATGCATGTTATATTGATGATAATAAAAGTAATACGTATATTTATTATAGTTCTAGCGATAATAACTGCATAATATGGGTAATAATGCACGTTATATTGCTAACAATATAAGTAATAAGTACAATTATTACAGTTCTAGCGATAATAACTGCATTATATGGGTAATAATGCATGTTATATTGATAATAACAAAAGTAATAAATATATTTATTACAGTTCTATCGATAATAACTGCATAATATGGGTAATAATGCATGTTATATTGAGAATAATATAAGTCATAAGTATAATTATTACAGTTCTGGCGATAATAACTGCATTATATGGGTAATAATGCACGTTATATTGCTAATAGTATAAGTAATAAGTATAATTATTACAGTTCTAGCGATAATACCTCCATTATATGGGTAATAATGCATGTTATATTGATAATGATATAAGTAATAAGTATAATTATTACAGTTCTAGCGATAATAACTGCATAGTATGGGTAATAATGCACGTTATATTGCTAATAATCTAAGTAATAAGTATAATCATTACAGTTCTAGCGATAATAACTGCATTATATGGGTAATAATGCACGTTATATTGCTAACAATATACGTTATAAGTATAATTATTACAGTTCTAGCGATTATAACTGCATTATATGGGTAATAATGCATGTTATATTGATGATAATGAAAGTAATACGTATACTTATTATAGTTCTAGCGATAATAACTGCATAATATGGGTAATAATACATGTTATATTGAGAATAATATAAGTAATAAGTATAATTATTACAGTTCTGGCGATAATAACTGCATTATATGGGTAATAATGCACGTTATATTGCCAATAGTATAAGTAATAAGTATAATTATTACAGTTCTAGCGATAATACCTCCATTATATGGGTAATAATGCATGTTATATTGATAATGATATAAGTAATAAGTATAATTATTACAGTTCTAGCGATAATAACTGCATAGTATGGGTAATAATGCACGTTATATTGCTAACAATATAAGTAATGAGTACAATTATTACAGTTCTAGCGATAATAACTGCATTATATGGGTAATAATGCATGTTATATTGATAATAACATAAGTAATAAGTATAATTATTACAGTTCTAGCGATAATAACTGCATTATATGGGTAACAATGCATGTTATATTGAAAATAATATAAGTAATAAGTATAATTATTACAGTTCTGGCGATAATAACTGCATTATATGGGTAACAATGCACGTTATATTGATAATAGTGTAAGTAATAAGTATAATTATTACAGTTCTAGCGATAATAACTGCATTATATGGGTAATAATGCACGTTATATTGCTAATAATATAAGTAATAAGTATAATTATTACAGTTCTAGCGATAATAACTGCATTATATGGGTAACAATGCATGTTATATTGAGAATAATATAAGTAATAAGTATAATTATTACAGTTCTGGCGATAATAACTGCATTATATGGGTAACAATGCACGTTATATTGATAATAGTGTAAGTAATACGTATAATTATTACAGTTCTAGCGATAATAACTGCATTATATGGGTAATAATGCACGTTACATTGATAATAGTATAAGTAATAAGTATAATTATTACAGTTCTAGCGATAATAACTGCATAATATGGGTAATAGTGCATGTTATATTGAGAATAATATAAGTAATAAGTATAATTATTACAGTTCTGGCGATAATAACTGCATTATATGGGTAATAATGCACGTTATATTGCTAATAGTATAAGTAATAAGTATAATTATTACAGTTCTAGCGATTAATACCTCCATTATATGGGTAAGAATGCATGTTATATTGATAATGATATAAGTAATGAGTATAATTATTACAGTTCTGGCGATAATTACTGCATTATATGGGTAACAATGCACGTTACATTGATAATAGTATAAGTAATAAGTATAATTATTACAGTTCTAGCGATAATAACTGCATTATATGGGTAATAATGCATGTTATATTGAGAATAATATAAGTAATAAGTATAATTATTACAGTTCTGGCGATAATAACTGCATTATATGGGTAACAATGCACGTTATTTTGATAATAGTATAAGTAATAAGTATAATTATTACAGTTCTAGCGATAATAACTGCATTATATGGGTAATAATGCACGTTATATTGCTAATAATATAAGTAATAAGTATAATTATTACAGTTCTAGCGATAATAACTGCATTATATGGGTAATAATGCATGTTATATTGATAATGATATAAGTAATAAGTATAATTAGTACAGTTCTAGCGATAATAACTGCATAATATGGGTAATAATGCACGTTATATTGCTAACAATATAAGTAATGAGTACAATTATTACAGTTCTAGCGATAATAACTGCATTATATGGGTAATAATGCATGTTATATTGATAATAACATAAGTAATAAGTATAATTATTACAGTTCTAGCGATAATAACTGCATTATATGGGTAACAATGCATGTTATATTGAGAATAATATAAGTAATAAGTATAATTATTACAGTTCTGGCGATAATAACTGCATTATATGGGTAACAATGCACGTTATATTGATAATAGTGTAAGTAATAAGTATAATTATTACAGTTCTAGCGATAATAACTGCATTATATGGGTAATAATGCACGTTATATTGCTAATAATATAAGTAATAAGTATAATTATTACAGTTCTAGCGATAATAACTGCATTATATGGGTAACAATGCACGTTATATTGCTAATAATATAAGTAATAAGTACAATTATTACAGTTCTAGCGATAATAACTGCATTATATGGGTAATAATGCATGTTATATTGATAATAATATAAGTAATAAGTATAATTATTACAGTTCTAGCGATAATAACTGCATTATATGGGTAATAATGCATGTTATATTGATGATAATAAAAGTAATACGTATATTTATTATAGTTCTAGCGATAATAACTGCATAATATGGGTAATAATGCACGTTATATTGATAATAATCTAAGTAATAAGTATCATTATTACAGTTCTAGCGATAATAACTGCATTATATGGGTAATAATGCACGTTATATTGCTAACAATATAAGTAATAAGTATAAGTATTACAGTTCGAGCGATAATAACTGCATTATATGGGTAATAATGCATGTTATATTGATAATGATATAAGTAATAAGTATAATTAGTACAGTTCTAGCGATAATAACTGCATAATATGGGTAATAATGCACGTTATATTGCTAATAATATAAGTAATAAGTATAATTATTACAGTTCTAGCGATAATAACTGCATTATATGGGTAACAATGCACGTTATATTGCTAATAATATAAGTAATAAGTATAATTATTACAGTTCTAGCGATAATAACTGCATTATATGGGTAATAATGCATGTTACATTGATAATATTGGGAGTAATAAGTGTATTTATTATAGTTCTAGCGATAATAACTGCATAATATGGGTAATAATGCATGTTATATTGATAATGATATAAGTAATAAGTATAATTATTACAGTTCTGGCGATAATAACTGCATTATATGGGTAACAATGCACGTTACATTGATAATAGTATAAGTAATAAGTATAATTATTACAGTTCTAGCGATAATAACTGCATTATATGGGTAATAATGCACGTTATATTGCTAATAATATAAGTAATAAGTGTAATTATTACAGTTCTAGCGATAATAACTGCATTATATGGGTAATAATGCATGTTATATTGATAATAATATAAGTAATAGGTATAATTATTACAGTTCTAGCGATAATAACTGCATTATATGGGTAATAATGCACGATATATTGCTAGTAGTATAAGTAATAAGTATAATTATTACAGTTCTAGCGATAATAACTGCATAATATGGGTAATAATGCACGTTATATTGCTAATAATATAAGTAATAAGTATAATTATTACAGTTCTAGCGATAATAACTGCATTATATGGGTAATAATGCATGTTGTATTGATAATATCGGGAGTAATAAGTATAATTATTATAGTTCTAGCGATAATAATAGTAAAATACGGCAAATAGTGCATGTTATATTGATAATAACAAAAGTAATAAATATATTTATTACAGTTTTATCGATAATAACTGCATAATATGGGTAATAATGCATGTTATATTGAGAATAATATAAGTCATAAGTATAATTATTACAGTTCTGGCGATAATAACTGCATTATATGGGTAATAATGCACGTTATATTGCTAATAGTATAAGTAATAAGTATAATTATTACAGTTCTAGCGATAATACCTCCATTATATGGGTAATAATGCATGTTATATTGATAATGATATAAGTAATAAGTATAATTATTACAGTTCTAGCGATAATAACTGCATAGTATGGGTAATAATGCACGTTATATTGCTAATAATCTAAGTATTAAGTATAATCATTACAGTTCTAGCGATAATAACTGCATTATATGGGTAATAATGCACGTTATATTGCTAACAATATACGTTATAAGTATAATTATTACAGTTCTAGCGATTATAACTGCATTATATGGGTAATAATGCATGTTATATTGATGATAATGAAAGTAATACGTATACTTATTATAGTTCTAGCGATAATAACTGCATAATATGGGTAATAATACATGTTATATTGAGAATAATATAAGTAATAAGTATAATTATTACAGTTCTGGCGATAATAACTGCATTATATGGGTAATAATGCACGTTATATTGCCAATAGTATAAGTAATAAGTATAATTATTACAGTTCTAGCGATAATACCTCCATTATATGGGTAATAATGCATTTTATATTGATAATAACATAAGTAATAAGTATAATTATTACAGTTCTAGCGATAATAACTGCATTATATGGGTAATAATGCATGTTATATTGATGATAATGAAAGTAATACGTATATTTATTATAGTTCTAGCGATAATAACTGCATAATATGGGTAATAATGCATGTTATATTGAGAATAATATAAGTAATAAGTATAATTATTACAGTTCTGGCGATAATAACTGCATTATATGGGTAATAATGCACGTTACATTGCTAATAGTATAAGTAATATGTATAATTATTACAGTTCTAGCGATTAATACCTCCATTATATGGGTAAGAATGCATGTTATATTGATAATGATATAAGTAATAAGTATAATTATTACAGTTCTGGCGATAATAACTGCATTATATGGGTAACAATGCACGTTACATTGATAATAGTATAAGTAATAAGTATAATTATTACAGTTCTAGCGATAATAACTGCATTATATGGGTAATAATGCATGTTATATTGAGAATAATATAAGTAATAAGTATAATTATTACAGTTCTGGCGATAATAACTGCATTATATGGGTAACAATGCACGTTATATTGATAATAGTATAAGTAATAAGTATAATTATTACAGTTCTAGCGATAATAACTGCATTATATGGGTAATAATGCACGTTATATTGCTAATAATATAAGTAATAAGTATAATTATTACAGTTCTAGCGATAATAACTGCATTATATGGGTAATAATGCATGTTATATTGATAATGATATAAGTAATAAGTATAATTAGTACAGTTCTAGCGATAATAACTGCATAATATGGGTAATAATGCACGTTATATTGCTAACAATATAAGTAATGAGTACAATTATTACAGTTCTAGCGATAATAACTGCATTATATGGGTAATAATGCATGTTATATTGATAATAACATAAGTAATAAGTATAATTATTACAGTTCTAGCGATAATAACTGCATTATATGGGTAACAATGCATGTTATATTGAGAATAATATAAGTAATAAGTATAATTATTACAGTTCTGGCGATAATAACTGCATTATATGGGTAACAATGCACGTTATATTGATAATAGTGTAAGTAATAAGTATAATTATTACAGTTCTAGCGATAATAACTGCATTATATGGGTAATAATGCACGTTATATTGCTAATAATATAAGTAATAAGTATAATTATTACAGTTCTAGCGATAATAACTGCATTATATGGGTAACAATGCACGTTATATTGCTAATAATATAAGTAATAAGTACAATTATTACAGTTCTAGCGATAATAACTGCATTATATGGGTAATAATGCATGTTATATTGATAATAATATAAGTAATAAGTATAATTATTACAGTTCTAGCGATAATAACTGCATTATATGGGTAATAATGCATGTTATATTGATGATAATAAAAGTAATACGTATATTTATTATAGTTCTAGCGATAATAACTGCATAATATGGGTAATAATGCACGTTATATTGATAATAATCTAAGTAATAAGTATCATTATTACAGTTCTAGCGATAATAACTGCATTATATGGGTAATAATGCACGTTATATTGCTAACAATATAAGTAATAAGTATAATTATTACAGTTCTAGCGATAATAACTGCATTATATGGGTAATAATGCATGTTATATTGATAATGATATAAGTAATAAGTATAATTAGTACAGTTCTAGCGATAATAACTGCATAATATGGGTAATAATGCACGTTATATTGCTAATAATATAAGTAATAAGTATAATTATTACAGTTCTAGCGATAATAACTGCATTATATGGGTAACAATGCACGTTATATTGCTAATAATATAAGTAATAAGTATAATTATTACAGTTCTAGCGATAATAACTGCATTATATGGGTAATAATGCATGTTACATTGATAATATTGGGAGTAATAAGTGTATTTATTATAGTTCTAGCGATAATAACTGCATAATATGGGTAATAATGCATGTTATATTGATAATGATATAAGTAATAAGTATAATTATTACAGTTCTGGCGATAATAACTGCATTATATGGGTAACAATGCACGTTACATTGATAATAGTATAAGTAATAAGTATAATTATTACAGTTCTAGCGATAATAACTGCATTATATGGGTAATAATGCACGTTATATTGCTAATAATATAAGTAATAAGTGTAATTATTACAGTTCTAGCGATAATACCTGCATTATATGGGTAATAATGCATGTTATACTGATAATAATATAAGTAATAAGTATAATTATTACAGTTCTAGCGATAATAACTGCATTATATGGGTAATAATGCACGATATATTGCTAGTAGTATAAGTAATAAGTATAATTATTACAGTTCTAGCGATAATAACTGCATTATATGGGTAATAATGCATGTTATATTGATAATGATATAAGTAATAAGTATAATTAGTACAGTTCTAGCGATAATAACTGCATAATATGGGTAATAATGCACGTTATATTGCTAATAATATAAGTAATAAGTATAATTATTACAGTTCTAGCGATAATAACTGCATTATATGGGTAACAATGCACGTTATATTGCTAATAATATAAGTAATAAGTATAATTATTACAGTTCTAGCGATAATAACTGCATTATATGGGTAATAATGCATGTTACATTGATAATATTGGGAGTAATAGGTGTATTTATTATAGTTCTAGCGATAATAACTGCATAATATGGGTAATAATGCATGTTATATTGATAATGATATAAGTAATAAGTATAATTATTACAGTTCTGGCGATAATAACTGCATTATATGGGTAACAATGCACGTTACATTGATAATAGTATAAGTAATAAGTATAATTATTACAGTTCTAGCGATAATAACTGCATTATATGGGTAATAATGCACGTTATATTGCTAATAATATAAGTAATAAGTGTAATTATTACAGTTCTAGCGATAATAACTGCATTATATGGGTAATAATGCATGTTATATTGATAATAATATAAGTAATAGGTATAATTATTACAGTTCTAGCGATAATAACTGCATTATATGGGTAATAATGCACGATATATTGCTAGTAGTATAAGTAATAAGTATAATTATTACAGTTCTAGCGATAATAACTGCATAATATGGGTAATAATGCACGTTATATTGCTAATAATATAAGTAATAAGTATAATTATTACAGTTCTAGCGATAATAACTGCATTATATGGGTAATAATGCATGTTGTATTGATAATATCGGGAGTAATAAGTATAATTATTATAGTTCTAGCGATAATAATAGTAAAATACGGCAAATAGTGCATGTTATATTGATAATAACAAAAGTAATAAATATATTTATTACAGTTTTATCGATAATAACTGCATAATATGGGTAATAATGCATGTTATATTGAGAATAATATAAGTCATAAGTATAATTATTACAGTTCTGGCGATAGTAACTGCATTATATGGGTAATAATGCACGTTATATTGCTAATAGTATAAGTAATAAGTATAATTATTACAGTTCTAGCGATAATACCTCCATTATATGGGTAATAATGCATGTTATATTGATAATGATATAAGTAATAAGTATAATTATTACAGTTCTAGCGATAATAACTGCATAGTATGGGTAATAATGCACGTTATATTGCTAATAGTATAAGTAATAAGTATAATTATTACAGTTCTAGCGATTAATACCTCCATTATATGGGTAAGAATGCATGTTATATTGATAATGATATAAGTAATGAGTATAATTATTACAGTTCTGGCGATAATAACTGCATTATATGGGTAACAATGCACGTTACATTGATAATAGTATAAGTAATAAGTATAATTATTACAGTTCTAGCGATAATAACTGCATTATATGGGTAATAATGCATGTTATATTGAGAATAATATAAGTAATAAGTATAATTATTACAGTTCTGGCGATAATAACTGCATTATATGGGTAACAATGCACGTTATTTTGATAATAGTATAAGTAATAAGTATAATTATTACAGTTCTAGCGATAATAACTGCATTATATGGGTAATAATGCACGTTATATTGCTAATAATATAAGTAATAAGTATAATTATTACAGTTCTAGCGATAATAACTGCATTATATGGGTAATAATGCATGTTATATTGATAATGATATAAGTAATAAGTATAATTAGTACAGTTCTAGCGATAATAACTGCATAATATGGGTAATAATGCACGTTATATTGCTAACAATATAAGTAATGAGTACAATTATTACAGTTCTAGCGATAATAACTGCATTATATGGGTAATAATGCATGTTATATTGATAATAACATAAGTAATAAGTATAATTATTACAGTTCTAGCGATAATAACTGCATTATATGGGTAACAATGCATGTTATATTGAGAATAATATAAGTAATAAGTATAATTATTACAGTTCTGGCGATAATAACTGCATTATATGGGTAACAATGCACGTTATATTGATAATAGTGTAAGTAATAAGTATAATTATTACAGTTCTAGCGATAATAACTGCATTATATGGGTAATAATGCACGTTATATTGCTAATAATATAAGTAATAAGTATAATTATTACAGTTCTAGCGATAATAACTGCATTATATGGGTAACAATGCACGTTATATTGCTAATAATATAAGTAATAAGTACAATTATTACAGTTCTAGCGATAATAACTGCATTATATGGGTAATAATGCATGTTATATTGATAATAATATAAGTAATAAGTATAATTATTACAGTTCTAGCGATAATAACTGCATTATATGGGTAATAATGCATGTTATATTGATGATAATAAAAGTAATACGTATATTTATTATAGTTCTAGCGATAATAACTGCATAATATGGGTAATAATGCACGTTATATTGATAATAATCTAAGTAATAAGTATCATTATTACAGTTCTAGCGATAATAACTGCATTATATGGGTAATAATGCACGTTATATTGCTAACAATATAAGTAATAAGTATAATTATTACAGTTCTAGCGATAATAACTGCATTATATGGGTAATAATGCATGTTATATTGATAATGATATAAGTAATAAGTATAATTAGTACAGTTCTAGCGATAATCACTGCATTATATGGGTAATAATGCATGTTATATTGATGATAATAAAAGTAATACGTATATTTATTATAGTTCTAGCGATAATAACTGCATAATATGGGTAATAATGCACGTTATATTGATAATAATCTAAGTAATAAGTATCATTATTACAGTTCTAGCGATAATAACTGCATTATATGGGTAATAATGCACGTTATATTGCTAACAATATAAGTAATAAGTATAATTATTACAGTTCTAGCGATAATAACTGCATTATATGGGTAATAATGCATGTTATATTGATAATGATATAAGTAATAAGTATAATTAGTACAGTTCTAGCGATAATAACTGCATAATATGGGTAATAATGCACGTTATATTGCTAATAATATAAGTAATAAGTATAATTATTACAGTTCTAGCGATAATAACTGCATTATATGGGTAACAATGCACGTTATATTGCTAATAATATAAGTAATAAGTATAATTATTACAGTTCTAGCGATAATAACTGCATTATATGGGTAATAATGCATGTTACATTGATAATATTGGGAGTAATAAGTGTATTTATTATAGTTCTAGCGATAATAACTGCATAATATGGGTAATAATGCATGTTATATTGATAATGATATAAGTAATAAGTATAATTATTACAGTTCTGGCGATAATAACTGCATTATATGGGTAACAATGCACGTTATATTGCTAATAATATAAGTAATAAGTATAATTATTACAGTTCTAGCGATAATAACTGCATTATATGGGTAATAATGCATGTTACATTGATAATATTGGGAGTAATAAGTGTATTTATTATAGTTCTAGCGATAATAACTGCATAATATGGGTAATAATGCATGTTATATTGATAATGATATAAGTAATAAGTATAATTATTACAGTTCTGGCGATAATAACTGCATTATATGGGTAACAATGCACGTTACATTGATAATAGTATAAGTAATGAGTATAATTATTACAGTTCTAGCGATAATAACTGCATTATATGGGTAATAATGCACGTTATATTGCTAATAATATAAGTAATAAGTGTAATTATTACAGTTCTAGCGATAATAACTGCATTATATGGGTAATAATGCATGTTATATTGATAATAATATAAGTAATAAGTATAATTATTACAGTTCTAGCGATAATAACTGCATTATATGGGTAATAATGCACGATATATTGCTAGTAGTATAAGTAATAAGTATAATTATTACAGTTCTAGCGATAATAACTGCATAATATGGGTAATAATGCACGTTATATTGCTAATAATATAAGTAATAAGTATAATTATTACAGTTCTAGCGATAATAACTGCATTATATGGGTAATAATGCATGTTGTATTGATAATATCGGGAGTAATAAGTATAATTATTATAGTTCTAGCGATAATAATAGTAAAATACGGCAAATAGTGCATGTTATATTGATAATAACAAAAGTAATAAATATATTTATTACAGTTCTATCGATAATAACTGCATAATATGGGTAATAATGCATGTTATATTGAGAATAATATAAGTCATAAGTATAATTATTACAGTTCTGGCGATAATAACTGCATTATATGGGTAATAATGCACGTTATATTGCTAATAGTATAAGTAATAAGTATAATTATTACAGTTCTAGCGATAATACCTCCATTATATGGGTAATAATGCATGTTATATTGATAATGATATAAGTAATAAGTATAATTATTACAGTTCTAGCGATAATAACTGCATAGTATGGGTAATAATGCACGTTATATTGCTAATAATCTAAGTAATAAGTATAATCATTACAGTTCTAGCGATAATAACTGCATTATATGGGTAATAATGCACGTTATATTGCTAACAATATACGTTATAAGTATAATTTTTACAGTTCTAGCGATTATAACTGCATTATATGGGTAATAATGCATGTTATATTGATGATAATGAAAGTAATACGTATACTTATTATAGTTCTAGCGATAATAACTGCATAATATGGGTAATAATACATGTTATATTGAGAATAATATAAGTAATAAGTATAATTATTACAGTTCTGGCGATAATAACTGCATTATATGGGTAATAATGCACGTTATATTGCCAATAGTATAAGTAATAAGTATAATTATTACAGTTCTAGCGATAATACCTCCATTATATGGGTAATAATGCATGTTATATTGATAATGATATAAGTAATAAGTATAATTATTACAGTTCTAGCGATAATAACTGCATAGTATGGGTAATAATGCACGTTATATTGCTAACAATATAAGTAATGAGTACAATTATTACAGTTCTAGCGATAATAACTGCATTATATGGGTAATAATGCATGTTATATTGATAATAACATAAGTAATAAGTATAATTATTACAGTTCTAGCGACAATAACTGCATTATATGGGTAATAATGCATGTTATATTGATGATAATGAAAGTAATACGTATATTCATTATAGTTCTAGCGATAATAACTGCATAATATGGGTAATAATGCATGTTATATTGAGAATAATATAAGTAATAAGTATAATTATTACAGTTCTGGCGATAATAACTGCATTATATGGGTAATAATGCACGTTACATTGCTAATAGTATAAGCAATAAGTATAATTATTACAGTTCTAGCGATAATAACTGCATAGTATGGGTAATAATGCACGTTATATTGCTAACAATATAAGTAATGAGTACAATTATTACAGTTCTAGCGATAATAACTGCATTATATGGGTAATAATGCATGTTATATTGATAATAACATAAGTAATAAGTATAATTATTACAGTTCTGGCGATAATAACTGCATTATATGGGTAACAATGCACGTTACATTGATAATAGTATAAGTAATAAGTATAATTATTACAGTTCTAGCGATAATAACTGCATTATATGGGTAATAATGCATGTTATATTGAGAATAATATAAGTAATAAGTATAATTATTACAGTTCTGGCGATAATAACTGCATTATATGGGTAACAATGCACGTTATATTGATAGTAGTATAAGTAATAAGTATAATTATTACAGTTCTAGCGATAATAACTGCATTATATGGGTAATAATGCACGTTATATTGCTAATAATATAAGTAATAAGTATAATTATTACAGTTCTAGCGATAATAACTGCATTATATGGGTAATAATGCATGTTATATTGATAATGATATAAGTAATAAGTATAATTAGTACAGTTCTAGCGATAATAACTGCATAATATGGGTAATAATGCACGTTATATTGCTAACAATATAAGTAATGAGTACAATTATTACAGTTCTAGCGATAATAACTGCATTATATGGGTAATAATGCATGTTATATTGATAATAACATAAGTAATAAGTATAATTATTACAGTTCTAGCGATAATAACTGCATTATATGGGTAACAATGCATGTTATATTGAGAATAATATAAGTAATAAGTATAATTATTACAGTTCTGGCGATAATAACTGCATTATATGGGTAACAATGCACGTTATATTGATAATAGTGTAAGTAATAAGTATAATTATTACAGTTCTAGCGATAATAACTGCATTATATGGGTAATAATGCACGTTATATTGCTAATAATATAAGTAATAAGTATAATTATTACAGTTCTAGCGATAATAACTGCATTATATGGGTAACAATGCACGTTATATTGCTAATAATATAAGTAATAAGTATAATTATTACAGTTCTAGCGATAATAACTGCATAATATGGGTAATAATGCACGTTATATTGCTAATAATATAAGTAATAAGTATAATTATTACAGTTCTAGCGATAATAACTGCATTATATGGGTAACAATGCACGTTATATTGCTAATAATATAAGTAATAAGTATAATTATTACAGTTCTAGCGATAATAACTGCATTATATGGGTAATAATGCATGTTACATTGATAATATTGGGAGTAATAAGTGTATGTATTATAGTTCTAGCGATAATAACTGCATAATATGGGTAATAATGCATGTTATATTGATAATGATATAAGTAATAAGTATAATTATTACAGTTCTGGCGATAATAACTGCATTATATGGGTAACAATGCACGTTACATTGATAATAGTATAAGTAATAAGTATAATTATTACAGTTCTAGCGATAATAACTGCATTATATGGGTAATAATGCACGTTATATTGCTAATAATATAAGTAATAAGTGTAATTATTACAGTTCTAGCGATAATAACTGCATTATATGGGTAATAATGCATGTTATATTGATAATAATATAAGTAATAAGTATAATTATTACAGTTCTAGCGATAATAACTGCATTATATGGGTAATAATGCACGATATATTGCTAGTAGTATAAGTAATAAGTATAATTATTACAGTTCTAGCGATAATAACTGCATAATATGGGTAATAATGCACGTTATATTGCTAATAATATAAGTAATAAGTATAATTATTACAGTTCTAGCGATAATAACTGCATTATATGGGTAATAATGCACGATATATTGCTAGTAGTATAAGTAATAAGTATAATTATTACAGTTCTAGCGATAATAACTGCATAATATGGGTAATAATGCACGTTATATTGCTAATAATATAAGTAATAAGTATAATTATTACAGTTCTAGCGATAATAACTGCATTATATGGGTAATAATGCATGTTGTATTGATAATATCGGGAGTAATAAGTACAATTATTATAGTTCTAGCGATAATAATAGTAAAATACGGCAAATAGTGCATGTTATATTGATAATAACAAAAGTAATAAATATATTTATTACAGTTCTATCGATAATAACTGCATAATATGGGTAATAATGCATGTTATATTGAGAATAATATAAGTCATAAGTATAATTATTACAGTTCTGGCGATAATAACTGCATTATATGGGTAATAATGCACGTTATATTGCTAATAGTATAAGTAATAAGTATAATTATTACAGTTCTAGCGATAATACCTCCATTATATGGGTAATAATGCATGTTATATTGATAATGATATAAGTAATAAGTATAATTATTACAGTTCTAGCGATAATAACTGCATAGTATGGGTAATAATGCACGTTATATTGCTAATAATCTAAGTAATAAGTATAATCATTACAGTTCTAGCGATAATAACTGCATTATATGGGTAATAATGCACGTTATATTGCTAACAATATACGTTATAAGTATAATTTTTACAGTTCTAGCGATTATAACTGCATTATATGGGTAATAATGCATGTTATATTGATGATAATGAAAGTAATACGTATACTTATTATAGTTCTAGCGATAATAACTGCATAATATGGGTAATAATACATGTTATATTGAGAATAATATAAGTAATAAGTATAATTATTACAGTTCTGGCGATAATAACTGCATTATATGGGTAATAATGCACGTTATATTGCCAATAGTATAAGTAATAAGTATAATTATTACAGTTCTAGCGATAATACCTCCATTATATGGGTAATAATGCATGTTATATTGATAATGATATAAGTAATAAGTATAATTATTACAGTTCTAGCGATAATAACTGCATAGTATGGGTAATAATGCACGTTATATTGCTAACAATATAAGTAATGAGTACAATTATTACAGTTCTAGCGATAATAACTGCATTATATGGGTAATAATGCATGTTATATTGATAATAACATAAGTAATAAGTATAATTATTACAGTTCTAGCGATAATAACTGCATTATATGGGTAATAATGCATGTTATATTGATGATAATGAAAGTAATACGTATATTCATTATAGTTCTAGCGATAATAACTGCATAATATGGGTAATAATGCATGTTATATTGAGAATAATATAAGTAATAAGTATAATTATTACAGTTCTGGCGATAATAACTGCATTATATGGGTAATAATGCACGTTACATTGCTAATAGTATAAGCAATAAGTATAATTATTACAGTTCTAGCGATAATAACTGCATAGTATGGGTAATAATGCACGTTATATTGCTAACAATATAAGTAATGAGTACAATTATTACAGTTCTAGCGATAATAACTGCATTATATGGGTAATAATGCATGTTATATTGATAATAACATAAGTAATAAGTATAATTATTACAGTTCTGGCGATAATAACTGCATTATATGGGTAACAATGCACGTTACATTGATAATAGTATAAGTAATAAGTATAATTATTACAGTTCTAGCGATAATAACTGCATTATATGGGTAATAATGCATGTTATATTGAGAATAATATAAGTAATAAGTATAATTATTACAGTTCTGGCGATAATAACTGCATTATATGGGTAACAATGCACGTTATATTGATAATAGTATAAGTAATAAGTATAATTATTACAGTTCTAGCGATAATAACTGCATTATATGGGTAATAATGCACGTTATATTGCTAATAATATAAGTAATAAGTATAATTATTACAGTTCTAGCGATAATAACTGCATTATATGGGTAATAATGCATGTTATATTGATAATGATATAAGTAATAAGTATAATTAGTACAGTTCTAGCGATAATAACTGCATAATATGGGTAATAATGCACGTTATATTGCTAACAATATAAGTAATGAGTACAATTATTACAGTTCTAGCGATAATAACTGCATTATATGGGTAATAATGCATGTTATATTGATAATAACATAAGTAATAAGTATAATTATTACAGTTCTAGCGATAATAACTGCATTATATGGGTAACAATGCATGTTATATTGAGAATAATATAAGTAATAAGTATAATTATTACAGTTCTGGCGATAATAACTGCATTATATGGGTAACAATGCACGTTATATTGATAATAGTGTAAGTAATAAGTATAATTATTACAGTTCTAGCGATAATAACTGCATTATATGGGTAATAATGCACGTTATATTGCTAATAATATAAGTAATAAGTATAATTATTACAGTTCTAGCGATAATAACTGCATTATATGGGTAACAATGCACGTTATATTGCTAATAATATAAGTAATAAGTATAATTATTACAGTTCTAGCGATAATAACTGCATAATATGGGTAATAATGCACGTTATATTGCTAATAATATAAGTAATAAGTATAATTATTACAGTTCTAGCGATAATAACTGCATTATATGGGTAACAATGCACGTTATATTGCTAATAATATAAGTAATAAGTATAATTATTACAGTTCTAGCGATAATAACTGCATTATATGGGTAATAATGCATGTTACATTGATAATATTGGGAGTAATAAGTGTATGTATTATAGTTCTAGCGATAATAACTGCATAATATGGGTAATAATGCATGTTATATTGATAATGATATAAGTAATAAGTATAATTATTACAGTTCTGGCGATAATAACTGCATTATATGGGTAACAATGCACGTTACATTGATAATAGTATAAGTAATAAGTATAATTATTACAGTTCTAGCGATAATAACTGCATTATATGGGTAATAATGCACGTTATATTGCTAATAATATAAATAATAAGTGTAATTATTACAGTTCTAGCGATAATAACTGCATTATATGGGTAATAATGCATGTTATATTGATAATAATATAAGTAATAAGTATAATTATTACAGTTCTAGCGATAATAACTGCATTATATGGGTAATAATGCACGATATATTGCTAGTAGTATAAGTAATAAGTATAATTATTACAGTTCTAGCGATAATAACTGCATAATATGGGTAATAATGCACGTTATATTGCTAATAATATAAGTAATAAGTATAATTATTACAGTTCTAGCGATAATAACTGCATTATATGGGTAATAATGCACGATATATTGCTAGTAGTATAAGTAATAAGTATAATTATTACAGTTCTAGCGATAATAACTGCATAATATGGGTAATAATGCACGTTATATTGCTAATAATATAAGTAATAAGTATAATTATTACAGTTCTAGCGATAATAACTGCATTATATGGGTAATAATGCATGTTACATTGATAATATTGGGAGTAATAAGTGTATGTATTATAGTTCTAGCGATAATAACTGCATAATATGGGTAATAATGCATGTTATATTGATAATGATATAAGTAATAAGTATAATTATTACAGTTCTGGCGATAATAACTGCATTATATGGGTAACAATGCACGTTACATTGATAATAGTATAAGTAATAAGTATAATTATTACAGTTCTAGCGATAATAACTGCATTATATGGGTAATAATGCACGTTATATTGCTAATAATATAAGTAATAAGTGTAATTATTACAGTTCTAGCGATAATAACTGCATTATATGGGTAATAATGCATGTTATATTGATAATAATATAAGTAATAAGTATAATTATTACAGTTCTAGCGATAATAACTGCATTATATGGGTAATAATGCACGATATATTGCTAGTAGTATAAGTAATAAGTATAATTATTACAGTTCTAGCGATAATAACTGCATAATATGGGTAATAATGCACGTTATATTGCTAATAATATAAGTAATAAGTATAATTATTACAGTTCTAGCGATAATAACTGCATTATATGGGTAATAATGCATGTTGTATTGATAATATCGGGAGTAATAAGTATAATTATTATAGTTCTAGCGATAATAATAGTAAAATACGGCAAATAGTGCATGTTATATTGATAATAACAAAAGTAATAAATATATTTATTACAGTTCTATCGATAATAACTGCATAATATGGGTAATAATGCATGTTATATTGAGAATAATATAAGTCATAAGTATAATCATTACAGTTCTAGCGATAATAACTGCATTATATGGGTAATAATGCACGTTATATTGCTAACAATATACGTTATAAGTATAATTATTACAGTTCTAGCGATTATAACTGCATTATATGGGTAATAATGCATGTTATATTGATGATAATGAAAGTAATACGTATACTTATTATAGTTCTAGCGATAATAACTGCATAATATGGGTAATAATACATGTTATATTGAGAATAATATAAGTAATAAGTATAATTATTACAGTTCTGGCGATAATAACTGCATTATATGGGTAATAATGCACGTTATATTGCCAATAGTATAAGTAATAAGTATAATTATTACAGTTCTAGCGATAATACCTCCATTATATGGGTAATAATGCATGTTATATTGATAATGATATAAGTAATAAGTATAATTATTACAGTTCTAGCGATGATAACTGCATAGTATGGGTAATAATGCACGTTATATTGCTAACAATATAAGTAATGAGTACAATTATTACAGTTCTAGCGATAATAACTGCATTATATGGGTAATAATGCATGTTATATTGATAATAACATAAGTAATAAGTATAATTATTACAGTTCTAGCGATAATAACTGCATTATATGGGTAACAATGCATGTTATATTGAGAATAATATAAGTAATAAGTATAATTATTACAGTTCTGGCGATAATAACTGCATTATATGGGTAACAATGCACGTTATATTGATAATAGTGTAAGTAATAAGTATAATTATTACAGTTCTAGCGATAATAACTGCATTATATGGGTAATAATGCACGTTATATTGCTAATAATATAAGTAATAAGTATAATTATTACAGTTCTAGCGATAATAACTGCATTATATGGGTAATAATGCATGTTATATTGATAATAATATAAGTAATAAGTATAATTATTACAGTTCTTACGATAATAACTGCATTATATGGGTAATAATGCATGTTATATTGATGATAATAAAAGTAATACGTATATTTATTATAGTTCTAGCGATAATAACTGCATAATATGGGTAATAATGCACGTTATATTGATAATAATCTAAGTAATAAGTATAATTATTACAGTTCTAGCGATAATAACTGCATTATATGGGTAATAATGCACGTTATATTGCTAACAATATAAGTAATAAGTATAATTATTACAGTTCTAGCGATAATAACTGCATTATATGGGTAATAATGCATGTTATATTGATGATAATGAAAGTAATACGTATATTTATTATAGTTCTAGCGATAATAACTGCATAATATGGGTAATAATGCATGTTATATTGAGAATAATATAAGTAATAAGTATAATTATTACAGTTCTAGCGATAATAACTGCATTATATGGGTAATAATGCACGTTATATTGCTAATAATATAAGTAATAAGTATAATTATTACAGTTCTAGCGATAATAACTGCATTATATGGGTAATAATGCATGTTATATTGATAATAATATAAGTAATAAGTATAATTATTACAGTTCTAGCGATAATAACTGCATTATATGGGTAATAATGCATGTTATATTGATGATAATAAAAGTAATACGTATATTTATTATAGTTCTAGCGATAATAACTGCATAATATGGGTAATAATGCACGTTATATTGATAATAATCTAAGTAATAAGTATCATTATTACAGTTCTAGCGATAATAACTGCATTATATGGGTAATAATGCACGTTATATTGCTAACAATATAAGTAATAAGTATAATTATTACAGTTCTAGCGATAATAACTGCATTATATGGGTAATAATGCATGTTATATTGATAATGATATAAGTAATAAGTATAATTAGTACAGTTCTAGCGATAATAACTGCATAATATGGGTAATAATGCACGTTATATTGCTAATAATATAAGTAATAAGTATAATTATTACAGTTCTAGCGATAATAACTGCATTATATGGGTAACAATGCACGTTATATTGCTAATAATATAAGTAATAAGTATAATTATTACAGTTCTAGCGATAATAACTGCATTATATGGGTAATAATGCATGTTACATTGATAATATTGGGAGTAATAAGTGTATTTATTATAGTTCTAGCGATAATAACTGCATAATATGGGTAATAATGCATGTTATATTGATAATGATATAAGTAATAAGTATAATTATTACAGTTCTGGCGATAATAACTGCATTATATGGGTAACAATGCACGTTACATTGATAATAGTATAAGTAATAAGTATAATTATTACAGTTCTAGCGATAATAACTGCATTATATGGGTAATAATGCACGTTATATTGCTAATAATATAAGTAATAAGTGTAATTATTACAGTTCTAGCGATAATAACTGCATTATATGGGTAATAATGCATGTTATATTGAAAATAATATAAGTAATAAGTATAATTATTACAGTTCTAGCGATAATAACTGCATTATATGGGTAATAATGCACGATATATTGCTAGTAGTATAAGTAATAAGTATAATTATTACAGTTCTAGCGATAATAACTGCATAATATGGGTAATAATGCACGTTATATTGCTAATAATATAAGTAATAAGTATAATTATTACAGTTCTAGCGATAATAACTGCATTATATGGGTAATAATGCATGTTGTATTGATAATATCGGGAGTAATAAGTATAATTATTATAGTTCTAGCGATAATAATAGTAAAATACGGCAAATAGTGCATGTTATATTGATAATAACAAAAGTAATAAATATATTTATTACAGTTCTATCGATAATAACTGCATAATATGGGTAATAATGCATGTTATATTGAGAATAATATAAGTCATAAGTATAATTATTACAGTTCTGGCGATAATAACTGCATTATATGGGTAATAATGCACGTTATATTGCTAATAGTATAAGTAATAAGTATAATTATTACAGTTCTAGCGATAATACCTCCATTATATGGGTAATAATGCATGTTATATTGATAATGATATAAGTAATAAGTATAATTATTACAGTTCTAGCGATAATAACTGCATAGTATGGGTAATAATGCACGTTATATTGCTAATAATCTAAGTAATAAGTATAATCATTACAGTTCTAGCGATAATAACTGCATTATATGGGTAATAATGCACGTTATATTGCTAACAATATACGTTATAAGTATAATTATTACAGTTCTAGCGATTATAACTGCATTATATGGGTAATAATGCATGTTATATTGATGATAATGAAAGTAATACGTATACTTATTATAGTTCTAGCGATAATAACTGCATAATATGGGTAATAATACATGTTATATTGAGAATAATATAAGTAATAAGTATAATTATTACAGTTCTGGCGATAATAACTGCATTATATGGGTAATAATGCACGTTATATTGCCAATAGTATAAGTAATAAGTATAATTATTACAGTTCTAGCGATAATACCTCCATTATATGGGTAATAATGCATGTTATATTGATAATGATATAAGTAATAAGTATAATTATTACAGTTCTAGCGATAATAACTGCATAGTATGGGTAATAATGCACGTTATATTGCTAACAATATAAGTAATGAGTACAATTATTACAGTTCTAGCGATAATAACTGCATTATATGGGTAATAATGCATGTTATATTGATAATAACATAAGTAATAAGTATAATTATTACAGTTCTAGCGATAATAACTGCATTATATGGGTAATAATGCATGTTATATTGATGATAATGAAAGTAATACGTATATTTATTATAGTTCTAGCGATAATAACTGCATAATATGGGTAATAATGCATGTTATATTGAGAATAATATAAGTAATAAGTATAATTATTACAGTTCTGGCGATAATAACTGCATTATATGGGTAATAATGCACGTTACATTGCTAATAGTATAAGTAATAAGTATAATTATTACAGTTCTAGCGATTAATACCTCCATTATATGGGTAAGAATGCATGTTATATTGATAATGATATAAGTAATAAGTATAATTATTACAGTTCTGGCGATAATAACTGCATTATATGGGTAACAATGCACGTTACATTGATAATAGTATAAGTAATAAGTATAATTATTACAGTTCTAGCGATAATAACTGCATTATATGGGTAATAATGCATGTTATATTGAGAATAATATAAGTAATAAGTATAATTATTACAGTTCTGGCGATAATAACTGCATTATATGGGTAACAATGCACGTTATATTGATAATAGTATAAGTAATAAGTATAATTATTACAGTTCTAGCGATAATAACTGCATTATATGGGTAATAATGCACGTTATATTGCTAATAATATAAGTAATAAGTATAATTATTACAGTTCTAGCGATAATAACGGCATTATATGGGTAATAATGCATGTTATATTGATAATGATATAAGTAATAAGTATAATTAGTACAGTTCTAGCGATAATAACTGCATAATATGGGTAATAATGCACGTTATATTGCTAACAATATAAGTAATGAGTACAATTATTACAGTTCTAGCGATAATAACTGCATTATATGGGTAATAATGCATGTTATATTGATAATAACATAAGTAATAAGTATAATTATTACAGTTCTAGCGATAATAACTGCATTATATGGGTAACAATGCATGTTATATTGAGAATAATATAAGTAATAAGTATAATTATTACAGTTCTGGCGATAATAACTGCATTATATGGGTAACAATGCACGTTATATTGATAACAGTGTAAGTAATAAGTATAATTATTACAGTTCTGGCGATAATAACTGCATTATATGGGTAATAATGCACGTTACATTGCTAATAGTATAAGTAATAAGTATAATTATTACAGTTCTAGCGATAATAACTGCATTATATGGGTAATAATGCACGTTATATTGCTAATAATATAAGTAATAAGTATAATTATTACAGTTCTAGCGATAATAACTGCATTATATGGGTAATAATGCATGTTATATTGATAATGATATAAGTAATAAGTATAATTAGTACAGTTCTAGCGATAATAACTGCATAATATGGGTAATAATGCACGTTATATTGCTAACAATATAAGTAATGAGTACAATTATTACAGTTCTAGCGATAATAACTGCATTATGTGGGTAATAATGCATGTTATATTGATAATAACATAAGTAATAAGTATAATTATTACAGTTCTAGCGATAATAACTGCATTATATGGGTAACAATGCATGTTATATTGAGAATAATATAAGTAATAAGTATAATTATTACAGTTCTAGCGATAATAACTGCATTATATGGGTAACAATGCATGTTATATTGAGAATAATATAAGTAATAAGTATAATTATTACAGTTCTGGCGATAATAACTGCATTATATGGGTAACAATGCACGTTATATTGATAATAGTATAAGTAATAAGTATAATTATTACAGTTCTAGCGATAATAACTGCATTATATGGGTAATAATGCACGTTATATTGCTAATAATATAAGTAATAAGTATAATTATTACATTTCTAGCGATAATAACTGCATTATATGGGTAACAATGCACGTTATATTGCTAATAATATAAGTAATAAGTAAAATTATTACAGTTCTAGCGATAATAACTGCATTATATGGGTAATAATGCATGTTATATTGATAATAATATAAGTAATAAGTATAATTATTACAGTTCTAGCGATAATAACTGCATTATATGGGTAATAATGCATGTTATATTGATGATAATAAAAGTTATACGTATATTTATTATAGTTCTAGCGATAATAACTGCATAATATGGGTAATAATGCACGTTATATTGATAATAATCTAAGTAATAAGTATCATTATTACAGTTCTAGCGATAATAACTGCATTATATGGGTAATAATGCACGTTATATTGCTAACAATATAAGTAATAAGTATAATTATTACAGTTCTAGCGATAATAACTGCATTATATGGGTAATAATGCATGTTATATTGATAATGATATAAGTAATAAGTATAATTAGTACAGATCTAGCGATAATAACTGCATAATATGGGTAATAATGCACGTTATATTGCTAATAATATAAGTAATAAGTATAATTATTACAGTTCTAGCGATAATAACTGCATTATATGGGTAACAATGCACGTTATATTGCTAATAATATAAGTAATAAGTATAATTATTACAGTTCTAGCGATAATAACTGCATTATATGGGTAATAATGCATGTTACATTGATAATATTGGGAGTAATAAGTGTATTTATTATAGTTCTAGCGATAATAACTGCATAATATGGGTAATAATGCATGTTATATTGATAATGATATAAGTAATAAGTATAATTATTACAGTTCTGGCGATAATAACTGCATTATATGGGTAACAATGCACGTTACATTGATAATAGTATAAGTAATAAGTATAATTATTACAGTTCTAGCGATAATAACTGCATTATATGGGTAATAATGCACGTTATATTGCTAATAATATAAGTAATAAGTGTAATTATTACAGTTCTAGCGATAATAACTGCATTATATGGGTAATAATGCATGTTATATTGATAATAATATAAGTAATAAGTATAATTATTACAGTTCTAGCGATAATAACTGCATTATATGGGTAACAATGCACGTTACATTGATAATAGTATAAGTAATAAGTATAATTATTACAGTTCTAGCGATAATAACTGCATTATATGGGTAATAATGCATGTTATATTGAGAATAATATAAGTAATAAGTATAATTATTACAGTTCTGGCGATAATAACTGCATTATATGGGTAACAATGCACGTTATATTGATAATAGTATAAGTAATAAGTATAATTATTACAGTTCTAGCGATAATAACTGCATTATATGGGTAATAATGCACGTTATATTGCTAATAATATAAGTAATAAGTATAATTATTACAGTTCTAGCGATAATAACGGCATTATATGGGTAATAATGCATGTTATATTGATAATGATATAAGTAATAAGTATAATTAGTACAGTTCTAGCGATAATAACTGCATAATATGGGTAATAATGCACGTTATATTGCTAACAATATAAGTAATGAGTACAATTATTACAGTTCTAGCGATAATAACTGCATTATATGGGTAATAATGCATGTTATATTGATAATAACATAAGTAATAAGTATAATTATTACAGTTCTAGCGATAATAACTGCATTATATGGGTAACAATGCATGTTATATTGAGAATAATATAAGTAATAAGTATAATTATTACAGTTCTGGCGATAATAACTGCATTATATGGGTAACAATGCACGTTATATTGATAATAGTGTAAGTAATAAGTATAATTATTACAGTTCTAGCGATAATAACTGCATTATATGGGTAATAATGCACGTTATATTGCTAATAATATAAGTAATAAGTATAATTATTACAGTTCTAGCGATAATAACTGCATTATATGGGTAATAATGCATGTTATATTGATAATAATATAAGTAATAAGTATAATTATTACAGTTCTTACGATAATAACTGCATTATATGGGTAATAATGCATGTTATATTGATGATAATAAAAGTAATACGTATATTTATTATAGTTCTAGCGATAATAACTGCATAATATGGGTAATAATGCACGTTATATTGATAATAATCTAAGTAATAAGTATAATTATTACAGTTCTAGGGATAATAACTGCATTATATGGGTAATAATGCATGTTATATTGATGATAATGAAAGTAATACGTATACTTATTATAGTTCTAGCGATAATAACTGCATAATATGGGTAATAATACATGTTATATTGAGAATAATATAAGTAATAAGTATAATTATTACAGTTCTGGCGATAATAACTGCATTATATGGGTAATAATGCACGTTATATTGCCAATAGTATAAGTAATAAGTATAATTATTACAGTTCTAGCGATAATAACTGCATTATATGGGTAATAATGCATGTTATATTGATAATAATATAAGTAATAGGTATAATTATTACAGTTCTAGCGATAATAACTGCATTATATGGGTAATAATGCACGATATATTGCTAGTAGTATAAGTAATAAGTATAATTATTACAGTTCTAGCGATAATAACTGCATAATATGGGTAATAATGCACGTTATATTGCTAATAATATAAGTAATAAGTATAATTATTACAGTTCTAGCGATAATAACTGCATTATATGGGTAATAATGCATGTTGTATTGATAATATCGGGAGTAATAAGTATAATTATTATAGTTCTAGCGATAATAATAGTAAAATACGGCAAATAGTGCATGTTATATTGATAATAACAAAAGTAATAAATATATTTATTACAGTTTTATCGATAATAACTGCATAATATGGGTAATAATGCATGTTATATTGAGAATAATATAAGTCATAAGTATAATTATTACAGTTCTGGCGATAGTAACTGCATTATATGGGTAATAATGCACGTTATATTGCTAATAGTATAAGTAATAAGTATAATTATTACAGTTCTAGCGATAATACCTCCATTATATGGGTAATAATGCATGTTATATTGATAATGATATAAGTAATAAGTATAATTATTACAGTTCTAGCGATAATAACTGCATAGTATGGGTAATAATGCACGTTATATTGCTAATAGTATAAGTAATAAGTATAATTATTACAGTTCTAGCGATTAATACCTCCATTATATGGGTAAGAATGCATGTTATATTGATAATGATATAAGTAATGAGTATAATTATTACAGTTCTGGCGATAATAACTGCATTATATGGGTAACAATGCACGTTACATTGATAATAGTATAAGTAATAAGTATAATTATTACAGTTCTAGCGATAATAACTGCATTATATGGGTAATAATGCATGTTATATTGAGAATAATATAAGTAATAAGTATAATTATTACAGTTCTGGCGATAATAACTGCATTATATGGGTAACAATGCACGTTATTTTGATAATAGTATAAGTAATAAGTATAATTATTACAGTTCTAGCGATAATAACTGCATTATATGGGTAATAATGCACGTTATATTGCTAATAATATAAGTAATAAGTATAATTATTACAGTTCTAGCGATAATAACTGCATTATATGGGTAATAATGCATGTTATATTGATAATGATATAAGTAATAAGTATAATTAGTACAGTTCTAGCGATAATAACTGCATAATATGGGTAATAATGCACGTTATATTGCTAACAATATAAGTAATGAGTACAATTATTACAGTTCTAGCGATAATAACTGCATTATATGGGTAATAATGCATGTTATATTGATAATAACATAAGTAATAAGTATAATTATTACAGTTCTAGCGATAATAACTGCATTATATGGGTAACAATGCATGTTATATTGAGAATAATATAAGTAATAAGTATAATTATTACAGTTCTGGCGATAATAACTGCATTATATGGGTAACAATGCACGTTATATTGATAATAGTGTAAGTAATAAGTATAATTATTACAGTTCTAGCGATAATAACTGCATTATATGGGTAATAATGCACGTTATATTGCTAATAATATAAGTAATAAGTATAATTATTACAGTTCTAGCGATAATAACGGCATTATATGGGTAATAATGCATGTTATATTGATAATGATATAAGTAATAAGTATAATTAGTACAGTTCTAGCGATAATAACTGCATAATATGGGTAATAATGCACGTTATATTGCTAACAATATAAGTAATGAGTACAATTATTACAGTTCTAGCGATAATAACTGCATTATATGGGTAATAATGCATGTTATATTGATAATAACATAAGTAATAAGTATAATTATTACAGTTCTAGCGATAATAACTGCATTATATGGGTAACAATGCATGTTATATTGAGAATAATATAAGTAATAAGTATAATTATTACAGTTCTGGCGATAATAACTGCATTATATGGGTAACAATGCACGTTATATTGATAACAGTGTAAGTAATAAGTATAATTATTACAGTTCTGGCGATAATAACTGCATTATATGGGTAATAATGCACGTTACATTGCTAATAGTATAAGTAATAAGTATAATTATTACAGTTCTAGCGATAATAACTGCATTATATGGGTAATAATGCACGTTATATTGCTAATAATATAAGTAATAAGTATAATTATTACAGTTCTAGCGATAATAACTGCATTATATGGGTAATAATGCATGTTATATTGATAATGATATAAGTAATAAGTATAATTAGTACAGTTCTAGCGATAATAACTGCATAATATGGGTAATAATGCACGTTATATTGCTAACAATATAAGTAATGAGTACAATTATTACAGTTCTAGCGATAATAACTGCATTATGTGGGTAATAATGCATGTTATATTGATAATAACATAAGTAATAAGTATAATTATTACAGTTCTAGCGATAATAACTGCATTATATGGGTAACAATGCATGTTATATTGAGAATAATATAAGTAATAAGTATAATTATTACAGTTCTAGCGATAATAACTGCATTATATGGGTAACAATGCATGTTATATTGAGAATAATATAAGTAATAAGTATAATTATTACAGTTCTGGCGATAATAACTGCATTATATGGGTAACAATGCACGTTATATTGATAATAGTATAAGTAATAAGTATAATTATTACAGTTCTAGCGATAATAACTGCATTATATGGGTAATAATGCACGTTATATTGCTAATAATATAAGTAATAAGTATAATTATTACATTTCTAGCGATAATAACTGCATTATATGGGTAACAATGCACGTTATATTGCTAATAATATAAGTAATAAGTAAAATTATTACAGTTCTAGCGATAATAACTGCATTATATGGGTAATAATGCATGTTATATTGATAATAATATAAGTAATAAGTATAATTATTACAGTTCTAGCGATAATAACTGCATTATATGGGTAATAATGCATGTTATATTGATGATAATAAAAGTTATACGTATATTTATTATAGTTCTAGCGATAATAACTGCATAATATGGGTAATAATGCACGTTATATTGATAATAATCTAAGTAATAAGTATCATTATTACAGTTCTAGCGATAATAACTGCATTATATGGGTAATAATGCACGTTATATTGCTAACAATATAAGTAATAAGTATAATTATTACAGTTCTAGCGATAATAACTGCATTATATGGGTAATAATGCATGTTATATTGATAATGATATAAGTAATAAGTATAATTAGTACAGATCTAGCGATAATAACTGCATAATATGGGTAATAATGCACGTTATATTGCTAATAATATAAGTAATAAGTATAATTATTACAGTTCTAGCGATAATAACTGCATTATATGGGTAACAATGCACGTTATATTGCTAATAATATAAGTAATAAGTATAATTATTACAGTTCTAGCGATAATAACTGCATTATATGGGTAATAATGCATGTTACATTGATAATATTGGGAGTAATAAGTGTATTTATTATAGTTCTAGCGATAATAACTGCATAATATGGGTAATAATGCATGTTATATTGATAATGATATAAGTAATAAGTATAATTATTACAGTTCTGGCGATAATAACTGCATTATATGGGTAACAATGCACGTTACATTGATAATAGTATAAGTAATAAGTATAATTATTACAGTTCTAGCGATAATAACTGCATTATATGGGTAATAATGCACGTTATATTGCTAATAATATAAGTAATAAGTGTAATTATTACAGTTCTAGCGATAATAACTGCATTATATGGGTAATAATGCATGTTATATTGATAATAATATAAGTAATAAGTATAATTATTACAGTTCTAGCGATAATAACTGCATTATATGGGTAACAATGCACGTTACATTGATAATAGTATAAGTAATAAGTATAATTATTACAGTTCTAGCGATAATAACTGCATTATATGGGTAATAATGCATGTTATATTGAGAATAATATAAGTAATAAGTATAATTATTACAGTTCTGGCGATAATAACTGCATTATATGGGTAACAATGCACGTTATATTGATAATAGTATAAGTAATAAGTATAATTATTACAGTTCTAGCGATAATAACTGCATTATATGGGTAATAATGCACGTTATATTGCTAATAATATAAGTAATAAGTATAATTATTACAGTTCTAGCGATAATAACGGCATTATATGGGTAATAATGCATGTTATATTGATAATGATATAAGTAATAAGTATAATTAGTACAGTTCTAGCGATAATAACTGCATAATATGGGTAATAATGCACGTTATATTGCTAACAATATAAGTAATGAGTACAATTATTACAGTTCTAGCGATAATAACTGCATTATATGGGTAATAATGCATGTTATATTGATAATAACATAAGTAATAAGTATAATTATTACAGTTCTAGCGATAATAACTGCATTATATGGGTAACAATGCATGTTATATTGAGAATAATATAAGTAATAAGTATAATTATTACAGTTCTGGCGATAATAACTGCATTATATGGGTAACAATGCACGTTATATTGATAATAGTGTAAGTAATAAGTATAATTATTACAGTTCTAGCGATAATAACTGCATTATATGGGTAATAATGCACGTTATATTGCTAATAATATAAGTAATAAGTATAATTATTACAGTTCTAGCGATAATAACTGCATTATATGGGTAATAATGCATGTTATATTGATAATAATATAAGTAATAAGTATAATTATTACAGTTCTTACGATAATAACTGCATTATATGGGTAATAATGCATGTTATATTGATGATAATAAAAGTAATACGTATATTTATTATAGTTCTAGCGATAATAACTGCATAATATGGGTAATAATGCACGTTATATTGATAATAATCTAAGTAATAAGTATAATTATTACAGTTCTAGGGATAATAACTGCATTATATGGGTAATAATGCATGTTATATTGATGATAATGAAAGTAATACGTATACTTATTATAGTTCTAGCGATAATAACTGCATAATATGGGTAATAATACATGTTATATTGAGAATAATATAAGTAATAAGTATAATTATTACAGTTCTGGCGATAATAACTGCATTATATGGGTAATAATGCACGTTATATTGCCAATAGTATAAGTAATAAGTATAATTATTACAGTTCTAGCGATAATAACTGCATTATATGGGTAATAATGCATGTTATATTGATAATAATATAAGTAATAGGTATAATTATTACAGTTCTAGCGATAATAACTGCATTATATGGGTAATAATGCACGATATATTGCTAGTAGTATAAGTAATAAGTATAATTATTACAGTTCTAGCGATAATAACTGCATAATATGGGTAATAATGCACGTTATATTGCTAATAATATAAGTAATAAGTATAATTATTACAGTTCTAGCGATAATAACTGCATTATATGGGTAATAATGCATGTTGTATTGATAATATCGGGAGTAATAAGTATAATTATTATAGTTCTAGCGATAATAATAGTAAAATACGGCAAATAGTGCATGTTATATTGATAATAACAAAAGTAATAAATATATTTATTACAGTTTTATCGATAATAACTGCATAATATGGGTAATAATGCATGTTATATTGAGAATAATATAAGTCATAAGTATAATTATTACAGTTCTGGCGATAGTAACTGCATTATATGGGTAATAATGCACGTTATATTGCTAATAGTATAAGTAATAAGTATAATTATTACAGTTCTAGCGATAATACCTCCATTATATGGGTAATAATGCATGTTATATTGATAATGATATAAGTAATAAGTATAATTATTACAGTTCTAGCGATAATAACTGCATAGTATGGGTAATAATGCACGTTATATTGCTAATAGTATAAGTAATAAGTATAATTATTACAGTTCTAGCGATTAATACCTCCATTATATGGGTAAGAATGCATGTTATATTGATAATGATATAAGTAATGAGTATAATTATTACAGTTCTGGCGATAATAACTGCATTATATGGGTAACAATGCACGTTACATTGATAATAGTATAAGTAATAAGTATAATTATTACAGTTCTAGCGATAATAACTGCATTATATGGGTAATAATGCATGTTATATTGAGAATAATATAAGTAATAAGTATAATTATTACAGTTCTGGCGATAATAACTGCATTATATGGGTAACAATGCACGTTATTTTGATAATAGTATAAGTAATAAGTATAATTATTACAGTTCTAGCGATAATAACTGCATTATATGGGTAATAATGCACGTTATATTGCTAATAATATAAGTAATAAGTATAATTATTACAGTTCTAGCGATAATAACTGCATTATATGGGTAATAATGCATGTTATATTGATAATGATATAAGTAATAAGTATAATTAGTACAGTTCTAGCGATAATAACTGCATAATATGGGTAATAATGCACGTTATATTGCTAACAATATAAGTAATGAGTACAATTATTACAGTTCTAGCGATAATAACTGCATTATATGGGTAATAATGCATGTTATATTGATAATAACATAAGTAATAAGTATAATTATTACAGTTCTAGCGATAATAACTGCATTATATGGGTAACAATGCATGTTATATTGAGAATAATATAAGTAATAAGTATAATTATTACAGTTCTGGCGATAATAACTGCATTATATGGGTAACAATGCACGTTATATTGATAATAGTGTAAGTAATAAGTATAATTATTACAGTTCTAGCGATAATAACTGCATTATATGGGTAATAATGCACGTTATATTGCTAATAATATAAGTAATAAGTATAATTATTACAGTTCTAGCGATAATAACTGCATTATATGGGTAACAATGCACGTTATATTGCTAATAATATAAGTAATAAGTACAATTATTACAGTTCTAGCGATAATAACTGCATTATATGGGTAATAATGCATGTTATATTGATAATAATATAAGTAATAAGTATAATTATTACAGTTCTAGCGATAATAACTGCATTATATGGGTAATAATGCATGTTATATTGATGATAATAAAAGTAATACGTATATTTATTATAGTTCTAGCGATAATAACTGCATAATATGGGTAATAATGCACGTTATATTGATAATAATCTAAGTAATAAGTATCATTATTACAGTTCTAGCGATAATAACTGCATTATATGGGTAATAATGCACGTTATATTGCTAACAATATAAGTAATAAGTATAATTATTACAGTTCTAGCGATAATAACTGCATTATATGGGTAATAATGCATGTTATATTGATAATGATATAAGTAATAAGTATAATTAGTACAGTTCTAGCGATAATCACTGCATTATATGGGTAATAATGCATGTTATATTGATGATAATAAAAGTAATACGTATATTTATTATAGTTCTAGCGATAATAACTGCATAATATGGGTAATAATGCACGTTATATTGATAATAATCTAAGTAATAAGTATCATTATTACAGTTCTAGCGATAATAACTGCATTATATGGGTAATAATGCACGTTATATTGCTAACAATATAAGTAATAAGTATAATTATTACAGTTCTAGCGATAATAACTGCATTATATGGGTAATAATGCATGTTATATTGATAATGATATAAGTAATAAGTATAATTAGTACAGTTCTAGCGATAATAACTGCATAATATGGGTAATAATGCACGTTATATTGCTAATAATATAAGTAATAAGTATAATTATTACAGTTCTAGCGATAATAACTGCATTATATGGGTAACAATGCACGTTATATTGCTAATAATATAAGTAATAAGTATAATTATTACAGTTCTAGCGATAATAACTGCATTATATGGGTAATAATGCATGTTACATTGATAATATTGGGAGTAATAAGTGTATTTATTATAGTTCTAGCGATAATAACTGCATAATATGGGTAATAATGCATGTTATATTGATAATGATATAAGTAATAAGTATAATTATTACAGTTCTGGCGATAATAACTGCATTATATGGGTAACAATGCACGTTATATTGCTAATAATATAAGTAATAAGTATAATTATTACAGTTCTAGCGATAATAACTGCATTATATGGGTAATAATGCATGTTACATTGATAATATTGGGAGTAATAAGTGTATTTATTATAGTTCTAGCGATAATAACTGCATAATATGGGTAATAATGCATGTTATATTGATAATGATATAAGTAATAAGTATAATTATTACAGTTCTGGCGATAATAACTGCATTATATGGGTAACAATGCACGTTACATTGATAATAGTATAAGTAATGAGTATAATTATTACAGTTCTAGCGATAATAACTGCATTATATGGGTAATAATGCACGTTATATTGCTAATAATATAAGTAATAAGTGTAATTATTACAGTTCTAGCGATAATAACTGCATTATATGGGTAATAATGCATGTTATATTGATAATAATATAAGTAATAAGTATAATTATTACAGTTCTAGCGATAATAACTGCATTATATGGGTAATAATGCACGATATATTGCTAGAAGTATAAGTAATAAGTATAATTATTACAGTTCTAGCGATAATAACTGCATAATATGGGTAATAATGCACGTTATATTGCTAATAATATAAGTAATAAGTATAATTATTACAGTTCTAGCGATAATAACTGCATTATATGGGTAATAATGCATGTTGTATTGATAATATCGGGAGTAATAAGTATAATTATTATAGTTCTAGCGATAATAATAGTAAAATACGGCAAATAGTGCATGTTATATTGATAATAACAAAAGTAATAAATATATTTATTACAGTTCTATCGATAATAACTGCATAATATGGGTAATAATGCATGTTATATTGAGAATAATATAAGTCATAAGTATAATTATTACAGTTCTGGCGATAATAACTGCATTATATGGGTAATAATGCACGTTATATTGCTAATAGTATAAGTAATAAGTATAATTATTACAGTTCTAGCGATAATACCTCCATTATATGGGTAATAATGCATGTTATATTGATAATGATATAAGTAATAAGTATAATTATTACAGTTCTAGCGATAATAACTGCATAGTATGGGTAATAATGCACGTTATATTGCTAATAATCTAAGTAATAAGTATAATCATTACAGTTCTAGCGATAATAACTGCATTATATGGGTAATAATGCACGTTATATTGCTAACAATATACGTTATAAGTATAATTTTTACAGTTCTAGCGATTATAACTGCATTATATGGGTAATAATGCATGTTATATTGATGATAATGAAAGTAATACGTATACTTATTATAGTTCTAGCGATAATAACTGCATAATATGGGTAATAATACATGTTATATTGAGAATAATATAAGTAATAAGTATAATTATTACAGTTCTGGCGATAATAACTGCATTATATGGGTAATAATGCACGTTATATTGCCAATAGTATAAGTAATAAGTATAATTATTACAGTTCTAGCGATAATACCTCCATTATATGGGTAATAATGCATGTTATATTGATAATGATATAAGTAATAAGTATAATTATTACAGTTCTAGCGATAATAACTGCATAGTATGGGTAATAATGCACGTTATATTGCTAACAATATAAGTAATGAGTACAATTATTACAGTTCTAGCGATAATAACTGCATTATATGGGTAATAATGCATGTTATATTGATAATAACATAAGTAATAAGTATAATTATTACAGTTCTAGCGACAATAACTGCATTATATGGGTAATAATGCATGTTATATTGATGATAATGAAAGTAATACGTATATTCATTATAGTTCTAGCGATAATAACTGCATAATATGGGTAATAATGCATGTTATATTGAGAATAATATAAGTAATAAGTATAATTATTACAGTTCTGGCGATAATAACTGCATTATATGGGTAATAATGCACGTTACATTGCTAATAGTATAAGCAATAAGTATAATTATTACAGTTCTAGCGATAATAACTGCATAGTATGGGTAATAATGCACGTTATATTGCTAACAATATAAGTAATGAGTACAATTATTACAGTTCTAGCGATAATAACTGCATTATATGGGTAATAATGCATGTTATATTGATAATAACATAAGTAATAAGTATAATTATTACAGTTCTGGCGATAATAACTGCATTATATGGGTAACAATGCACGTTACATTGATAATAGTATAAGTAATAAGTATAATTATTACAGTTCTAGCGATAATAACTGCATTATATGGGTAATAATGCATGTTATATTGAGAATAATATAAGTAATAAGTATAATTATTACAGTTCTGGCGATAATAACTGCATTATATGGGTAACAATGCACGTTATATTGATAATAGTATAAGTAATAAGTATAATTATTACAGTTCTAGCGATAATAACTGCATTATATGGGTAATAATGCACGTTATATTGCTAATAATATAAGTAATAAGTATAATTATTACAGTTCTAGCGATAATAACTGCATTATATGGGTAATAATGCATGTTATATTGATAATGATATAAGTAATAAGTATAATTAGTACAGTTCTAGCGATAATAACTGCATAATATGGGTAATAATGCACGTTATATTGCTAACAATATAAGTAATGAGTACAATTATTACAGTTCTAGCGATAATAACTGCATTATATGGGTAATAATGCATGTTATATTGATAATAACATAAGTAATAAGTATAATTATTACAGTTCTAGCGATAATAACTGCATTATATGGGTAACAATGCATGTTATATTGAGAATAATATAAGTAATAAGTATAATTATTACAGTTCTGGCGATAATAACTGCATTATATGGGTAACAATGCACGTTATATTGATAATAGTGTAAGTAATAAGTATAATTATTACAGTTCTAGCGATAATAACTGCATTATATGGGTAATAATGCACGTTATATTGCTAATAATATAAGTAATAAGTATAATTATTACAGTTCTAGCGATAATAACTGCATTATATGGGTAACAATGCACGTTATATTGCTAATAATATAAGTAATAAGTATAATTATTACAGTTCTAGCGATAATAACTGCATAATATGGGTAATAATGCACGTTATATTGCTAATAATATAAGTAATAAGTATAATTATTACAGTTCTAGCGATAATAACTGCATTATATGGGTAACAATGCACGTTATATTGCTAATAATATAAGTAATAAGTATAATTATTACAGTTCTAGCGATAATAACTGCATTATATGGGTAATAATGCATGTTACATTGATAATATTGGGAGTAATAAGTGTATGTATTATAGTTCTAGCGATAATAACTGCATAATATGGGTAATAATGCATGTTATATTGATAATGATATAAGTAATAAGTATAATTATTACAGTTCTGGCGATAATAACTGCATTATATGGGTAACAATGCACGTTACATTGATAATAGTATAAGTAATAAGTATAATTATTACAGTTCTAGCGATAATAACTGCATTATATGGGTAATAATGCACGTTATATTGCTAATAATATAAGTAATAAGTGTAATTATTACAGTTCTAGCGATAATAACTGCATTATATGGGTAATAATGCATGTTATATTGATAATAATATAAGTAATAAGTATAATTATTACAGTTCTAGCGATAATAACTGCATTATATGGGTAATAATGCACGATATATTGCTAGTAGTATAAGTAATAAGTATAATTATTACAGTTCTAGCGATAATAACTGCATAATATGGGTAATAATGCACGTTATATTGCTAATAATATAAGTAATAAGTATAATTATTACAGTTCTAGCGATAATAACTGCATTATATGGGTAATAATGCACGATATATTGCTAGTAGTATAAGTAATAAGTATAATTATTACAGTTCTAGCGATAATAACTGCATAATATGGGTAATAATGCACGTTATATTGCTAATAATATAAGTAATAAGTATAATTATTACAGTTCTAGCGATAATAACTGCATTATATGGGTAATAATGCATGTTGTATTGATAATATCGGGAGTAATAAGTACAATTATTATAGTTCTAGCGATAATAATAGTAAAATACGGCAAATAGTGCATGTTATATTGATAATAACAAAAGTAATAAATATATTTATTACAGTTCTATCGATAATAACTGCATAATATGGGTAATAATGCATGTTATATTGAGAATAATATAAGTCATAAGTATAATTATTACAGTTCTGGCGATAATAACTGCATTATATGGGTAATAATGCACGTTATATTGCTAATAGTATAAGTAATAAGTATAATTATTACAGTTCTAGCGATAATACCTCCATTATATGGGTAATAATGCATGTTATATTGATAATGATATAAGTAATAAGTATAATTATTACAGTTCTAGCGATAATAACTGCATAGTATGGGTAATAATGCACGTTATATTGCTAATAATCTAAGTAATAAGTATAATCATTACAGTTCTAGCGATAATAACTGCATTATATGGGTAATAATGCACGTTATATTGCTAACAATATACGTTATAAGTATAATTTTTACAGTTCTAGCGATTATAACTGCATTATATGGGTAATAATGCATGTTATATTGATGATAATGAAAGTAATACGTATACTTATTATAGTTCTAGCGATAATAACTGCATAATATGGGTAATAATACATGTTATATTGAGAATAATATAAGTAATAAGTATAATTATTACAGTTCTGGCGATAATAACTGCATTATATGGGTAATAATGCACGTTATATTGCCAATAGTATAAGTAATAAGTATAATTATTACAGTTCTAGCGATAATACCTCCATTATATGGGTAATAATGCATGTTATATTGATAATGATATAAGTAATAAGTATAATTATTACAGTTCTAGCGATAATAACTGCATAGTATGGGTAATAATGCACGTTATATTGCTAACAATATAAGTAATGAGTACAATTATTACAGTTCTAGCGATAATAACTGCATTATATGGGTAATAATGCATGTTATATTGATAATAACATAAGTAATAAGTATAATTATTACAGTTCTAGCGATAATAACTGCATTATATGGGTAATAATGCATGTTATATTGATGATAATGAAAGTAATACGTATATTCATTATAGTTCTAGCGATAATAACTGCATAATATGGGTAATAATGCATGTTATATTGAGAATAATATAAGTAATAAGTATAATTATTACAGTTCTGGCGATAATAACTGCATTATATGGGTAATAATGCACGTTACATTGCTAATAGTATAAGCAATAAGTATAATTATTACAGTTCTAGCGATAATAACTGCATAGTATGGGTAATAATGCACGTTATATTGCTAACAATATAAGTAATGAGTACAATTATTACAGTTCTAGCGATAATAACTGCATTATATGGGTAATAATGCATGTTATATTGATAATAACATAAGTAATAAGTATAATTATTACAGTTCTGGCGATAATAACTGCATTATATGGGTAACAATGCACGTTACATTGATAATAGTATAAGTAATAAGTATAATTATTACAGTTCTAGCGATAATAACTGCATTATATGGGTAATAATGCATGTTATATTGAGAATAATATAAGTAATAAGTATAATTATTACAGTTCTGGCGATAATAACTGCATTATATGGGTAACAATGCACGTTATATTGATAATAGTATAAGTAATAAGTATAATTATTACAGTTCTAGCGATAATAACTGCATTATATGGGTAATAATGCACGTTATATTGCTAATAATATAAGTAATAAGTATAATTATTACAGTTCTAGCGATAATAACTGCATTATATGGGTAATAATGCATGTTATATTGATAATGATATAAGTAATAAGTATAATTAGTACAGTTCTAGCGATAATAACTGCATAATATGGGTAATAATGCACGTTATATTGCTAACAATATAAGTAATGAGTACAATTATTACAGTTCTAGCGATAATAACTGCATTATATGGGTAATAATGCATGTTATATTGATAATAACATAAGTAATAAGTATAATTATTACAGTTCTAGCGATAATAACTGCATTATATGGGTAACAATGCATGTTATATTGAGAATAATATAAGTAATAAGTATAATTATTACAGTTCTGGCGATAATAACTGCATTATATGGGTAACAATGCACGTTATATTGATAATAGTGTAAGTAATAAGTATAATTATTACAGTTCTAGCGATAATAACTGCATTATATGGGTAATAATGCACGTTATATTGCTAATAATATAAGTAATAAGTATAATTATTACAGTTCTAGCGATAATAACTGCATTATATGGGTAACAATGCACGTTATATTGCTAATAATATAAGTAATAAGTATAATTATTACAGTTCTAGCGATAATAACTGCATAATATGGGTAATAATGCACGTTATATTGCTAATAATATAAGTAATAAGTATAATTATTACAGTTCTAGCGATAATAACTGCATTATATGGGTAACAATGCACGTTATATTGCTAATAATATAAGTAATAAGTATAATTATTACAGTTCTAGCGATAATAACTGCATTATATGGGTAATAATGCATGTTACATTGATAATATTGGGAGTAATAAGTGTATGTATTATAGTTCTAGCGATAATAACTGCATAATATGGGTAATAATGCATGTTATATTGATAATGATATAAGTAATAAGTATAATTATTACAGTTCTGGCGATAATAACTGCATTATATGGGTAACAATGCACGTTACATTGATAATAGTATAAGTAATAAGTATAATTATTACAGTTCTAGCGATAATAACTGCATTATATGGGTAATAATGCACGTTATATTGCTAATAATATAAATAATAAGTGTAATTATTACAGTTCTAGCGATAATAACTGCATTATATGGGTAATAATGCATGTTATATTGATAATAATATAAGTAATAAGTATAATTATTACAGTTCTAGCGATAATAACTGCATTATATGGGTAATAATGCACGATATATTGCTAGTAGTATAAGTAATAAGTATAATTATTACAGTTCTAGCGATAATAACTGCATAATATGGGTAATAATGCACGTTATATTGCTAATAATATAAGTAATAAGTATAATTATTACAGTTCTAGCGATAATAACTGCATTATATGGGTAATAATGCACGATATATTGCTAGTAGTATAAGTAATAAGTATAATTATTACAGTTCTAGCGATAATAACTGCATAATATGGGTAATAATGCACGTTATATTGCTAATAATATAAGTAATAAGTATAATTATTACAGTTCTAGCGATAATAACTGCATTATATGGGTAATAATGCATGTTACATTGATAATATTGGGAGTAATAAGTGTATGTATTATAGTTCTAGCGATAATAACTGCATAATATGGGTAATAATGCATGTTATATTGATAATGATATAAGTAATAAGTATAATTATTACAGTTCTGGCGATAATAACTGCATTATATGGGTAACAATGCACGTTACATTGATAATAGTATAAGTAATAAGTATAATTATTACAGTTCTAGCGATAATAACTGCATTATATGGGTAATAATGCACGTTATATTGCTAATAATATAAGTAATAAGTGTAATTATTACAGTTCTAGCGATAATAACTGCATTATATGGGTAATAATGCATGTTATATTGATAATAATATAAGTAATAAGTATAATTATTACAGTTCTAGCGATAATAACTGCATTATATGGGTAATAATGCACGATATATTGCTAGTAGTATAAGTAATAAGTATAATTATTACAGTTCTAGCGATAATAACTGCATAATATGGGTAATAATGCACGTTATATTGCTAATAATATAAGTAATAAGTATAATTATTACAGTTCTAGCGATAATAACTGCATTATATGGGTAATAATGCATGTTGTATTGATAATATCGGGAGTAATAAGTATAATTATTATAGTTCTAGCGATAATAATAGTAAAATACGGCAAATAGTGCATGTTATATTGATAATAACAAAAGTAATAAATATATTTATTACAGTTCTATCGATAATAACTGCATAATATGGGTAATAATGCATGTTATATTGAGAATAATATAAGTCATAAGTATAATCATTACAGTTCTAGCGATAATAACTGCATTATATGGGTAATAATGCACGTTATATTGCTAACAATATACGTTATAAGTATAATTATTACAGTTCTAGCGATTATAACTGCATTATATGGGTAATAATGCATGTTATATTGATGATAATGAAAGTAATACGTATACTTATTATAGTTCTAGCGATAATAACTGCATAATATGGGTAATAATACATGTTATATTGAGAATAATATAAGTAATAAGTATAATTATTACAGTTCTGGCGATAATAACTGCATTATATGGGTAATAATGCACGTTATATTGCCAATAGTATAAGTAATAAGTATAATTATTACAGTTCTAGCGATAATACCTCCATTATATGGGTAATAATGCATGTTATATTGATAATGATATAAGTAATAAGTATAATTATTACAGTTCTAGCGATGATAACTGCATAGTATGGGTAATAATGCACGTTATATTGCTAACAATATAAGTAATGAGTACAATTATTACAGTTCTAGCGATAATAACTGCATTATATGGGTAATAATGCATGTTATATTGATAATAACATAAGTAATAAGTATAATTATTACAGTTCTAGCGATAATAACTGCATTATATGGGTAACAATGCATGTTATATTGAGAATAATATAAGTAATAAGTATAATTATTACAGTTCTGGCGATAATAACTGCATTATATGGGTAACAATGCACGTTATATTGATAATAGTGTAAGTAATAAGTATAATTATTACAGTTCTAGCGATAATAACTGCATTATATGGGTAATAATGCACGTTATATTGCTAATAATATAAGTAATAAGTATAATTATTACAGTTCTAGCGATAATAACTGCATTATATGGGTAATAATGCATGTTATATTGATAATAATATAAGTAATAAGTATAATTATTACAGTTCTTACGATAATAACTGCATTATATGGGTAATAATGCATGTTATATTGATGATAATAAAAGTAATACGTATATTTATTATAGTTCTAGCGATAATAACTGCATAATATGGGTAATAATGCACGTTATATTGATAATAATCTAAGTAATAAGTATAATTATTACAGTTCTAGCGATAATAACTGCATTATATGGGTAATAATGCACGTTATATTGCTAACAATATAAGTAATAAGTATAATTATTACAGTTCTAGCGATAATAACTGCATTATATGGGTAATAATGCATGTTATATTGATGATAATGAAAGTAATACGTATATTTATTATAGTTCTAGCGATAATAACTGCATAATATGGGTAATAATGCATGTTATATTGAGAATAATATAAGTAATAAGTATAATTATTACAGTTCTAGCGATAATAACTGCATTATATGGGTAATAATGCACGTTATATTGCTAATAATATAAGTAATAAGTATAATTATTACAGTTCTAGCGATAATAACTGCATTATATGGGTAATAATGCATGTTATATTGATAATAATATAAGTAATAAGTATAATTATTACAGTTCTAGCGATAATAACTGCATTATATGGGTAATAATGCATGTTATATTGATGATAATAAAAGTAATACGTATATTTATTATAGTTCTAGCGATAATAACTGCATAATATGGGTAATAATGCACGTTATATTGATAATAATCTAAGTAATAAGTATCATTATTACAGTTCTAGCGATAATAACTGCATTATATGGGTAATAATGCACGTTATATTGCTAACAATATAAGTAATAAGTATAATTATTACAGTTCTAGCGATAATAACTGCATTATATGGGTAATAATGCATGTTATATTGATAATGATATAAGTAATAAGTATAATTAGTACAGTTCTAGCGATAATAACTGCATAATATGGGTAATAATGCACGTTATATTGCTAATAATATAAGTAATAAGTATAATTATTACAGTTCTAGCGATAATAACTGCATTATATGGGTAACAATGCACGTTATATTGCTAATAATATAAGTAATAAGTATAATTATTACAGTTCTAGCGATAATAACTGCATTATATGGGTAATAATGCATGTTACATTGATAATATTGGGAGTAATAAGTGTATTTATTATAGTTCTAGCGATAATAACTGCATAATATGGGTAATAATGCATGTTATATTGATAATGATATAAGTAATAAGTATAATTATTACAGTTCTGGCGATAATAACTGCATTATATGGGTAACAATGCACGTTACATTGATAATAGTATAAGTAATAAGTATAATTATTACAGTTCTAGCGATAATAACTGCATTATATGGGTAATAATGCACGTTATATTGCTAATAATATAAGTAATAAGTGTAATTATTACAGTTCTAGCGATAATAACTGCATTATATGGGTAATAATGCATGTTATATTGAAAATAATATAAGTAATAAGTATAATTATTACAGTTCTAGCGATAATAACTGCATTATATGGGTAATAATGCACGATATATTGCTAGTAGTATAAGTAATAAGTATAATTATTACAGTTCTAGCGATAATAACTGCATAATATGGGTAATAATGCACGTTATATTGCTAATAATATAAGTAATAAGTATAATTATTACAGTTCTAGCGATAATAACTGCATTATATGGGTAATAATGCATGTTGTATTGATAATATCGGGAGTAATAAGTATAATTATTATAGTTCTAGCGATAATAATAGTAAAATACGGCAAATAGTGCATGTTATATTGATAATAACAAAAGTAATAAATATATTTATTACAGTTCTATCGATAATAACTGCATAATATGGGTAATAATGCATGTTATATTGAGAATAATATAAGTCATAAGTATAATTATTACAGTTCTGGCGATAATAACTGCATTATATGGGTAATAATGCACGTTATATTGCTAATAGTATAAGTAATAAGTATAATTATTACAGTTCTAGCGATAATACCTCCATTATATGGGTAATAATGCATGTTATATTGATAATGATATAAGTAATAAGTATAATTATTACAGTTCTAGCGATAATAACTGCATAGTATGGGTAATAATGCACGTTATATTGCTAATAATCTAAGTAATAAGTATAATCATTACAGTTCTAGCGATAATAACTGCATTATATGGGTAATAATGCACGTTATATTGCTAACAATATACGTTATAAGTATAATTATTACAGTTCTAGCGATTATAACTGCATTATATGGGTAATAATGCATGTTATATTGATGATAATGAAAGTAATACGTATACTTATTATAGTTCTAGCGATAATAACTGCATAATATGGGTAATAATACATGTTATATTGAGAATAATATAAGTAATAAGTATAATTATTACAGTTCTGGCGATAATAACTGCATTATATGGGTAATAATGCACGTTATATTGCCAATAGTATAAGTAATAAGTATAATTATTACAGTTCTAGCGATAATACCTCCATTATATGGGTAATAATGCATGTTATATTGATAATGATATAAGTAATAAGTATAATTATTACAGTTCTAGCGATAATAACTGCATAGTATGGGTAATAATGCACGTTATATTGCTAACAATATAAGTAATGAGTACAATTATTACAGTTCTAGCGATAATAACTGCATTATATGGGTAATAATGCATGTTATATTGATAATAACATAAGTAATAAGTATAATTATTACAGTTCTAGCGATAATAACTGCATTATATGGGTAATAATGCATGTTATATTGATGATAATGAAAGTAATACGTATATTTATTATAGTTCTAGCGATAATAACTGCATAATATGGGTAATAATGCATGTTATATTGAGAATAATATAAGTAATAAGTATAATTATTACAGTTCTGGCGATAATAACTGCATTATATGGGTAATAATGCACGTTACATTGCTAATAGTATAAGTAATAAGTATAATTATTACAGTTCTAGCGATTAATACCTCCATTATATGGGTAAGAATGCATGTTATATTGATAATGATATAAGTAATAAGTATAATTATTACAGTTCTGGCGATAATAACTGCATTATATGGGTAACAATGCACGTTACATTGATAATAGTATAAGTAATAAGTATAATTATTACAGTTCTAGCGATAATAACTGCATTATATGGGTAATAATGCATGTTATATTGAGAATAATATAAGTAATAAGTATAATTATTACAGTTCTGGCGATAATAACTGCATTATATGGGTAACAATGCACGTTATATTGATAATAGTATAAGTAATAAGTATAATTATTACAGTTCTAGCGATAATAACTGCATTATATGGGTAATAATGCACGTTATATTGCTAATAATATAAGTAATAAGTATAATTATTACAGTTCTAGCGATAATAACGGCATTATATGGGTAATAATGCATGTTATATTGATAATGATATAAGTAATAAGTATAATTAGTACAGTTCTAGCGATAATAACTGCATAATATGGGTAATAATGCACGTTATATTGCTAACAATATAAGTAATGAGTACAATTATTACAGTTCTAGCGATAATAACTGCATTATATGGGTAATAATGCATGTTATATTGATAATAACATAAGTAATAAGTATAATTATTACAGTTCTAGCGATAATAACTGCATTATATGGGTAACAATGCATGTTATATTGAGAATAATATAAGTAATAAGTATAATTATTACAGTTCTGGCGATAATAACTGCATTATATGGGTAACAATGCACGTTATATTGATAACAGTGTAAGTAATAAGTATAATTATTACAGTTCTGGCGATAATAACTGCATTATATGGGTAATAATGCACGTTACATTGCTAATAGTATAAGTAATAAGTATAATTATTACAGTTCTAGCGATAATAACTGCATTATATGGGTAATAATGCACGTTATATTGCTAATAATATAAGTAATAAGTATAATTATTACAGTTCTAGCGATAATAACTGCATTATATGGGTAATAATGCATGTTATATTGATAATGATATAAGTAATAAGTATAATTAGTACAGTTCTAGCGATAATAACTGCATAATATGGGTAATAATGCACGTTATATTGCTAACAATATAAGTAATGAGTACAATTATTACAGTTCTAGCGATAATAACTGCATTATGTGGGTAATAATGCATGTTATATTGATAATAACATAAGTAATAAGTATAATTATTACAGTTCTAGCGATAATAACTGCATTATATGGGTAACAATGCATGTTATATTGAGAATAATATAAGTAATAAGTATAATTATTACAGTTCTAGCGATAATAACTGCATTATATGGGTAACAATGCATGTTATATTGAGAATAATATAAGTAATAAGTATAATTATTACAGTTCTGGCGATAATAACTGCATTATATGGGTAACAATGCACGTTATATTGATAATAGTATAAGTAATAAGTATAATTATTACAGTTCTAGCGATAATAACTGCATTATATGGGTAATAATGCACGTTATATTGCTAATAATATAAGTAATAAGTATAATTATTACATTTCTAGCGATAATAACTGCATTATATGGGTAACAATGCACGTTATATTGCTAATAATATAAGTAATAAGTAAAATTATTACAGTTCTAGCGATAATAACTGCATTATATGGGTAATAATGCATGTTATATTGATAATAATATAAGTAATAAGTATAATTATTACAGTTCTAGCGATAATAACTGCATTATATGGGTAATAATGCATGTTATATTGATGATAATAAAAGTTATACGTATATTTATTATAGTTCTAGCGATAATAACTGCATAATATGGGTAATAATGCACGTTATATTGATAATAATCTAAGTAATAAGTATCATTATTACAGTTCTAGCGATAATAACTGCATTATATGGGTAATAATGCACGTTATATTGCTAACAATATAAGTAATAAGTATAATTATTACAGTTCTAGCGATAATAACTGCATTATATGGGTAATAATGCATGTTATATTGATAATGATATAAGTAATAAGTATAATTAGTACAGATCTAGCGATAATAACTGCATAATATGGGTAATAATGCACGTTATATTGCTAATAATATAAGTAATAAGTATAATTATTACAGTTCTAGCGATAATAACTGCATTATATGGGTAACAATGCACGTTATATTGCTAATAATATAAGTAATAAGTATAATTATTACAGTTCTAGCGATAATAACTGCATTATATGGGTAATAATGCATGTTACATTGATAATATTGGGAGTAATAAGTGTATTTATTATAGTTCTAGCGATAATAACTGCATAATATGGGTAATAATGCATGTTATATTGATAATGATATAAGTAATAAGTATAATTATTACAGTTCTGGCGATAATAACTGCATTATATGGGTAACAATGCACGTTACATTGATAATAGTATAAGTAATAAGTATAATTATTACAGTTCTAGCGATAATAACTGCATTATATGGGTAATAATGCACGTTATATTGCTAATAATATAAGTAATAAGTGTAATTATTACAGTTCTAGCGATAATAACTGCATTATATGGGTAATAATGCATGTTATATTGATAATAATATAAGTAATAAGTATAATTATTACAGTTCTAGCGATAATAACTGCATTATATGGGTAACAATGCACGTTACATTGATAATAGTATAAGTAATAAGTATAATTATTACAGTTCTAGCGATAATAACTGCATTATATGGGTAATAATGCATGTTATATTGAGAATAATATAAGTAATAAGTATAATTATTACAGTTCTGGCGATAATAACTGCATTATATGGGTAACAATGCACGTTATATTGATAATAGTATAAGTAATAAGTATAATTATTACAGTTCTAGCGATAATAACTGCATTATATGGGTAATAATGCACGTTATATTGCTAATAATATAAGTAATAAGTATAATTATTACAGTTCTAGCGATAATAACGGCATTATATGGGTAATAATGCATGTTATATTGATAATGATATAAGTAATAAGTATAATTAGTACAGTTCTAGCGATAATAACTGCATAATATGGGTAATAATGCACGTTATATTGCTAACAATATAAGTAATGAGTACAATTATTACAGTTCTAGCGATAATAACTGCATTATATGGGTAATAATGCATGTTATATTGATAATAACATAAGTAATAAGTATAATTATTACAGTTCTAGCGATAATAACTGCATTATATGGGTAACAATGCATGTTATATTGAGAATAATATAAGTAATAAGTATAATTATTACAGTTCTGGCGATAATAACTGCATTATATGGGTAACAATGCACGTTATATTGATAACAGTGTAAGTAATAAGTATAATTATTACAGTTCTGGCGATAATAACTGCATTATATGGGTAATAATGCACGTTACATTGCTAATAGTATAAGTAATAAGTATAATTATTACAGTTCTAGCGATAATAACTGCATTATATGGGTAATAATGCACGTTATATTGCTAATAATATAAGTAATAAGTATAATTATTACAGTTCTAGCGATAATAACTGCATTATATGGGTAATAATGCATGTTATATTGATAATGATATAAGTAATAAGTATAATTAGTACAGTTCTAGCGATAATAACTGCATAATATGGGTAATAATGCACGTTATATTGCTAACAATATAAGTAATGAGTACAATTATTACAGTTCTAGCGATAATAACTGCATTATATGGGTAATAATGCATGTTATATTGATAATAACATAAGTAATAAGTATAATTATTACAGTTCTAGCGATAATAACTGCATTATATGGGTAACAATGCATGTTATATTGAGAATAATATAAGTAATAAGTATAATTATTACAGTTCTAGCGATAATAACTGCATTATATGGGTAACAATGCATGTTATATTGAGAATAATATAAGTAATAAGTATAATTATTACAGTTCTAGCGATAATAACTGCATTATATGGGTAACAATGCACGTTATATTGCTAATAATATAAGTAATAAGTATAATTATTACAGTTCTAGCGATAATAACTGCATTATATGGGTAATAATGCATGTTACATTGATAATATTGGGAGTAATAAGTGTATTTATTATAGTTCTAGCGATAATAACTGCATAATATGGGTAATAATGCATGTTATATTGATAATGATATAAGTAATAAGTATAATTATTACAGTTCTGGCGATAATAACTGCATTATATGGGTAACAATGCACGTTACATTGATAATAGTATAAGTAATAAGTATAATTATTACAGTTCTAGCGATAATAACTGCATAGTATGGGTAATAATGCACGTTATATTGCTAATAATCTAAGTAATAAGTATAATCATTACAGTTCTAGCGATAATAACTGCATTATATGGGTAATAATGCACGTTATATTGCTAACAATATACGTTATAAGTATAATTATTACAGTTCTAGCGATTATAACTGCATTATATGGGTAATAATGCATGTTATATTGATGATAATGAAAGTAATACGTATACTTATTATAGTTCTAGCGATAATAACTGCATAATATGGGTAATAATACATGTTATATTGAGAATAATATAAGTAATAAGTATAATTATTACAGTTCTGGCGATAATAACTGCATTATATGGGTAATAATGCACGTTACATTGCTAATAGTATAAGTAATAAGTATAATTATTACAGTTCTAGCGATTAATACCTCCATTATATGGGTAAGAATGCATGTTATATTGATAATGATATAAGTAATAAGTATAATTATTACAGTTCTGGCGATAATAACTGCATTATATGGGTAACAATGCACGTTACATTGATAATAGTATAAGTAATAAGTATAATTATTACAGTTCTAGCGATAATAACTGCATTATATGGGTAATAATGCATGTTATATTGAGAATAATATAAGTAATAAGTATAATTATTACAGTTCTGGCGATAATAACTGCATTATATGGGTAACAATGCACGTTATATTGATAATAGTATAAGTAATAAGTATAATTATTACAGTTCTAGCGATAATAACTGCATTATATGGGTAATAATGCACGTTATATTGCTAATAATATAAGTAATAAGTATAATTATTACAGTTCTAGCGATAATAACGGCATTATATGGGTAATAATGCATGTTATATTGATAATGATATAAGTAATAAGTATAATTAGTACAGTTCTAGCGATAATAACTGCATAATATGGGTAATAATGCACGTTATATTGCTAACAATATAAGTAATGAGTACAATTATTACAGTTCTAGCGATAATAACTGCATTATATGGGTAATAATGCATGTTATATTGATAATAACATAAGTAATAAGTATAATTATTACAGTTCTAGCGATAATAACTGCATTATATGGGTAACAATGCATGTTATATTGAGAATAATATAAGTAATAAGTATAATTATTACAGTTCTGGCGATAATAACTGCATTATATGGGTAACAATGCACGTTATATTGATAACAGTGTAAGTAATAAGTATAATTATTACAGTTCTGGCGATAATAACTGCATTATATGGGTAATAATGCACGTTACATTGCTAATAGTATAAGTAATAAGTATAATTATTACAGTTCTAGCGATAATAACTGCATTATATGGGTAATAATGCACGTTATATTGCTAATAATATAAGTAATAAGTATAATTATTACAGTTCTAGCGATAATAACTGCATTATATGGGTAATAATGCATGTTATATTGATAATGATATAAGTAATAAGTATAATTAGTACAGTTCTAGCGATAATAACTGCATAATATGGGTAATAATGCACGTTATATTGCTAACAATATAAGTAATGAGTACAATTATTACAGTTCTAGCGATAATAACTGCATTATATGGGTAATAATGCATGTTATATTGATAATAACATAAGTAATAAGTATAATTATTACAGTTCTAGCGATAATAACTGCATTATATGGGTAACAATGCATGTTATATTGAGAATAATATAAGTAATAAGTATAATTATTACAGTTCTAGCGATAATAACTGCATTATATGGGTAACAATGCATGTTATATTGAGAATAATATAAGTAATAAGTATAATTATTACAGTTCTGGCGATAATAACTGCATTATATGGGTAACAATGCACGTTATATTGATAATAGTATAAGTAATAAGTATAATTATTACAGTTCTAGCGATAATAACTGCATTATATGGGTAATAATGCACGTTATATTGCTAATAATATAAGTAATAAGTATAATTATTACATTTCTAGCGATAATAACTGCATTATATGGGTAACAATGCACGTTATATTGCTAATAATATAAGTAATAAGTAAAATTATTACAGTTCTAGCGATAATAACTGCATTATATGGGTAATAATGCATGTTATATTGATAATAATATAAGTAATAAGTATAATTATTACAGTTCTAGCGATAATAACTGCATTATATGGGTAATAATGCATGTTATATTGATGATAATAAAAGTTATACGTATATTTATTATAGTTCTAGCGATAATAACTGCATAATATGGGTAATAATGCACGTTATATTGATAATAATCTAAGTAATAAGTATCATTATTACAGTTCTAGCGATAATAACTGCATTATATGGGTAATAATGCACGTTATATTGCTAACAATATAAGTAATAAGTATAATTATTACAGTTCTAGCGATAATAACTGCATTATATGGGTAATAATGCATGTTATATTGATAATGATATAAGTAATAAGTATAATTAGTACAGATCTAGCGATAATAACTGCATAATATGGGTAATAATGCACGTTATATTGCTAATAATATAAGTAATAAGTATAATTATTACAGTTCTAGCGATAATAACTGCATTATATGGGTAACAATGCACGTTATATTGCTAATAATATAAGTAATAAGTATAATTATTACAGTTCTAGCGATAATAACTGCATTATATGGGTAATAATGCATGTTACATTGATAATATTGGGAGTAATAAGTGTATTTATTATAGTTCTAGCGATAATAACTGCATAATATGGGTAATAATGCATGTTATATTGATAATGATATAAGTAATAAGTATAATTATTACAGTTCTGGCGATAATAACTGCATTATATGGGTAACAATGCACGTTACATTGATAATAGTATAAGTAATAAGTATAATTATTACAGTTCTAGCGATAATAACTGCATTATATGGGTAATAATGCACGTTATATTGCTAATAATATAAGTAATAAGTGTAATTATTACAGTTCTAGCGATAATAACTGCATTATATGGGTAATAATGCATGTTATATTGATAATAATATAAGTAATAAGTATAATTATTACAGTTCTAGCGATAATAACTGCATTATATGGGTAACAATGCACGTTACATTGATAATAGTATAAGTAATAAGTATAATTATTACAGTTCTAGCGATAATAACTGCATTATATGGGTAATAATGCATGTTATATTGAGAATAATATAAGTAATAAGTATAATTATTACAGTTCTGGCGATAATAACTGCATTATATGGGTAACAATGCACGTTATATTGATAATAGTATAAGTAATAAGTATAATTATTACAGTTCTAGCGATAATAACTGCATTATATGGGTAATAATGCACGTTATATTGCTAATAATGTAAGTAATAAGTATAATTATTACAGTTCTAGCGATAATAACGGCATTATATGGGTAATAATGCATGTTATATTGATAATGATATAAGTAATAAGTATAATTAGTACAGTTCTAGCGATAATAACTGCATAATATGGGTAATAATGCACGTTATATTGCTAACAATATAAGTAATGAGTACAATTATTACAGTTCTAGCGATAATAACTGCATTATATGGGTAATAATGCATGTTATATTGATAATAACATAAGTAATAAGTATAATTATTACAGTTCTAGCGATAATAACTGCATTATATGGGTAACAATGCATGTTATATTGAGAATAATATAAGTAATAAGTATAATTATTACAGTTCTGGCGATAATAACTGCATTATATGGGTAACAATGCACGTTATATTGATAACAGTGTAAGTAATAAGTATAATTATTACAGTTCTGGCGATAATAACTGCATTATATGGGTAATAATGCACGTTACATTGCTAATAGTATAAGTAATAAGTATAATTATTACAGTTCTAGCGATAATAACTGCATTATATGGGTAATAATGCACGTTATATTGCTAATAATATAAGTAATAAGTATAATTATTACAGTTCTAGCGATAATAACTGCATTATATGGGTAATAATGCATGTTATATTGATAATGATATAAGTAATAAGTATAATTAGTACAGTTCTAGCGATAATAACTGCATAATATGGGTAATAATGCACGTTATATTGCTAACAATATAAGTAATGAGTACAATTATTACAGTTCTAGCGATAATAACTGCATTATATGGGTAATAATGCATGTTATATTGATAATAACATAAGTAATAAGTATAATTATTACAGTTCTAGCGATAATAACTGCATTATATGGGTAACAATGCATGTTATATTGAGAATAATATAAGTAATAAGTATAATTATTACAGTTCTAGCGATAATAACTGCATTATATGGGTAACAATGCATGTTATATTGAGAATAATATAAGTAATAAGTATAATTATTACAGTTCTGGCGATAATAACTGCATTATATGGGTAACAATGCACGTTATATTGATAATAGTATAAGTAATAAGTATAATTATTACAGTTCTAGCGATAATAACTGCATTATATGGGTAATAATGCACGTTATATTGCTAATAATATAAGTAATAAGTATAATTATTACATTTCTAGCGATAATAACTGCATTATATGGGTAACAATGCACGTTATATTGCTAATAATATAAGTAATAAGTAAAATTATTACAGTTCTAGCGATAATAACTGCATTATATGGGTAATAATGCATGTTATATTGATAATAATATAAGTAATAAGTATAATTATTACAGTTCTAGCGATAATAACTGCATTATATGGGTAATAATGCATGTTATATTGATGATAATAAAAGTTATACGTATATTTATTATAGTTCTAGCGATAATAACTGCATAATATGGGTAATAATGCACGTTATATTGATAATAATCTAAGTAATAAGTATCATTATTACAGTTCTAGCGATAATAACTGCATTATATGGGTAATAATGCACGTTATATTGCTAACAATATAAGTAATAAGTATAATTATTACAGTTCTAGCGATAATAACTGCATTATATGGGTAATAATGCATGTTATATTGATAATGATATAAGTAATAAGTATAATTAGTACAGATCTAGCGATAATAACTGCATAATATGGGTAATAATGCACGTTATATTGCTAATAATATAAGTAATAAGTATAATTATTACAGTTCTAGCGATAATAACTGCATTATATGGGTAACAATGCACGTTATATTGCTAATAATATAAGTAATAAGTATAATTATTACAGTTCTAGCGATAATAACTGCATTATATGGGTAATAATGCATGTTACATTGATAATATTGGGAGTAATAAGTGTATTTATTATAGTTCTAGCGATAATAACTGCATAATATGGGTAATAATGCATGTTATATTGATAATGATATAAGTAATAAGTATAATTATTACAGTTCTGGCGATAATAACTGCATTATATGGGTAACAATGCACGTTACATTGATAATAGTATAAGTAATAAGTATAATTATTACAGTTCTAGCGATAATAACTGCATTATATGGGTAATAATGCACGTTATATTGCTAATAATATAAGTAATAAGTGTAATTATTACAGTTCTAGCGATAATAACTGCATTATATGGGTAATAATGCATGTTATATTGATAATAATATAAGTAATAAGTATAATTATTACAGTTCTAGCGATAATAACTGCATTATATGGGTAATAATGCACGATATATTGCTAGTAGTATAAGTAATAAGTATAATTATTACAGTTCTAGCGATAATAACTGCATAATATGGGTAATAATGCACGTTATATTGCTAATAATATAAGTAATAAGTATAATTATTACAGTTCTAGCGATAATAACTGCATTATATGGGTAATAATGCATGTTGTATTGATAATATCGGGAGTAATAAGTATAATTATTATAGTTCTAGCGATAATAATAGTAAAATACGGCAAATAGTGCATGTTATATTGATAATAACAAAAGTAATAAATATATTTATTACAGTTCTATCGATAATAACTGCATAATATGGGTAATAATGCATGTTATTTTGAGAATAATATAAGTCATAAGTATAATTATTACAGTTCTGGCGATAATAACTGCATTATATGGGTAATAATGCACGTTATATTGCTAATAGTATAAGTAATAAGTATAATTATTACAGTTCTAGCGATAATACCTCCATTATATGGGTAATAATGCATGTTATATTGATAATGATATAAGTAATAAGTATAATTATTACAGTTCTAGCGATAATAACTGCATAGTATGGGTAATAATGCACGTTATATTGCTAATAATCTAAGTAATAAGTATAATCATTACAGTTCTAGCGATAATAACTGCATTATATGGGTAATAATGCACGTTATATTGCTAACAATATACGTTATAAGTATAATTATTACAGTTCTAGCGATTATAACTGCATTATATGGGTAATAATGCATGTTATATTGATGATAATGAAAGTAATACGTATACTTATTATAGTTCTAGCGATAATAACTGCATAATATAGGTAATAATACATGTTATATTGAGAATAATATAAGTAATAAGTATAATTATTACAGTTCTGGCGATAATAACTGCATTATATGGGTAATAATGCATGTTATATTGATAATGATATAAGTAATAAGTATAATTATTACAGTTCTGGCGATAATAACTGCATTATATGGGTAACAATGCACGTTACATTGATAATAGTATAAGTAATAAGTATAATTATTACAGTTCTAGCGATAATAACTGCATTATATGGGTAATAATGCACGTTATATTGCTAATAATATAAGTAATAAGTGTAATTATTACAGTTCTAGCGATAATAACTGCATTATATGGGTAATAATGCATGTTATATTGATAATAATATAAGTAATAAGTATAATTATTACAGTTCTAGCGATAATAACTGCATTATATGGGTAATAATGCACGATATATTGCTAGTAGTATAAGTAATAAGTATAATTATTACAGTTCTAGCGATAATAACTGCATAATATGGGTAATAATGCACGTTATATTGCTAATAATATAAGTAATAAGTATAATTATTACAGTTCTAGCGATAATAACTGCATTATATGGGTAATAATGCATGTTGTATTGATAATATCGGGAGTAATAAGTATAATTATTATAGTTCTAGCGATAATAATAGTAAAATACGGCAAATAGTGCATGTTATATTGATAACAACAAAAGTAATAAATATATTTATTACAGTTCTATCGATAATAACTGCATAATATGGGTAATAATGCATGTTATATTGAGAATAATATAAGTCATAAGTATAATCAATACAGTTCTAGCGATAATAACTGCATTATATGGGTAATAATGCACGTTATATTGCTAACAATATACGTTATAAGTATAATTATTACAGTTCTAGCGATAATAACTGCATTATATGGGTAATAATGCATGTTATATTGAGAATAATATAAGTAATAAGTATAATTATTACAGTTCTGGCGATAATAACTGCATTATATGGGTAACAATGCACGTTATATTGATAATAGTATAAGTAATAAGTATAATTATTACAGTTCTAGCGATAATAACTGCATTATATGGGTAATAATGCACGTTATATTGCTAATAATATAAGTAATAAGTATAATTATTACAGTTCTAGCGATAATAACTGCATTATATGGGTAATAATGCACGTTATATTGCTAATAATATAAGTAATAAGTATAATTATTACATTTCTAGCGATAATAACTGCATTATATGGGTAACAATGCACGTTATATTGCTAATAATATAAGTAATAAGTACAATTATTACAGTTCTAGCGATAATAACTGCATTATATGGGTAATAATGCATGTTATATTGATAATAATATAAGTAATAAGTATAATTATTACAGTTCTAGCGATAATAACTGCATTATATGGGTAATAATGCATGTTATATTGATGATAATAAAAGTAATACGTATATTTATTATAGTTCTAGCGATAATAACTGCATAATATGGGTAATAATGCACGTTATATTGATAATAATCTAAGTAATAAGTATCATTATTACAGTTCTAGCGATAATAACTGCATTATATGGGTAATAATGCACGTTATATTGCTAACAATATAAGTAATAAGTATAATTATTACAGTTCTAGCGATAATAACTGCATTATATGGGTAATAATGCATGTTATATTGATAATGATATAAGTAATAAGTATAATTAGTACAGTTCTAGCGATAATAACTGCATAATATGGGTAATAATGCACGTTATATTGCTAATAATATAAGTAATAAGTATAATTATTACAGTTCTAGCGATAATAACTGCATTATATGGGTAACAATGCACGTTATATTGCTAATAATATAAGTAATAAGTATAATTATTACAGTTCTAGCGATAATAACTGCATAATATGGGTAATAATGCACGTTATATTGCTAATAATATAAGTAATAAGTATAATTATTACAGTTCTAGCGATAATAACTGCATTATATGGGTAATAATGCATGTTGTATTGATAATATCGGGAGTAATAAGTATAATTATTATAGTTCTAGCGATAATAATAGTAAAATACGGCAAATAGTGCATGTTATATTGATAATAACAAAAGTAATAAATATATTTATTACAGTTCTATCGATAATAACTGCATAATATGGGTAATAATGCATGTTATTTTGAGAATAATATAAGTCATAAGTATAATTATTACAGTTCTGGCGATAATAACTGCATTATATGGGTAATAATGCACGTTATATTGCTAATAGTATAAGTAATAAGTATAATTATTACAGTTCTAGCGATAATACCTCCATTATATGGGTAATAATGCATGTTATATTGATAATGATATAAGTAATAAGTATAATTATTACAGTTCTAGCGATAATAACTGCATAGTATGGGTAATAATGCACGTTATATTGCTAATAATCTAAGTAATAAGTATAATCATTACAGTTCTAGCGATAATAACTGCATTATATGGGTAATAATGCACGTTATATTGCTAACAATATACGTTATAAGTATAATTATTACAGTTCTAGCGATTATAACTGCATTATATGGGTAATAATGCATGTTATATTGATGATAATGAAAGTAATACGTATACTTATTATAGTTCTAGCGATAATAACTGCATAATATGGGTAATAATACATGTTATATTGAGAATAATATAAGTAATAAGTATAATTATTACAGTTCTGGCGATAATAACTGCATTATATGGGTAATAATGCACGTTATATTGCCAATAGTATAAGTAATAAGTATAATTATTACAGTTCTAGCGATAATACCTCCATTATATGGGTAATAATGCATGTTATATTGACAATGATATAAGTAATAAGTATAATTATTACAGTTCTAGCGATAATAACTGCATAGTATGGGTAATAATGCACGTTATATTGCTAATAATCTAAGTAATAAGTATAATCATTACAGTTCTGGCGATAATAACTGCATTATATGGGTAACAATGCACGTTATATTGATAATAGTGTAAGTAATAAGTATAATTATTACAGTTCTAGCGATAATAACTGCATTATATGGGTAATAATGCACGTTATATTGCTAATAATATAAGTAATACGTATAATTATTACAGTTCTAGCGATAATAACTGCATTATATGGGTAATAATGCATGTTATATTGATAATAATATAAGTAATAAGTATAATTATTACAGTTCTTACGATAATAACTGCATTATATGGGTAATAATGCATGTTATATTGATGATAATAAAAGTAATACGTATATTTATTATAGTTCTAGCGATAATAACTGCATAATATGGGTAATAATGCACGTTATATTGATAATAATCTAAGTAATAAGTATAATTATTACAGTTCTAGCGATAATAACTGCATTATATGGGTAATAATGCACGTTATATTGCTAACAATATAAGTAATAAGTATAATTATTACAGTTCTAGCGATAATAACTGCATTATATGGGTAATAATGCATGTTATATTGATGATAATGAAAGTAATACGTATATTTATTATAGTTCTAGCGATAATAACTGCATAATATGGGTAATAATGCATGTTATATTGAGAATAATATAAGTAATAAGTATAATTATTACAGTTCTAGCGATAATAACTGCATAGTATGGGTAATAATGCACGTTATATTGCTAACAATATAAGTAATGAGTACAATTATTACAGTTCTAGCGATAATAACTGCATTATATGGGTAATAATGCATGTTATATTGATAATAACATAAGTAATAAGTATAATTATTACAGTTCTAGCGATAGTAACTGCATTATATGGGTAATAATGCATGTTATATTGATAATATCGGGAGTAATAAGTATAATTATTATAGCTCTAGCGATAATAATAGTAAAATATGGCAAATAGTGCATGTTATATTGATAATAATAAAAGAAATGAGTATATTTATTACAGTTCTATCGATAATAACTGCATAATATGGGTAATAATGCATGTTATATTGATGATAATAAAAGTAATACGTATATTTATTATAGTTTTAGCCATAATAACTGCATAATATGGGTAAAAATGCATGTTATATTGATAATATTGGGAGTAATAAGTATATTTATTATGGTTCTACAGATAATAACTGCATAATATGGGTAATAATGCATGTTATATTGATAATAATATAAGTAATAAGTATAATTATTACAGTTCTAGCGATAATACCTCCATTATATGGGTAATAATGCATGTTATATTGATGATAATGAAAGTAATACGTATATTTATTATAGTTCTAGCGATAATAACTGCATAATATGGGTAATAATGCATGTTATATTGAGAATAATATAAGTAATAGGTATAATTATTACAGTTCTGGCGATAATAACTGCATTATATGGGTAATAATGCACGTTATATTGCTAATAGTATAAGTAATAAGTATAATTATTACAGTTCTAGCGATAATACCTCCATTATATGGGTAATAATGCATGTTATATTGATAATGATATAAGTAATAAGTATAATTATTACAGTTCTAGCGATAATAACTGCATAATATGGGTTATAATGCACGTTATATTGCTAATAATATAAGTAATGAGTACAATTATTACAGTTCTAGCGATAATAACTGCATTATATGGGTAATAATGCATGTTATATTGATAATAACATAAGTAATAAGTATAATTATTACAGTTCTAGCGATAATAACTGCATTATATGGGTAATAATGCATGTTATATTGATAATATCGGGAGTAATAAGTATAATTATTATAGTTCTAGCGATAATAATAGTAAAATATGGCAAATAGTGCATGTTATATTGATAATAATAAAAGTAATAAGTATATTTATTACAGTTCTATCGATAATAACTGCATAATATGGGTATTATTGCATGTTATATTGATGATAATAAAAGTAATACGTATAGTTATTATAGTTTTAGCGATAATAAGTGCATAATATGGGTAATAATGCATGTTATATTGATAATAATATAAGTAATAAGTATAATTATTACAGTTCTAGCGATAATAACTGCATAGTATGGGTAATAATGCACGTTATATTGCTAATAATCTAAGTAATAAGTATAATCATTACAGTTCTAGCGATAATAACTGCATTATATGGGTAATAATGCACGTTATATTGCTAACAATATACGTTATAAGTATAATTATTACAGTTCTAGCGATTATAACTGCATTATATGGGTAATAATGCATGTTATATTGATGATAATGAAAGTAATACGTATACTTATTATAGTTCTAGCGATAATAACTGCATAATATGGGTAATAATACATGTTATATTGAGAATAATATAAGTAATAAGTATAATTATTACAGTTCTGGCGATAATAACTGCATTATATGGGTAATAATGCACGTTATATTGCCAATAGTATAAGTAATAAGTATAATTATTACAGTTCTAGCGATAATACCTCCATTATATGGGTAATAATGCATGTTATATTGACAATGATATAAGTAATAAGTATAATTATTACAGTTCTAGCGATAATAACTGCATAGTATGGGTAATAATGCACGTTATATTGCTAATAATCTAAGTAATAAGTATAATCATTACAGTTCTGGCGATAATAACTGCATTATATGGGTAACAATGCACGTTATATTGATAATAGTGTAAGTAATAAGTATAATTATTACAGTTCTAGCGATAATAACTGCATTATATGGGTAATAATGCACGTTATATTGCTAATAATATAAGTAATACGTATAATTATTACAGTTCTAGCGATAATAACTGCATTATATGGGTAATAATGCATGTTATATTGATAATAATATAAGTAATAAGTATAATTATTACAGTTCTTACGATAATAACTGCATTATATGGGTAATAATGCATGTTATATTGATGATAATAAAAGTAATACGTATATTTATTGTAGTTCTAGCGATAATAACTGCATAATATGGGTAATAATGCACGTTATATTGATAATAATCTAAGTAATAAGTATAATTATTACAGTTCTAGCGATAATAACTGCATTATATGGGTAATAATGCACGTTATATTGCTAACAATATAAGTAATAAGTATAATTATTACAGTTCTAGCGATAATAACTGCATTATATGGGTAATAATGCATGTTATATTGATGATAATGAAAGTAATACGTATATTTATTATAGTTCTAGCGATAATAACTGCATAATATGGGTAATAATGCATGTTATATTGAGAATAATATAAGTAATAAGTATAATTATTACAGTTCTAGCGATAATAACTGCATAGTATGGGTAATAATGCACGTTATATTGCTAACAATATAAGTAATGAGTACAATTATTACAGTTCTAGCGATAATAACTGCATTATATGGGTAATAATGCATGTTATATTGATAATAACATAAGTAATAAGTATAATTATTACAGTTCTAGCGATAGTAACTGCATTATATGGGTAATAATGCATGTTATATTGATAATATCGGGAGTAATAAGTATAATTATTATAGCTCTAGCGATAATAATAGTAAAATATGGCAAATAGTGCATGTTATATTAATAATAATAAAAGAAATAAGTATATTTATTACAGTTCTATCGATAATAACTGCATAATATGGGTAATAATGCATGTTATATTGATGATAATAAAAGTAATACGTATATTTATTATAGTTTTAGCCATAATAACTGCATAATATGGGTAAAAATGCATGTTATATTGATAATATTGGGAGTAATAAGTATATTTATTATGGTTCTACAGATAATAACTGCATAATATGGGTAATAATGCATGTTATATTGATAATAATATAAGTAATAAGTATAATTATTACAGTTCTAGCGATAATACCTCCATTATATGGGTAATAATGCATGTTATATTGATGATAATGAAAGTAATACGTATATTTATTATAGTTCTAGCGATAATAACTGCATAATATGGGTAATAATGCATGTTATATTGAGAATAATATAAGTAATAGGTATAATTATTACAGTTCTGGCGATAATAACTGCATTATATGGGTAATAATGCACGTTATATTGCTAATAGTATAAGTAATAAGTATAATTATTACAGTTCTAGCGATAATACCTCCATTATATGGGTAATAATGCATGTTATATTGATAATGATATAAGTAATAAGTATAATTATTACAGTTCTAGCGATAATAACTGCATAATATGGGTTATAATGCACGTTATATTGCTAATAATATAAGTAATGAGTACAATTATTACAGTTCTAGCGATAATAACTGCATTATATGGGTAATAATGCATGTTATATTGATAACAACATAAGTAATAAGTATAATTATTACAGTTCTAGCGATAATAACTGCATTATATGGGTAATAATGCATGTTATATTGATAATATCGGGAGTAATAAGTATAATTATTATAGTTCTAGCGATAATAATAGTAAAATATGGCAAATAGTGCATGTTATATTGATAATAATAAAAGTAATAAGTATATTTATTACAGTTCTATCGATAATAACTGCATAATATGGGTATTATTGCATGTTATATTGATGATAATAAAAGTAATACGTATAGTTATTATAGTTTTAGCGATAATAAGTGCATAATATGGGTAATAATGCATGTTATATTGATAATAATATAAGTAATAAGTATAATTATTACAGTTCTAGCGATAATAACTGCATAATATGGGTAATAATGCACGTTATATTGCTAATAATATAAGTAATGAGTACAATTATTACAGTTCTAGCGATAATAACTGCATTATATGGGTAATAATGCACGTTATATTGCTAACAATATAAGTAATAAGTATAATTATTACAGTTCTAGCGATAATAACTGCATTATATGGGTAATAATGCACGATATATTGCTAGTAGTATAAGTAATAAGTATAATTATTACAGTTCTAGCGATAATAACTGCATAATATGGGTAATAATGCACGTTATATTGCTAATAATATAAGTAATAAGTATAATTATTACAGTTCTAGCGATAATAACTGCATTATATGGGTAATAATGCATGTTGTATTGATAATATCGGGAGTAATAAGTATAATTATTATAGTTCTAGCGATAATAATAGTAAAATACGGCAAATAGTGCATGTTATATTGATAATAACAAAAGTAATAAATATATTTATTACAGTTCTATCGATAATAACTGCATAATATGGGTAATAATGCATGTTATTTTGATAATAATATAAGTCATAAGTATAATTATTACAGTTCTGGCGATAATAACTGCATTATATGGGTAATAATGCACGTTATATTGCTAATAGTATAAGTAATAAGTATAATTATTACAGTTCTAGCGATAATACCTCCATTATATGGGTAATAATGCATGTTATATTGATAATGATATAAGTAATAAGTATAATTATTACAGTTCTAGCGATAATAACTGCATAGTATGGGTAATAATGCACGTTATATTGCTAATAATCTAAGTAATAAGTATAATCATTACAGTTCTAGCGATAATAACTGCATTATATGGGTAATAATGCACGTTATATTGCTAACAATATACGTTATAAGTATAATTATTACAGTTCTAGCGATTATAACTGCATTATATGGGTAATAATGCATGTTATATTGATGATAATGAAAGTAATACGTATACTTATTATAGTTCTAGCGATAATAACTGCATAATATGGGTAATAATACATGTTATATTGAGAATAATATAAGTAATAAGTATAATTATTACAGTTCTGGCGATAATAACTGCATTATATGGGTAATAATGCACGTTATATTGCCAATAGTATAAGTAATAAGTATAATTATTACAGTTCTAGCGATAATACCTCCATTATATGGGTAATAATGCATGTTATATTGACAATGATATAAGTAATAAGTATAATTATTACAGTTCTAGCGATAATAACTGCATAGTATGGGTAATAATGCACGTTATATTGCTAATAATCTAAGTAATAAGTATAATCATTACAGTTCTGGCGATAATAACTGCATTATATGGGTAACAATGCACGTTATATTGATAATAGTGTAAGTAATAAGTATAATTATTACAGTTCTAGCGATAATAACTGCATTATATGGGTAATAATGCACGTTATATTGCTAATAATATAAGTAATACGTATAATTATTACAGTTCTAGCGATAATAACTGCATTATATGGGTAATAATGCATGTTATATTGATAATAATATAAGTAATAAGTATAATTATTACAGTTCTTACGATAATAACTGCATTATATGGGTAATAATGCATGTTATATTCATGATAATAAAAGTAATACGTATATTTATTATAGTTCTAGCGATAATAACTGCATAATATGGGTAATAATGCACGTTATATTGATAATAATCTAAGTAATAAGTATAATTATTACAGTTCTAGCGATAATAACTGCATTATATGGGTAATAATGCACGTTATATTGCTAACAATATAAGTAATAAGTATAATTATTACAGTTCTAGCGATAGTAACTGCATTATATGGGTAATAATGCATGCTATATTGATAATATCGGGAGTAATAAGTATAATTATTATAGCTCTAGCGATAATAATAGTAAAATATGGCAAATAGTGCATGTTATATTGATAATAATAAAAGAAATAAGTATATTTATTACAGTTCTATCGATAATAACTGCATAATATGGGTAATAATGCATGTTATATTGATGATAATAAAAGTAATACGTATATTTATTATAGTTTTAGCCATAATAACTGCATAATATGGGTAAAAATGCATGTTATATTGATAATATTGGGAGTAATAAGTATATTTATTATGGTTCTACAGATAATAACTGCATAATATGGGTAATAATGCATGTTATATTGATAATAATATAAGTAATAAGTATAATTATTACAGTTCTAGCGATAATACCTCCATTATATGGGTAATAATGCATGTTATATTGATGATAATGAAAGTAATACGTATATGTATTATAGTTCTAGCGATAATAACTGCATAATATGGGTAATAATGCATGTTATATTGAGAATAATATAAGTAATAGGTATAATTATTACAGTTCTGGCGATAATAACTGCATTATATGGGTAATAATGCACGTTATATTGCTAATAGTATAAGTAATAAGTATAATTATTACAGTTCTAGCGATAATACCTCCATTATATGGGTAATAATGCATGTTATATTGATAATGATATAAGTAATAAGTATAATTATTACAGTTCTAGCGATAATAACTGCATAATATGGGTTATAATGCACGTTATATTGCTAATAATATAAGTAATGAGTACAATTATTACAGTTCTAGCGATAATAACTGCATTATATGGGTAATAATGCATGTTATATTGATAATAACATAAGTAATAAGTATAATTATTACAGTTCTAGCGATAATAACTGCATTATATGGGTAATAATGCATGTTATATTGATAATATCGGGAGTAATAAGTATAATTATTATAGTTCTAGCGATAATAATAGTAAAATATGGCAAATAGTGCATGTTATATTGATAATAATAAAAGTAATAAGTATATTTATTACAGTTCTATCGATAATAACTGCATAATATGGGTATTATTGCATGTTATATTGATGATAATAAAAGTAATACGTATAGTTATTATAGTTTTAGCGATAATAAGTGCATAATATGGGTAATAATGCATGTTATATTGATAATAATATAAGTAATAAGTATAATTATTACAGTTCTAGCGATAATAACTGCATAATATGGGTAATAATGCACGTTATATTGCTAATAATATAAGTAATGAGTACAATTATTACAGTTCTAGCGATAATAACTGCATTATATGGGTAATAATGCACGTTATATTGCTAATAATATAAGTAATAAGTATAATTATTACAGTTCTAGCGATAATAACTGCATTATATCGGTAATAATGCATGTTACATTGATAATATTGGGAGTAATAAGTGTATTTATTATAGTTATAGCGATAATAACTGCATAATATGGGTGATAATGCATGTTATATTTATAATAATATAAGTAATAAGTATAATTATTACAGTTCTAGCAATAATACCTCCATTACATGGGTAATAATGCATGTTATATTGATGATAATGAAAGTAATACGGATATTTATTATAGTTCTTGCGATAATAACTGCATAATATGGGTAATAATGCATGTTATATTGAGAATAATATAAGTAATAAGTATAATTATTACAGTTCTAGCGATAATAACTGCATTATATGGGTAATAATGCACGATATATTGCTAGTAGTATAAGTAATAAGTATAATTATTACAGTTCTAGCGATAATAACTGCATAATATGGGTAATAATGCACGTTATATTGCTAATAATATAAGTAATAAGTATAATTATTACAGTTCTAGCGATAATAACTGCATTATATGGGTAATAATGCATGTTGTATTGATAATATCGGGAGTAATGAGTATAATTATTATAGTTCTAGCGATAATAATAGTAAAATACGGCAAATAGTGCATGTTATATTGATAATAACAAAAGTAATAAATATATTTATTACAGTTCTATCGATAATAACTGCATAATATGGGTAATAATGCATGTTATTTTGATAATAATATAAGTCATAAGTATAATTATTACAGTTCTGGCGATAATAACTGCATTATATGGGTAATAATGCACGTTATATTGCTAATAGTATAAGTAATAAGTATAATTATTACAGTTCTAGCGATAATACCTCCATTATATGGGTAATAATGCATGTTATATTGATAATGATATAAGTAATAAGTATAATTATTACAGTTCTAGCGATAATAACTGCATAGTATGGGTAATAATGCACGTTATATTGCTAATAATCTAAGTAATAAGTATAATCATTACAGTTCTAGCGATAATAACTGCATTATATGGGTAATAATGCACGTTATATTGCTAACAATATACGTTATAAGTATAATTATTACAGTTCTAGCGATTATAACTGCATTATATGGGTAATAATGCATGTTATATTGATGATAATGAAAGTAATACGTATACTTATTATAGTTCTAGCGATAATAACTGCATAATATGGGTAATAATACATGTTATATTGATAATAATATAAGTAATAAGTATAATTATTACAGTTCTGGCGATAATAACTGCATTATATGGGTAATAATGCACGTTATATTGCTAATAGTATAAGTAATAAGTATAATTATTACAGTTCTAGCGATGATACCTCCATTATATGGGTAAGAATGCATGTTATATTGATAATGATATAAGTAATAAGTATAATTATTACAGTTCTAGCGATAATAACTGCATAGTATGGGTAATAATGCACGTTATATTGCTAACAATATAAGTAATGAGTACAATTATTACAGTTCTAGCGATAACAACTGCATTATATGGGTAATAATGCATGTTATATTGATAATAACATAAGTAATAAGTATAATTATTACAGTTCTAGCGATAGTAACTGCATTATATGGGTAATAATGCATGTTATATTGATAATATCGGGAGTAATAAGTATAATTATTATAGCTCTAGCGATAATAATAGTAAAATATGGCAAATAGTGCATGTTATATTGATAATAATAAAAGAAATAAGTATATTTATTACAGTTCTATCGATAATAACTGCATAATATGGGTAATAATGCATGTTATATTGATGATAATAAAAGTAATACGTATATTTATTATAGTTTTAGCGATAATAACTGCATAATATGGGTAAAAATGCATGTTATATTGATAATATTGGGAGTAATAAGTATATTTATTATGGTTCTACAGATAATAACTGCATAATATGGGTAATAATGCATGTTATATTGATAATAATATAAGTAATAAGTATAATTATTACAGTTCTAGCGATAATACCTCCATTATATGGGTAATAATGCATGTTATATTGATGATAATGAAAGTAATACGTATAATTATTACAGTTCTAGCGATAATAACTGCATTATATGGGTAACAATGCATGTTATATTGAGAATAATATAAGTAATAAGTATAATTATTACAGTTCTGGCGATAATAACTGCATTATATGGGTAACAATGCACGTTATATTGATAATAGTGTAAGTAATAAGTATAATTATTACAGTTCTAGCGATAATAACTGCATTATATGGGTAATAATGCACGTTATATTGCTAATAATATAAGTAATAAGTATAATTATTACAGTTCTAGCGATAATAACTGCATAGTATGGGTAATAATGCACGTTATATTGCTAACAATATAAGTAATGAGTACAATTATTACAGTTCTAGCGATAACAACTGCATTATATGGGTAATAATGCATGTTATATTGATAATAACATAAGTAATAAGTATAATTATTACAGTTCTAGCGATAATAACTGCATTATATGGGTAATAATGCATGTTATATTGATAATATCGGGAGTAATAAGTATAATTATTATAGTTCTAGCGATAATAATAGTAAAATATGGCAAATAGTGCATGTTATATTGATAATAATAAAAGTAATAAGTATATTTATTACAGTTCTATCGATAATAACTGCATAATATGGGTATTAATGCATGTTATATTGATGATAATAAAAGTAATACGTATAGTTATTATAGTTTTAGCGATAATAAGTGCATAATATGGCTAATAATGCATGTTATATTGATAATAATATAAGTAATAAGTATAATTATTACAGTTCTAGCGATAATAACTGCATAATATGGCTAATAATGCACGTTATATTGCTAATAATATAAGTAATGAGTACAATTATTACAGTTCTAGCGATAATAACTGCATTATATGGGTAATAATGCACGTTATATTGCTAATAATATAAGTAATAAGTATAATTATTACATTTCTAGCGATAATAACTGCATTATATGGGTAACAATGCACGTTATATTGCTAATAATATAAGTAATAAGTACAATTATTACAGTTCTAGCGATAATAACTGCATTATATGGGTAATAATGCATGTTATATTGATAATAATATAAGTAATAAGTATAATTATTACAGTTCTAGCGATAATAACTGCATTATATGGGTAATAATGCATGTTATATTGATGATAATAAAAGTAATACGTATATTTATTATAGTTCTAGCGATAATAACTGCATAATATGGGTAATAATGCACGTTATATTGATAATAATCTAAGTAATAAGTATCATTATTACAGTTCTAGCGATAATAACTGCATTATATGGGTAATAATGCACGTTATATTGCTAACAATATAAGTAATAAGTATAATTATTACAGTTCTAGCGATAATAACTGCATTATATGGGTAATAATGCATGTTATATTGATAATGATATAAGTAATAAGTATAATTAGTACAGTTCTAGCGATAATAACTGCATAATATGGGTAATAATGCACGTTATATTGCTAATAATATAAGTAATAAGTATAATTATTACAGTTCTAGCGATAATAACTGCATTATATGGGTAACAATGCACGTTATATTGCTAATAATATAAGTAATAAGTATAATTATTACAGTTCTAGCGATAATAACTGCATTATATGGGTAATAATGCATGTTACATTGATAATATTGGGAGTAATAAGTGTATTTATTATAGTTCTAGCGATAATAACTGCATAATATGGGTAATAATGCATGTTATATTGATAATGATATAAGTAATAAGTATAATTATTACAGTTCTGGCGATAATAACTGCATTATATGGGTAACAATGCACGTTACATTGATAATAGTATAAGTAATAAGTATAATTATTACAGTTCTAGCGATAATAACTGCATTATATGGGTAATAATGCACGTTATATTGCTAATAATATAAGTAATAAGTGTAATTATTACAGTTCTAGCGATAATAACTGCATTATATGGGTAATAATGCATGTTATACTGATAATAATATAAGTAATAAGTATAATTATTACAGTTCTAGCGATAATAACTGCATTATATGGGTAATAATGCACGATACATTGCTAGTAGTATAAGTAATAAGTATAATTATTACAGTTCTAGCGATAATAACTGCATAATATGGGTAATAATGCACGTTATATTGCTAATAATATAAGTAATAAGTATAATTATTACAGTTCTAGCGATAATAACTGCATTAGATGGGTAATAATGCATGTTGTATTGATAATATCGGGAGTAATAAGTATAATTATTATAGTTCTAGCGATAATAATAGTAAAATACGGCAAATAGTGCATGTTATATTGATAATAACAAAAGTAATAAATATATTTATTACAGTTCTATCGATAATAACTGCATAATATGGGTAATAATGCATGTTATTTTGATAATAATATAAGTCATAAGTATAATTATTACAGTTCTGGCGATAATAACTGCATTATATGGGTAATAATGCACGTTATATTGCTAATAGTATAAGTAATAAGTATAATTATTACAGTTCTAGCGATAATACCTCCATTATATGGGTAATAATGCATGTTATATTGATAATGATATAAGTAATAAGTATAATTATTACAGTTCTAGCGATAATAACTGCATAGTATGGGTAATAATGCACGTTATATTGCTAATAATCTAAGTAATAAGTATAATCATTACAGTTCTAGCGATAATAACTGCATTATATGGGTAATAATGCACGTTATATTGCTAACAATATACGTTATAAGTATAATTATTACAGTTCTAGCGATTATAACTGCATTATATGGGTAATAATGCATGTTATATTGATGATAATGAAAGTAATACGTATACTTATTATAGTTCTAGCGATAATAACTGCATAATATGGGTAATAATACATGTTATATTGAGAATAATATAAGTAATAAGTATAATTATTACAGTTCTGGCGATAATAACTGCATTATATGGGTAATAATGCACGTTATATTGCCAATAGTATAAGTAATAAGTATAATTATTACAGTTCTAGCGATAATACCTCCATTATATGGGTAATAATGCATGTTATATTGACAATGATATAAGTAATAAGTATAATTATTACAGTTCTAGCGATAATAACTGCATAGTATGGGTAATAATGCACGTTATATTGCTAATAATCTAAGTAATAAGTATAATCATTACAGTTCTGGCGATAATAACTGCATTATATGGGTAACAATGCACGTTATATTGATAATAGTGTAAGTAATAAGTATAATTATTACAGTTCTAGCGATAATAACTGCATTATATGGGTAATAATGCACGTTATATTGCTAATAATATAAGTAATACGTATAATTATTACAGTTCTAGCGATAATAACTGCATTATATGGGTAATAATGCATGTTATATTGATAATAATATAAGTAATAAGTATAATTATTACAGTTCTTACGATAATAACTGCATTATATGGGTAATAATGCATGTTATATTGATGATAATAAAAGTAATACGTATATTTATTATAGTTCTAGCGATAATAACTGCATAATATGGGTAATAATGCACGTTATATTGATAATAATCTAAGTAATAAGTATAATTATTACAGTTCTAGCGATAATAACTGCATTATATGGGTAATAATGCACGTTATATTGCTAACAATATAAGTAATAAGTATAATTATTACAGTTCTAGCGATAGTAACTGCATTATATGGGTAATAATGCATGTTATATTGATAATATCGGGAGTAATAAGTATAATTATTATAGCTCTAGCGATAATAATAGTAAAATATGGCAAATAGTGCATGTTATATTGATAATAATAAAAGAAATAAGTATATTTATTACAGTTCTATCGATAATAACTGCATAATATGGGTAATAATGCATGTTATATTGATGATAATAAAAGTAATACGTATATTTATTATAGTTTTAGCCATAATAACTGCATAATATGGGTAAAAATGCATGTTATATTGATAATATTGGGAGTAATAAGTATATTTATTATGGTTCTACAGATAATAACTGCATAATATGGGTAATAATGCATGTTATATTGATAATAATATAAGTAATAAGTATAATTATTACAGTTCTAGCGATAATACCTCCATTATATGGGTAATAATGCATGTTATATTGATGATAATGAAAGTAATACGTATATGTATTATAGTTCTAGCGATAATAACTGCATAATATGGGTAATAATGCATGTTATATTGAGAATAATATAAGTAATAGGTATAATTATTACAGTTCTGGCGATAATAACTGCATTATATGGGTAATAATGCACGTTATATTGCTAATAGTATAAGTAATAAGTATAATTATTACAGTTCTAGCGATAATACCTCCATTATATGGGTAATAATGCATGTTATATTGATAATGATATAAGTAATAAGTATAATTATTACAGTTCTAGCGATAATAACTGCATAATATGGGTTATAATGCACGTTATATTGCTAATAATATAAGTAATGAGTACAATTATTACAGTTCTAGCGATAATAACTGCATTATATGGGTAATAATGCATGTTATATTGATAATAACATAAGTAATAAGTATAATTATTACAGTTCTAGCGATAATAACTGCATTATATGGGTAATAATGCATGTTATATTGATAATATCGGGAGTAATAAGTATAATTATTATAGTTCTAGCGATAATAATAGTAAAATATGGCAAATAGTGCATGTTATATTGATAATAATAAAAGTAATAAGTATATTTATTACAGTTCTATCGATAATAACTGCATAATATGGGTATTATTGCATGTTATATTGATGATAATAAAAGTAATACGTATAGTTATTATAGTTTTAGCGATAATAAGTGCATAATATGGGTAATAATGCATGTTATATTGATAATAATATAAGTAATAAGTATAATTATTACAGTTCTAGCGATAATAACTGCATAATATGGGTAATAATGCACGTTATATTGCTAATAATATAAGTAATGAGTACAATTATTACAGTTCTAGCGATAATAACTGCATTATATGGGTAATAATGCACGTTATATTGCTAATAATATAAGTAATAAGTATAATTATTACAGTTCTAGCGATAATAACTGCATTATATCGGTAATAATGCATGTTACATTGATAATATTGGGAGTAATAAGTGTATTTATTATAGTTATAGCGATAATAACTGCATAATATGGGTGATAATGCATGTTATATTTATAATAATATAAGTAATAAGTATAATTATTACAGTTCTAGCAATAATACCTCCATTACATGGGTAATAATGCATGTTATATTGATGATAATGAAAGTAATACGGATATTTATTATAGTTCTTGCGATAATAACTGCATAATATGGGTAATAATGCATGTTATATTGAGAATAATATAAGTAATAAGTATAATTATTACAGTTCTAGCGATAATAACTGCATTATATGGGTAATAATGCACGATATATTGCTAGTAGTATAAGTAATAAGTATAATTATTACAGTTCTAGCGATAATAACTGCATAATATGGGTAATAATGCACGTTATATTGCTAATAATATAAGTAATAAGTATAATTATTACAGTTCTAGCGATAATAACTGCATTATATGGGTAATAATGCATGTTGTATTGATAATATCGGGAGTAATAAGTATAATTATTATAGTTCTAGCGATAATAATAGTAAAATACGGCAAATAGTGCATGTTATATTGATAATAACAAAAGTAATAAATATATTTATTACAGTTCTATCGATAATAACTGCATAATATGGGTAATAATGCATGTTATTTTGATAATAATATAAGTCATAAGTATAATTATTACAGTTCTGGCGATAATAACTGCATTATATGGGTAATAATGCACGTTATATTGCTAATAGTATAAGTAATAAGTATAATTATTACAGTTCTAGCGATAATACCTCCATTATATGGGTAATAATGCATGTTATATTGATAATGATATAAGTAATAAGTATAATTATTACAGTTCTAGCGATAATAACTGCATAGTATGGGTAATAATGCACGTTATATTGCTAATAATCTAAGTAATAAGTATAATCATTACAGTTCTAGCGATAATAACTGCATTATATGGGTAATAATGCACGTTATATTGCTAACAATATACGTTATAAGTATAATTATTACAGTTCTAGCGATTATAACTGCATTATATGGGTAATAATGCATGTTATATTGATGATAATGAAAGTAATACGTATACTTATTATAGTTCTAGCGATAATAACTGCATAATATGGGTAATAATACATGTTATATTGATAATAATATAAGTAATAAGTATAATTATTACAGTTCTGGCGATAATAACTGCATTATATGGGTAATAATGCACGTTATATTGCTAATAGTATAAGTAATAAGTATAATTATTACAGTTCTAGCGATGATACCTCCATTATATGGGTAAGAATGCATGTTATATTGATAATGATATAAGTAATAAGTATAATTATTACAGTTCTAGCGATAATAACTGCATAGTATGGGTAATAATGCACGTTATATTGCTAACAATATAAGTAATGAGTACAATTATTACAGTTCTAGCGATAACAACTGCATTATATGGGTAATAATGCATGTTATATTGATAATAACATAAGTAATAAGTATAATTATTACAGTTCTAGCGATAGTAACTGCATTATATGGGTAATAATGCATGTTATATTGATAATATCGGGAGTAATAAGTATAATTATTATAGCTCTAGCGATAATAATAGTAAAATATGGCAAATAGTGCATGTTATATTGATAATAATAAAAGAAATAAGTATATTTATTACAGTTCTATCGATAATAACTGCATAATATGGGTAATAATGCATGTTATATTGATGATAATAAAAGTAATACGTATATTTATTATAGTTTTAGCGATAATAACTGCATAATATGGGTAAAAATGCATGTTATATTGATAATATTGGGAGTAATAAGTATATTTATTATGGTTCTACAGATAATAACTGCATAATATGGGTAATAATGCATGTTATATTGATAATAATATAAGTAATAAGTATAATTATTACAGTTCTAGCGATAATACCTCCATTATATGGGTAATAATGCATGTTATATTGATGATAATGAAAGTAATACGTATATTTATTATAGTTCTAGCGATAATAACTGCATAATATGGGTAATAATGCATGTTATATTGAGAATAATATAAGTAATAAGTATAATTATTACAGTTCTGGCGATAATAACTGCATTATATGGGTAATAATGCACGTTATATTGCTAATAGTATAAGTAATAAGTATAATTATTACAGTTCTAGCGATAATACCTCCATTATATGGGTAATAATGCATGTTATATTGATAATGATATAAGTAATAAGTATAATTATTACAGTTCTAGCGATAATAACTGCATAATATGGGTAATAATGCACGTTATATTGCTAATAATATAAGTAATGAGTACAATTATTACAGTTCTAGCGATAATAACTGCATTATATGGGTAATAATGCATGTTATATTGATAATAACATAAGTAATAAGTATAATTATTACAGTTCTAGCGATAATAACTGCATTATATGGGTAATAATGCATGTTATATTGATAATATCGGGAGTAATAAGTATAATTATTATAGTTCTAGCGATAATAATAGTAAAATATGGCAAATAGTGCATGTTATATTGATAATAATAAAAGTAATAAGTATATTTATTACAGTTCTATCGATAATAACTGCATAATATGGGTATTAATGCATGTTATATTGATGATAATAAAAGTAATACGTATAGTTATTATAGTTTTAGCGATAATAAGTGCATAATATGGCTAATAATGCATGTTATATTGATAATAATATAAGTAATAAGTATAATTATTACAGTTCTAGCGATAATAACTGCATAATATGGCTAATAATGCACGTTATATTGCTAATAATATAAGTAATGAGTACAATTATTACAGTTCTAGCGATAATAACTGCATTATATGGGTAATAATGCACGTTATATTGCTAATAATATAAGTAATAAGTATAATTATTACAGTTCTAGCGATAATAACTGCATTATATGGGTAATAATGCATGTTACATTGATAATATTGGGAGTAATAAGTGTATTTATTATAGTTCTAGCGATAATAACTGCATAATATGGGTAATAATGCATGTTATATTTATAATAATATAAGTAATAAGTATAATTATTACAGTTCTAGCAATAATACCTCCATTATATGGGTAATAATGCATGTTATATTGATGATAATGAAAGTAATACGGATATTTATTATAGTTCTTGCGATAATAACTGCATAATATGGGTAATAATGCATGTTATATTGAGAATAATATAAGTAATAAGTATAATTATTACAGTTCTGGCGATAATGACTGCATTATATGGGTAACAATGCACGTTATATTGCTAATAGTATAAGTAATAAGTATAATTATTACAGTTCTAGCAATAATACCTCCATTATATGGGTAATAATGCATGTTATATTGATAATAATATAAGTAATAAGTATAATTATTACAGTTCTAGCGATAATAACTGCATTATATGGGTAATAATGCACGTTATATTGCTAACAATATAAGTAATAAGTATAATTATTACAGTTCTAGCGATAATAACTGCATTATATGGGTAATAATGCATGTTACATTGATAATATTGGGAGTAATAAGTGTATTTATTATAGTTCTAGCGATAATAACTGCATAATATGGGTAATAATGCATGTTATATTTATAATAATATAAGTAATAAGTATAATTATTACAGTTCTAGCAATAATACCTCCATTATATGGGTAATAATGCATGTTATATTGATGATAATGAAAGTAATACGGATATTTATTATAGTTCTTGCGATAATAACTGCATAATATGGGTAATAATGCATGTTATATTGAGAATAATATAAGTAATAAGTATAATTATTACAGTTCTGGCGATAATGACTGCATTATATGGGTAACAATGCACGTTATATTGCTAATAGTATAAGTAATAAGTATAATTATTACAGTTCTAGCAATAATACCTCCATTATATGGGTAATAATGCATGTTATATTGATAATAATATAAGTAATAAGTATAATTATTACAGTTCTAGCGATAATAACTGCATTATATGGGTAATAATGCACGTTATATTGCTAACAATATAAGTAATAAGTATAATTATTACAGTTCTAGCGATAATAACTGCATTATATGGGTAATAATGCATGTTACATTGATAATATTGGGAGTAATAAGTGTATTTATTATAGTTCTAGCGATAATAACTGCATAATATGGGTAATCATGCATGTTATATTGATAATAATATAAGTAATAAGTATAATTATTACAGTTCTAGCAATAATACCTCCATTATATGGGTAATAATGCATGTTATATTGATGATAATGAAAGTGATACGTATATTTATTATAGTTCTTGCGATAATAACTGCAGCATATGGGAAATAATGCATGTTATATTGAGAATAATATAAGTAATAAGTATAATAATTACAGTTCTGGCGATAATACCTCCATTATATGGGTAATAATGCATGTTATATTGATGATAATAAAAGTAATACGTATATTTATTATAGTTCTAGCGATAATAACTGCATAATATGGGTAATAATGCACGTTATATTGCTAACAATATAAGTAATAAGTATAATTATTACAGTTCTAGCGATAATAACTGCATTATATGGGTAATAATGCATGTTATATTGATGATAATGAAAGTAATACGTATATTTATTATAGTTCTAGCGATAATAACTGCATAATATGGGTAATAATGCATGTTATATTGAGAATAATATAAGTAATAAGTATATTTATTACAGTTCTATCGATAATAACTGCATAATATGGGTAATAATGCATGTTATATTGATGATAATAAAAGTAATACGTATATTTATTATAGTTTTAGCGATAATAACTGCATAATATGGGTAATAATGCATGTTATATTGATAATAATATAAGTAATAAGTATAATTATTACAGTTCTAGCGATAATAACTGCATAATATGGGTAATAATGCACGTTATATTGCTAATAATATAAGTAATGAGTACAATTATTACAGTTCTAGCGATAATAACTGCATTATATGGGTAATAATGCACGTTATATTGCTAATAATATAACTAATAAGTATAATTATTACAGTTCTAGCGATAATAACTGCATTATATGGGTAATAATGCATGTTACATTGATAATATTGGGAGTAATAAGTGCATTTATTATAGTTCTAGCGATAATAACTGCATAATATGGGTAATAATGCATGTTATATTTATAATAATATAAGTAATAAGTATAATTATTACAGTTCTAGCAATAATACCTCCATTATATGGGTAATAATGCATGTTATATTGATGATAATGAAGGAATACGTATATTTATTATAGTTCTTGCGATAATAACTGCATAATATGGGTAACAATGCACGTTATATTGCTAATAGTATAAGTAATAAGTATAATTATTACAGTTCTAGCAATAATACCTCCATTATATGGGTAATAATGCATGTTATATTGATAATATTATAAGTAATAAGTATAATTATTACAGTTCTAGCGATAATGACTGCATTATATGGGTAATAATGCATGTTATATTGATGATAATAAAAGTAATGCGTATATTTATTACAGTTCTAGCGATAATAACTGCATAATATGGGTAATAATGCATGTTATATTGATAATAATCTAAGTAATAAGTATAATTATTACAGTTCTAGCGATAATAACTGCATTATATGGGTAATAATGCACGTTATATTGCTAACAATATAAGTTATAAGTATAATTATTACAGTTCTAGCGATAATAACTGCATTATATGGGTAATAATGCATGTTATATTGATGATAATGAAAGTAATACGTATATTTATTACAGTTCTATCGATAATAACTGCATAATATGGGTAATAATGCATGTTATATTGATAATAATATAAGTAATAAGTATAATTATTACAGTTCTAGCGATAATAACTGCATTATATGGGTAATAATGCATGTTATATTGATGATAATGAAAGTAATACGTATATTTATTATAGTTCTAGCGATAATAACTGCATAATATGGGTAATAATGCATGTTATATTGAGAATAATATAAGTAATAAGTATATTTATTACAGTTCTATCGATAATAACTGCATAATATGGGTAATAATGCATGTTATATTGATGATAATAAAAGTAATACGTACATTTATTACAGTTCTAGCGATAATAACTGCATTATATGGGTAATAATGCACGTTATATTGCTAATAATATAAGTAATAAGTATAATTATTACAGTTCTAGCGATAATAACTGCATTATATGGGTAACAATGCACGTTATATTGCTAATAATATAAGTAATAAGTATAATTATTACAGTTCTAGCGATAATAACTGCATTATATGGGTAATAATGCATGTTACATTGATAATATTGGGAGTAATAAGTGTATTTATTATAGTTCTAGCGATAATAACTGCATAATATGGGTAATAATGCATGTTATATTGATAATGATATAAGTAATAAGTATAATTATTACAGTTCTAGCGATTATAACTGCATTATATGGGTAATAATGCATGTTATATTGATGATAATGAAAGTAATACGTATACTTATTATAGTTCTAGCGATAATAACTGCATAATATGGGTAATAATACATGTTATATTGAGAATAATATAAGTAATAAGTATAATTATTACAGTTCTGGCGATAATAACTGCATTATATGGGTAATAATGCACGTTATATTGCCAATAGTATAAGTAATAAGTATAATTATTACAGTTCTAGCGATAATAACTGCATTATATGGGTAATAATGCATGTTATATTGATAATGATATAAGTAATAAGTATAATTATTACAGTTCTAGCGATAATAACTGCATAGTATGGGTAATAATGCACGTTATATTGCTAACAATATAAGTAATGAGTACAATTATTACAGTTCTAGCGATAATAACTGCATTATATGGGTAATAATGCATGTTATATTGATAATAACATAAGTAATAAGTATAATTATTACAGTTCTAGCGATAATAACTGCATTATATGGGTAACAATGCATGTTATATTGAGAATAACATAAGTAATAAGTATAATTATTACAGTTCTAGCGATAATAACTGCATTATATGGGTAATAATGCATGTTATATTGATAATAACATAAGTAATAAGTATAATTATTACAGTTCTAGCGATAATAACTGCATTATATGGGTAATAATGCACGTTATATTGCTAATAGTATAAGTAATAAGTATAATTATTACAGTTCTAGCGATAATACCTCCATTATATGGGTAATAATGCATGTTATATTGATGATAATGAAGTGATACGTATATTTATTATAGTTCTTGCGATAATAACTGCATCATATGGGTAATAATGCATGTTATATTGAAAATAATATAAGTAATAAGTATAATCATTACAGTTCTGGCGGTAATAACTGCATTATATGGGTAACAATGCACGTTATATTGATAATAGTATAAGTAATAAGTATAATTATTACAGTTCTAGCGATAATAACTGCATTATATGGCTAATAATGCACGTTATATTGCTAATAATATAAGTAATAAGTATAATTATTACAGTTCTAGCGATACTAACTGCATTATATGGGTAATAATGCATGTTATATTGATAATAATATAAGTAATAAGTATAATTATTACAGTTCTAGCGATAATAACTGCATTATATGGGTAATAATGCACGTTATATTGCTAGTAGTATAAGTAATAAGTATAATTATTACAGTTCTAGCGATAATAACTGCATAATATGGGTAATAATGCACGTTATATTGCTAATAATATAAGTAATAAATATAATTATTACAGTTCTAGCGATAATAACTGCATTATATGGGTAATAATGCACGTTATATTGCTAATAGTATAAGTAATAAGTATAATTATTACAGTTCTAGCGATAATACCTCCATTATATGGGTAATAATGCATGTTATATTGATAATAATATAAGTAATAAGTATAATTATGACAGTTCTAGCGATAATAACTGCATTATATGGGTAATAATGCACGTTATATTGCTAATAATATAAGTAATGAGTACAATTATTACAGTTCTAGCGATAATTACTGCATAATATGGGTAATAATGCATGTTATATTGATAATAATAAAAGTAATAAATATATTTATTACAGTTCTATCGATAATAACTGCATAATATGGGTAATAATGCATGTTATATTGATGATAATAAAAGTAATACGTATATTTATTATAGTTCTAGCGATAATAACTGCATAATATGGGTAATAATGCACGTTATATTGCTAACAATATAAGTAATAAGTATAATTATTACAGTTCCAGCGATAATAACTGCATTATATGGGTAATAATGCATGTTATATTGATGATAATGAAAGTAATACGTATATTTATTATAGTTCTAGCGATAATAACTGCATAATATGGGTAATAATGCATGTTATATTGAGAATAATATAAGTAATAAGTATATTTATTACAGTTCTATCGATAATAACTGCATAATATGGGTAATAATGCATGTTATATTGATGATAATAAAAGTAATACGTATATTTATTATAGTTTTAGCGATAATAACTGCATAATATGGGTAATAATGCATGTTATATTGATAATAATATAAGTAATAAGTATAATTATTACAGTTCTAGCGATAATAACTGCATAATATGGGTAATAATGCACGTTATATTGCTAATAATATAAGTAATGAGTACAATTATTACAGTTCTAGCGATAATAACTGCATTATATGGGTAATAATGCACGTTATATTGCTAATAATATAACTAATAAGTATAATTATTACAGTCTAGCGATAATAACTGCATTATATGGGTAATAATGCATGTTACATTGATAATATTGGGAGTAATAAGTGCATTTATTATAGTTCTAGCGAAAATAACTGCATAATATGGGTAATAATGCATGTTATATTTATAATAATATAAGTAATAAGTATTGTAGGATGGATTTTTCTCGCAAGGAATAGTCGCAAAGGATAATTACTCAGAAGGTTTCTGTGGAAAACACAAAACACAAAATTTATTCACAACTGATTTCGTACAAACATAAAATTCCAAAATCTGTCAAATTAATACAATCATACAAAACAACGGGGAACGGATCGGACAAAACGTTACTTTCGTTATTTACAATATTTTGTACAGTTTATACTAGAGGCGTCCGGGAGTTTCTTCCGGCCATTCCCTGGAAGGCGACCGGCGGATAATCCAGCCGTTCTCTCCATTCCACGGGCGGCCGGGATAGAAATCCCGTACTCTCCTCACTACCAGGCGACCGGCGGCAAGTTCCAGCCGTTCTCTCCTGAATTACATTATACTGGGCGACCGGCGGCATGTTCCAGCCGTTCTCTCCCGAAAGACTCTAAACTAGGCGACCGGCGGCGAGTTCCAGCCGTTCTCTCCCGAAAGACTCTAAACTAGGCGACCGGCGGCGAGTTCCAGCCGTTCTCTCCTATTACCGCGAACCAGAGAGTACTCTCCCGCTTGCTCCCCCTGGATGGCGACCGGCGGTAGGTTCCTGCCGATCTCTCCATCCCAGGAGAAGAGCAGAAGATGCTCTCTGGGTTCCCTCGGGCGTCCGGGTGGTTCCACCGTCCATTCCCTGGTAGGCGACCGGCGGCGAGTTCCTGCCGTTCTCTCCATACCAGGGCGGCCAGTTAAGAGCCCCCGTACTCTCCCGTGACTCTAAGGGCGACCGTGGTAATTACCTCGTTCTCTCCCAAAGAGCGCAGCGAAATAGTAAGATTTGCTACTCCGAAACCGATATTTATATTACCGCGTTGCTAGAGTCCGCGGACAATCAACAACGTCGCGTTGCTATGCTCGGTCGGCTCTCGCGGGTTCGCGAACGTTCGGAGCGCGTCGGCGAGCCACGCGCTCGTCGAGACACGCGTTCGCTTCGGAGTTCGTGAATGTTCGGCTGGCGAGCCATGCGCTCGCTTCGGAGTTCGTGAATGTTCGGCTAGGTTTCTCGACGCTCGTTGCTCCGTTTCGCGAGCCGGTCTTCTCGATTGTTCTAGGCGGTCGAGAACGTTGGTGTTGTTACATCCTCCCCCTCTGGACACGACGTCGTCTCGACAAGTAGTCCAGCATTTCCTTGGTCTCGTGCGGCTGTCTGCTCTGCTGTGTCAGGATCTACTCCCGTCGTGGTCGCTTCTCTGGGCTTTCGGGGTGGTCATCAGGGCGGATTTTGCGTGGTCGGCCGCGCCGACGGATTGGTACCACGGGAGCTGGTGGTTTTTCTGCCCTGCCAACATAAAGTGTTAAGGAAGAGGTATGGTATACCCCAAGGCAGACTGGCTCCGGATCCCGTGTCTGCACCTCGTAGCTATTCGGCCCAACTTGACGTTTGATGATGTATGGGCCGTCTCTTCTCGGTGCCAGTTTTGAGGTGTACTGCTGTTTTCCTCTGCTCAGGGTATGGGTATTGACCCATACTGTATCACCTTCCTGGAAACCGGGATTCGGCCGTCGGTGCTTATCTGCGTACGCCTTCCTCTCGTCCTGTTGTTGCTCCTGATTTTCTCTCGCTGTCTGCATTGTGTCAGCAAGAGCCAAGAGCTTCGGAGTAATTTCCGGTAGGAAATTTTCCGATTGCACTATGGCTCGTAGGTCTCGGTTGGCATCGTCGGGAGTCCTCAATTCTCTCCCGAAGGTGAGATACGCTGCCGTGTAGCCAGTGGTCCCACATCTGGCGGTGTTCATAGCGAATCGGATTGTCGGCAGTTTCTCGTCCCAGGTGGTGTGGTCTTTCCCCACGTAAATGCCCAGTTGCGCCTTCAAGTCCCGATTTTTACGTTCTACCGGGTTGGCCTCAGGGTGGTAGACAGGGATGAAGCTCTGCTGAATACCGAGACAGTGAGTGACCTGCTGCATGACGCCACTGATGAATTGCGTCCCATTGTCGCTCACGATCCTTCGAGGCATCCCATAACGCAGCATAATCTCGTTGATCAACACCTGAGCACAGGCTTCGGCGGTGGCTTGCTGCAGCGGGAACAGCTCTACCCAACGGGAAGCTACGTCTTCGATAATAAATATCCAGCGATTTTCCCTCTTGGTGGTTGGCAGTGGTCCGAAGAGATCTATCGACAAAACTTCGAATCTCTGCTGCATAACCGGTGTTTGTACTAAACCTGCGGGTTTGAGGTTGCTGGCCTTGTACCGTTGGCACTCGATGCAGGATCGTAGGTAATTGGCAATTTCTCGGCTCATACCCGGCCAGAAGTAGCGGGCTGAAATCCGGTGAAGGGTCGGCTGCGTCCCATAGTGTCCTGCTGTAGGGTCGTCATGGTACGTCTGCAGAATCTTCTTCCTCTCGTGCACCGGAACTACCAGCTGCGCCTCTTCCGAATCCACGTTCGGTGCGTAACGATACAAGACCCCGTTGTTTAGAAGGTAGCCTCGAGACGACCATCGTACCAATTCCTCATCGGCTGTTGTTGATTCGAGGGCCTCGATGATCGTTTTCAGGTTCTCGTCCTTTAGCTGCTCCTCCCGGGTAACAGCTGATCCTCGATGGGGAATGTCTACTGTAATTTCGGCCACGTCCGTCCTTTCCTCTTCGTTCCAGGGCTCCGTTGGTAGTCTGGACAGCATGTCAGCAACGACGTTGCATCTTCCCGGGATGTATTGGATTTTCGGGTAATACGGTTGCAGTAGGAGAGCCCATCGAGCCAATCGTCCGCTTGGAGACTTCAAACTCATGAGCCATTTCAGCGGTTGGTGGTCTGTAGCAATGGTTACATCGGCTCCTTCGATGTATCCCCGGAACTTGTCTACAGCCCACACAACTGCCAATGCCTCTCGTTCCGTGGTAGAGTAGTTCCTTTCCGCCGGCGTCAACAATCTACTGGCGTATTCAATTGGATGCTCCGTATCCTTTTCTCCTTGCAGCAACACTGCCCCTATAGCATAGCTACTTGCGTCCGTGCGGATAGTATACGGTTGTGTCTCGTTGGAGCACTGCAGAATCGGTGGTGTTATGAGCGCTTCCTTCAGGTTGTTGAATGCCTCCTGTTGATCGGATGCCCATTCCCAGGTTGATTTCTTCTTGGTTAACTTCGTCAAAGGTTGAGCCACAGCCGCAAAGTTTGGCACGAATCTTCTGTACCAGGAGCAAGTTTGCAGGAAGGAGATCAGCTGTTTGAGGTTTTTCGGGGCTCGCAGATCTCGAATCGCTCGTACCTTCTCAGGATCCGGGAGAATTCCTGCCGGAGTGAGCACGTGCCCAAGGTATCTAATTCTAGAACAGCAAAAGTGACATTTTTGCCTATTCATTCTTAAACCAAATTGCCTTAGACGGTCGAAGACTGCTTTCAGATCCCCTAGATGCTCTGCGAAGTCCGAGGATAGTACCAATAAGTCGTCTAAGTAAACGAGTATGTTGCGGGATCCCAGGCCCGCCTTCATGCGGTCCATGAGACGTTGGAACGTTGCTGGAGCGTTTTTGAGTCCGAAGGGCATTCGCTTGAAGCGAAAGATTCCAAACGGCGTCGTGAAGGCTGTCTTGTCTCGGTCTTCTTCCCTTACGCCGATCTGCCAGTAACCGGACTGCAAATCTAGCGAAGTCATGAAGTTGGGTTTCTTTGCTGCGTGCAGCAAATCGTCGATTCGAGGCATTGGATATGAATCAGTAACGGTGACCGCATTGAGTTTTCGGTAATCGATGCAAACTCGAATGCCACCATCCTTCTTCGGTACCAAGACGACAGGAGCAGCCCATGGCGATTCGCATTCTTCTATGATGCCACCCTCCAGCATCTTCTGAACTTCTTTTTTGAGCAGGTCGCGTTTCGCAGGTGGAATGCGGTACGGGGGTACCGCGATTGGTGCGTGATCTCCCGTCTCAATGCGGTGGACCGCTTCTGCCGTGGGTGCGTCAGCTGTGCGGAATAAATCCGCGTTTTCCTTCAAGAGATTTCTTAAATGATTTTTCTCTTCGGTGCTCGCGTTGGTCGCCTCTTCTTCCCGGATGTCCTCGATATCGACTACGTTTATATCTAGTCACTCCAACTTCTCAAACGAACGGAGGCATTTCTCAAATAGATCATCGAAACCAGGCCAGCCTGTTGGAGCTTCCTTGATGGAAATCAGGACTGGTTCCTCGGTGGTATCCTCCAGGTACACTTCCATGGGGGTGGAAGAATCATCTCGAATCGGGCTTAACAGCGGTGGTGGTGGTTTCGCCAGTTCGTTTATCTCTTCCCAATCCATGGCATTCACATCTTCTTGTGCTTTCCTCTCCCCCTTGTCTGAAGTTGGCTCTTCGATTCTCGGCTCTTCCGAGAACTCATAGTGGGTGTCCGGGGCATCAACATAGCTCCAACTTCTTTGAGGGATGTTTAGCACGATCCCCGCGGCATCAATAAAATCTACTCCCAACAACGTCCGATTGTCCTTACTTTCGGGTAGAATTATAAAGGTGGTGCTCATTGTTCGGCCCTGCAAATCAATGTCCAATTTTGTTTTCAGGACGTTGCGGACACGTGCGTGGCCGTCAGCAAGGGCAATCAGCATCCGTTTCGACTCAAAATGTACCCCTTTCTTCTTCAGTAGGTCGTACAAGCTTTGGCTCGCTATTGAGCACTTCGCACCTGTGTCCAAAAATGCATGTCCCTGCTCGCCAGCAATAGACAATCCAACCGTTGGTCGGGGAGTACTCGCTGTTGTCGTATTTACAGAGCAAAAAGCAGCGTGTGTAGCATTCCTGGTGTTGTTTTTCGAGCAATCGGGGCATTTGCTCCGTACGAACCCTGCTTTTCCGCAACCGTAACAACGCAGCGC